>OY728146.1:1249486244-1250736244 GCA_963277665.1 Viscum album | reverse complement strand
ACTTATTAAGGTGATATATTATACCTCCTTTTTAAAAAAATCTGCAAAGGACATGTTTTTATAATATGAAACAAATAGAATATAATATATAATTATTTAATTGATTTCTATCCTTTTATATATTAATGATTATATTATTCAATTATTTATTATATGAAATAGTTAATTTTATTTGGTTTTAGTATTAGTTTGATGTTTGGTATTACTAAATGTATTGAATAAAATATTAATTTAAAGGATCCAAAATATTATGTCGTTATACTAAATACCAATTTTGTTACCAATTTAATTTATTTAGTCTAAATATAATTATATTTCTATAATTTAATCATTAAATTAGATAATAATCACAAAAACGCATGATATAATATTTTCGTTTCTTAGGAGATTATCTAAATAAAAATCTTATTGTGATCATTTCTCCATAATCGCATCATATTAAATCCACTAATAGTCATCTCTTATGTTATACTCAACTTCCAAAAATTGGGAATTGAAACATTAGAATGGGGTGATAACTAACTCTTAGTAAGGGAAAAACATATCAATTTTTTATCAAGAGTTAGATCATAAACATGTAAAATATGAACATCGGGGAAATATCTTATGAAAAAGTACATAAAAATAATATTTGGAAAAAAGGAATAATATAATTTCTTGTGTTCTCTAATGATCAAATATATAAAATTTCATAGGAGTGAAGAAACCTGAGACAATAAACATTATCCATGTTGACATAAAAAAATATAATAATGAAATATTGTATAAGATAAATTATTATATATTAAAAACCTATATATGAGGCATTACAACCATATTACCATAATATAGTAGGGTTGGGATAATGATTCATTAACTCTCTTGGGATTGAGTTAACAACCTATGTACCATCTTAGGCTTGGGATAAAAACCTATGTACTCAATTAGGGTTGGACTAACAACTTATTTATACTCATTCACATGGGATAAAAACCTATGTACATTATTATTCTTTATCTGAAAACTTATATACCCTTTTTTATAATTATAACATATCATATTACCTCTTAAGTTAGGGATAAAAACTCATGTATATTCCTATTCATTTATTAACAACCCATGTCCCCTCATTATGTTTATGAGACATAAAACTTCAAACAATGCATTATATATATTGGAAACCACCCATAAACATTTATAAATATTTTTTCCATAAAATTTGAATCATTCATTGTATCTTAAAAAATCTTTGAAAGAAGACAAGATTCATATCATTTTGAAATGGTATTGTATAATTTGACATCAAAATTATATCGGTTAATACCAAAAATTCAATCTCCCAAAAGGAGTGTCTAGTTATGATATTTATAAGGTGATTCTTGAAACATAAATCTATAAAATCAAAATAAATTATTTTTAAATGGGTAAATCTAAGTGAGATGTAAAATGATATTTAGAAAAAATTTCTTAATTTTGTTCTAAAAATAGGTAGTTATCCATCACTTTCAAAAACATTTTTGAGAAATTAAAAGAATCTATTTTTTAAATAATTATTCTATATGAAATAATTATTATTAAAATTTAAAAAGGAAATTATGTTTTCAAAAAAATTAGGTTTATTTTAAAAAAAACTATTACATTTAGAAATATTCATTAAAAATTGAGTCTTGTAAAATACCTTTTTAAAATAAAAACTTCAATTTTTAAAGTAAAAGTTTAATTTTAAAAAATATAATAATATTTTATTTTATTTTAAAATATATTAATAATGAAAATAAATTTTAATAACTTTTTAATAAACCAAAAGGAATATTCCTAAGGATGAATGATCCTAATAGATAAGGAATGTTCTGACATGAAAAATATCAAAAATGGATGCTTTGTTCAAAATGAAACAAATGAAAAACATAAAAAAAAAATTCAAACAATTTTAAATAAATTAAAATTATATAAATATACCTTAATAAATTTTTTAATCATGTATAAGGACATCCATAAAATTAATGTGGACATAATGGAATTCAATTTTAGATTGACTAGAATAATTGTGTCTTGTTTCACTTATGACCATTGCATTGGGTAAATTATTTTCAAATGGAAATGAATTTGATCTAGGGAATGTAAAACCTCTATAATAACGATTTAATAATTACATTTTAATGTTCTTATTGAAAATTATCATACAAATTCCCACTATAGATTATCATTCAAAAGAAATCTTGATTGAAAATTATATTAGTGACGAAACACTTACTGCTTCAGTAACTCTTGAACGAAAAGTCTCTGAATGATGTTACATTTTATGGATATATAATTAATTTTATAATCATAGTAAGTATTATAAAAATAAATTCATGGTTATTATATAAATCATACAAAGTAAAAAAATAGTGCATATGGTATAAGTGTGAAAGAACAAAAATTGGGATGAGAAACCCCTTACTATAATTATTTGCTTCCTCTAATGTTCTTTAACCCCATATAATAAAAAAAATACCTTATTAAAAAAAATTATAAAATTTTTCATATCTATTACATTTTATAAAATTCAATTATAATCAGTTATTATACATATAATAATTATTTAGTGTTTATTCTGCAACTCGGAGTTAAAATTGTGTTTTCTTTAAACTAGTTTTATAATTACAATATTGATAGTAATTATCATAAGTAAACATTAATAATTAATAGGTAATTAAAATTATATGGAATACATGTTTTATGGTAATAAATAAATATCTAAAATCATTACATGAATGTTTCATTTATTATTCCTTGATATATAATTAGTGAAGAGTATATTTTGGTAATTTTTAACTAGAAAAATATTTTATATTAAAAATATATAAAATGTTAATATAACACTCCCAGAACCATAAAAAATTATAATTAATTTATAATAATATATATAGTATTTTTTTCATTTTCATCCATGATATAAATTTATATCATTATTCATGTAGGTGGTTAAACCAACCCAAATAAAAACATGTTATAATAGATGTGAGAGTTTGGTTAAGAAAGTGATTAAACTAACATGATATCATTATTAAAAAGGAATAATGGTATTATTCAGATATATAATGTGTTGAATTAGATTTTAAAATTATTATACTTATAATAAAATTATATATATATGGAAAATGAAATATGTCACATCATTATGGTAAAAGTCTACGTATACACATAAATATTGTTTCTATTTTCCATAAAATGGGATAAGACTATGAAGTGGTTAATATTTTATAAAATCATAATTATAATATGGAATAAATATTATTTCACTAAATATAAATTTTAGCATCCATATAAGGTAGTGATTAAAAATTAAATATGTCATTCATATAGGTGGTAGTCTTCATGTACGCATGACGATGTTTTCATTTTTCTAAACAAAAATAGTGAAAGGTAGGTAATTTTTATTACCTAAATATAAAAACATACCATTAGATAAATATTATTGAATCCATCATATTTTATTTAATAATATTGGTTATTAGGAGAAATATTAGTAAATAAAAAACTATAAAGAAATTAGTACCTATGTTGAGAATTTGAATTATCTCTTGAGGTGGTTCTTTAAAATGATGGATGAAAGCTAAATTAGTGTCACCTTAAGCTTAGGGAGGTGGATAAATCTCTTAGGTGAAGTAAAATTGGAATAGTTTCTATTAAATGTAAAATATTCAATATTCCTTTGAAATGGTGGTGGAAGGCCCTCTTTATAAGTTGAGAGAATATTGTATTTGTAATTATAACTTCTTGATATATTGGGAGAACATGTTTTACACTAGAATTAGAATCCAAAGTGGCTAATAATGAATAGCATAAAAAATTCTATCAATGAAAAAATCAATCACTAATTTGGATACATGATGTTAACATGTTTTAGTTAATTTAAATGGTGTTAAAATTTTTTAATCATTCTTTACCATTATCATGGTAAGTATAATTTTGAAATTATAATCTAATTTTTATGAATAAAATATAAAATAACAAAATTGAATAATTTTTAAATTTTAAGTAAAAATATGAAATAATATTTTGAAGGGTGAGAAAAATTAAATTTCATATTATCGTACATTATGATTAAAACCCAATTTTAGAAAACTGTATTTTTAAGCATGAAAATACCATTAATGATAAAATTATAAATTTCCGTGTCTTACATGAAATTAGTTTTTTTATTATTATTAAATTATAAATTTTGGGTATTCCAATGTAAGTAAAAGAGAAATTCCACCATTTGGATATTTAATTATAATAGATTGACCAAAAGTAGTTTTTTAAAATAAATTTTACTTAACATTTAAAATAGTAAACATGGGTTTTCAAAATTAAACATATTATATTTAAATGAATAATTTCACTCCATAAATATGTTTTTATTATAAAAAATATTTTATATTTTTTAATTTCATGCCTAGTTTATCATAGTGTAATAAAATTTACTCTATAAGTAAAAACTGTATTTCCATTGTTCACCTAAAAATATAATATTTCCAAATCATCCTAGATATTATCCAAAATATAATATTGAAATGATGAATTAAAAAATGATATTCAATTAATAAAATTAATATTATGTAATTTATAATTTAGGATATAAATGAATACACAAAATAAAAAGAAAAACTTGTTTTTATAGAAAAATTAAATTTTAAATATTAAATGTTCTTAATTATATTTCATATCATTTTATAAATTATTTTTTTGTAAATATTTTTGTTTTAAATATTAAATATTATCATAATCATATTTTATAAGTGCTTAATTTCATTTATCATTTAAAATACAAATCACTTTAGAAATACTTCTTTGAAAATATCAGTTTTTTGCAATTAATAGTATTAATCAGATTTCATTAATTATTTATCTTCAATACATTAAATTTAATCTATTCACTGGGGTTAAAATATATCAATAATAAATTAAAAATAATAATACATTATGTATTTGAATATATGAATTTATAATAAATCATTACTTTATCTTTTTTTCTACTTGAATATTTATTGTTATTAGAATTTTCAAATTGTTGTTTGATATCATATTGGATTATTTTAATAAATTATGTCATGGTTTATTTTGGTTTTGTTTTTTGTGAATCACAGTCTAATCAAAATAAATTTTATTTTATTATAAATTGATACTAAAAGTTTATTTTAATAAAGTTTAAAAATAACATATTATGATATAATTGTTGATTATATGAGGGATTAAATCACATTTGTAGGAGTGTGGAAATAAAGTAATAATTTTGTTACCAATATCCCATTGAAATTTATATTATCAATTTTTTGATTTTTATTTTTTGAAATTATATAATCATTCTCCCAAAACCACTATATATTTTCTTCTCCTATGATTATTGTGCATTTTACATGTCTTCTAACCGGTTTTCCTTCTTAATGATTCATAATTCACATGAAATGATGCTTATAAGTGGTATTGTCTTTATATATTATTTTTGGTTGGGAATTAATTCTATCCTTGTCTATATTATTTATATTTTTTAATATATTTCCTTAGATCTACTTCTAGGATTTCTTACAATCACTTTCTATTAAGAATACCTTATTTAGAAACCTATGAAAGGAATATTTTAGACACACTTATTTAAAATTTTATTCATGTTTATATTATTCATTTGATTTCCTATATACTCATTAAAATTCATTTGTTTTCCTTTTTCATAAGTCAATAATGTTTTTAAAAATATTTTATTATCATTTTTCTTAGCATCTTATACCATTTTTTTATTCCTCCATCTTCAACAAAAAAAGGTAAAAATGAAAATGAATAATTCATTTAATCATTATGAGTTTTTCTCCTAATATTATAGTTTTTCACCAATATAATTTTATGATAATTTAAAAATTCTCTTGAAATATGTTTTAATGAAATCATTCACATTATTTATCATGATTATTTATTTATTCTATGTAGAAATGTTCCTAAAATATATTTGGTTATCATGGTTTATTTATGGTATAGTTTTTTATGAATGTGATCATGATTTTTGAAAAATATTTTTATGAATTATCATTATTTTATAGATTAAATTGATTTATATTTTCCTTTAATTTATTAGGTAAATATTATATCTCATTAGATTTTGTTTTATGGGGCATGAGAGGTTATACTAGTCCTCTATTTTATATGACAATTTCAACCATTATGTGACGATGATATTTTTAGTGATCATTACATAATAAATTACTTTAATTTATTATGATTATGTTTGATGGATTTCCCCAACTAAAGATACAACTGAGATGAAAGTGATGATAAGTGTTACTCTAAAAACTTGCTTCTATTAGGCTATCGGTTGAAGGTTACACCAATGATATCTTTCATACATATGGGAGTAATTATCCTCATAAATCCATAGATAATAAATCATAATCACTTATAAATAATATATATTTATATATATTAAAAATATTACAATCACATCCCAAAAATTTCACTACCTATCATTAATCACTATGTGAATAATGAGAATACATAAACGACCTCCAAGACTCCACTTCAGCTATATGAACAGAGACATCCTTAATCTCTATCAAACATTCCTAGAAAATAACTTAATAGAACTATAGAGGTATGGGAAATTAATTGTTACAAGTAAGGACATATTTATAAATAGTTCTACATTAATTTGTAATTAATTCATTGATATAGATTTAACTACCCATACTTTTTAAACATAGATATCATATATTAATATATGAATATTCATTGTATAACTTTACGATCCACACCAGAATCAAATAGGTTTAGTATATTTTGTAACGTGGATACATAAACAAATGGTTTAAAAGATATCTACTTTATCTCCCACTAATTCTCTCACAAATTACACCCTTATTATACATATCATACATAAAAACTTTATTCGCATCATGGGGAAGGGAAACATAAGAAAGGATGAGCTTATATGCTTATTAAGGGTAAATAAGAGATTTATAAATGTTTATAGAAGAATAACATAAGTATAAGGTTATGAGAACATGAGATTAAAATTTTATAATCATACCAAATATATCATAGATCATAATCTTGAATCATTTCATAAGGTTTGGTAGTTCATAAGATATGAATCATAGTAGAATCAAAGAACAGAAAACATGAGAGAATAACATGGGCATGAAAAATAAGTTATCAGACTACACATAAGAATTGAAAATAATTTCCATAGTAGTCAAGTTTTAATTACAAGAATATATTAGTTGATTGGGTTTAAATAAAATTCCATCATATTATTCAATTTTCATTTCCAATACCATCATACTAAATAAAGTCCCTTACTGAATTGGGTTCACTCCTTATTCTAGTCCTAATTATCTAATGATATATCCTTTACTACCCACTTTATTGGAGGTATATATAATTTCATCACCACCCATAACATAATTAAAATCATACATATGTGTACCATAAAATCATTTCATCATACCATAACTCATGAAAAGAAAATGGGTTTCACAAAAACTTCATCATTTCATAATAGAATAACTCAGGGAAAATAAATAGGTTTCATAAACATCATGTTATCATATTAAAAAACATAAATAAAAAGAATAAGTAATTTATCATTGGATCATATCCACATTAAATAATATGTAACATCAAAGTAAGTTATCATAAATGAAAAATGTCTTTAAAAGATCCCTAAAATATTTTTTTAAGGAAAATACCCTATTTACATTGAAATAACTTATTTAGAATAAAAAAAAAATCAACTTTTAAGGAAAACATTTTATTTCAAAATAAATATTTTAATTTTTAAAGGAATATTCAAAACCATTAGTGGTCATGAATAGTGAAAAATTAATCCATGTCATGAATGCTAAAACAAAGATCCCTTTCACGTTTTTTGTAAAAAATACAAAGTACCACATTTAGAAATTAAAAAGAAGAATCCATTTAATTTTAAAAAAATTAAAAAAAATTGTTTAAATTAATTTAAAATAAAATTTATAATATTAAAAGTATTATTGGAAACATTTTTAGAAAATAGATACATGGAAGAAACAAATTATCGAACGAATAATAAAATGTAGTCAGTTTTTCATAAAAAATATTCTTTCAATTTATTTGGTTATTAAAGAGAGTAAAATGAACATAAAAATTTAATCTTTAGAAATAACCATATTATAATACAATTCCTATGATTATAGATATTTGTATCATGAAATTACATTATTTGAAACTATATCATAAAAAATCCCAGTAATCAATGAGATTGTAACATAAAACCCTTACCTCAAGTCTGAATTTCATTGAAAGTGATCTAACCACACCTATAATATATTTAACTTTTTTATAATCCAATTATATAATCATTTATATATTTATAATATCTCATATTATAAACTTATACCATTTTAACAACCATTTATTAAAAATTATTTATTAAAATCATCGTTTCTAGGTGTTAATTGTTTCGTTTTTCATGAGAATTTCTAATCTGTGGTTCTAGACATTTTACTTTGATCATGGTTACATAAAATCCATAATTTTAAACATGATATAAGTATAAAATTTATTCATTATATATATATTTATAGTCAAATGTAAAGTATAGATATAGAAAAATGAATTATATTGTTCTCGGAGTCTGTAGGTCGTACCTACACATGAACACAGATTTCATTTTTTGAATGATGGAAAGAAGAAAGATAAATAATAATTAAGCTTTTAAAGATAATTTATATATCACATATATCACATATATTAATTTAATCTATCATTATTACTACCCATGTATATTGGAAATGAAAAACGAATCACATTGCATTGTGGATGTGGTAGTAGACAAGTAGGAATGAGAAACTTCATCAATTTCCAATGGATTAGAAGAAGGGGATAATGATTATTCCATAATAATTATAAAAATTAAGTAAATTTAAGATACAAAATTAATTATTTTATAATTTATATCCTTGATTTAGATGGTATATAAAAATAAATAAAATTAAAAACACTTGGTTAATAGTTATACATCATCATTGAGAAACCTTTTTTGTCTTACACCTTAAGACTTGAAATTATGGTATTTTGTACAAGAAAAAATCTCTAGGATATGGAAATAGAATATAGAAAGGAATTATGTTATATATTTTCCAATATATAAGGTTCAAAATGTGTGAGGAAGAAAGGGGAAGAGGTACGCTTTTATATGTAAGGGGGGAAGCACACTTTTGATTATATAAAATATTAAATTAATATAATTTAATATTTATGTAAAAATGGATAAAAGTTGATGTAATTAAAATAAAATTTGATTATTATTATTATTATTCACATATAATAAAATTTGGATAGGTTTTGGGTATGTTTTCACCCATATCTTTTTGTTTTAACCCCTGTTAACCCTTTTGTCAATTACCATGATATTAATGTTTTTACTATTTAATGGTCAAGAATGTTACCATAAATACAAAAGTGACCCATTAATGGAAAATGGTTTATATTTTAAACAATATTCTATTCAACTTGATAAATATAGGATTTTTATTAATTTTAAATCAATTAATAAAATATTGTTTATTATAAAATATCATTAACGAAAATTTTGGAACTAATCATTTACATTGAATTTGAAAACATAATGAAAGTAAATGAATAAAAATATAAACCTTTAAAACATCTCAAATATGTTAAATTTATCTAAAAAATCATGTATCATAATAATTTATCCAAATTCAATAACTTTTATTATTTTTAAAATCATTTATTTTATTTTTCTATTAATTAAAAAAATAATTTGTCGACATTGTGTAAGAATTTAATATAATTATTCAATCACTAAAAATTAAAATAATAATAAAAATAATTAATATTTCAAATAAACATTTATAATTTAACTTATCTTCTTTTTATCCATGTGTAAAAAATTTATAGATAGTAATGTCAAAAGAGTTACATTTTGTTTTTATTCAATTCTTATAGACAATAATTCAAGAAAAATGGCATAAAGTGGATAAATATTTGAAAAATGTATGTAAATAGATGAACATAACACATATAATTTGATAAATTTAAATTATATAGAAATTTTAAAGGCTTATCTTAAATTTATAAGCCTACTTTACTCTTTTTACCCGTACTAGGGTGATAACAATTTACTAAGAATACTATTCATAATTACTGAAAATAAAAAGGATATATTTACCTAATTTTAATATAGTAATTAAAAATATGAGATATTTTTTTCAAGATTAAATTTATATAATTTGTGTTTAAAATAAGTGCGCAAAACATGATGATTTTTTTTAGAAAAAAATCATTATTAAAAATAAAACAAGATTTATTCTTATCTCATTCCTTGAAAAAACATTAAATGAATTTTAAAACATTTGACTGAATATTTAATATATAAATTTCATTAAAATAATTCTCTAATAGTTATTAATTTAATTTATTTCAATAAAATCACATTGTGCATATAATTTTTTTAAATGATATTTTACTTTCAAATGATTTTTATTTCCATTTATGATAAATTTATTACCAATTAATTAATTTTATTAATCCTTAAACCATATATTTTTCATTATTTAGTTAGTTCTATTCATATACCCCAATCCAACATCTTGGTGATAACTATCATGTTAAATAATAATATTTCAAATGTATATTGCAATTATTTTAAACTCAATGTTGCATGTAACATAAGTTATCAAAGAAATAAAATTTATTTTAAGAGAAATATATAATTAAATCTCATATTGTTGCAATAGTTATTTATAAAAAAAATAAAGGCAGTACAAGATTCAATAGAGAATAATAATTATTCTAGTAATTAATGTGAGATGTTGTAATTTTGTTAGTGAATCCCTAAACATTCACCTTAGGCTCTGTCAACTAAATTTTCCATATTTTTAATCATTATTATCATGCATAAATTAATTAGGATGATATTAGGTATCTAGCATTATATTATTATCATTATATGTTCATGAAATAAATCACCCCTCCTTTAATAGTATTATAGCGATAATAATAGATATCTTAAAATAATAATATTATAATTTAAATAAACTATGATGAATTTAGTGTTTTGAGGGGAATATAGTAATAAATTGAAATACCAAAAGCATTTCATCATCACTTATGATAAGATAAAAATATTTCATCACTATAAACTCACCTAAATTGCATCACAACTATTTCCACGTCACTAAAGTGGTCACATCACAAACACCACCACATCTTTATAATCAAATACATATAAAATCCACCAATGCATCACCACATCATCATCATAATGACTCATTATACAACCTTGAGCACTTACATCCTATATATATTGGATAACCTCAAGCCATCATAGCTTGGGAAAATGTGTATGTTTCAAAACGTTAAGCCATTATAACACATATAATGATGAATTTAATATAGCCTTGATCCATTATAGAATGCATATGTATATATATATACACGTCACAAAGATCTATTTCTATGAGTGTACATATATAAATTCATGTCATAAATATAATCCATTGCATCTTATAAATAAAATGCACATAATACACTTGATTTATTATATCATGTGTATATATGTACTATACCTTCAACCATTATAGGTCATGCATGTCATGACCCAACCCATATAGGACCACATGGATGGTGATAAATCATGTGTAACAGCCCAATCCCACCTTTAATAGGTCACATGTTGTCGACTAGATCTGAGTGGGCATATCACGCACATGGGAGCCCTTAACCTCTAGTAACAACACACACACACATCTCCATACACAAATAAAATTTTCAAAATATAAACAACTAATAATATAGATGCATTCATAATAGTTATCCCATGTCAGAGTACAACAAGTAAAAAGGAAAAAATACTAGCCCACTTTAAAATGAATAAGAACCCAACATGTTGACAGCATGAGGGTAGATTCCCATAAGCAAATTAAGGATATATCATAGGTTTGTTTAGAATATCTAATATCAAAATAAGCTTCACCTTCTCCTGGTCAACCAAGGACTCCAATGAAATTCCTTTCATTTTTAAATAACTTGACATGTGTGGGAAGATCCCATGCAGGGATGAGTATAAACATACCCAGTAGGATACCCCAAAGTCACTAAACATAAATAATCAAAGAGATTAGATAGTTTCTCATTATGAAGGAATGTGAGCCAAAATATGAGGCAATTACTACAATAAAAACCCTTATAGAGTCAAAAATAAACCCAAATGAAGAGTGAAATGTGATCTCCACCTCCACATCTATCTAAGAAAGTTGATTCATCTGATATCTCCCAAAGGACCATCTCCAATGAAAAGTACTATACAAAACATAAAAATAATCTGGATGGAGGTCCCACTCCTTGATACTAAACTCCATAGTTGAGGTGGAACTGTCTATTATCCAAGAATAATGAGTAACCACTCTATAATCAGTGTGTAGGGCTCATTCATTTCTATCGCACTATACATTGATAGGAGTATTAACTTTAGTGGAGTACCAGTGTAATGACTCTAGTTTAGTCCTTTGAATATTTCTCTATATATCTTGAGATTTTCCCCATAGAAGGTCTAGTTTATGATTGTTGCAACACCCAAGAATTAATATATTTAAAAATATTAATATATATTAGATCACATGCACACATATTTTTAAAATAAATGGTTTTCCCATTGTTCGGGACCTTAGATGGGAAATCCAAAACCATGCTTCATTCTGAATCATGGGTTTTACCCCAAGAATGAAATAATGTTGGTCAACGTCAAGTTTTCAGTTGAGGATGACCATTAGTAGGTGTGTTAAATAAATTAAATGATTAATATGTTTAATAATATAAAAACCAAATCCTCTCTATAAATACATTATTATGGAAAATATTTTGGGTTATCGACACAAACATTGGAAATTATAGAGGGTGATTAAGTATTCTTTATCGACATTATAAAACCAATAATGTGCTTTGACAATAATTATTGAGGATAATCATATGAATAATGGATAATTCTATGGGATCATCACCATAATTGATAGTTTATATATTATTTATTCATGATCAATCCAAACATAATGTATGAAGTGTTATTTAGTAAATTTTTAACCCTTATTTGAATTGGTAAGTATGAATTTAAATATTTGTTTTCTTTTGTGGTGATCTATGTTCTTCTCCCAAGACTAGGTATTTTTTTATTTGTTTCCACCCTTAATTCACCCAAGTTTACAAGATTATATAATAATTTGTCAAGAGCGCATTAGCCAATGATGGTTTCACTTTTTATTGTTCTTTTCACCTATTATTTTTTTTTTGTTATTTAACAGTGGAAAATGGGATCAGAATTCAATAGTTCTATCGGGATTGAAGCATGATTTATCCCTTATATTCATGTAAGATGCATGAATAACATATGAATCAATGTTTTATCAATGGATTGTGGTGAAATGTGGGTATCTGGTGTTAGAAACTTGGTTTGTAGGTTGGAGTTTGGGTTTTCATCCATGGGAGAGGTGATGTGGTGGTGCAGTGTAATAGGAATAAACCACACATGGTTTTCATGGATGGAATCCAACCACTAGAGATAGATTTGGAATGGCCAACCCTAGATATGAGTTCTCCAACCTAAGTCAAGTTGAAAATTGAAGTGCATGAGAGACCCATGAAGTCTTCTATGAATTTTGGAGAATCTTTTCATACATGTCGTGTAGTATAGGAACACATTCCTTGTAGTACCCTAACTATGGAAGCTAGAGTTTCAATTTAAGTTAAATATCACATGTTGTGTGTGAACCATACATTCTTGTGCCTTAGTGTTGGTGGCATGGCATGTACCCTAGGGGTATAAAGGCATAGACATGAATAGGTACATAAGAATAGCTAGATTACAAGGGAATGAAATGAAGTTAGACATGTCCAAGGTACCTGAACATGGCTAGTGTACACAGGTGTGGGAAAAAGCACATGAGAACATCTCGAAATAACATGGGCTGATCTCAAGCAGCCAGGACATACAATGTACGACATGTGCATGCCATGTATTACAGCATGGCCAACCAAACCTACTGTAGGAGAGGAAACATCCAGGGGTCCAATAAATCTCACATTCCATGTGACCATATATACATGTCATGTACTTTATTTGGTAATTTTTACCTTTTCTGTATCTTTCTTAAAGACTCAGATTTAGTCATATGAGTTACCTATCCTAATAAGTACTTGACTTAGAATGTGATGGAGACCATTTTTGGAATCAGAGATACAAAAAAAAGGTTTTATGAGAGTGACATTTCTTTTATTGATGCTTGAATGATGGAAGTGATCATGTTTGTTCATTGGAGAGACTCTGGTGTATGAAAACCCACTATCTCACCAAGATACGGGCCACATATTCTCTTTACATAGGTAGTGTTGGAAACCCCCCATACTATATAGGGAATCAGTCTTCTAACTCATTGTTCTTAGACTTTCTATAGAGATGGATATCCCCTTTCTCTCTCTATTGGGTTTCTTTGAGAATATATGTTTTCCCCTTTCTTATGAGTTGATCTTATTATTTCATCTTTCTATATCTCTTTTATTTGTTTTCAAGGCATCCTATTATGCATATATGTACTCACCCCTACATGGATTTCACCTACATGTATTTTGTATTGTGTTGATGATAGAAAAAATGATGGTGTCATGGGTAGACTAATTTCAAATGGGAATTGATGTACCCAGCAGAGCTAATCATGCTTGGTGGTTAGTGTTAGAGATTGTGAGATGAGAACTCTTCAGTCTCTATTTTTCATGTTTTTTCAGGTCGGTACCATATTTCTGGTTCTATGTGTATATTTTACCTTTATACTTATGTACTCTACTGTTTTACCTTTATGTATTCTTATAAATTATTGCATGCATGGTTTACACTCTAGATGTTTTATTATTTTTGATATATTTTCACTATTTCATGGGGTTGGTTGTGTATGTGAGTATAGGAATTTAGGATAAGGCCTAACATTTTCAGTATTTCCTAGTCGATTATTTTCAGTATACTCTATCAAATTGAAGGTAGGCTTGGGGTTTCTTACTCGGCTTACCTCCAGCCAGGTGAGGCCCGGTGGGTTGGGTCATGAAAGAGTAGTATCATAGGTGGTTTTCCTCCCAACTTTGTGTTTATAGTTGGTCCTTATATTGAGGTTTGGGTTAGGAATTTAGAGAATTGACATTAGAGTGTCTAGAATTCATCTTTTAGGCTCGGGACCCTAGTGTTGGTGTGATGGCCGATGTATCAATTCACTAAAGCTCTGATTACCTACTTGTCAACTTGGCATACCGAGACATTAGTTGTTGGGAAAATCTAGTACATGCATCATATAGGATTGGGGTTTTTTAATTCCATTACCTTCTTTAGTTATATACTGATATATACTAATTTAAAAATGGTATATATTTATAACATTCAAGATGACTCAATGATGACAGATAGCTAGTATGTTGATACAAGATCCTGATGAAGATCATTAGTTTAATGAGGCCTTGGTTCAAGGACCCACTCATGAGGGGTTTTTGCTAGTGGTACTCATGGAGGATTGAATATATGTGGTATAGTCGATATCTATTTTAGGTCATGATTATGATTCATACTGGCTTAGCACATTATATGAGTTTTTACAATAGAGACTACTATGGTTTCATTGTCATGCCCCGACCTGGCGCGTTGTATTTCTTTTTCCTTTATAACATTTTTTTGAGATAATATTCTTATCGATGTTAATATTTTTATTATTTTTATTTTATTATTTTTATTTTTATTTTTTTTAGGGTTTGGTAACCCCTCCCCCATCCCCCATCACCTCACCCCCTCCTCCATTCTCCTTCGACGCGGCAGACCCCCTCCCCTCCCACTCCCTACGTCGCACCGCATCCTCGTGCTGGCCTGCCTCCCTTCCAGTAAAGCCACCTCTGACGCCCACTCTTTGCAGTGCACACCCCCTATCTGAGCCTTTATATCCCATGTGGTTCCCTCACCATCTACCCTCATTTTCTCCAACAAAACCACTAGGACTCCTTCAGTTTTGGGGTTGGCTCGTCGAGGTAAGATCCACTCTTCTCTTCTCCTTATTTTTTGGTCTGAGTTTCTCCACCCCATCACCCCTCATAGTTTCATCCTAACCCTAGGGTTCCTTGTTGATTGATTTTTGATTATTTATTTCATTTATAGGGATCGCAACAGGTTCCTTGTTTCAGATTCATTGTGTTCC
Organism: Viscum album; assembly: GCA_963277665.1. Classification (NCBI taxonomy): domain Eukaryota; kingdom Viridiplantae; phylum Streptophyta; class Magnoliopsida; order Santalales; family Viscaceae; genus Viscum; species Viscum album. The sequence goes on along the minus strand of OY728146.1, from coordinate 1,250,720,036 downwards.
GACATCCGCCAACGCAGGCGAGGCGGATGGGTTTGATTTCGCTCATTGTCATCGTTTGGGGTAAGGTTATAATCCCACAGATTGGTTTCACACCTAATTAATTTGGGTTTTTATGTGTTTTAAGTTTATTATTAATTATCTTGAAGTTTAAAATCCATTATTTATAGGATTGATGAAGCATTTGATTTTTAAAGTCATTTTTTTATTTAAAATTGAGTGTATTTCATGTGTGACCCATGTTGTGTTATTTGATGTCATTTTATAATACATGAAATTGGATTATTAAATTATTCAAGGGATTCATATTTTGTTTTTTGTATGATGTTGGTGTGTGTTTAATTCAAAAATGGGATTTTAAGGGGGTCTTTATGTATAAAATGATGCGTTTCTCCTTGGACTTGTTTTATAAAACTTTTAATTAGTTTATTAAATCATATAGATAGTGTGAAACATGTTTTTGTGTGGTTTTTATTGCTTCCCTACTTAATTTAGTTTTTCTTGGAGCCCTTGGTAATTTCTAGACCCCTTTTTATTGTTGTAGCATGGTTTGTTCATGGCAGTGTGGATTTTGGTCGTCGGCAGAAAAGACATATATGTATATAAATGGGTAAGAATGTATATATGTATATCCTACTTGTGAATATTCCCTCATCGTGTAGGGAATATGTACTTTGGTGAAAGGTTATATATATATATATGAAAATATATATTCATGTAAGGTGAAGTAGTCTAGGGCTGCCATCGTCAAAAGTTAGGTGTTTTGAGGTCTAGACTTTTATGCCAATGGTTGGTTTACCAGTTGATTTATGGTGTTCTTTGGGTGTTTTAGAGTGCTATTATTTACCTGTGTGGTATGTTGATCCCTTTTCATTGGTTTCAATTCACCAAGTCAAGGGATATTATCATGCGTATGTATAGGTATGTATTTACATATATATAGGTTCTTATTTACATGTATATTCATGCATGGAAGTGTTTATATGCGTATGGGGATAGGTGTGCCTATGTATATATATATAAGTGCATGTGCAAATGAGTGGAGACAGGAATATTCATATAAGAATATATGTAAGGATCCCCTTTCTCATGACCATGTTCATATAGGTGTGTAAATAGGGGCTAGGTTTCCTTGCATGTATGTGAAAGTTTGTTTTCTTAGGGGGGGGCCTTGAGTTAGAAAGCACCAAGAGCCAAAGTGGATGACTTGATTCCACTCTGAGGTAGTTCCCCCATACCTATTCCTTTAGTTTTAATTGAATAATTTCTTTCTTGTTTTAAAAACATGTTTTATATATATTTTATATACATATTCTATGAAATCCGGGTGCGGTTTTTAGTAGTGGTTATGCCTTTGTTTTGAAAAATGCAATGTATTACTAATACCCATTTAGAATTAAGTGATTTTTCTTGAAATAATTGTTTTCCTAAGCGGTTTTGAAATGGTAATGAATATTTTCAAAGATGAGTTTTGGTATGAACTCATGGTCATATGGTGGTTTGAATTTCTTAAATGAATTGCATCATTGTAATAAAGGGTTCAAGCTTTTTTTAAATATGTAACACATTGATTGTTTAACTGGGATTTTAAAATGTTTTGGAAAGATTTTGGGTGATTATTTTGTATAAAATGAAAACTATTCATTGTAAAACAACAAATACCATTTGAAACCTTGAAAATGGTTTGTAAAATTAAAAAATCCCTCTTATGGAAGACCCCTTAGTTTTAGAAAATGATTTGTATGTTGAATTTGTTAATATGTGACTAATGTTGAGGATTATGCATTGTGTGATGTAAATAGAGGGAATTATCTTAAGGAGGGAGAATGGTGGTGAGAGGTTTCATGAATTTTTGATAAGTAAAGTGATATGTACATATATGTTTTCTTGATAAATACTCACCACCACTTGAAATGGAGAACAATGTGAAACCTGGGTATCTAGGTAGGTGGACCAGGATTAGTACGCTAGTTGAAACAGCAGGTGTTTTTCCAAGTTTATTTTAGTAGGATTGATGCAACAACACAAACTAAACATATGAATAACTGAGGGTCTTGGTTTCTAAGACATAGTTACTGAGGGTTTTCGTTTCTAAGTCATTTTTTCTAAGGGTCGTGGTTTCTAATCCATGTTTTATGTGGGTCATGGTTTATAACCCACATTTCACCAAGGTACTAGGTATCTAGGGTCCTACTTGTGCTACTTACCTATAGGGATTTCCCATGGTTCTCGTTTGTGACATGTATCTTGTGATGTGATTTTCATTTCATTTGTTTTATACTTTATGTCTCATTTTTGAAAAACAATCGTTTAATATAAACTTTTCTTTTCAATTTATTCTTGGAAGCTATTATGAAAATATAGTGGAATAGAAGAATTTTCCATAAAAATGTTAACTTGTGACATGAACTTGAAAAGAAATAAAAACATTTTTTTATTTTATCTTATTTTCAAACTGACATGATTGGATTTCTTATTAAAGGTAAGGGAATAGTACATTGTTTCATTTTGGATTTCCTACTGAGCATCTTGATGATCACACCTAATTTACTTTTCAGTTGTAGGTTCTATTTTGAAATCACGGTTCTACGTCATTGGTGACCCATGGTGTCACATAGAGGTATGTCTAGCTGGTTATCTTTAATTTATTCTCCACTACTAGTGTTTACCTATTTTGGACAGTTTATTTCTATTTATCTATTTTTTATTTTTATGTGATAAATAGTTCCCAACTACTTGTTTTGATTCCCAATACCAGTTTCCAGCCCATGGGGATTGGTAACACTCTTCGGGACATGTCGTGGACTGGATCGGGTGACCGGTTCATGGTCGGCCCAGGTTGGTTTGTGAAAAAATGGTATTAGAGCAGGTTTAGCCCATGTCCTTTGGGTATTTTCAATAGTTTGGAGTTGTGATTATTGGTATTAAAGTAGTCACTTGTGGGTATGTTCTTCATCACCACCTATTCTAAATTACATTTGAATTTCTAGGGTGGTCTGGGATGGTCTTGCCTTGATGTTTGTGATTGGATTTTAATTTTTTTGAAGGTCCTTAGTCTTTTTTGAGTGTTTCTTATTGGTCTTTAATTTTAGTGGTCATTTAAGAGGGGTGAATGGTTGTTGTGCATGGCCTATCAATCCATGTGTAGACCATGCAATTACCTATGATGACTTCATATATGCTCACCTGGTTGGTTCATGGTCTACCAAATCGTCTGACCAAGCCGTGTGTAGCAGTTTATTTGAGAATTTGGAACCTTTATTTATCGAGTGTATTGGTTTCTTTTGAATGTTCTTGGTGTGGGGTTTAGTTAGTTTTGGGGTGATTTCTTGGGACTTAAAATTGGTGATTGGTTTATTAAAATTGGATTTCCAAAATGAAAATCTTGGTTTGTTTGAAAATGAAATGAGTAATTTTGGAAATGGATGTTCTTTTAAGAACTATTTTGGGATCTCTTAAAGCTTTTGTAAAGCTCAAATCAGAAGTGGATTTGGAAAATGTTTTGGGGATTTTGAAGTTATTGTGAAGTATGTAACTAATGCCTCTCAGAAACGAGAATTTGGAAATGATTTATTTGACCTTTGGTATTCATATGGACACCCACATGTATGGATGAATGAAATTGGATGTTGATGGTTGTTGGTATGAATGGATTGGTGCCCTATTTGGAATAGGAATGTACACACATGAGGTTTCATGGAATACCAATGGTGGGTGCTCAGTCTTCAAGGATTTTTTTTATTTTCCAAAGGCAAGTTTTTATTAGTGATGTGCTGGGATGAATTTTGTTTAAGAAACATTAAAAAGAAAATTGGGTTTTAAAAAGGTATTTTTAGAGTTAGGATGGTATTGAAATGGGATGGTTTTGAAAATGGCCATTTGTGAAAGTGGGGTTTAGGCTTGGTTGGTGAAGTTTCTTGGTATTATTTTGGTTGATATTTGATTTAGTTATGCTTTGGTTTTGTGATGTATTATTCAATGGGCTTAATCCTTGTTTTAGAGATGGTGTTTCAAGGTTGAAATGATGTTTTGAGTTTGAGTTAATGATTTATTGTAAAATGTGGAGGCTTGTTTTTTGATGTGCTTCAGGTTAGTTTTGTTCTTCTTGTTTAAATTATGTTTCCTAGAAATGTCCACAAGTACCTGAGGGGTCATTTTCAGTTGATAGTTTTACCCAGACCCCAGTGGAGTGGTGGGGTTATTTTCCTTTCATTATTTCTTATTTTCTATGTGGTGGTTGAGGTTCGATAGGGGTTACAGTGTAACTTGAGGAAGTCAAGTGTTTCTCTAGATCTTTAGGAACTCCAAATGTTTTGAAGGGAAAGTTTTCCTAGTTTTATTTGAAGGGTGATGTTTGGGCTAGAGAAGGGTGATTACTACCTTATCCTTACAAGTTGGGGTCACAATGAGTGAATTATGACAAATGAAAATCTTTTATTCAAGGTGACCATGAAGGATTCCCCGTCTTGTGCAGAGGGTGAACCAGAGTCGTATGTTCTTGGCATGAGTCTTTCATCAGTTCTTGTTTCTCATTCCTAACACCACACAATAATTTTTTTCCAATGTGGTTGATTTGGTCACTCAAATCCATTCGTCACAGTCTTTGGAAGGCTTGTCAACAGTGTGGCTATTTGGGTCACTTGTGGAAGTTTGTAAGCAATCTTTCCAGAAGATGAAGCCTCAGTTGGAGATTGTTGGTTCCTGACTACGGCGCATCAGATGCTTCAATAAATCATATCCCTAGCCACATGTATCAGAGCGAAGCTTTTCATATAGTCAGGCTGTTTCCAAGTGCAAGGTATGCACATCCAACCCATCGTCTATTTTCTTGGAAGAGACCAGTTAGGTTTTCACTTGATGTGGTTGTCTGTTTCAGGGGGGGTCTTGTTTTTGAGGTCTTCATGGTCACTTTTATAAGATTAAAATGTTTGTGACTTGTTAGTGTAAACATTAAATGGTTGGTATTTCTTTGGAACAATTCCATCTTTTTGTTGATTCTCATTTGGAGATGTTTGTAGTTATGGATCTTATAAATCATGGTTTGTCTTGGCATTTGTCCAGTGTATCTTTTGTTTGTATTCCCCTTGGACTGAGGGTTTTAGGATGGTCTGTGTTTATGTTTCTCCCTATGTTTTGGGCAACCCTGTGTCGATGGGTTCATTATGGGAAATTCAATCAACATTGTTGAAACTAAATTGAGAGTTCCCATGTGGGTTCCATTGTACTACTCAGTATCTAATATGGTGTGGAGACCCACTATGGGTCTTTCCAATGTCTTCCCTCAAGCTGGTTGGGTTTGGCTAAAGTAGTTAAAGGGGCACAACAGTGTTAGGGGTCTTGTTTGGTTTTCTAATTCATTTAGATTTGGGAAGTCAGTATTCAACTAGAGTCTTAATATGGTGATGAGACCAACATAGGACAAATTCTTGGAGAACATAATTTTCAAGGTGTTCTTGTTGGGTAAACTCTTTGCCTTTACTTTACCTGACCTCAATCAATGTAGATGGTTATCCCAGACAACGGGTCATATGGAGAATGTTCATTAGAGATCTTGAGCAGACTCTATTGATTTCTATGTTAGGGTTCAGGTTGTTCCAGGTTGTGGTTTTGTTTGTAAATGTGAGTCTCATGTCTTTGGTTCTTTCTATTGGTGTTTCAAGTCTCAAGGTTTTAGGTCATGGGTGGAAATTGAGTGTTCAATCCTCAAGTGTTAGGGGTTTCAATTTTGAGAGTTGTTGCATCCTTGTTTCAATCTTTGAGCATCTGAGTCTTTTGGGACTTTATGGGGGAAGAAAGTGTCATGGTGGGGAGAATTGTCATGCCCCGACCTACCATGTTGTATTTCTTTTTCTTTTATAACATTTTTTGGTCTAATAATATTATTTTTAATATTTTTTCTTTTTTATACTTTTCAGGGTTCGGCTACCCCTCCCCCCTCTTCCATTCTCCATCAACGTGGCAAACCTTCTCCCTTCCCTCTCCATGTGTCGCGCCGTAGTCCCATTCTGATCGGCCTCTCTTATGGAGAATCCATCCTTGGCGATGCCACCTCTGATTCCCCCTCTCTGAAATGTGCACCCCCTAGTTGAGCCCATGTATCCCACATGGATCCCCCCTTTAGCTCTTATTTTTTTGAGAAACCATCGAGACTACTCCGGTTTTGGGGTCATCTCATCGAGGTAAGTTCTACTCTCCTCTTCTCCTTCATTTTTGGTTCTATTTTCTTCTACCTATCACCCCTCCTAGGTTTGGATTAACCCTAGGGTTGCTTGGTGATATGTTTTTGATGATTTCTTTTATTTCTAGGGATCACAACGAGTTCCTTGAATCAGATTCATTATGATCCGGCATCCACCACTATAGGCGAGGCGGATGTGTTTGATTTTTCTCACCGTCGTCATTTGGGGTAAGTTTATAAACCCATATATTGGTGTCTCACTTGCTGAATTAGGGTATTTATGTGTTTTAAAGTTCTTAGTAATTATCTTGAAGTGTGAAAGCAATTTTTGATAGGATTAATGAAGAATTCGATTTTAAAGTAGTTTTTTTACCTAAAATTGACTTTCTTTCATGAATGACCCATTTTTTTTATTTGAGGTCATTTTATAATATATGAAATTGGATTACTAAATGATTCAAGGTCTGTGTATTTTGTTTTGGTATGATGTCGGTGTGTGTTTAATTCAAAAAGGGTATTTTAAGTGGTTCTTTGTGTATAAAATGATGTGTTTGTCCTTGGACTTGTTTTATAAAAATTTTAATTGGTTTATTAAATCATATAGAGGGTGTGAAACATGGTTGGGGTGTGTTTTATATTTCTTCCCTGCTTAATTTAGTTTTTCTTGGAGCCCTTCGTAATTTCTAGACTTTATTTTATTGTTGTAGCGTGTTTTGTTCGTCGCAATGTAAATTTTGGTTGTTGGTGGAAAATACATATATATATATATATATATGGGTAAGAATATATATATGTGTGTATCCTCCTTACGCATATTCCCCCATGGTGTGAAGAATATGTACTTGGTTCAAGGGGTATATATATATATATATGAAAATGTATAATCATGTAAGGCGACGTGGTCTCAGGCTGCCATCGTCAAAAGCTTCGCATCTTGAGGTATGGACTTATATTCTTCTATTTGGTTTGGCCCTTGATTTATATTGTTATTAGGGTGTTTTAGAGTGCTATTATTTACCTGTGTAGTATGTTTCTCCCTTTCTCTTTGGTTTCGATTCGCCAAGTTAAGGGAGATTCGCCTTCGTATGCATAGTTATGTATATATATATATATATAGGTTCCCCCATTACATGTATATTCATGCATGGTAATTTTTATACATGTATGGGGAAAGGTTTTTCTATTTATATATATATATGTATATATATAAGTTCATGCATAGGTGAGTGGATACAAGAATATGCATATAAGTGTATATATAAGGATCCCCTTGCGCATTCCCATGGCAATGAAGGTGTGTGCATAGAGGCTAGGTGTCCTTTCAGGAATGTGAAAGTGTGTATCCTTAGTGGGGGAGTAGCATCCTTGAGTTAGAAAGTGCAAAGAGCCAAAGTGGATGGCTTGATTCCACTATAAGGTAGGTCCCCTATGACTATGCCTTTAGTTTGAATTTTATAATTTCATTCTTGTTTTACAAACATGTTTTATATATATTCTATATAAACATGATATGAAATCCGGGTACGGTTTCTAGTACTGGATAAGCCTTTGTTTTGTAAAATGTAATATACTACTAATTCCCATTTGGAATTATGTGATTTTTCTTGAAAAGTGTATTCTTAAGTGGTTTTGAATTGGTAATGAATATTTTTAAATATGAGTTTTGGTATGAACTTTTGGTCATATGGAGGTTTGACTTTCTGAAATGAATTTCTTCATTGTAAGGAAGGATTCAAGCTTGTTTTTAAATATGTAACATGTTGATTGTTTAATTGTTCTTTTAAAAGGTTTTGGAAAGAGATTGGGTGATTATGTTTTATAAAATAAAAACTATTCATTATAAAACAACAAATCCCATTTGAAACCTTGAAAATGGTTTGTAAAATTAGAGAACCCCTCTTATGGAAGACCCCTTGGTTTTAAAAAATGATTTTTATGTTGAATGTGTTAATGTGTGCCTAATTTTGAGTCTTATTCATTGTATTTAGTGAAAGAGTGGGAATGCGCTTAAGGATGGAGAACAGTTATGAGATGTTTACTAGGTTTTGGATAATGAAAGTGTTATGTGCATATATTTTTTCTTGATAAAAACTCACCACCACTTGAAATAGAGAACAATAGGAAATCTGGGTATCTAGGTGGGTAGACCAAGATTATTACGCTAGATGACACGGTGGGGGTTTTTCCCAGTTTCGTTTAGCAGGATTGATGCATCAACACTAACTAAACAAATGAATGATTGAGGGTTGTGGTTTCTAATCCACGGTTACTGAGGTTCATGGTTTATATGCCACATTTTCTAAGGTTTGTGGTTTCTAAGTCACGTTTTCTATGGGTCATGGTTTCTAAGACACATTTCAACAAGGTACGAGGTCTCTATGGTCCCACTTTTTCTAGTTACCTATAGTGACTTCCTATGTTACTCATTTACGACATGATGATTGAGATGTGATTTTCATTTTAGTTTTCTTATACACTATGTCTCATTTGTCAAAAAAACCATCATTTAATCTAATTTTTTTTCAATGTATGCTTGGAAGATATTTTGAAAATATAGTGGAATAAAATCATTTTACTTAAAAAATGTAACTTGTGATTTGAACTTGAAAATAAGGGAAACATTATTTTATAATATCTTATTTTCAAACTAGCATGATTGGATTTCTTATTAAAGGCAGGGGCATATGATGTTGTTATTTTTTGGCTTTCCTACTTAGAATCTCGGTTCTCATGCCTACTTTGCTTTTAAATTGTAGGTTCTAGCCTTGTATCATAGTTCTATGTCAGTGGTGACCCATGGCATCACAGGGAGGTATGTCTAGCTGGTTATCATTACTTTATTCTTCGCTGCTAGTGTTTACCTATTTTGAACAGTTTATTTTTATTTATCTGTCTTTTATTTTTCTAGGCTAAATTGTTCCCAACTGCTTGTTTTGATGATCAGTACTAGTTTCCAACCCGTGGGGAATGATAATGCTCTTTGGGCCATATTGCGGACTATCTCGAGTGACCAGTTCTTGGTCGACCTAGTTTGGTTTGTGATATTCATGATGAGAGAGACCCTTAGGTAAAGGAGGATTAGCTTGAGTCAGTAATCTAAGTCTACAGAGTTGTTTATACCCTAACCAATTAGATAGTTTAACTTGCAACCATCCTTTTTCATAGATCATATGGGTTCTACTGAATTCTAATTACCCAGACTCATGTTGTGGTGACACTCTTATGGTTAGACTTTCAGAATCTATTTTGTGATTAATATAACCCTTCTTGCGTAAGTTCTGTGAGGATTTAGGATATTCTTGTGTTTTAGTGGGGTGATATTTTAGTTGATGAGTACTCCAATAGACTCTCCAACCTCATTCTTTACTCACTTATTATGGTGTGAGATGGATACATTTTAGCATTTAATTTTTAGGAAGGCCTTCATAGAGACATCCATGCTAGAGTGATCTTCTTATTCATTCCCACTTATGTTGGAGTGTTGGATAAGGCTATCATTATACTAGGATTCCTAGAAGGGAGAAATCAGGTGGATATAGATGGTAGTGTAAATCATGGGATTGAGTCTCCTATAGCAGCTAGTAGGTATCAGTCATTAGGGTCTCAGCATAGGATACCACCTCATTCATAGACTCAAACACATCGATATGCAACATAGGGTTTGTGTATAGTATTTAGTCATCCATGAGATGGGATATGTTATTGTTATGATAGGTGTCGTTACATGGATCATTATTTCCAAACCTGACAAGATGAGGAAGATAGATAGGTAGTGGATGGACTACCACGATAGAGGCAGCCTCATGATCAGGGATCTCCCAGGCTTGGCTAGGGTGGCCCCCAGGGAGGCTGTGCTAACAAAGGAGTAGGTGGATCTCTATAGGGAGGAGATACTGGTGCAGTGTTATTCTATAATATGATCCCACCACCACCACCAGGTGGCCCATGCTTGTCTTACATGCCTGGTAGTTGAGAGTGAAGGTAGTTGTAGGTTTTGGAGGGATATGATTAGGTTACACATTAGATGTTTTAAGGTCCAATCTATGTCATTTAAAATAATACTCTAGTAATTATAGACATAGGTGTTAGGAATTAAGTTGTCTTGAATTACCTCATTTGAGAGATAGAGTTTCCAGTTGAGTCTTTATCCCAATAGTTGTGGATATAAGATCGTATAGGAAGTGATTCTTCTATATTTTATATTTTCTAGCTGTGTGATTTGGAATTCGATAAAGAGAGGGTCTTATTAAACATCTTGGCCATCATGATGAAACCATATGACATCATATTGTGTATGGACTATTCTTTCATGTTGCATGGCCATATATATTATTATTAGGGGAGTTTTCTATTCCTTCATAAAAATGGGATGAGATTATCCTTCATGGGTGAGAGAAATATTATGATCGAACAGGTGGGGTTTTCTAGCATATAGCTACAGCCTATAACCAATCAGTTGATGACTTTATTCATTGGTGAACTGGGCTCTTTAGGCATCTATCTCCAGGAATTAGTGGAGGATTATATGGGAATATTTCTCAAATATTTATCTGGACAACCTCTAAGGTGAGATATTGAATTTTGTATTATCATTCACTTTAAGATTACACATATATCTTCTATGGAATATTAGATGGACCCCAACTAGATCTTGGAGTTTATGTTTTAGTTGGAATTCCTTTGAGAAAAATGTTTCATCATACATAGTGTTCCCCACTAGGAAGCTCTAATTTTTTTCACAAAAAAGTAAGATGGGATTTTAAGGATTTTTTTGATTATCATCACTTAAATTAATTAAAAATAAAGAAAAGGTACCATTTTCCAAGGATTTAAAACCTCTTCAAACAATTGAAAGGTGAATGCTTTTTCTATAAGATTGATATCAGGTCCATCTACCATAATATGAGATTTCATGAGGTTGATATCCTAAATATAAAATTTTGATGTCTTTATAAACACTATGAACTACTGGTGATTCCTTTTAGTGTAACTAATTACCCCATTGTGTGAAGAGATATTACGAACTAGATCTTCCAGCCATACTTGAACTAATTTGTTTTTCTTTATTGATGATATTATCATATACTTTGTGATAGAGGTGGATGACTCAGATCATTTAATGATGGTCTTATACATACTTTGGGAGCACAAAATTTATGGTAATATCTCAAAGTATAAATTTTAGATTTTAAAGGTCAATTTTTAGGTAATTTCATCTTTTATCTTGTTTATATATGGATTTGGTGATGATTGATGTAGTCATTTCCTGGGTTCCACCCAAGAGGGTGCCATATATATTGGGTTTTCTTAGTTTGGTAGTGTTTTATAGGAGGTTTGTGGAAGAATTTTCTAGGATAGAATCCCCTTTCAATTCCTTGATGTGGAAAGGGTTTCTTGTCATGACCCGCCCTCAGGGTCCGGGCCGTGACTACCCCAAGCCCGCCTTCCATAGGCCAGGGGCTGGCGACTAGCACCAAGGCGTAAATCCCGGTAAAAAGGGAAGGCATTGCCTTTGTAAAGTAAACAAACACCACAGAGTAAGCAAGCGGAAAGTAAACACTAAGTAAAAACAGGGTACAACTAAAAGTGCGGAAAAGTAAAGGGGCCAGTATACAAACCCAAACTGAAAGTAAAGTACAACTCGAAAGGGAAATCAGCAACTGTAAAGTAAAAGCCGCTACTCCGAGTTGTTCACTGGAAATACCACCTGAAGGGTGAGTACAGATAGCTCCACTGCTCCTCGGGTCCCGCCGTCCACTCCGAGTACATCCCGCCCAGTGGTCCACCTCCAGGTACCGTCCTGCTCTGCAAGCCTTAGCCAAGATCAACGTTGTCCGTCGTCTGCAACCAACACAACGTAGTGCGGGCATAGCCCGTGCAGGGGTGAGTATAAGCTACTCAGTAGGGACCCCGAGACCCCTGAAGGTCTCCCAAAATCCACAAAGGATAAACCACAAAGGTGAGATACAAACATGAAGTAACAATCGACACTGCTTAGGTATATGCCCATACATATACCTAAGTCATCAATTCCAACACGCTCCATCCTCCATGACCAAGTACAACTCAGTCCACACAGGAAAGTAAAAGTATTCCACACAGGAAAGCAAAACGAAATCCACATAGGATAGCACAACACAATCCACACAGGAAAGCAACTGGATTTAGCTCACACAGGTATACTTCTTCGAAAGACGATAAAGATGATCTCTGATCCATCTAAGTCGTCGGACCCACAAAGGATCGATAGGTAACTAACCCTCGCAAAAGACCCACACAGGATCGGGCCCACATAGGACCTGTAGGCGCTGGTTCACACAGGACCGCTGAGCGCAAAGACCCACACAGGATCGGACCCACACAGGATCGGGCCCACACAGGACCTGTAGCACTGATCCACGTAGGATCGCTGAGTGTTGTAGTCGTTATCGTCGAATTCACACAGGATCTCTGTATTGTCGTCGTCGCAGTCACAGTAGCAGTAGCAGTAGCAGTAGTAGTCACAGTAACAGTCGCAGCCAGCACTAGGGTTCCCGCACACAGCATGCTCGTACAGGAGGGTCCACTCCACGAGCCGAGAGGCTGATAAATCAACTGTCACAGAGTCCAGAGTTGATGTATCCAAAAGTTCCGTATCGTCAACAGGAACTCAACGCAACAGACGGCGCGTCGATCGGACGCCCGGTCTGAGAGTTATTGGCTTTTTCGTCCCAGGGGCCCGGTTGGTTTTTAAGGCAAAACCAACCTGACCGTACTCCACCTGCATCCAAACCTCGGGCGGAGTATGCCAAGAGATCCGTCTCACTAAGAGGAACACAACAAAGCTGACGGCACGTCAATCGGACGTCCGTAGCTCAAGATATGAGCGTTTCCGCTCCGAAGGCCCGGTTGGTTTCGTGAACGAACCAACCCGGACGAACTCAAATTATTCCGAAACTTTGAGTACGATATACCGAATCGACCGTCTCGATCCAAGGATCGCGTAGCTGCTGACGGTTTGTCAATCGGAGGTCCATGGCTCAAGTTATGGCCAAAAGACCGAAGACGACACGAAAACGGGGGGTCCGGGTCCGGGCCGACCCGGCCCGACCCGGCCCGAATGGCAGCGGTCCGGCGCGGCGGCGCGGACCGGTGCGGCGGCGCGGACCGGCGCGGCGGCGCGGACCGGCGCGGCCCGGCCGGCGGCGGCGCGGCCTGGCGCCGCTGGGTGCCACGCGCGGGGGGCATAGCCCCCGCTTCCAGCTGGTGGCGGCGCGGCTTTTAGCCGAGCCATTGGAGAACCGCCCCCCCCCCCCCTCGTGGGGGCATGCTTTGAGGGAAACCGGGGGGCCGCCTGCCCCCCTCAAAGAAACCGCCCCCCTCCCCTCATAAATGGGGGGGCATTAGAGTTGACCGGGGGAATTAAATTCCCCCGGTCTTTGACCTTCCGGCCGGCCACCTGGCCGGCCGGTTTTTCTCCAACGGGACCGGCAAAGCCGGTCCCCTTTCGGCTTCCGACACCGACGGCCCGGCGAGCCGCCGGTCTTCCCGTCTCACCGCGGCCCGGAATCGGCCGTGGTGTTCGTCGTCCGGCACGGTGCGACGGCACCGCGCCCCTCCACCGCGACCCCGCTCCGGCCGCGGCGCCTTCGATTCCCCTCGACGCGGCGCGACGGCGTCGCGTTCATGATGATCCTTCAACGGCGCGGCGCGATGGCGCTGCGCAATTCAACCGAGCAAATTCCCACGTGGTGCGACGGCACCACGCCATCTCGTCATCCACAAGAAAAAAATAATAATCATCATGAACAAAAGAGGGGGAATCCGGCCGTGTTTGTGCGGTCCGACTCCCCTCTCATTAGATGATAACTCTTAAATATTTAATTACAAGATTATAATTCTAGAACCAAGAACGAGAGTAAGGAAATAAACCACAACAAACCCCTACCTTGGGTTCAAGTTCGAAGATCATCAACGACCCGCGGAAGACAACGTCGCGGAGGTCGGGCGTCGCGGTAAACGTTCGTCAAATCCGATGACGAAGAGGTACGTCGATGGCGAATCTTCGTAAGTCGACGAAGGAAGTCCGAGGAGGAAGCAGTGTTCCCTTTCGTTGACACGGAAGACCTCGTCGATCTTCGGAAACAACGGGCTACGAAGATGAGAGGAGCGGCGTTCTTCGTCGGAGCTCGAAGGTCCTTCGCGTTCTTCGTCAAGGTTGAAGAAGAAGAAGGATCTCCCAAAATCCTCTTAAGAAGGCTAGAGAGTTCTAACCCAACAAAAAAATAGAGTCTTATTTTAATCACAAACTTAACAAATTGAATTTCAAAGGTTTGAAATTCAAATAAAATAACTCCAAAATAAAAACAAGTTGTCATGTCATTTAAAGAGGGGTTAAAGGAGTTTTGAGAGGATATGGAAGGTTGGGTTTTGTGTGGGCCCCACCACACTTAATCCTCCCAAGGGAGGTTAAGTGGATGTGGGTCCCACCTTTAACTTCCTTTGAGAGGAGTTAACCAACAAGTAAGAAAAATAAAAAGTGTTCCACATTTTTATTCAACTTTTTATAATTCTCCCAAAAACTAACTTTCGTCCCGCAATAAACGCAACTACGGAAAAGGTCTCCTTAAGCGAATATCGGCGCTGCGAGTTCATCGGTGTCCTTGGATTTCAATTCCGAGCACCGGATCAAAAGTTGGAAATTCCCACTCGTTCGTTCACTGAACGTACCCGAGCTAAACTTTGGAAAATGATTCTGGGCACTTCGGGCCTCGGAATCAGGTTCCGTCAGAAACCGCGCTCATGTAAAATTACAAAGAAAATTAAGAAAAAATTTCCCTTGAATTTTACGGGTCTTTAAATTACTCCCACCTCAGGGCTTTACGTCCCCGTAAAGATACATCAAAAACTAGGGAAACAAATGAGGGTACTGAGCACGCATCTGAGCCTCCCGCTCTCATGTGCTCTCCTGGAGGTTCCCGTGCTGCCATCTGATGCGCACAAGAGGAATCGATCTCCCACGTAGTACCCGCTCCTGTTGATCCTCTATCTCCACCGGGACCTCCGTAAAAGTCGCCCCATCGTCAACGTCAAGCTCCCCATGTTCAATGATGTGCGTCAGGTCGTGCACGTATCTCCTCAGCTGGGATACGTGGAAGACGTCGTGCACCCGGTGCAACTGAGGTGGCAGAGCCAGGCGATAAGCCACCTCGCCAACCCTGCTGAGGACCTGGAAGGGTCCGATGAAGCGCGGAGATAACTTGCCGCCTCAGCCAAATCTCCGAATACCACGTCGAGGTGAGACCCGCAAGAAGACGTGGTCACCATCCTCGAACTCTAGTGGCCTCCGCCTCCTGTCAGCGTAAGACTTCTGCCGGCTCTGAGCTGTCCTCATCCGCTCCTGGATGACTTGGACCTTCTCTGTCGTGGCCTGAACCATCTCCGGTCCCACAAGTGCTGACTCCCCAGGGTCTGTCCCGCACAAAAGAGATCTACAAGGTCGGCCGTACAACGCCTCGTACGATGCCATCCCGATGGTGGAGTGGTAGCTGTTGTTGTACGCAAACTCCACCAAGGGTAGGTGGTCCTCCCATCTACGACCAAAGTCGAGGACACATGTGCGGAGCATGTCCTCGAGAGTCTGAATGGTCCTCTCCGTCTGACCATCCGTCTGAGGGTGAAAGGATGTGCTCAGACGTAGCTGCGTCCCGAATGCCTCCTGTAACCCCTTCCAAAGCCGGGAAGTAAAGCGAGTATCTCAATCGAAGACGATAGATGATGGCACGCCGTGGATCCGCACAATCTCCTGAACGTAGAGACGTCCCAAGCTCTCCACTGAGCCCTGCTCTCTGATGGGTAAGAAGTGTGCCGACTTGGTGAGTCGGTCAACAATCACCCAGATGGAGTCGTGACCTCTGGAAGTGCGTGGAAGTATAGTCACGAAGTCCATAGATATGCCGTCCCACTTCCACTCCGGGACCTCCAAGGGTTGTACCAAGCCTGCTGGTAACTGATGCTCTGCCTTCACCTGCTGGCAGGTGAGGCATCGAGAAACGAACTCTGCTACTGCCTTCTTCATGCCCGACCACCAGTGTTGTTGTCTGAGGTCCTGGTACATCTTCGCCAATCCAGGATGTACCGCCAAAGGAGATGTGTGAAACTCTCTCAGCACCTCCTCTCGCAAAGCAACTGGTACCATGGTACGTCCTCTAAAAAGGATGTTGTGCTCTGCTCCAAGGGACAAACCATCAGGTGCCTGTCCTGAGGATATCTGTGCACGCCGTGTCTCACAGTCAGCGTCCTCACGCTGTGCCTCTCTGACCCGCTGCAGTAGGGGGGGTGACTGTGAGAGACTGGAGGAAGGCTGCTCCATCTCTATCCACGAAGGATATCTGTAAAGAGGCTAGCTACTTCGTCGCCTCCTCAAGTAGCTGAATGCCCGTCCTCCTGCTGAGGGAATCGGCTACTACGTTCCCCTTCCTAGGAGTATAGACTATCTCAAAGTCATAGTCCTGGAGGAACTCGAACCATCGCCGCTGTCTCAGGTTCAGGTCCTTCTGCGAGAAGATATACCTGAGACTCTGATGATCGGAAAAGACTATAAAGCGCTCGCCCATCAGATAGTGTCACCATGTCTTCAGAGCGAAGACCACTGATGCTAAATCCAGGTCATGGGTAGCGTAGTTCTGCTCATGTGGCCTCAACTGATGTGATCCATAGGCGATCACTGCCCACTCCTTCATCAGAACACATCCGAGTCTGGTCCCTGATGCATCGCAGTAGACTACGTACCCTACTCCCTCCTCGGGCAACCTCAAGATAGGTGCACTGGTCAATCTCTGTCTCAGCTCCTGGAAGCTCTGCTGACATCTGTCTGACCACACGAAGGGTTTCCCCTTCTTCATAAAAGCTTTGAGTGGTGCCGAAACTCTAGAGAAGTCTGGCACGAATCTCTGATAGTATCCACCTAGTCCCAAGAAACTCCGAACCTCAGTCACGCTCCTGGGTGGCTCCCATGCTAACACAGCCTCGATCTTCGCAGGATCCACTGCAACTCCCGCCTCAGAGATAACGTGTCCCAAGAAGTGGACCTCACATATCCAGAACTGGTACTTCGAGAGCTTACCATAAAGCTGGTGCTCTCGGAGTGTGTCTAGTACAACTCGCAAGTGATAGGCATGCTCCTCCTCAGTCGTAGAGTAAATCAGAATGTCGTTGATGAATACTACTACAAACCGATCAAGGTATGGCTGAAAGATCCTGTTCATGAGGGCCATGAACACTGCTGGAGCATTGGTTATGCCGAAAGGCATAACCAAGAACTCATAGTGGCCATACCGACATCTGAAGGCCGTCTTCTGCACATCCTCGTCTCTGACTCTGAGCTGATGGTAGCCTGACCTAAGGTCTATCTTCGAGAACCACCGTGCTCCCTTGATCTGATCAAAGAGGTCATCAATCCTCGGTAGCGGATACTTGTTCCTCACTGTCACCTGGTTCAGGCGACGATAGTCAACACAAAGTCGCAGGCTCCCATCCGCCTTCTTGGCGAACAATATCGGGGAAGCCCAGGGTGAAACACTGGGTCGGATGAACCTCTTGCCCTGCAAGTCCTCCAACTGTACTCGTAGCTCTCGAAGCTCGGCGGGGGCCATCCGATATGCTGGAGTGGATATCGGGGCTGTCCCGGGGTAAAAGTCAATATAAAATTCTACCTCTCTGCGAGGAGGTAGCCCTGGAACGTCGTCGGGAAAAACGTCCGCAAACTGATCTACCACTGCAGGAAAACCAGGACTCCGCACTTCAACTGCTCCAAGGATGAGGCTAGCCATCTAATGAGTGATGGGCTGTCCTCTCCTCTGTGGAAGTCCATCCTGTGCTGCAAAGGCTCCCTTCTCGCCGGTGAAGGTGAACCTGCTCCCGTCGGTGCGTACACATCGCACCTTGCGCCTAAAACAGTCAATATGTGCATGGACCGTAGATAGCCAATCCATGCCCAAGATGAAGTCGTAAGGCCTCGACGCTGCTACAAGAAGATCCCAGCCGAAGCTCTCGCCTCCTAGAGTAAGCTCACACTGCCGGCACCAGTGCGTAATCGTCGAGTCTGCTCCCGTAGGAGTCTCTAGTCGTAAGGATCGAGCCAACGGCTCTGTCGGAATCTCCGAGCTCCGAACAAGGGCAGCGGCTATGAAAGAGTGACTCGCTCCTGTGCCTATAAGTACTGCAGCAAGTGTGGAATAGACACAAATAGTACCTCGAATCATCTCGGGTGCGCCGTGGTCGTAGGCCTCTGCTGCCTGGAGCTGTGCCTGTCTCTACCCGCCAGCTCCCTGTGGTCGGGGTGCACCTCCTGGTGGTGGTGGTGGCAGAGCCTCAAAGCGTCGCCCACCACCGGATGCTCACCTAGCTCCTCTGCCTCGTCCGCCTCCTCCCTGTGGACCGCCACGGTCGACCCTCTGCCTCTGCCTCGGTGGTCCCTCAACTGTCTACTACTCCTCGGCACGGCGGGTCGGGCAGTCACGAGCCATGTGGCCCTGCCCGCCGCACGAGTAGCACTGTCTGCCTCTCGAAAGACTGGCTCCTCGCTGTGTGCCCCGCACTGCTGATCCAGTGTCTTGAGGTCGTCTGCCTGAGGGTCTGGTCTGTCTGGACCCCTGAGTCATCCGTCGACTGCCTGCTGCAGATGACTCTGCCACGCGCCGCCCTGCGGTGGGTCGCTGCGCTGGTGTAGACTCAGCAAGGAAGCTCTCGATCAGAAGGGACCGCTCCAGTACTCCTGTCTGAGTCGGTATGCTGAGGGAGATCAGCGATGCCCTGATCTCGTGTCTCAAACCCTGCTTGAAGGTCCGGGCCCGGAAGAATGGGTCCCGTACCATGTCCGTCGAGTAGCGCGAGAGATCAGTAAATCTCGCCGAGTACTGAGCGACCGTCATGCTGACCTGCCGCAGCTAAAGAACCTCCTGGATACGCACCGCACGAAGGGTGGCTGGGATGAACTCCGAGTGGAAGAGGCTCTCAATGTCCGTCCATAGAAGAGATTCCTCATTGTGCACCTGGAGCATCAAGCTCCACCATCGTCCTGCTGCTGCGTGTAGTAGGCTCGCAGTGAGGATCACCATGAGGTCTGCTGGTGTCCTCACTAGCCTAAACACACGTACAACTGCCTCCATCCAGTCCTCGGCTGCCTGGGGATCCGTCTCCCCGCGAAACCTGGGTGGTCGCTGGCGCTGAAACTCATGCAGTGTGCTGAGGTGTCGTGCATCGTCAGCGGCTGGTGCTGGAAGCATCGGTGGCTCGGTGGGTAGAGCTACTGCCGGTGCCACTGCTGACAAAGGTTCCTGCACCGAGGCCTCGTCGCTCGGTGGGCTGTCGTCACACTCGACTCTCGGAACCCTAACTGGCTGCCGTCGTGGGGCCATCTTGAAAAGAAAACAGGTGCGCCACGGTCAGAACAGTATACCTGGTGAGCTGATATAAGTAATCACAAAGAAAACTTTGAAACACACACGCAATCAATGTTTTCGTGCATTAAGTCGGAAATCAGAAGTCAGGGTCCTGGTGTACGGATACGTCGGTCGTCGCACCAACACTGGACTCCCTGGACTGAGAACCACACTCAATATGCTAAACATTATTGCTTCACATAGAAAAGATCAGAGTTCGCGGTAGAACCGAACTCCTCTGATGCCAATTTGTCACGACTCGCCCTCGGGGTCCGTGCCGTGACTACCCCAAGCCCGCCTTCCATAGGCCAGGGGCTGGCGACTAGCACCAAGGCGTAAATCCCGGAAAAAAGGGAAGGCATTGCCTTTGTAAAGTAAACAAACACCATAGAGTAAGCAAGCGGAAAGTAAACACTAAGTAAAAATAGGGTACAACTGAAAGTGTGGAAAAGTAAAGGGGCCAGTATACAAACCCAAACTGAAAGTAAAGTACAACTCGAAAGGGAAATCAGCAATTGTAAAGTAAAATCCTCTACTCCGAGATGTTCACTGGAAATCCCACCTGAAGGGTGAGTACAGATAGCTCCACTGCTCCTCGGGTCCCGCCGTCCACTCCGAGTACGTCCCGCCCAGTGGTCCACCTCCAGGTACCGTCCTGCTCTACAAGCCTCAGCCAAGATCAACGCTGTCCGTCGTCTGCAACCAACACAGCGTAGTGCGGGCATAGCCCGTGCAGGGGTGAGTATAAGCTACTCAGTAGGGACCCCGAGACCCCTGAAGGTCTCCCAAAATCCACAAAGGATAAACCACAAAGGTGAGATACAAACACGAAGTAACAACCGACACTGCTTAGGTATATGCCCATACATATACCTAAGTCATCAATTCCAACACGCTCCATCCTCTAAGCCCAAGTACAACTCAGTCCACACAGGAAAGTAAACGTATTCCACACAGGAAATCAAAACGAAATCCACACAGGATATCACAACACAATCCACACAGGAAAGCAACTGGATTTAGCTCACACAGGTATACTTCTTCGAAAGACGATAAATATGATCTCTGATCCATCTAAGTTGCCGGACCCACGAAGGATCGATAGGTAACTAACCCCCGCAAAAGACCCACACAGGATCGGGCCCGCATAGGACCTGTAGGCGCTGGTTCACACAGGACCGCTGAGCGCAAAGACCCACACAGGATCGGACCCACACAGGATCGGACCCACACAGGACCTGTAGCACTGATCCACGTAGGATCGCTGAGTGTTGTAGTCGTCGTCGTCGAATCCACACAGGATCTCTGTACTGTCGTCGTCGCAGTCACAGTAGCAGTAGCAGTAGCATTAGTAGTCACAGTAACAGTCGCAGCCTGCACTTGGGTTCCCGCACACAGCAAGCTCGTACAGGAGGGTCCGCTCCACGAGCCGAGAGGCTAATACATCAACTGTCACAAAGTCCAGAGTTGATGTATCCAAAAGTTCCGTATCGTCAACTGGAACTCAACGCAACAGACGGCGCGTCGATCGGACGCCCGGTCTGAGAGTTATTGGCTTTTTTGTCCCAGGGGCCCGGTTGGTTTTTAAGGCAAAACCAACCTGACCGTACTCCACCTGCGTCCAAACCTCGGGCAGAGTATGCCAAAAGATCTGTCTCACTAAGAGGAACACAACAAAGCTGACGGCACGTCAATCAGACGTCCGTAGCTCAAGATATGAGCGTTTCCGCTCCGAAGGCCCGGTTGGTTTCGTGAACGAACCAACCCGGACGAACTCAAAGTATTCCAAAACTTTGAGTGCGATATACCGAATCGACCGTCTCGATCCAAGGATCACGTAGCCGCTAACGGTTCGTCAATCGGAGGTCCGTGGATCAAGTTATGGCCAAAAGACCGAAGACGACACGAAAACGGGGGGTCCGGGTCCGGGCCGACCCGGCCCGACCCCCCCTGGGTCGGCCCGAACCGGGTCAACCCGGGTCCGACCCGGCCCGGCCGGCGGCGGTCCGGCGCGGCGACGCGGACCGGCGCGGCGACGTGGTCCGGCGCGGCCTGGCGCTGCTGGGTGCCACGCGCGAGGGGCATAGCCCCCGCTTCCAGCTGGTGGCGGCCCGGCTTTTAGCCGCGCCTTTGGAGAAACGGCCCCCCTCGTGGGGGCCTGCTTTGAGGGAAACCGGGGGGCCGCCTGCCCCCCTCAAAGAAACCCCCCCCCCCTCATAAATGGGGGGGCATTAGAGTTGACCAGGGGAATTAAATTCCCCCGGTCTTTGACCTTCTGGCCAGCCACCTGGCCGGCCGGTTTTTCTCCAACGGGACAGGCAAAGCCGGTCCCCTTTCAGCTTCCGACACCGGCGGCCCGGCGAGCCGCCGGTCTTCCCGTCTCACCGCGGCCCGAAACCGGCCGCGGTGTTCGTCGTCCGGCGCGGTGCGACGGCACCGCGCCCCTCCGCCGCGGCCCCGCTCCGGCCGCGACGCCTTCGATTCCCCTCGACGCGGCGCGACGGCGTCGCGTTCATGATGATCCTTCCACGGCGCGGCGCGACGGCGCTGCGCAATTCAACCGAGCGAATTCCAGCGTGGTGAGACGGCACCACGCCATCTCGTCATCCACAAGAAAAAAATAATCATCATCATGAACAAAAGAGGGGGAATTCGGTCGTGTTTGTGCGGTCCGACTCCCCTCTCATTAGATGATAACTCTTAAATATTTAATTACAAGATTATCATTCTAGAACCAAGAACGAGAGTAAGGAAATAAACCACAACAAACCCCTACCTTGGGTTCAAGTTCGAAGATCGTCAACGACCCGCGGAAGACAACGTCGCGGAGGTCGGGCGTCGCGGTAAACGTTCGTCAAATCCGATGACGAAGAGGTACGTCGATGGAGAATCTTCGTAAGTCGACGAAGGAAGTCCGAGGAGGAAGCGGCATTCCCTTTTGTTGACACAGAAGACGTCGTCGATCTTCGGAAACAACGGGCTACAAAGATGAGAGGAGCGGCGTTCTTCGTCGGAGCTCGAAGGTTCTTCGCGTTCTTCGTCAAGGTTGAAGAAGAAGAAGGAGCTCCCAAAATCCTCTCAAGAAGGCTAGAGAGTTCTAACCCAACAAAAAAAATAGAGTCTTTTTTTAATCACAAACTTAACAAATTGAATTTCAAAGGTTTGAAATTCAAATAAAATAACTCCAAAATAAAAACAAGTTGTCATGTCATTTAAAGAGGGGTTAAAGGAGTTTTGAGAGGAGATGGAAGGTTGGGTTTCGTGTGGGCCCCACCACACTTAATCCTCCCAAGGGAGGTTAAGCGGATGTGGGTCCCACCTTTAACTTCCTTTGAGAGGAGTTAACCAACAAGTAAGAAAAATAAAAAGTTTTCCACATTTTTATTCAACTTTTTATAATTCTCCCAAAAACTAACTTTCGTCCCGCAATAAACGCAACTACGGAAAATGTCTCCTTAAGCGAATATCGGTGCTGCGAGTTCATCGGTGTCCTCGGATTTCAATTCCGAGCACCGGATCAAAAGTTAGAAATTCCCGCTCGTTCGTTCACTGAACGTACCCAAGCCAAACTTCGGAAAATGATTTCGGGCACTCCGGGCCTCGGAATCAGGTGCCGTTAGAAACCGCGCTCATGTAAAATTTCAAAGAAAATTAAGAAAAAATTTCCCTTGAATTTTACGGGTCTTTAAATTTCTATTCACTTAGATTGATAAGTTTTAGAGATCCTTTAAAGGAGTTGAAGATAAGTTTGATTAGTGCTTCTATTTTGAGGCTACTAGAGGAGGGTTTTGGGTTTGTGATGTTTTGGTATTCCTATAGATTAGGTCTCGATTGCATGTTGATTTAAAGGCATGCAGTGATCACTATTTGGTCAAGTTGAGACCTTATGAGAAGAAAGACATGACTCATGACCTAGAGTTAGTAGTGGTATTCTTTTATCTGAAGATGTAGGGGAATGATCATCTTGGTGATTATTTTTTTGTTAAATCAGACCACCAGTGTCTCACATACATCATGACATAGAGAGATATCACCCTAATACTAAGGTGTTGTATGGAGTTTTAGTAGTAATTTTACTTTGAGATATTATATACTCTTGGGAATGAAAATATGGTGGCATATTCCTGTAGCTAAAAATCCCATGCATTCTTAGTGGAGGAGGTGTCTAAGTAGTTGTCTTTTTTTCAGCTGAACCAGATGGTGGATAGGGGTGAATCTTTTTCTTCAATATATGGTGGTGACTACACTACTTATTCATCATGTGAGAGATTCTTATTTGGGATACATCAACTATGATGTTCTATGTGACCTATTATCTATATAATATATTCCAGATATATTTTATGAAGGATGAGAGCATGTAATATTTTTTGTAGATGGAGTGTAGTTTTGATCATGTTGTGTGAGGAGGTGTTGATGGATTTTCATAATTCTCCCTTAGTTTTACATCCCAGTGTGGGAATGTTGTATCAAGACACTCAGTGGTAGTTTTTGTGGGATCACATGAGTTGTATCATTTATGAGTTTGTCACTTGGTGTATCACATGTTAACAGGTAAAGGCTGAACATCATGTTCCAATAGGTCTAACTCAACCGCTCATGATCCCAGTGTAATTACCTGGATTTTCACTTATGTATAGATACATTAAATTTTAGTATAATTCTATATTTTGGACCTAATATGAAATACTAATGAGTTAGAGAAGGATATGAGGGCGTATGAGGTCTATTTAGAGCATGAAACCCAACTTTTAGGGGAAACTTGCCCTGCCACACGGTTAGAGTAAACAGTACAAGTATGGTGCATGGTTAAATCTAACCATGCAGATGGATTTCATTTTCATGAAGAGTCTTTCTGCATGTTTGGAACATGCTTTCCATAACTATGTGGAATAATCATGTGGTACACTCTTTTTCCTAAGTACTCATGTAGGGTTTGTGCATGGTTTGGAAAATCGTGCAAACAAGTCGTGCATTGGCTAATTTTTGGGTAATTTTACCTTTTTCTTTAATGATCTAATTAACCCCCCCCCCCTTCCCCTAATATGATTTCTAGTGGTATTAGCCTCCTTTAATATCATTTTGGATCATTTTGAACGTATAATCTTGGGATCAAAGGATCTCCTTCATATAGGATTCATTCAATCTTCAATTCATCATGTTGGATGTGCAATGGTAAGAACTCGATTCCTTTTTAGCTATTCTTCATCTCTCTTGATCTCGACCTAGTTATCAAGGTGTGAGAATTTTTCCCCTTTTCTTAGATATACTCAGATCCAAGCCAAATAAATGGATGATACTAGAGGAATAGAGTCGCACAAGGCTAAGGTGGATGGTCTATAACTCATCCCTCAAGATTTTTTATTTTGGAATTGTCGTGTGGGGCCTTCCAATTTCATCAGGTGTCATTAATTGAATTTATACACCATTATTATAATCATTAGAACCATATGGTTATGAAATTTCTAAATATGTGACTATTTGTTAGACATTTCACCCACAACTCCATACATCCCATGTAGTATGTCATACCATAATTATCATTTTAGTGTTTTGAAACGTTTTTGTAACATCCCAAGTAATTAATAATAGATATTTTTATCTATGTCTATTAGTGAATTAGATAGTGTTTTAGAGGCTTAAAATGAGAATAAATCCAATCTTAAGCATGGAATACACTAATATTTTTAAAAGATTATTTTACTGCCTTTTGATGGCAACCCATTTTTAAATCTATATTTTGACAATTTTATAATCTATGATTGTCAAAATAAACTTATTCTTTATTATTGGGATATCAAAATTTACTTTGTGTGAATTTTTGGTATTTTTCCGATAAAGTTCATTTTTTAATGAATAGTGAAAAATGTTGTATTTTAATTCAAAACCACTTTTTAGTCTAATTTATTTATATGAATATATTATCTTTTTAATTGGTTATAAAGGGAAATTAGAATATATTTTTACCATTTAATCCAATGGTGGTCATTAGAATCAATTTCACTTTGAAATTGGGCTTAAACTGGTGTCAATCTTTTGATACTTATTGTTTCATAAAAACACGCTATTTGTCATGACAGCGGGAATTAATTATTAAATTAATTAATGCCACTTATATGATTTGAATTTTGTAAAATAGAAATCATTTTTGAATTCAGAATATCAAATATATCTTAGGGTGAAGTTTTGGTATTTTTCTGAAAAACTGCAATTTTTGATGAATAGTGAAACCACTAAGTGGTAGTTAAAGAAACCGATTTTTCGTTTAAATGAAACTTTTCCACATCTGTGATTTGATTTTTAAAAATATGGCATACATGGTTTTCATTAAGAAGTAAAATGTGGTGCAATGAGATTAAAATAATTTTTTGGTGAATAGTAACTTTTAAGTTCTTAATCGCGATTAGAGGTAATTAGTGCAATTTAAGGCAAAAATGATATTATAATAAAATGAAAATACATAGACACATGTCATACCCTTATTGGATGTGTCATGGCCGACCAAGAAAAGCCATGGATCAACTTGGGGACCCCATGGAGCCACTTTGATAGGAAAATGACATTAATATCTTTTTATTTAATGTTAAAATTAAAATGACACAAACATGAGTTGTTTTACTAAAACAATTTTTAAATGGGGTTATACAAGTCATATTTTTTACTATAAATATTCATTATAAATCTAAAAAGATTTCCTACATCATTATATTTATTTTATAATTTTTAGACATTAAATAAATTAAATTATTCATGACATCATGATGATGCAGTGATTACCTCATTAATAAAGGATTTAAATAAAATTAAAAGATATTGTAAAATCTATGACCTACACATGTCCAAAACCTATTGGATGGGTGGATTTAGAACCATTATCACCTTACCCTCAAATTATATCAATGTGGGACCTTTTTAATCCGAAACACATTTTAAAATAAAGTAACATTTCTTTACTTTCCAAGAGTGCCCCTCCCCTCCTCTTATAAAAGGCCCCCACCTCTACCTCCTTAACCACACTTCCAAAGCCTTTGGCTCGGCCAAACCCTACCCATTTTTTCTTTACACTTCCCTTTATTACTCCTTGAATCCTCACTTTGGGCAGAAGTCTTCCCAAGGAAGCCTTTGAGCTCAAACCAAAGGGAGTTACCCGATTTTAAGGTAATGTCTTCACTTGTGTTCTTTTGTTTTATTTTGCTTCTCCAACCCCCTAATCTCTTTTTATTATTTTATTTTGTAACAAAACCAGTATCTTCCATATACTATTATGTTTTTATAATAAGGATTCGAGCTACACTTACACACACCTACATCTAATGGTTAAAGAACATACTATTTCCGTGGATGACGAATTTCTGCCTCCCGAAACGATGATTGTTCAACATTCTTTTAACACCATAAAAGGTGACCATTAAGATGACACTATACTTATATATGATATATAATATGTTTATGTTTTCCTTCAGCTTCTGTATTTTTCATTTTGGGCATACCTTTATGGTTTCCATTATGGGTAAACGTGATATCTTCATTTAAGGAAGTGCGGACTACCGCCCCCTCAAAGTGATTTGATTCATTAATTCCATATGTGGGACGTATAAAGGATGGAGTTATGATATTATATATGATATTACACTATAATTATAATATACCTTAATATCATTATGATTCCATTTAATAAAATACAAAATTGAAATGGAAGCAGCGTTCATGCGTACGTACGGCTTACCGTCTCCATGAACGGTGCATTTCATTTCTTACCTCAAAATGTTATGTAATATTATAAATGCATGCATTTAATGGATATATATGATATATATGATATCTACATCATGAATACCATTCTAGATATAATCTATACATGAACAACTTTTAATTATTAAGGGTTTATTTTTTACTCAAGTTCCAATGATCGTTAAAACGACCGTTATTAACTTAAATAATTACAGTGTTCATGAAATGGAAATAAGTGATATAAAAGGAATAATGAACTTGGAAAATGTTCTTAAACAAGTATAAATTAACTCAAGTTTATTATTCAGGAGATTAAAGAACGACCGAGTCAAGTCGGGCCCGAGGTATGGGACTTCGTCTCAATCTCCTTTCATTGAGGCATATTTTGTTTTATACACAACCTTCTTTTATACGGTGTATAAACCACTTTGACTTTTACGTTTATTCAAAAGGAATATTTTTTATACGAAGCGATTACTAAACGACAAAAGGGAATGTTTTTGTCGTACGTATGCGGAGACAAAGACTTATTCGCCGCCGTGACCATTATTTGAGTTTCTGCTTCCTCTACAAGCCATACCTTTTTTTAAAAGAAAAATAAATACCATGTTTTACTTTTATTTTATTTTGGTATTGAAAATGGTTTTCATAATGTTTTTATATCAATGTGTTGTATTGATATCTTGTGATTGAAAGGTGGAAATGTTATGTTTCCTTTATGCATGTTTTATGTGATACGATTATGTTGAGGTTCTTGGGCATTATTATGAAGATGGGTGGTTCCGTGATAAACTAAGGGCGGGTGAGCCTGATATAGCTCTCCAATGCATTGGGTAACGTGAAGGAGTGAAATGTTAAGGTTTATCCGAAGATATTTAGGGAATATACTATGATGAGTATTCCAAACTTAACCAAGAGGGTTACTCCCTACGTAAGAATGTTATGAATGCCTCAAGTTACCTTTATGTCTTATGATTTCTATGATTTATTCATGATTTGATGCGGTATGTTAAAGTGCTTATGTTTTATGGGTAAAGTATGATTTCATTCTTTTGTATATATGTACCCATGTTTCCTTTCCATATTTTTATATCCCTTACTGAGCTTTTTATCCTCATCCCAAGTTTTTGAAATGTTTCTCACAGGTCAAGGGAAAGGTACATGATATGATGATAGTGTCAAGTAAGTGTAAAGAAAGAATCCATGTTTTATTTTAAATATGTTTCCATTGATGGGAAAAATTAATACTATCTTTTATGTAACCACTTTGTTTAAATGCGGAATGTAATGCATGTTTTATGATCTAATTCTCTAAAACTCTAAACCTGAAAAGATTCTCAAGGTGTAATCTTGTAATAACTTAAGATTAAGTAATGTTTAATGCTAGGGCCTTATAGTTGGTATCAGAGGTCGGTTTAGATAACTTTAGGAGTTAGAATTATATTAAATTATTATCCAAAAATATTTTTTTTTGAAATGATATAGCATTTGAAGATCACCATGTTGCTTCATCTAAGACATGTTTGTTCAGAATGGTTTTCCGCAGAGGAAACATGGAAGCAGTGCTAGGAAGGCATACAGAAGGAAATAACCTTCTGAATCAGCATCATGAGATGGTCGGAATTGGAACTGAACAGTTTGTTGTAGTAATGGCGCAGTTGACTCAAGCGATAAATAGCGGTGGTATCCATGCACGAGATCAGCTAGATCAACCGCAGAGGAACATGTCAGTGGTGGAACATTTCATGAGGAAACATCCCCCATCATTCAGAGGATCATCTTACCCTGTGTTCGCTGAAGGGTGGATTAAAGCACTAGAGAAGATTTTTGATGTCATGGGGTGTTCAGACAATCAAAAGGTTAGTCTTTCTATTTACCGTTTGGAGAGTGAGGTAGATCAGTGGTGGTCGATGGTTAAAAATATCCGGGACACTGATGAGATTGATGATCTTGACTGGGATGAATTCAAAGGTATGTTTCTTGAGAAGTATTTTCCTAAGGCTATTCGACTTAGGATGGAAAAAAATTCTTGGAATTGAGGCAAGAGGAAGACTCAGTGGATGCCTATGAAGAGAGGTTCACTCGATTGGAAAGGTATGCTCCAAATTTTATCTGAGACCTTGATAGTAAAATCAATCGTTTTTTACTCAGGATTAAAACCAAAATATCGAAGGGCATTAGCTTCTAGTGAGTTTAAAAGTTATGAAAATATTGTTCGATGTGCTGAGAAGGTGGAAATGGAGTTTGCCAATGATCAAGTGTTCTATAACAACCTGCATAAGAAGAGACCGAGGTGGCAGGAGAAAGGGAAGAATTCTTCAAAAAAAGTTTGATGGTAAGAAAACTAAGTTTCCAGTTTGTGATAAATGTGGTAAAAGGCATACTGGGGAATGTCTTCTGAATTCTGGAAAGTTCTAACGATGTGGTAAGATGGGACATAAGGCTCGTGATTTCACTGAAAAAGATCAAGGTGATGGTAAGTATAAATTTGATTTACAGTTAGTGAAATGTTTTAAGTGCAATGAGATGGGTCACTATGAAAATGAGTGTTCGACAAAGAGATTGAGTGATGGGAAGCAATTAGACTACAAGACGAAAGGGGTGGTGAAATCCTTTCCAACTACTTCAGCAGATGTCGGGCCATCAAATGAAGTTGTATCAAGTACTTTGTTTGTTTTTTCAGATTATACCAGTTTGTTGTTTGATTCGGGGTCCACACATTCTTTCATCTCTGAAACCTTTTCTAGTAAAATGGGAATACCATCCCAAGAAATGACTCCTGAACTTGTGGTAAAAACACCTGGGGGAAATGTTGAGGCAAAAAGAATTTATAATAATCTTCCTATCCTTATCTGTGGAAAGAACCTACTTGAAAACCTTATTGTTCTACCTCTATTAGAGTTTGATGTTATCCTGGGTATGGATTGGCTCTCTATTTACCATGCTAAGATTGACTGTAAAGCTAATGAAGTTTCTTTTCAGAAAGACTTTCAGTTTGTGTACAAGAATGAACCATTACTGTTGATAAATTATCAAGAGGCCAAGAAACTTGTAAAATATGGAAATGAATGTTACCTTGTACATATTTTTGAAAACAAGGGAACTGTTTAGATTAATGATGTGCCAGTGGTAAATGAGTATCCTGATGTTTTTCCTGATGAGTTGCCTGGAATAATACCATATCGGGAAGTTGAATTTACTATTGACTTAGTTCCTTATGCTAAGCCAATTTCAAAACCCCCTTATCAAATGGATCAAATTGAACTTTTAGAGTTGAAGGAGAAATTGCAAGATTTATTAGAGAAATGTTTTATTAGACCTAGCACTTCACCATGGAGTGATCCTGTTTTATTTGTTAAAAAGAAAGATGGTTCTAGGAGACTTTTCATTGATTATAGATCCTTGAATAAAATCACTGTTAAGAACAAATATCCTTTTCCTCATATCGATGATTTGTTTGATCAGCTCCAGGGAGCTCAGTTTTTTTCAAAGATTGACCAGAGATCGGGGTACCATCAGCTGAAGGTAAAGGAATCAGATGTTCTGAAGACTGCGTTTCGTACAAGATATGGCCATTATGAATTTTTAGTAATGCCTTTTGGGATAACCAATGCACCTACTGTATTCATGGACTTAATGAATAGAATTTTCCATGAGTTCTTGGATAAGTTTGTGGTGGTTTTCATTGATGATATTTTGGTGTTTTCTAAAAGTAAAGAAGAGTCTGAAAGACATTTAAAGGTTATTTTTCAAACCTTAAAAGAAAAGAAATTGTATGGGAAATTCATCAAGTGTGAGTTTTGGTTGCAAAAAATTTCTTTCCATGGTCACATTGTTTCTAAAGATGGGATAACCGTTGATCTTGCAAAAACAAAGGTTGTTGAAGAATGTCCAAGACCCACAAATGTAATAGAGATTCGTAGTTTCCTTGGCTTGCCAGGCTATTACTGAAGGTTTGTTAGAAATTTTTCACGGTTATCTAGTCCAATGACTAATCTAACTCAAAAGGGTATTAAGTTTATCTGGAAAAAAGAATGTGATTATTTTTTTTAGGAATTGAAAAGAAGATTGGTGAATGCTCCAGTTTTGGCACTACCTTCCAGGAATGGGGAGTTTGTTATCTACAGTGATGCTTCATTGAAAGGACTTGGTTTTGTCCTAATGCATAATGATCAGGTAATTGCTTATGCTTCACGACAGTTGAAAACTCATGAGGTAAATTACCCTACACATGATTTAGAATTAGCTGCTGTTGTTTTCGCTTTAAAAATTTGGAGGCATCATTTGTATGGAGTAAAGTGTGAAATATATACCGATCACAAAAGTTTAAAGTATATATTCAATCAGAAAGAATTGAACATGAGACAGAGGAGATGGCTAGAATTAATCAAGGATTATGATTGTACAATTCATTACCATCCGGGAAAAGAAAATAAAGTGGTTGATGCTTTGAGTCACAAAAGTAATGCTTTATTAGCAATGTTTAGTTTGGAACGTGATCCTTTGGTTAAGGATTTGATGAACTGTGGCATAAAAGTTGTTGGTGCAGGATTTTCTTCTATTTTTTTTAGGTATCAGTGAAATCTTCTCTATCAGACAGAATCAAGCAAGCACAGAAGCAAGACAGTGAGTTGCAGAAAAAGGTAGAGCTGGTTCAGAAGGGTAAGTTTCCTAAATTCAACATTGATAATGATTGTGTTTTGAGATTTGGGAAGAGATTGTGTGTGCCTTGTGATTCACAGTTGAAGATAGAGTTGTTATGTGAAGCTTATAGTTTACCGTTTTCAGTTCATCCTAGCAGTACTAAGATGTACAGAGATCTACAGGAGTATTACTGGTGGGATGGAATGAAAAGAGATATTGCTGATTTTACTGTGAAGTGTTTGACATGTCAACAGGTTAAAGCAGAGCGGCAGTTACCGAAAGGGATGCTTCATCCTTTACCAGTGCCAGAGTGGAAATGGGAGAATATATCCATGGACTTCATTGTGGGATTGTCGAAGACCCCTCGAGGTAATAATGCAATCTGGGTTATTGTTGATCGCTTGACTAAATCTGCTCATTTCCTTGCTATACGATATACTTTTTCCCCAGATCAACTTTCCCGTTTATATCTTAAAGAGATAGTTAGGTTACATGGAGTTCCCCTCTCCATTGTATCTGACCGTGATCCCAGGTTCACTTATAACTTTTGGAAAGGCCTTCAGAAGTCGTTGGGTACTGAATTAAATTTTAGTACAGCTTTTCATCCTCAATCAGATGGGCAGTCAGAATGAAAAATTCAGACATTGGAGGATATGCTACGTTATTGCTCTATGGATTATCAGGGAATTTGGGACCAACATCTTTCTTTGGTTGAATTTTCATATAATAACAGTTTTCATTTTAGTATACAGATGGAACCATTTGAGGCGTTATATGGGAAGCGGTGTCGAACTCTAGCTTTTTGGGATGAAGTGGGTGAAAGAAAGCTGATGGGACCAGAATTGGTAGAAGAGTTGGCAGAAAAAGTTCAGCTGATACAGAAACACATGAGAACAGCTCAGATCAGGCAGAAGAGTTATGTGGACAATAGGAGGAAGGATCTATCTTTTGAGGTAGGTGATCATGTTTTTCTCAAAGTCTCGCCATGGAAAAGTGTGGTGCGATTTGGTAAGGAAGGAAAGCTGAGTCCAAGGTTCATTGGACCGTATGAAATTCTAGAGAGAGTTGGATCAGTTGCATACCATGTGGCTTTACCTCCGAGTCTATCTCAGGTACACAATGTTTTTCATGTTTCGATGTTGAGAAATTACATGCCAGATCCATCTCATGTTTTGAGTCCAGAGGTAGTTCAGCTGGAAGAGAACCTATCTTATGAGGAACAACCGGTCTAGATTCTTGACCATAGGGAGTAATTGTTACAGAATAAGGTGATTAATCACGTAAAGGTTTTATGGAAAAACCACATGATGGAAGAGGCAACATGGGAATCTGAAAATGCAATGAGGGATAAGTGCCCCCATTTATTCGATAAGTAAATAAATTGCGGGGACACAATTTTCTAAAGGGGGGAAGGATGTAACATCCCAAGTAAGTAATGAATAATAGATATTTTTATCTATGTCTATTAGTGAATTAGATAGTGTTTTAGAGGCTTAAAATGAGAATAAATCCAATCTTAAGCATGGAATACACTAATATTTTTAAAAGATTGTTTTACTTCCTTTTGATGGAAAACCATTTATAAATCTATCTTTTGACAATTTTATAAGATATGTTTGTCAAAATAAAATTATTCTTTATTATTGGGACATCAAAATTTACTTTGTGTGAATTTTTGGTATTTTTCCGATAAAGTTCATTTTTTAATGAATAGTGAAAAATGTTGTATTTTAATTCAAAACCTATTTTTAATCTAATGTATTTATATGATTAAATTATATTTTGAATTGGTTTTAAAGTGAAATTAGAATATATTTTTACCATTTAATCCAATGGTGGTCATTGGAATCAATTTCACTTAAAAATTGGACTTAAACTGGTGTCAATCTTTTAATACTTATTGTTTCATAAAAACACGCTATTTGTCATGACAGCGGGAATTAATTATTAAATTAATTAATGTAACTTATATGATTTTAATTTTGTAAAATAGATATCATTTTTGAATTCATAATATCAAATATATCTTAGGGTGAAGTTTTGGTATTTTTCTGAAAAACATCAATTTTTGATGAATAGTGAAACCACTAAGTGGTAGTTAAAGAAACTGATTTTTTGTTTAAATGAAACTTTACCACTTCTGTGATTTGATTTTCAAAAATCCAACATACATGGTTGTTATTAAGAAGTAAAATTTGGTTCAATAAGATTAAAATAATTTTTTGGTGAATAGTAACTTTTAAGTTCTTAATCGTGATTAGAGGTAATTAGTGAAATTTAAGGCAAAAATGATATTATAATAAAATGAAAATACCTAGACACTTTTCCTACCCTTATTGGATGTGTCATGGCCGAAAACGACAATCCATGGGTCAACTTGGGGACCCCATGGAGCCACTTTGGTAAGAAAATGACATTAATATCTTTTTATTTAATGTTAAAATTAAAATGACACAAACATGAGTTGTTTTACTAAAAAATTTTAAATGGGGTTATACAAGTCATATTTTTGACTATAAATATTCATTAGAAATATAAAAAGATTTCCTACATCATGATAGTTTTTTTTTAATTTTTAGACATTAAATAAATTAAATTATTTATGACATCATGATGATGCAGCGATTACCTCATTAATAAAGGATTTAAATAAAATTAAAATATAATGTAAAATCTATGACCTAAACATGTCCAAAATCTATGTTATGGGTGTATTTCAAACCCTTATCACCTTACCCTTGAATTATATCAATTTGGGACCTTTTTAATCCGAAAATCATTTTAAAATAAAGTAACATTTCTTTACTTTCCAAGAGTGCCCCTCCTCTCCTCTTATAAAAGGCCCCCACCTCTACCTCCTTAACCACACTTCCAAAGCCTTTGGCTCGGCCAAAACCTGCCCATTTTGTCTCTCCACTTCCCTCTATTACTTCTTGAAGCCTCACTTTGGGCAGAAGTCTTCTCAAGGAAGCCTTTGAGCTCATTCCAAAGGGAGTTACCCGATTTTAAGGTAATGTCTTCACTTGTGTTCTTTTGTATTATTTTGCTTCTCCAACCCCCTAAACTCTTTTTAATCATTTCTTTTGTAACAACACCAGTATCTTCCATATACTATGATGTTGTTATAATAATTATTTGAGCTACACTTACACACACCTACATCTAATGGTTAAAGAACATACTGTTTCCGTGGATGGCGAATTTCTGCCTCCCGAAACGATGATTGTTCAACATTATTTTAACACCTTAAAAGGTGGAAATTAAGATGACACTATATTTATATATGATATATAATATTTTTATGTTTTCCTTAAGCTTATAAATTTTTCATTTTGGGCATACCTTTATGGTTTCCATTATGGGTAAACGCGATATCTTCATTTAAGGAAGTGCGGACTACCGCCCCCTCAAAGTGATTTGATTCGTTAATACCATATGTGGGACGTATAAAGGATGGGGTTATGATATTATATATGATATTACACTAGAATTATAATATACCTTTATATCATTATGATTCCATTTCATAAAATACGAATTAGAAATGGAAGCAGCGTTCATGCGTACGTACGGTTTACCGTCTCCATGAACGGTGCATTTCATTTCTTACCTCTAAATGTTATGTAATATTATAAATGCATGAATTTACTGGATATATATGATATATATGATATCTACATCATGAATACCATTCTGGATATAATGGATACATTAACAACTTGTAATTATAAAGGGTTTATTTTTTACTCAAGTACCAATGATCGTTAAAACGACCGTTATTAACTTAAATAATTACATAGTGTTCATGACATGGTAATAAGTGATATAAAAGGAATAATGAACTTGAAAAATGTTCTTAAACAAGTATAAATTAACTCAAGTTTATTATTCAAGAGATTAAAGAACGACCGAGTCAAGTCGGACCCGAGGTATGGGACTTCGTCTCAATCTCCATTCATTGAGGCATATTTTGTTTTATACACAACCTTCTTTTATACGGTGTATAAAACCCTTTGACTTTTACGTTTATTCAAAAGGAATATTTTTTATATGAAGTGTTTACTAAATGAAAAAAAGGGAATGTTTTTTTCGTACATATGCGGCGACAACGACTTCTCCGCCGCCGTGACCATTATTTGAGTTTCGGCTTCCTCTACAAGCCATACCTTTTTTTAAAAGAAAAATAAATACCATGTTTTACTTTTATTTTATTTTGGTATTGAAAATGGTTTTCATAATGTTTTTATATAAATTTTTTGTATTTATATCTTGTGATTTAAATGTGGAAATGTTATGTTTCCTTTATGCATGTTTTATGTGATACGATTATGTTGAGGTTCTTGGGCATTATTATGAAGACAGGTGGTTCCGTGAAAAACTAAGGGCGGGTGAGCTCGATATAGCTCTCCAATGCATTGGGTAATGCGAAGGAGTGAAACTTTAAGGTTTCTCTGAAAAGATTTAGGTAATATACTGTGATGGGTATTCCAAACCTAACCAAGAGGGTTACTCCCTACGTAAGAATGTTATGAATTCCTCAAGTTACCTTTATGTCTTATGATTTATATGATTTATTCATGATTTGATGAGGTATGTTAAAGTGATTATGTTTTATGGGTAAAGTATGATTTCATTCTTATGTATATATGTACCCATGTTTCCTTTCCAAATTTTTATATCCCTTACTGAGATTTTTATGCTCATCCCAAGTTTTTGAAATGTTTTTCACAGTTCAAGGGAAAGGTACATGATTTGATGATAGTGTCAAGGAAGTGTCAAGAAAGAATCCATGTTTTATTTTAAATATGTTTCCATTTATGGGAAAAATGAATACTATCTTTTATGTAACCACTTTGTTTAAATGTGGAATGTAATGCATGTTTTATGATCTAATTCTCTAAAACTCTAAACCTGAAAAGATCGTCAAGGTGTAATCTTGTAATAACTCAAGATTAAGTAATGTTTAAGGATAGGGCCTTATAGTTTGAGCCTCTTTTCATGTGTTCCTAGGATTGAACTTCCTAAGGGTAAGATTTTATATATTAAATGGCTTGATTTTATATTGTGAGTTTCATAATGGAAACTAACATGTATTCTCACCACTTGACCCACCTAAGGTAATTGTTTTAATTTGATAAATAAATGTTAAATGAAAATTGGAAAGTATACTGGGTATATGACTTTTCCATATTAGATGTAAATGAATGTTTGGTTTAATGTCCATAGAACCCCTTTGATGTTGATGGAAGGTAGTATAGTGAACCATGGTTATTTTAAATTTCTTAAATGGATTAAATGAATGGTTTCATTCTACTCGGCCTTATCACACTAATGAAGGGAAAAGCTTGAACCAAATGGAATTAGTGATTAATTAATACTTGATTAAAAAGTTTTATTCTCAATTAGCCTTGTCCCACTAGTGGAAGGTAATGAATTGAGCTGTATGAAATATTATATAAAATAATTATCAAACAAGATTATCTTGACTCGATCTCGCCTTGGATTCTATAGGGAATTCCTTGAGCACTCGGGCACCCCATTCCAATTCAAGGATATAACTTTCTTAGGTTGACACCCACCTAGAACCTGATCCTTGTCTAGACTTGGATGCTCAGTATGACACTGTTGGGTCCCTCATCTATTATTACAGGATGCCTTGGATACACTCCTTGGATCCAATATTGACAAGTTGGTTCCACGGTTAAATCCCATTGAGCCCAGTCATTTATTAGCCCCATTTTACCTTGGATGAACTCCTTGGTCTTAGTACATGTCTTATTGTGGAATTCCTTGGACTATGCTCCTTAGATTACACTCTTACCCATATCCAGGCTATAGTTATTACTGACTTGGTGACCCTTGAAGGACTAAATTGCCTTGGTTCTTACCTTGGGACTTCATTATTAAATATCATTATAGGTTTCCTTGTCACATCTTGGAACCTTCATTGTGGCTATCATGTGACTTATTTGTGAATTGGTTACATGTTCAGATACCAGCCTAGGGATGAAGCATGTACTTGGGTATTTGGTTACATCATACTTATTTACATATCATATGCATGCTTACACACAGGTATATACCATTACATAGGCTGGATATTATAGACATCGTTGGTCGTGGCCCACTAAGATTTATCACGCACCCTCTCTGGGCACCGTTTGGTACCCAGGGTAGATTACATGTGTGTGAGTGTTAAAAAAGGGAAGAATAAGGCTTCAAACACTTGATTTCTTGATGTTTGGGATGGAACTTAATAGCATATGACCAAGCCAGAGCTTTGGATGTTGAGGTTAGTCTTTTGATTTCATTATACTTTTGTGGAACATCTTATGACTATTATTTTGTAACCATGTTTTGTAGTTTTATAGTGACATGAAATATCATCATCAATTATTCAAGTTGATTTATTTATTTTAATCCTTGTTTATTTTTTTTTGTCTCTATTTTTTTATGTGCCTTATGTTACTTTTATTGCTTCTACTATTTACCTATGTTTATATTTATCCATTGTGCTACAATTTGGTAATTATGGAATAGTCTCCCTACAGTCATACCCTAGGACCTTGCTTTTGGTTAGCAGTCTCTAGAATTTGGGGAGATATGCTTGAGTCCATGTGGCCCACTAGGATCAGGGAACCCATTAAGAGGAATTCGGATCTGGGATGTCACCAAGTGGTATCAGAGGGAGATTTTGGTCCTCTGATATCAGGGATCCCATTATTGTTCTATTTTTTCCTATTACAGTTGACATTATTTCACCATTGGGTGACATGCATGTTGTGTTAGGGTTATTATTATTACTCTAATTAAGATTTTCAATTCATCCTTGGACCATCGATATGAGGGCAGGGAGAATTATTACATGAATCATTATAGGCACCTAGAATTCACATGTAATTCATATTTCCATTCCATTTGATGCATTTAATTACTTTAATTGCTTGAAATTCCTGTGATTTTTGAGTGATATTGTGATAATTATCTTATGCCTGTATTAATCTTGGTTGTGATTGAGGGATTGTTTGTCTCAATTCATGAGGTGTATGGAACCTTGTGGGTTGGTATGAGTAATTTACCAAGTTGATCCATTTTGCTATAAATAAATTAGTATTGTTTTAATTGATAAGGTTTATGGGAACTAATTAAAAGGGAATGGTTATCCATTATGAAGTGAAATATGACTTATAATAAGAAATGGTTTCACATCATTATCCAACCTTGTCATGTTTATGAAAGGTAACGGAGTGAACCTGGTTATTAAATTTAAAATGAAATGAAACTTATACTTGAGAAAATACTGATACTTGGTCATCTTGGCAGGTATTTGGGGTAGTGTGCCTTGGGTAGTGAGTTTTATTATATTCATCTTCTCCTAGTGATGTTATCTTTATATTTAAATATTGTTTTGAAAAATTTTCATGGAAATTGTAGACCAATTCCTAAATGACATCCTCATATCGTACACTAGGAAGGTGGTGATGATCATCCTCTAGATGTGGTGGGCCCTAAGCCTCCATTCTTACCTCCATGAGTGACTCTCAATTCACTGCCTTCTATACTTGATCTAGGCACTGATACCCAATTTTTTGATAGCTTACTATGTCTGATGTTGTCCATACATGGTTATCCATGAGTTACACCTACGATGGATGATATAACTCATGAGTACCAGTAATAATGTCCTATTACTCTCTCATGGGATGGAGGTCCATAGGCAGATGAGTATTTCCTAGAGGACACTCTATCCATATTTGGTCATCTAGAGATGCCTTCAGAGTGGAGGGTCAAACCTGCTACTTACATGCTTCAAGATTTGGTCAAATGTTGGTGGGATGTGATTACCCAGGTTGGTCATCATCATATATGTTATGGGTTGATTTATATACTTCCTTCTATGATCAGTTCTTTCCTCAGATTCTGAGAGATGATAGATCCAGATAGTTCATTCATCTTGAGTATGGTTCTATGTCATTTATGGAATATTCAACGTTTTTTATAGAGTTTCATCTCTTTGCGCTGGTTCTAGCTGGTGATAATATTTTACATAATAAACTCTTAGAGGATGGGATTTTGTATTCCACCCATACATAGGAGATTGTCTTTCATCTACCTTATTTTTTCAAATAGTCAATCAGGATCTTATCATTGAGCATAACCTGAGGGATAGAAATAGAACCGGGTATAGGGGATCAGTGTCGTGGCAGGATAGTAGTTATCTCAGTGGTATGAAATGTTCCCTTGCGGTTTTTTGTCAGGTTAGTGACAACTAGAGTTCCCATTTTGATAGATCTATAATGTGTAATCAGTGTGGATGACGAGCACAACAGAAGCCTCATTGTGATATAGACCCAATGGAGTGTCGATATTGTAGATGTATGGGGAAACATTAGAGATTCTGTAAGACCATTCCATCAAATTTGAGTGTAAAAGGATCTGATCCAGCTCCACCTTTAGGATCGGGTTCTTTTGTGCTGTGTTAGGTGGGGAGTTGGAAGAGCACTGGCAGTATAGGCTGAGGAAGAGGTCATGTACATGGTAGCCAGACCCCTAATCACCAGTATCACCAGCAGAGCAGTTATGATCATGATAGTCCAATTGTTTCATAGGGAAGTAGACCATCTCAACTGCATGAACTACAATAAATACCCAAGGATCAAGCTATGGGGCCATCTACAGTACGAGGTACTATTCTTGTGGCATCTTCTATAGTATCTTCTTTATTAGATATAGGTGCTTCAAACTCTTTTATCTCTATTTCTATCATGTAAAGTATCAGACGTGAGATACAATATTACTATGGTGTAATGACCATATATACACATTTATGATTGCTGTTAGAGGAAATATTCTAATGTAGGGATTGTCCCCTTGAGGTAGGTAGTTACCCTTTCTTATATAACCTCTTCATTCTCAAGATGACAGGCTTCAATTTCATTCTTGTGATGGATTTTTTGGTTTAGTATCATGATTTTATAGACTGGTATCATTGTAGGGTATCATTTACATCACCAGAGGGAAGCAGTTGTCTATATAAGGGTGAGTGAGATGTCTAGGATGGTATAGTTGGACCAGAGCATCATAGACTAGGTGGAGTGACTACCTAGACTGAAAATATTTTCATGGAGGATCAAGGTCTACATCAAGTTGATTTCCCTCTAGTAGTGGATCATTTCAGGGACATATTTCCTGATAATTGTTTTTCTTACCACCAGATAGGAAGGTAGATTTTAAAATCAATCTTGTTCTAGGAGAATCTCCAATGTCCATTCATCCATATAGGATGGAACCCGCAGAGCTTCAGGAGCTCAAGCAGTATTTAGAGGATTTTGAGGCGAAAAGATTTATATGGCCCAGTATATCCTCTTGGGGTTTTCTAGTGCTTTTATCCAATAATGTGAATGAAACCTTACATCTATGTGTGTATTACAAAAGTTTGAACCAACTTATAGTCAAGGACCAATATCCACTACCTCAAATAGATGATCTCTTTGACCAAATCTGAGGATATAGGGTCTTCTCTAAGATTGAACTGAG
This sequence comes from Viscum album, assembly GCA_963277665.1. Classification (NCBI taxonomy): domain Eukaryota; kingdom Viridiplantae; phylum Streptophyta; class Magnoliopsida; order Santalales; family Viscaceae; genus Viscum; species Viscum album. The sequence continues at coordinate 1,250,678,528 of OY728146.1, read as the reverse complement.
ATTTCACTGTCATTAGATGTTAGTAAGGCCATCAAACATACCTTATACAGCTTTCCATAGCAGTTATGGTCTATATGAGTACCTTGTTATGTCATTCAGACTTACGAATGCACCCACTATTTTCATGGCTCTAATGAATAGTGTATTCCATCCCTATCTTGACTCTTTTTTCGTAATCCTTTTAGAAAACATCTTGATGTATTCTCACACTCATAGAGACCATCCCAAACATCTCGAGATCGTTATGAGTACACTAAGAGGGCATCAAATTTATTCCAAGATTTATATGTTCCACTTCTATATTAAAAAAGTTCACTTCTTGGGTCATATCATATTGGAATCAGGATTTTTTGTTGACCCATAAAATTATAGTGTTGTAGTTTCTTGGGGAAATACCAAGATCATGTTTGATATATAGAGTTTCTTAGGGATTGATAGATATTAATGGCATATTATACATGAAATTTTACATCTTTCTTCAACTCTTATTGATCATACCAAGAAGATTGTTAAGTTACTGTGTTCAGAAGCTGAAAGGGATACTTGTCTCAGCCCCTATTTTGACTCTTCCAGAGCTAGGAATAGTTTATATCATCTTATGTGATGCATCAAGAATCATCCTAGGAGTAGTGATGGTGTATGAGGAAAGATTCGTTGCATATAGATCTCGACATTTGAGGCCTCATGAGAGAAATTACCCAACGCAGGAACTTGAGCTAGCAGTAGTTTTCCATGCCTTTTGTTTCTAGAGACACTATCTATTAAGTGGATTCTTTGTAGTGTAAATAGACCACAAGAGCCTCAAATATATCTTTACTCAGTGTAACTTGAACCTCAGATATTGGGGATGGGTCAAATATCTACAATCCTTTGATTTTGAACTTTCTTATATGCATGGAAAGGGCAATGTGGTTGTAGATGCACTGAGTTAGAAAACTCAAACACAAACTGTATGAGAATCCAAGAATGAATGGAAGTTAATGTCCCTATTTTCTAAGCTGCATCTAGAGTTTCATGATAGTCAAAAGCAGACTTACCTCTCATCTTTGACAATTACCTATACCCTCTTTGAGAATGTGAAAAGTATACGATGATCAGATCTTGAAGGCTTGGTTATCTATGAGAGTATATCAGGAGATAAACCACCTCTGGATTGGTCTATGTATAGAGAAAAAATATTGTGTATTCATGGACGTGGCTGGGTTCCTATAGATGTCAAAGAGGAGTTAATTCAAGATTCACATGCTTCTCAGTGCGTAGTTCATCCAGGTATCTCCAATATGTATCGAGATATGTGATGCTAGTCTTTGTGGCCTGGGACAAAATTTTAGAGTGAAAAAATTATCACCAGGTGTTCCCCTTGTCAGTAGGTGAAGGCGGAGAACCAGATAATTGTAGTCTTGTTACAGCCGCTTCTAGTCCCAAAATAGAAATGGGAAGATATGTCCATGGACATTGTTTTCAGTTTAACTAGGTCTCTTAGAGTAAGTGACATTGTATGGGTTATCATTGACAGACTGGAGAAAGAGGAAAACTTTATTACTATTTGGGATACTTTCTCAATCAATGATCTAGGAAGACTATATGTCTGTTAGATCGCATTATTAGATCGGATTCCATGTACTATTGTTTCAGATAGGGAGTATTGTTTCACATCATGATTCTAGAAGAGATTGTAGAAGGCTATGGGAATATAGGTGCTTCTAAGCATATCTTTTCACCCTCAGGATGATGGAAAATTAGAATGGAAAATATAGGGTTTTGATTCCTTGCTTTGATCATGTTTCCTTGATTTCAGTGGTTATTGGGAAATGAATATACCTCTCAATGAGTTCTCCTATAATAACATCTTTCAAGAAATGATTTAGATGGCTCCTTTGAGGCCTTATATGGTAGCCCATGTAGTTAACCCCTGTGCTGGCTAAGGTCAGGTGAGATAGGCCAACTAGGTCCTCGTTTCATATAGGATACTTCAGAGTAGGTTCAGCTGATCAGGAAGCATATGACTACTACTCAGTCTAGAAAAAAATATGGTGATCACTATCGAAGACCTCCAGAATTCTAGGTCAGTGATTTTTTTTACCTCAGGTATCACCCAAGATAGGGAATAGATGGTTACAAAATAAAGGTAAGTTATCCCCTCATTACGTAGGGTCATTTGAGATTCTATAGAGAATTAGAATGATAGACTATCAGCTTCTACTACCTCAGAGGTATAGTGGCATGCATGACTTGTTTTGTACTTAACAGCTTCACCAATATCATGTTGACCCATCTCATACCTTTGATCCTAAGAAAGTTGAGTTAGATGTCGATGCTACCTTTGAGGAGTATCTAGTACGCATTGTTAACTGAAGCACGAAGGCTCTAAGAGGTTGGTTTTTCCTTCTAGTATGAGTGTTATGGAAGCACGACCACGTGAAGGATGAGACTTGGGATTGGGTGGTCGACGTATGTGATTAGTTTCCATAGTTGTTCTTAAATAGTATTTTTCCACCCTCTTAAGGTGAACTCGTGGAAGAGTCCTTTTAAGTGGGGAAGACTGTCAGAACCCAACTTTTCACTTATGTATAGGTCCTTTAAATTTCCATATCATTGATTATTTTGGATCTAATATGGATTTATAATTATTTAGTGAGGGTTATGAGGGTTTCTGAGGCTTTTTCAGAGCCCAAAACCCATCTTTTATGGGAAACTAGCCCTGTCACACGGTTAGAGTAAACCGTGTGGGTATGGAACATGGTTAAATATAACCATGTGGATGGTCTGCATTTTTAGGAATATCCAATACACATGGTTGGCACACCGTTTTACTAACTGTGTCTCATAATCGTGTAGTAGGCCCTTTTTCCCTGGTACTCATGTAGGGTTTACGCACAGTTTTGAAAATTGTGCAGACAAACCCTGCATAAGCTAATTTCTATGTAATTTTAACTTTTTCCTCTTAATGATCTAATTAACCCCCTGCTTCCTCCCTAATACAATTTCTAACAAGTTTAACCTCATTTAATCTCATTTTGGATCATTTTGAAGGCCTATTATAGGGATCAAGATATATCCTTCATACGGGATCAATTCGAGCTTCTGTTCGTCACGTTGGATGCATAATAGTAAGTACTCAAGTCCTTTTTATCCATTCTTTGTCTATATTTCTCTCGACCTAATTATCAAGGTGTGGGTGTTTTTCCTCTTTTCATAGATCTACTATAATCCAAGACAAATAAAAGGATGATACTAGAGTAGTAGAGTTATACAATCCTAAGGTGGGTGGTATATAACTCATCCATCAAGTTTTCTTATTTTGGAATTTTTGTGTGGGGCATTACGATTTAATTGGGTGTCGTTTATTGAATTTATACACCATGATAATACTCATTAAAACCATATAGTTATGATCTTTCCAAATATGTGACTAGTTTTTATTGTTTACACCCACAACTCCATACATCCCATGTAGTATGTTATTCCATAATTGTCGTTTTAGTGTTTTGAAATGTTTGAGCCTCTATTCGTGTGTGTATTGTCTTGACCTTCCTAAGGGTAATATTTTATATGTTAAATGGATTGATTTTATATTGTGGGTGTCATAATGGAAATTTCCATGTATTCTCACCACTTGGCCCACCTAAGGAAAGTGTTTCAATTTGGTAAATAAATATTAAATAGAAATTGGAAACTGTACTGGGTAAATGAATTTGCCTTATTAGATGTAAATGAATGTTTTGTTGCATGTCCATAGCACCCCTTTCGTGTTGATGGAAGGTAGCAGAGTGAACTTGATAATTATAAATTTTTTAAATGGATTAAATGAATGGATACATTCAACATGGCCTTGTCACACTAATGAAGGGAAAGGCTTGAACCAAATGGAATTAGTGATTAATTAAGACTTGATTAAAAGGTTTCATGCTAAATTATCCTTGTCACACTAATGAAAGGTAATGAATTGAACTATATGAAATATTATATGTCATCATTATAAAATAAGAGTGGCATGACTTGACCTCACCTTGGATTCCATAGGGAATTCCTTGAGCACTCAGGAACCCCAGTTTTATTCAATGATATAGCTTTCTTAGGGTGAAACCCACCTAGAAGCTGATCCATGTATAACTTTGGATGCCCAATATAACATCGTAGGATCCCTCATGTATTATTATAGGATTTCTTGGACACACTCCTTGTATCCATCATTGACATGTGGGTTCAATGGTTAAAGACCATCAGGCCCAGTCATTACTTAGCCCCATTTTACCTTGGATAAACTCCTTAGACTCAGTAGGTGTCTTAGTGTGGAACAACTTGGACAATGATCCTTGGATTACACTCTTAACCCTAGCCAAGCTATAGTTATTACTTAGTTGGTGACCCTTTAGGTCTACATTTCCTTGTTTATTACCTTGGGACTTCATTATTAAATATCATTACAGGTTTCCTTATTACATCTTGGAAACTTCACTATAGGAATCATGTGACTTATTTTTGAACTGGTTACATGTTTAGATACCAGCATAGGGCTTATGTATGTACTTTGGTATTTAGTAACATTATACTACATTACTTATTATATAAATACTTGCATAATTTTATATTCCATTACACGGGATGGATGTTATAGACACCGTTGGTGGTGACCCACTAAGATTTATCTCACACCCTCTCTGGAAACCATTTGGTACCTAGAGCAGATTACATGTGTACAGTTGTTGACAAAGGGAATCATATAGCTTCAAACACTTGATTTATCTCTATTTTTGATGGATCCTCATAGAAAATGACTGAGACAGATCTCGGGATTATTGGGATATTCTTTTTATTTACTTATACTTTTGTGGAACATGTTATGACTATTTTCTTGTAACCATGTTATCTAGTTTTCTAGTGACATGACTTATCATCATCAGTTATCCCAATTTATTTAGCTATTGTTATCTTTATTTATTTGTTGTTGTTGCCTCTATTTTCCACTATTACTTCTTCTACTTATATTGATTCCTATGTTTACCTCTGTTTATGTTTATCTATTATACTACACTTTGGTAATAAGGGCATAGTATCCCCCACAGTCACACCCTAGGCCCTCGCTACTAGTTGGAAACTTATGGAATTTGGGTAGATGTGCTTAAGGCAATGTAGCCCATCGGGCTTGGGGCACCCATTAAGTGGCATACAGGTCCAGGATGTCACACCCAGAATGGAAGTGGGATTACATATCGATGAATTCTTTGATGGATCATCCATGAATAGTGAGAGTCCATGATCCTATATGGGTGATTGTTGAATGATTCATGATGTCTTCACTCTTTCTTGTCATCTAAGAGGATGGTTCAGTAGAGGGTTTGGGGTTTTTGTATGTACGGTTGATCATTCGACTTCATGGGGTACCCATAATGATCATTTTTTACCACAATTCATATTTTACATTAGGGTTTTAGAGGGGTATACAGGAGAATTTAGGGACCCAATTATAGATGATCACAATGTTTCACCCTCAAATTGATGAGAAGACCAATCATACTATCTGGTGTTGGAGGGTATGCTTGGATCCTATTTTTTGGAATTTGATGGAGCTAGGAGGATCAATTTAACTTAGTGTATTTTTATTTTATTAATAGTTATCACTCTAGTACCAGCATGAAACTTATAAAGGCCCTATATAATTCATTTTTATGTTTGATAGAGATTGGTGATACATCTATTGTTTCACTATAAATAGTACATGAAATGATATAGAAGGTTCAGGTGATATATAAGCATATGAGGATATCCCATGGTTGATAGAAATCTTACACAGATCAACATTATAGGCCTTTGGAGTTAGAGTATGGAGACCATGGTTTATTTAGAGTCTCCCCATGATGAGGATTGTGGATATTTGGTCGGAGAATCAAGTTATCCTCATGGTTCATCAAGAAATTCAAGATCCAATAGAGGGTTGGTTTGGTTTATTACGACTTGTAATTTCTCCCATAGTTGGACCGAGTACATGAAATCTTCCATGTGTCACAATTAATGAGATACTTGAAAAAATCATGGCACATTATTGACTGGGGAGAGCCAGATATTGAGGTCTGATCTGCCATCATGGTGTACCTAGTAGAAATTTTTGACTGATATGATATGATACTAAATCAATGGACAATCCCTTTAGTTCAAGTGATTTGGTAGCATGGGAGAAAGAAGAGAGATCTTGGGAGAAACACTATCAGATGCAGACTCAATAGTTACACCATTTTTTTGTATCTTGTTCTTTTTAGGGTGAAAATCCTTGATGGAGGAGAGAATGTAACAACTCTACTTTTTTTATTTTATCCCTTTGAATAAAACTATATACATGTATGTATTTTTCTTCATAGACGACACTATGTTTTTGTGTCACAGGACCCTGGAATTAATATATTAAAAATATTAATATATATTAATATATATTAAAGCACTCATGCATGTATTTTCAGAATAAATGTGTTTTCCATTGTTTGGGACCTCTGATGGGAAATCTAAGACAATAGTTGATTCTAAAACATAATGTTTACCTTATTAAAGATGTAAAATAGGATGGTGTCAATTTTTCGGTTGCATAAGATCGTTGGAGAGTGAATCAAATAAATTAATATATAAATATATTTAATTAATTTACAAATCTAATAACCTAATTTTCTATATAAATACATTTTTTCGGAAAACATATAGGGTTATATGTATAACCATGGGAAATTATAGAGAAGGAGGGAGTGTTATTCATCGGTGTGGGAAAACCATGAACATGGATCAATGACAACAATCAAGTAGAATCCATCAATGGATGAAGAACGTAGTGGGATCATCACCTTTATTTCAAACTGATGAGTTATTTATCAATTGTCAATCAAAACATGTGTTAGGATTTGTTATCTCTTGGATTTTAACCCTTGTTTAAATTGATAATAATGTATTTAAATATTATTTTCTCTTCTGGTGATCATCATTTTTTGCATACTCCTAGGTATTTATTTTATTCGTTTCACCCCTTACTTCACCATGATTTTCATGATTTTATAATTTTTGGTCAGGAATGAATTAGTTAATTATTTTTTCACCTTTTTTATGTGAATTTACCAACATCATTCTTCACATTCTTCACCATTGTCCAATGGGGTCACAGTTCAACCTAGTTGGTTTGGATTCGAGCATGATCGAACCCCTAGATTCCTGACGGATTCATGGAAGATGTAATTATCAATGTTTTTTGGATAGATTGTGGTGAAATGTGGGATGTGGGTGTTGGTTACATGGTTTGGAGGCCGGATCATGGGTCATCATCCATGAGAGAGATGATGTGGTGGTATGGTGTGATGGGAACAAACCGCGTGGGGTTCGAGTGACCGGAATCCTACCGCTGACTATAGACCAGGTACTGCCAACACTAGATCCATGTTACCCAACATGAATCAAGGTGGAAATGGTAGTAGAGAAAGAAAAATAGAGAGACAATAATTATTTCATAGATTCTATAAAATATCAATATACATGGAATGTAGTCTAGGAGCACACATCATATGGTCCCCTGACTATGATGACTAGGGTTTCGGGTGAAGTTAAATATCACATTTTGTTCATATTCTATACTTTTTGTGTGACCTGGTGTTGGTGGATGAATTTATACCCCATGGGTAAATGGGAATAGACATGTCTATGAATTTGAGAATGACTAGAGTACATGTTCATGAACATGTACTCATATATGGAAAGGGTACCAGGATTGGGCCAATTTATATAAGCATGGGACAAAGTATATGGACATAATAAATATTTATAAAGGAAGACTCAGATTATCCAATACATATCATATAACATATACAAAAGAAGTATAGTCCCACCTGGTCAACTAATTCATGGGTAGGAGAGGACATGCCTAGGTGTCTTGGTGAGGTCACACACCATGTTGCCATATATACATGTTTTTTAATTTCCTAACGAATTTACAACTTGTGTATCACCATATTAGGGACTTATATTTGGGCCTACTAGTATCCTATTATAAATAGTTTTCTGAATAAAGAAATATGGAACCTTCATTTTGGAACAAGATATATAACATGATGTGTTATGAACATGATGACTCTTTAACCAATGCTTGAATGATGATAGTGATTGGGTGTGATCATCGGAGAGATGCTGGGATCGAAAACCCCCTATCACTTTAGGGAATGGTTCCCTTATACACTTTACACATATAGAGTTGGAAAACCCCCATACTATATTTGGCATAGGTCCTATATCTATAAAGGGGACCCCCATCTTCGAGCTCTATTTGGGAAAAGGTCCTCCATTATAAATATAACCCCCCCTCCCATCCATCGAGTGTAGTGGCTAGGTGTGGTCTATTCAGACCGATTCTTGATAGGTTATACAATATGTTGGGTTAGGAGATAGTGGTCACTCGGTTATGTTGCACAGTGTAATGTAGTATTCCCTCCACTATGTATCTTATGAGGTTATGTGGGATGTTTAGAATTAGTGATAGATCTATGAAATATAGGCTAACTCATTATTATTAGATAGGATGTGGAGGCAAAGATCCCTTTTCTCTCTCATTTGGGTTTCATTAAGCATATATGATGAATTTCATTTCCCTCTTGATTATGGGTTTATATGACTGTTGCATATTCTTATTTATCTCTTATTGGTTTTTCGATAGTCCTACTATATATTAATATACTCATACTTGAATGGGATCCACCTACACTTTTTTTTCTTATACAGATAATAGAAAGATCAGTGGTGAAATTGGTTGACTAGGTTTCAGAGGGGCATAACAGTGCCAAATGTAGATGACCATTTTCGGTGGTAAACCATTGAGATTGTGAGTCAGGATCTATTCATTCTCCCATTTTCCTTTTTTTAATTTGACACCAAATTTTTTTTTGTGTGTGTATTTTTACAATATATAAATTTGTACTTCACTGTTGTTCCTATGTGCTTTCCTAGAGGTTATTTGATGCATAGTTTACACAATAGATGTTTAGTAATTTATTATATCTCTACACTATTTCATGGATTTGGTGGGATGTGTGAATTTAGGTACTTAATATATGGCCTCCCGATTTTAGTATTTTCTACTTGATGTTTATCACAAACTCCTAGCCTATTGGAGGAGATCTTGGGGTTGAATTTTTTCTATCCTGGGGGCCTCAATGTGTCGGTTCATGAAAACTTACTCCCTACTAGAGCATGAATATGGGGAAATAACACTCTAAATGTAACACCCTGAGATTTTATGAAAAATATTCTTTTTAATTTCATTAATGTATTGTGTTGTACACTACACTAAAAGGAGCTTGAACAACACGCATCCCTAACTTGGCTTGCATTACACGCAATCGCGACCTTCCATGATAGCGTGTATTGTACGCAATACTGAGTTTCGCTAAACAATGATATGTTATATAAACTACCCGTTATGAATATTATCAACTAAATTTTGAATTTTATAACATTATTATTCATCTTACACATGGTATGAGAACAAAATCAATTTTTCGAGTAAAATAAGTATTTTCCAAAAAATGTAGTTTTGCCGCCTTTTGATGGCACACCCACTTTAGATCTTTTTTTTAAATGTATATAAGTTCAATTTGACAAAATAAAATTCTTCTTTGGAATCAGGATATAAAAATTTACTTTGGATAAAATTTTCATATTATTCTGATAACTTTCATATTTTAATAAATAGTAAAAACATGATATATTTTAATTAAAAACAACTTTTTCATCACAATAATTTATATGGATAGATTATATTTTTAATTGGTTTTAAAGTGTAATTAGAATATGTTTTTACCATTTAATACAATGTTGGTCATTGGAATTAATTTCACTTTGAAATTGGATATAAACAAGTATCAATCTTTTAATAGTTATTGTTTCTTAAAAAAACACGCTATTTGTTTTGATAATGGGAATTAATTTTAAAATTAATTAATTCCACTTCTATGTTTTGAATTTGAAAAAATAGACATCAATTTTGAATTCGGAATATCAAATAATTTTTAGGCTGAATTTTTGATATTTTTCTGAAAAACTACAATTTTCGATGAATAGTGAAACCACTTAGTGATAGTTAAAAAACTAACTTTTTCATTTAAATGAAATTTTACCACTTTTGTGAATTGAATTTCAAAAATCCGAGAAACACGGTTAAAATCAAGGACTAAAATGTGGTTCAACGAGATGAAAATAATTTTTGGTGAATAGTAACTTTTTTACTTTTATTTACCACGGTTAAAAGTAAATAGGGTAATTAAGGGTAAAAATGATATTATTATTACCCTAAAACATGTAATAATTATATTGGAAAAGTTTAATTCGACCAAAAACAACCTTAAGAATAAAATATGACCATTTAGGCCCACTTGGATTAGATTAGGACATGTAATATTAATTTATTTAAAGAAGGGTTAAAATAGTTAAAATCAAAGTTTAATAAGTAATTCATTTTTAATATAGGGTTATACATAAGATAAATTCGACTATAAATATTCCTTAGAAATATAAAAATATTTCCTAAATAATTTTATTTTATTTATAATTTTTAGACATTAAATAATTTAATTTATTTATGACACAAAGATGATGCATTAATTATCTTATTAATGAAATATTGACATAATTGATGTTATAAATACCCAAATAAATGAAATTTGAGACTGTTTATGAATTCCACTAATTTTATAGGTTAATATGAAATCTTATTATTTATTTAATTAAATTTTTTAGAACTAATCAATCTGTTATGATTTTCACAAAAATCAATTACCAAATAGTGTCAAAATTGACATAAAATAGTTTTTGAAACAAATATTTTATTATTAATTGTTATTTTATTCCTAAAAATCTAAGGTTCGTCCAAATGACTTATATAAGGTTATATATATTAACAATAAACAACTTTGGGTTCTTTTGGCTTGTTATTGTATGTTTATTAACCTTATAGTGTAAGAAAACAAGAAGACATGGTAAAAGTAAAATTATTTAACTTAAGGTTAAATCTAAATGATAAGGTTAAAATAGAAACATAAACTTGTCTAAATTCTGTTGGATGAGAGGATATAGACCCATCCCCACCTTATCTTCGAAATAACTCAATTTGGAGCTATTAAAAACCGAATATGACTTTATAATAAAATAATATTTTTAGTTTTTCCAAAGGTGCCCCTCTCCTCCCTTATAAAAGGGAACCTCCTCCCTCTCTTCCTCACACCACTTTGAGACATCAAGCTCAGAAAAACCCTGCCAAACTATCTTCTCCACTTTCCTAGAAACACCCTATAGGTCCTGGTCTTCTTCAAAGACCAATTTTAGTGCCCTAATACAAGGTCTCAAAGAGGCGCTTCAAAGAAGAGATAATGTCTGTTACCGATTCTTTCAACTTTATTTCTTCTTCCACTTCTTCTTGTTTAGTTGTTTCATTATGAAGTAATAACATCAGTATCACTAATATACTGATATGTTATTATAAATATGAAACAATCATATTTAAATATCTATCCATCCTACGGAAAATGAAATCACCGCGCGTGCGTACGTACGGAATACCGTCTCCATGCCGTGGTGTAATCTATTTTCCACCACCACCTTACTTGGATGGGTATAATGGTGAAAGTAATGAATATATATGATTATTGTAAAGTGATATTGATTCTTTAATATTATACATAAACTTTAATACAATTCCATAGTCATGGGAATGATATCATCGCTCGTGCGTACGTACGGACTACCGTCTCTACGACGCGATGAGATTCACTCTCCATGTTAACCATTCAAGAATGATTATAAAGTATATATAATAAGTAATTATTAAATATATGACATAATAATGATACTGGATTTATGTATATATATATTTATGTCATCTACTTAATTTCATTCAATTCAATAAGGAAACAAAAACAGCATTCATGCATACGTACGGCCTACCGTCTCCATGAACGGTGTATTTCCTTTCTTTTTATAGATATATAATATATATGTATATGATGAATATTGTAAAGATCCGGAAATTTCAAGAAAATTTTTTTTCTCAATTTTCTTTGGAATTTTACAAGAACGCGGTTTCTGACGGCGCCTGATTCTGAGGCCCGGTGTGCCCGTAATTAATTTCCGAAGTTTGGCTCGGGTACGTTCAGTGAACGAGCGAGCGGGAATTTCTATCTTTTGAACCGGTGCCCGGAATCAAATTCCGAGGGCACCGATGGAACCGCAGAGCCGGTAATTTCTTAAGAACGCCATTTCTGGAGTTGCGTTTATCCGAGAGAAGATGATAAAAATTGTGGAAGTTTAATTTATAACTTATCTACAATTTTTATTTTCTTGTTAAGTAGATTAAGTGTTATGTTACAACACTTGACCCTATCTTAAGTGGTTTTAACCTATGTAAGGGAGTTAGGGGTGGGACCCACTTGGATTTAACCACCCATGGAAGGATTTAAGGTGAGTTGGGGCCCACACGAACCCCACCCCTTCACTTTTCCCATAACCCCCTAACTCCCTCTTTATTTTGAAACTCCTCAACTGCCTCTTTATTTTGAAACTCCTTCTCTCCCTCTCTCCCTCATAACTCATGCCAACTAGCACTTAGATTAAGTTATTGAAACTCTTAATCAATTAAGTGTTTGAATTTTGAACTTACAATGCATGGCATGATTAAAATAAAATAAGGGGAAACCTTGTTTTATTTGGAGGTTGAATTGTGGTGGGAGGATTTTTGAGAAAGAGTCTTTGTGTGATAGAAGAAGGAAGCTCCTTCTTCGTTGAAGAACGTCCTCCTCTCCGTGAAGAACGGTTCTTCTCCGATGAAGAACATCGATCCCTCAACTTAGAACGACTCGGTGATCACAGTTCTTCATCCTCTTTTTCCTCCACGGCAAGGGAGAAGACACCGACGTAGGGAACTCTCCAACGACAACGCGCTTTCCTTCTTCATCTCCGCAACAAGTGAGGAGACGTCGTTTCCTCCTCGGACGTACCCCAACATCCATGGAATCGACGTCCGATCTCCGCGACATCATTCTCCGCGACGCCGTTCTCCACGACGCCCGACGTGCGACGTCAAATATCCAAGTAGGGGTTTGTTGTTGCTTTATTTCATTATTTTCCGTTCTTGGTTCTAGCATGACAAACTTGAGGATGAACCATTAAGTGTTATCGTCTAACGAGAGGGGGACCGGACCGCACAAACACGGCCGACCCCCCCCCCTCCTTTTTTCTTGAATGTTTCTTGCGGATGAAACGAGATAGTGTGCTGCCGTCGCACCACGCGGGAATCACACGGAAATTATTGCGCGGCGCCGTCGCGCCGCGCCGTGGAAAGAATTATCATGAACGCGACGCCGTCGCGCCGCGTCGAAGGAAACCGAAGACGCCGCGGCCGGAGCGGGGCCGCGGTGGAGGGGCGCGGTGTCGTCGCACCGCACCGGATGACGAAGGCCGCGGCCGGTTCCGGGCCGCGGCGGATCGTGATGACCGGCGGCCAGCCGGGCCGCCGGTGCCGGAAGACGGAAGAGGACCGGCCCTTGCCGGTCCTGCTGACAAGAAGCCGGCCGGCCAGGTCGGGCCGGCCGGGTTGGTGGAAACCGGGGGAATTTAATTCCCCCGGGCAGTTATTTGGCCCCCCATTATGAGGGGGGCCGGTTTCACAAAGGGGGGCAGGCGGCCCCCCGTTTCCAGCAAGCTCGGCCTTCGGCCGAGCTGGGAGCGCGCCCAGCGCGCTGCCTTGCGCCGAACCGGCGCGCCTGGCCGGTTCGTCGGGCCGGGCCGCGCTGTGCCAGGCCGGGTCGACCCCGTCCGGGGTGGGTCGACCCGGTTCGGGCCATCCGGGGGGTCTCGGGCCGGGACGGCCCGGGCCCGAAACCCCCGTTACCGAGCGGTTTGGTCAAATACTCGTATCTTGGGCTACGGGCCTCCAAACGACTCGCCGTCAGCGGCAACGCGATCCTTGGATCGAGATGGTCGTTTCGGTATACTATACTCATGGTGCACCTTCCTTTTCGGGAGCCTACATGGTTAAAACTCCATAGTTAAGCGTGCTTGGCCTAGAGTAGTGATCAGGATGGGTGACCTCCTGGGAAGTTTCCCAGGGTGGGTGTGAGACGGAAAGGCCAATAAATAACAGACCAGGCGTCCGATTGACGCGCCGTCTGTTTTGTTGAATTCCTCTAAGTGAGATGGATCTTTTGGCTTACTCCGCTCGAGGTTTGGATGCCGACGGAGTGCGGTCGGGTTGGATCGCACTGAAATCCAACCGGGCCCATGGAACGAAAAAGCCAATAACTCTCAGACCGGGCGTCCGATTGACGCGCCGTCTGTTGCGTTGAGTTCCTGTTGACGATACGGAACTTTTGGCATCCTCCGCCCGAGTTTTGGATGCAGATGGATAGTGGTCGGGTTGGATCGCACCGAAATCCAACCGGGCCCCTGGAACGAAAAAGCCAATAACTCTCAGACCGGGCGTCCGATTGACGCGTCGTCTGTTGCGTTGAGTTCCTGTTGATGATACGGAACTTTTGGCATCCTCCGCCCGAGTTTTGGAAGCAAATGGATAGTGGCCGGGTTGGATCGCACCGAAATCCAACCGGGCCCCTGGAACGGAAAAGCTGATATCTTTCTGATAGAACGTCCGTTTGACGAACCGTCAGCGGCATTGGTGATCGCGTTGAGAAACGGTCCCTATGAGTTTACCCTATGAGAGTTCGGGGTACAGTTGAGATATGGTCGGGTTTGGTTCGCTCACGAAACCAACCGGGCCCCTGGGACGAAAAGGCTAATAACTCACAGACCGGCCGTCCGATTGACGCGCCGTCTGTTGCGTTGAGACCCCTATGACGTGACGGTCCTTTGAGATACTTCTTCGTGGGACTTTGAGATACTTGGAGTATCGACCTGTAGCTCGTGGAGCGGACCCTTCCAGTGATGAGCGTGCGGAGTACGGAGACCGTGTAGCTGGCTGAGACCCGACGACTGCTGATCGAACGACTCGATGTGTTACAAAGGTGCGCTTAGTTGTAGTGGAACATGGGAGCGCTTGGTTGTAGCGGCAGACCCAAGACAGAGGTGCGCTTGGTTGTAGCGGCACATGGGAGCGCTTGGTTGTAGCGGCAGACCCACGACAGAGGTGCGCTTGGTTGTAGCGGCACATGAGAGCACTTGGTTGTAGCGGCAGACCCACGACAGAGGTGCGCTTGGTTGTAGCGGCACATGGGAGCGCTTGGTTGTAGCAGCTGGCCCGCAGTACTCGATGGGTGGAGTTCTTCAGCAGTCTTAGGTTAGTGAGCAGTACCTCGGAGTCGTGACAGGACCACTGTACACTTCAGAGATAGAGCTCTTCAGCAGTTACGGTTTCGATAATGAAAATCCTGGTTTGAGCTTAGACTTTTGACCTTGTGTTTACCTCATGATTGAGATGGGTCACTTGCTAACTTAGGTATATGTATGGGCATATACCCGGGTAGTGGTTATCCGTTGATTTCACAATCCTTGTGTTTCCTCATGATTGAGATGTGTTACTTGATAACTTAGGTATATGTATGGGCATATACCTAAGTAGAGGTTATCTGTTGAGATCTTCTTTGTGGTTATCCTTGTTGGTTTAGTGAGACCTTGAGGGTCTCGGGGTCCCTACTGAGTATCGTTATACTCACCTCTGCACGAGCTATGCCCGCACCTCGTTGTGTTGGTTGCAGACGACGGGCAGTGCTGACAGAGGCCGAGTGTTCGAGGACTGGACGGTACCTGGAGGTGGACTATACGAAGAGATGGTACCCGGAGGAGGACCTCACGACGAGACGGTACCCAGAGGTGGACGTGATGACGAGGTGGTACCCAGAGGTGGACCACTGGGCGAGACATACTCGCAGCAGACGGCGGGACCTGAGGAGCAGAGGAGCTATCTGTACCCACCCTTCAGGTGGGATTTCCAGTGGACAGCTCGGCGTAGCAGCTTTACTTTTTAGTTGCTGTTTTCCCTTTCGAGTTGTACTTTACAGTTGGGCTTGTATTTCCGGCCCCTTTTTACTTTCCGCACTTACTATTGTACTCAGTTTTCACTTAGTGTTTACTTCTTCCACTTGTACTCTATGATGCTTGTTTTCTTTTATAAAGGCAATGCCTTCCCAGTTATCGGGATTTTACGCCTTTGGTGCTAGTCGCCAGCCCCTGGCCTATGGAAGGCGGGCTTGGGGTAGTCACGGCACGGGCCCCGAGGATGGGTCGTCACAAATATATATTATATATAAATCATGTTTTACATTCTGGAATTATGTAAATCAGGATATAATTAATAATATCAAGAACGAAAAGTCGAAACACATACGATAAATGAAATGATTTTACCCAAAACGCTGCTTTAACATGGAATTTACAAAATAACGGGTAATATAAAGTCATAAGTGAAACATATATGATATCATAACAATTAATATGATTCTGTAATAAGTCAATGACATTATTTAAATCATTATATAGTAGGTTCAGATACGTACAAAGTATATCAGACCTAAGGTAAGGGATAACTTTTCCAATCTCGTTTTTTTCTGAGATTGTTATTCGTAAGTATTTACTGGGGTTATTGTTCTCATCCATGTCCTTGTTTCCTAAAAATGGTTTAATTTATGTTTAATGTCCTTTTTACCCATTTTTGACTTTTACTCCATTGTGTGTATGGAATATTTCTTTTATGAGGTACTTTTTGACTTTTCTGGCAAAAGTAAGAGAAGAATGTTTTTTTAACTTATACGGCAAGAACAGATTTTTACAGTTTTATAAAGCCTTATTTTCATGAAGAATCCTCCAAAAGATTTTATGACTATTTTCAACAAAATACTTTTATTTTAAAAGTGCATGTAATTTTGTGAAAAGAAAATGATTTTGAAGAAGAAAGGATATTTTCCTCAAGAATTCATTTCAAATGTTTTATCAAAACCATTTTCCATCTAAGATGACATTATTTCATATGTGTATGTTTCAAGTTTAATGTTTCTATGATTTACATGGTTTCACTTTTCTTATGATGAAATTTCCATTTGTTTTATATGGATTATGATATGATGGGATAATGTTTATGAAACCCATTTTATTCTTTGGGTTATGATGAATGTTTTAAGTTTATTTTGTGGCAAAAGTAAGAATGATTTCATTATGAGATGGTTGGGACCTATATCTCCCTCAAATGCATTGGGTAAAGATTTATATCTCATGAGATAGACATGGATGGAACGGCAAGTTAAACTGGTTCAGTAATACAGGACTGGAACGAGGAGTGAACTCGATTCAGAAAGGGACTTTTTCCACTAAGATGGTCTTGGCAGCAATGCCTTGGCTACTATGGAAATCATATCATGTGCTTAATGGTTTTCCACAATTAAAAGTTTTATTCCCAAGCTATTTTATCATGATTGATGTTCTATTATGATCTATGCCTTATGTACTTCCATGTTTTATTTCGTTGCTCAATATTTTTATGTTTAAACATTATGGTCATGTTTTTAAGTTCAAATGTATATGGTATGTTTTATTTTATCCATGATTACCCTTACTGAGCATTTGAGCTCACCCTTTTTATGTTTTATTTTCCTCCAGGATTAAAAGAAAGGTTTTAGGTAAGGAAACAAAAAGTGGAAGATCTTTATGTGAGATGTTGAAGATCTTTCACCACGATTAGAAGATTACGTTCCAAGTTTCCAAAGACACTAAACTATTACAGTCCTTATATGTCTGTTTTTGTTATGTATTAAGTATTACGCAAAAGTAATATAATTTCCATGTACGTCAAGCTTCGGGTCTCTATAGTTGGTATCAGAGGAAAGGTTTAGTTAACCTTTGGAAACTAGGATGCAAAAACTTTAGTGAGATCCCTAGAGATATTTCTAAGGTATGTCTAGGGATGTCCCTAAGGATAAGTATAAGTATAGGTTATAGTCTTATAACTATGGTAACGATCATAGAATTTAACCTAAGATGATATATATTGAAGGTTATCCCCATTGATTATGATTTTGGTCTCTCACACTATTCTTTTTTGGGTTTTAGAAAATGGCTAGAAACAATATGATTCACAATAATGGAGGATATGATGGACAATGGAATGATATTCTTCATTAGCAACCAAATGAAATGGGATTTGGAAGTCCAAACATCATTATTATGTCGAATCAACAATCTCATAATATGATCAATAAACACAAATTTGGTAAGTTTCCTGACTCTACTAATAAGAGAAAGATGGAGTTTCATGATGATCATAGAGGAATGAAAGTTCAATTTCCCCTATGTAAATCATGTGGGAAGAGGCATCAAGGAGAATGTTTCAATGGAACTAGAAGATGCTTTGGGTGTGGAAAAGAAGGACACAAAGCCAGTAAGTGCAAAGGAAAAGGTTCAGTTAACACCATGGATGAGGATAATGGTATTGCTACGACATCAACAATGGTTAAATGTTTTAAATGTGGAATGTACAGGCATTATGCAAACCAATGCCCTAAGGGAAAGTCTTATGAAGAAAATCAGTATGGTCGTATGGATAGTATTTATGTTGATGATGATGAAGTGACTACAAATTATATGTGAGATGAAATAATTGTTGAAGCTCGGTCAATGGTTTAAGAAGGTAGTGGAATGATTACATGTTTATCAAGTGTAATGTTGTAATCTCATGGTACTATGGAATAAAGATACATCTAAGGATTGTTACACTGTTGTATTTCCTTATGTTTTGAAAGTATATGATGAATGGTACCAGTGACCATGGAAGGTTATTCAGATATTTTTGGAAAGTAGATGATATGTGCATAATGAAGGGATAAGGAGAAAATTAAATGTTTCATAGTATTCATGAGCTCATGACTGATATAAGGACTAAGTGATATTATGGTTTGAGTATATAGAATTTTTGGGATTTTGGTATGTTGAAAGAGTTAACTTTTGACAGCATTCATGTTTTAACTAAGGTTTAATGGGTATTCATTTTTCAATAGAATACATGATTAAGGTATTCACATGATTGGAATGTGACCAACAAGATATATGGGGGATAAATGATGGAATTCATATGCTTGGTTGATGAAATTTCAAGTAATCATTTTATTTATACTATGATCTTGGTCCGAAGTATTTTAGATAAAGATTGGAATGGATTATGTTGGACATAAGTTAGTATTGTTTAAGGATAGAACTTTTTTCGATATTATTGATGGGATGTTATAGTAAAGTAGTTATAGAAAAAGGACAACCTGCAGGACAGGCGACAACCCATCGCGTCGGACAGGGCTGTGGGACTCGAACCCACAACCGAAGTGCGACTGGCCTTTATCACCTACCACTGGCCTACAGGAAGTCCCTGGTTAGTAGAAACTAGTTTTATTTTATTAAGCGGTATTATATATGAAGTGTAAGTTCATTTTTGGAATCGTATATGATTAATTACACCATAGATGGACTTATGTATATTTGATAACTTTTTCTAACCTTTTTTTCGAAATAGATGGAATGACCCATCATTCTATAACATGATCTGCTAACTCTTCACGAATAACAAATTCAACTTCATTTCTTTAGGAGATGAAGTGGAAATTGTTCAAAGCACGAACAACAGTGAGATTGTACCAAAATCAAGCAAGTATTTCTTCTAATTAAAAATTTTCAACTTTAGGGTAATGATATTGAAAACCAAAAATGTTGTCCTAGTGCTCTTATATCCGATGAATTAGATGGTACATTATATCATCACAAATTTATGGCTTTGTGATTGATGTATTTTTTATAGCCATGTTCTCTACCACTCTCCATCAGAACATGATGGTTATATTTTTCTTCCATATCCATATTTTCATCTATGTTCTCCTATATGGAAACCCAGTGATGAATTACTTTGGGTAACCATTACGTTTCTTACTTTAGTTTTTAAAGCAAAGTTTTGGTATTCATTTTTACAATGTGGGTTTCTATTAAAGAAACTTTCGAGTAGTAAACCATTTCTAACCCCACGAATTTCGAGGGAGAAATTCATTTTAAGGGGGGTAGAAGTAACACCCCGAGATTTTTTGAAAAATATTCTTTTTAATTTCATTAATGTCTTGTGTTGTACGCTACACCAAAGGAATCTTGCACAACACGCATCCCTAACTTGGCTTGCATTACACGCAATCGCGACCTTCCACGATAGCGTGTGTTGTACGCAATACTGAGTTTCGCTAAACAACGATATGTTATATGAACTACCCGTTATGAATAGTATCAACTACATTTTGAATTTTATAACATTATTATTCATCTTACACATGGTATGAGAACAAAATCAAATTTTCGAGTAAAATAAGTATTTTTCAAAAAATGTAGTTTTGCCGCCTTTTGATGGCGCACCCACTTTAAATATTGTTTTTGACATTTCTATAAGTTCAATTTGACAAAATAAAATTCTTCTTTGGAATCAGGATATAAAAATTTACTTTGGATGAATTTTTCATATTATTCTGATAACTTTTATATTTTATTGAATAGTAAAAACAGGCTATATTTTAATTAAAAACAACTTTTTTCATCGCAATAATTTATATGGTTAGATTATCTTTTTAATTGGGTTTAAACTGTAATTAAAATATGTTTTTACCATTTAATCCAATGTTGGTCATTGGAATTAATTTCACTTTGAAATTGGATATAAACAAGTTTCAATCTTTTGATAGTTATTGTTTCTTAAAAAACACGCTATTTGTTTTGATAACGAGAATTAATTTTAAAATTAATTAATTCCACTTCTATGTTTTGAAGTTGAAAAATAGACATCAACTTTGAATTCTGAATATCAAATAATTCTTAGGCTAAATTTTTGGTATTTTTCTGAAAAACTGCAATTTTCGATGAATAGTGAAACCACTTAGTGGTAGTTAAAAAAACTGACTTTTTCATTTAAATGAAATTTTACCACTTCTGTGAATTGAATTTAGAAAATCCGAGAGACACGATTAATATCAACGACTAAAATGCGGTTCAATGAGATGAAAATATTTTTTGGTGAATAGTAACTTTTTACTTTTATTTACCACGGTTAAAAGTAAATAGGGTAATTAAGGGTAAAAATGATATTATTATTACCCTAACACATGTCCTAATTCTATTGGAAAACTGTAATTATACAAAAAACAACCTTAAGAATAAAATATGACCATTTAGGCCCACTTGGATTAGATTAGGACACGTAATATTAATTTATTTAAAGAAGGGTTAAAATAGTTAAAATCAAAGTTTAATAAGTAAATAATTTTTAATATAGGGTTATACATAAGATAAATTCGACTATACTTATTAATTAGAAAGATAAAAATATTTCCTACATAATGGTATTTTATTTATAATTTTTAGACATTAAATAATTTAATTTATTTATGACACAAAGTTGATGCAGTAATTATCTTATTAATGAAATATTGACATAATTGATGTTATAAATATCCAAATAAATGCAATTTGAGACTTTTTATGAATTACACTAATTTTATGGGTTAATATTACATCTTAGTATTGATTTAATTAACTTTTTTAGAACTAATAATTCTGTTATGATTTTCACAAAAATCAATTACCCAATATTGTCAAAATTGACATAAAATAGTTTTTAAAAAAATATTATAATATTAAATGTTATTTTATTCCTAAAAATCTAAGTTTCGGGAAAATGACTTAGATAAGGTTATATATATTAACAAAAAACAACTTGGGGTTCGTTTGTCTTGTTATAGTAAGTTTATTAACCTTATAGTGTAAGAAAACCAGAAGACGCGGTAAAAGTAAAATTATTTAACTTAAGGTTAAATCTAAATGATAAGGTTAAAATAGAAACATAAACTTGTCTAAATTCTATTGGATGAGAGGATTTCGACCCATCCCCACCTTATCTTAGAAATAACCCAATTTGGAGCTATTAAAAACCGAATATGACTTTATAATAAATTAATATTTTTTGTTTTTCCAAAGGTGCCCCTCTCCTCCCTTATAAAAGGGAATCTCCTCCCTCTCTTCCTCACACCACTTTGAGCCTTCAATCTCGGCCAACCCCTGAAAAATTCTCTTCTCCAATTTCCAAGAAACATCCTAGAGGTCCTGTTCTTCTTAAAAGATCAATTTTAGTGCCCTAAGAGGAGGTCTCAAAGAGGCACTTCAAAGAAGAGGTAATGTCCGTTACCGATTCTTTCAAATTTATTTCTTCTTCCACTTATTCTTCTTTAGTTGTTTCATTATGAAGTAATAACATAATTATCACTCATATACTGATATTTTATTATAAATATGAAACAACCATATTTCACCATCTATCCATCCTACGGAAAACAAAATCACCGTGCGTGCATACGTACGGAATACTGTCTCCACACTGTGGTGTAATCTATTTTCCACCACCACCTTACTTGGATGGGTATAATGGTGAAAGTAATGAATATATATAATTATTGTAAATTTATATTGATTCTGTAATATTATGCATGCACTTTAATACAATTACACGATCATGGGAATGATATCATCGCTCGTGCGTACGTACGGACTACCGTCTCCACGACGCGATGAGATTCACTCTCCATGTTAACCATTCAAGAATGATTATAAAGTATATATAATAAGTAATTATTAAATATATGACATAATAATTCTATTTTATTTATGTATATATATATTTATGTCATCTACTTAATTTCATTCAATTCAATAAGGAAACAAAAACAACGTTCATGCGTACGTACGGCCTACCGTCTCCATGAACGGTGTATTTCCTTTCTTTTTATAGATATATAATATATATGTATATAGTGAATATATATTATATATAAATCATGTTTTACATTCTGGAATTATGTAAATCAGGATATAAGTAATAATATCAAGAAAAACAAGTCGAAACACATATGATAAATGAAATGATTTTACCCAAAACGCTGCTTTAACATGGAATTTACAAAAGAACGGGTAATATAAAGTCATAAGTGAAACATATATGATATCATAACAATGAATATGATTCTTTAATAATTCAATGACATTATTTAAATCATTATATAGGAGGTTCGAATACGTACGAAGCATATCAGACCTAAGGTAAGGGATAACTTTTCCAATCTCATTTTTATTCGAGATTGTTATTCGTAAGTATTTACTGGGTTTATTGTTCTCATCCATGTCCATGTTTCCTAAAAATGGTTTCATGTATTTTTAATTTCCTTTTTACCCATTTTTTACTTTTACTCCATGGTATGTATGGAATCTTTCTTTTATAAGGTACTTTTTGACTTTTCCGGCAAAAGTATGAGAAGAATGTTTTTTTAACTTATACGGCACGAACGGATTTTTACGGCTTTATAAAGCCTTATTTTCATGAAGATTCCTCCAAAAGATTTTATGACTATTTTCAACAAAATAATTTTATTTTAAAAGTGCATGGAATTTTGATGAAAAGAAAATTATTTTGAAGAATAAAGGATATTTTCCTCAAGAATTCATTTGAAATGTTTTATCAAAACTATTTTCCATCTAAGATGACATTATTTCATATGTGTATGTTTCAAGTTTAATTTATCTATGATTTACATGGTTTCACTTTTCTTTTGATGAAATTTCCATTTGTTTTATATGGATTAGGAGATGATGGGATAATTTTTATGAAACCCATTTTATTCTTTGGGTTATGATGAATGTTTTAATTTTATTTTGTGGCACAAGTAAGAATGATTTCATTATGAGATGGGTGGGACCTATATCTCCCTCTAATGTATTAGGTAAAGATTTATATCTCATGAGATAGACATGGATGGAACGGAAAGTTAAACTGGTTTAGTAATACAGGACTGGAACGATTAGTGAACTCGATTTAGAAAGGGACTTTGTCCACTAAGATGGTCTTGGCAGCAATGCCTTGGCTACTATGGAAATCATATCATGTGCTTAATGGTTTTCCAAAATTAAAAGTTTTATTCCCAAGATATTTTATCATGATTGATTTTCTATTATGATCTATGCCTTACGTACTGCCATGTTTTATGTCTTTGCTCAAGATTTTTATGTTTAAACATTATGGTCATGTTTTTAAGTTCAAATGTATATGGTATGTTTTATTTTATCCATGCTTACCCTTACTGAGCATTTGAGCTCACCCTTTTTATGTTTTATTTTCCCCCAGGATTAAAATAAATGTTTTAGGTAAGGAAACAAAAATTGGATGATCTTTATGGGAGATGTTGAAGATCTTTCACCACTATTAGAAGATTACATTCCAAGTTTCCAAAGACACTAAACTATTACAGTCCTTGTGTGTCTGTTTTTGTTATGTATTAAGTATTCCAAAAAAGTAATATAATGTCCATGTACGTCAAGCTTTGGGTCTCTACACTAAATATAGAGGAACCATAACCTATTATAGTGTTTGGTAGTACCAAATATACATATACAAGTAGTATAGGACACTCATTCCCTAGTATGATAGGGGAGTATAGAACATGACTTATCTCTGATAAACAAGATTGATCACTATTATCAACCAAGAATCACTGAAAGAACTATCCTACACATAAAAACCCATGACATATCTCTGATTCCAAAATTTAATACACCATCATTTTCAATTTATAAATTTGTTTAGGATAGGCTACTCATTAGCTCAAATCTGAGTATTGAACAAGGAGATATGCAAGGTATAAGATCAAGGGATCTGTATTTCTTATAAAGGACTACACTACATGTAATATGGGGTAAATGGTGTGTCACTATGAGTTTGGAACTAAAAATATCTCTTTTTATCACATGACATTTATTTCACTAGATAAAAGGTGTTTCCACTAGGGGTAGACGACGTGTAGTGGTCGGTCAGCACTCGACATGTGCAGTCTGGTCAAGACGGTGTACTTAGGCCTATGGCTGTGTAATGTGGCTATGCCCATGTATATTTTCCATGCCCGAGTTTATGAATTATCTTATGTGAAAAGTGTGTGACCTCACACACATAGTTCATGGTGTCTTATGGTCACATTTGCATCTAATTTCTATACATTCTCAACAATTTTCCAAGGGCTTCCAAGCATCTTATTCGACATGCACAATTTGTAGCACCACATGGCTTCCTAGGAATGTAATCCATGTATAGGTAATTTATATTGGATATGGGTCACACAATGTGTCATTGATTCACCCAATTTGTGATATTTAATTTGGATCATAAACCCTAGCTACCTCACACTAGGAACTACATGACATGTGTTCCTCTAAACTGAATAGCGTATAGATTGAGATTTTCTAAAAACCATTGGTCCTCATGTGGTTCTACTTGTACCACCTCTTCATTCACTCTAGCTAAAAAATATACCCACAAAAAATATATCTAGGTCTGACCAAGCTTGGTCATCATTGGTGGCTGAATTCCAACCACCCCTTTCACTCAGAAATCTTTTTCTATTGCACTACATCATCATAATGTTAAGACTTGTAAATGTGAGGACATTTGATTCATCACCAATTCTATTATATCTTTGTTAGGCCTCAATTTTTCCATTGATCTTGAACCCATGGTAATGACTAATTGTGCTAAATATTTATTACATAATGATCGCCTACTAAGTATATGGTGAACTTCCATCCAAAGGAAATTATGATGATGAAAGTATGAAGAAAAATGGGAGGAATGCACAAAAAACATCAAAAATAAACCTAAGATATTACCCAGGTTCAAATTAATCTATTTACAAAAGAATTATTAATAAATAATAAATATTCAACATATTATCCATTCCTAAACCAAGGAAGATAAACCCATACATCTAAATCAACGATCGACCCGCGAATCAAATTATTAGGATATTAGATTCAAATTCTACATTGGATTGAAAAATATAGATAAATCCACATAAAAAATTCCCTACATCAAGTTTGGAATTATATATATGGAACAAAAAATTATCATTGTCATTGGAAATATCTGAGAGCTCCTTCGTTGACAATGATCCTCACAATACTCGATCCTCGATCCCATGATCATCTGCCAACATGTACTCCATATAATCTCCATTCAATTTCTCCATCCTATCATTACCTCTTGTCTTATGTGTCTAACACTATTTAATTAATGATAAAATGTTTTAAATATAATAGGACTAGGTTTTGGTCATGTAATAAATAATAAATAATTTTATTTCTTTATTAATCCACCCACGACCACTCTTAAACTAAACTTCTGATTTGTAAAAAATTTATGTGACACCCAGGGTAAAACCCAAATTCAATATTTAATGGGGGTCCTATATTTCCCATGTCAGAATCCATTTTGTATTTATTACATTAATACTAAAAAACTAGGCGTGAATGATATATTATATTTAATATTTTTGATATGACTGCATCGAGGCTCTCTATGCCCCAAAATCCCATGATGACTTAGCAAATGGATTCTAAAATATTCATTCAAATATTCCAAATTCATACTAGGGAATAAAAGAGTTATTACAGTATATATATATAAATAATTAAATTCCATTGGAACCTTAATATATAGTATAATAAGGCTATATAGAAAAATCAACAATCCAACAATCAATCATGCAATCAAATAAACAATCAAACAAGAAATAAATCAAGAGTACAAGAACATAAAATAATATTAAAGGTATCATAATAACAAATAATACAAAGAAAAATCTAATAATTCAATGACTATTCACAAAAAAAATTAAAATTACCTTATTCTATGATCGAATAATCATGACCACAATATATAATACATCACTATATAATACTAATATAAATACATTTCTAATATAATAATTTCAAAATAACTACCTATTTATGATATTCTGAATATTTATTTATTTATTTAATCATAAAAACTCTAAATAAAAAATCTAGAATTAATGAACAGTAATAATATCCCATTGTGATTCAGAAAACCAGAATTATATTTCATAAATTATCAAACAATAATTTATGTTTTTTTTATAATTATTGCTATATTATAATCCTTAATTAATTTTATATTCACACATGAAAACCTAATGTGACTATTTTCACCCACCAAATGAGCATCAGATGGAAGAAATGACCAAATCATGGGTATTATTTTCATCACAAAATAAAATAAAGAGTGGTGTGAAGTCTAGGTGGCTAAATCACATGGATTGTGTAACCTCCAGAAGGAAATGTGATCACATGACCCTGGAAGGTCATGTGAACAGATCATGTGTTGCGCATGATCTAATTACAATCATGTAAAACCCCCCTAACAAGCCAAATTGTACTTATAAAGGTTTCCATACAATCAATAATATTCATGTGAAGGATGTCAAACTTATAGATCAATATATTCCTGATAATAACACAAAACCCCTTAAAAATAAATATGAAGGAGACATAATATTCATGTGATGGATAGGTATGTTTATCTTCATGCAGATTTCTTATGTGATTCAAAAGACCCTATGAATCCTCTAGGATACATGTACACCTTTTAGCACAAGAACATGATGGTGTGTATCCTTCATCATGTGTAGGACCTTAGACATGTATATTCAATTGTATGATTCCCCTTCAACTCTATAGACTAGTGAAAAGATTTTTTATGATAATTATCACACATAATCATGAGATCTTGGAATGATAACATAATGCATCATAAAAAATAAAAGAAACCTTCCATTAAAATTCTCCCACAAGATCACGGGATCCCCTACCATTTTAAAATAAGGAGTGAAATAAAATGGGAAAATAAAGAAGCCTCTTGTAGCGATAGGATGCACTGATCATCATGAGAAAGGTTTTATCCACCCTCAGGTGATCACCATTAATCACACAAAGTACCTTTAATAATCCAACTCAATCTCGTGAATCCCCCTTAACAAGACAACATGATATCATGAGAGGCCCTATGAAAGTCATCTTAATACCATGAATGTCCTATGACAAGACATATTAGTCTCACGAAAGGTGCCAGACAAGTTTTTTTGATCACGTGAGAGCCTTTCTAAAAGGATCTTGATCTCATGAAGTCTATCATACATATCGTTTCAATGGTGGAGAGACTATTTCACAAGACAACATGGTTATGAAAAATATATTTTATTATTCTGGGTCTAATAAACATGGTGATGGAATAACATTATCATTGTTGATGTTATCATGTGATGCCATAGATAACCTATGATAGGATAATGTGAAGAGCATTAATAAAAAATCCCTCCTCTGACTTCAGCTCATATTTTTATGATATGCACCACACAAGGTGGTGTATAAACAATGCGGAGAGTCCTATAAATTCCTCCCCCTCAACAAAAAAACACACATACACACACAAAAGTAACCACTACAGAGGATCATAGGAGTGGACTTGTTATAGTGTAAAGTCACATGATCGTAAAGGTATTTCACTAAGTAAAAATTGTGGAACAATCTAATGGATCACATGGAATGAATATTTCATTCACGTGATCACCCAATATATCATGTGAATAAGTGTATTCATGTCTCTTGGGTCACACGAAACCTATGTAAGATAATTCATGAAAAACCTTATGGTACATATGCAATAAAGACTGAAAAAGATGGAATACTTATGTGAAGATGGATATTCGTCATGTGACATCCTCTAGACATGCCATCCAGATCATGTGATGTCCTTTGTAAATTTTATCCAAGTCTTTTGAATTCCTCCAAACATTTCAATCAAGTATCTTGAGGTGGTTTGGATATGTCAACCAAGTCTTGCGAAGTCCTCTGGACATGTCGCCTAAGTCATGTGGCAGCATCAGGGTATGTCACCTAAGTCTTGAGGAGTCCTTCCCAACATATCACCCAACTCTTAAAAATTACTCTGGAAATTCCATCCATATCATTTAATGTCCTTTGGACATGTTGGTCTGGTCGTGTGACATCCCCCAAACATGTCATTCAAGTCATGAAATGTCCTCTAGGAATGTAAGCCTAGTCATGTGATACCCTCTGGACATTCCACCCAAATCATGTGATGTCCTCTATAAAATTTCAAATGGATCATGAAATTATATTTAGACATGTCTGTAAGGAAACTAGTACATGTCCATACATCCTAATACATGTAAGGAAATCACCACATACATCATGTTAGGAAGAAAATCATGACTTGTCAATCTGACATCCCAGTATATGATAACCTTGTCTAGTGGACATATTCAAGCATAACCTCAACTAAACTATGAGAAATCTAATTCTGGTCCAAATTGGATATATATGAAACCTTATTAAGGACCGATATCGAATAGGAATCTAAATCAAAGTAGGCCCTTCCATGTCTCTAATACTCAAACCCATGGGACCCAAACTTGTTTATGGGTTCATCTTTCTTCCTCATTGATCATAAGATTGATAAGTTAAATTAACTATGAGGACCTTGATTCCCATCTAAACAAGATACACATGATGCCTTCCTAAGGCCCTAGTTCCATATCAAACACCCCATAAGGGATGCCCTAGGGAATAAGTCCCAAATCCATATACGATGAGACTGATCACTTGTTATCTCTTATTTCTCATAGTGATAATGTATTATGTGGTCTTAAGGATTCACAATGATCATATAATTTTAATTATAAATCTCCCAATTATGGAAACCATAGTTTGTAAGCCCTATTATTGACATGATACGATGATCCCCATATAGGGACATCAACCTTGGGGAAAGTCCCGAATGGATGATTGAACTATGAAGACTATGATTCTTCTCCAAATAAGATACATAGGATTTATTCTTAAGGATTTATCTCAATACCTGACACCTAAGTGCCCTCATATATTTCCTTTCTACATGATGTTAAACTACAAGGTTGAAACAAACTATATGTGTTTTTTTCCTGTTATAAACAGGATATGGAGGACACATCATAGGGGTTCAATCCCATCCTAAAAATATCAATTTCCTACCTGGATAGTAGTAAACTCCAAATTTCTTGGTTATATGGCTTCAAAAAATAATCAGCAATCCATTGCTAATAAATAATGGGAAATGGATGAAGAACCTAAGATACATACAAATGGTATCATTAATAGGCCCCCTTTTCAATGGAAAGATTCAACATTTGATCATTTTTAGGGTAATTGGTCTCGTATTAGGAATAGGAATAGATTCTCAACCATACTATAAATCTATAAGAGAGTCTCGGATTAGGAAACAATTCCCCCCAAAATGGTGTGATGATACCGACCTCTAATCCTCTTGACCAAAGTGAGTTCTTAGGAGTTGTTGGGTCTGAAACCCCAATTGAACACCTACCATTGGAATGTAGGTTTGTACCTTGTTATAGATGTGGGATCCATTAGCATTTTCTAATAAATGAAAGTGGTGAATCGATTAAATGATTGTGAAACTATACATGAACCCCCATAGTCAATCCTCAAAAAGGAAATGAAAATGGTAATCCCAATATGAAGTCATGTAATGATAGAATAAAGGAATCATTATCGGCATCAGGCACCTTATCTCCCAAACTCACGACACCATTCATTCTCCAAGTGAAACAAAAATTGTGAAACCAATGTGAAATATCTCAAATAATAAAATAATGAAATGTTGATCATGCATCAGACCATTGTGTTTTGAAACTCCTATGAAAAATAAATGGTATACACAATCTAAATCTTATGTAATTGGGGTTCCCATGAAATAATTATATTCTCACTGGGACAAGTCTAGGTGAAAAAATTGGCCAAACAAGGAATAAGAAATGAAAATTTGGGTACCTATTCATATCTTGTTGAG
The DNA here is from genome assembly GCA_963277665.1 of Viscum album. NCBI lineage: Eukaryota > Viridiplantae > Streptophyta > Magnoliopsida > Santalales > Viscaceae > Viscum > Viscum album. The sequence goes on along the minus strand of OY728146.1, from coordinate 1,250,647,744 downwards.
AAATTTTTTCACTTAAAATAATGAATTGATTAGTTAACTTGTACCTTGTTTTCTTAATGACCACATATACTTCCCTCACAAACAACACCCTATCCAAAGATCATGTCTTTATCTAGCGACTGATCTCGAACATTATCTTTCTCTGCAACCCCTATGGGTCAAAAAACAAACTCAACCACCTGAAACCATAATCTTTGGGTAAAAAATGAAATGGTTTGGGAATAAAATCAACATGGTATGATCCAGGCCATTGAGGACAATCTCAAGGGAATCTAGACACTAAAACTAACTAACATGCCTCATCCAATGAATGATGCATTGAAACTAGTGATGTTCACTTCCACAACCAATCACTTTGGAAGATAATCCCCAATGTGATACAATTAACACATTACTTATATAAGGAAGGTAGACCAAGGATTAGACTATGACTCCATTCGAGTTCTGAATATTTTGAGGAGGCCTCATGTTGATCATTGTCACAAAGGTCATACTGTAAGTTCCTCTTAGTTTCCCACTGAGGGGACCACCCTACACATTTCAACCCTATATATTCATACACAGGTACTAAGGAAGTCACACTAGGTGTGGAAACCTATGGATAACCATAAGTGGGATCATATCACTAATTCCACTGATGATTCCCTCCATCATATTCCAGCAGTATCCATTGTGTTGGATTATATCTCTCCTCACTCAGATCAAGTCTTCAGGAATATTCCTACAGCAAGCATGGGTGAGTCACATCTCTTTCCCTTTAGATAAATCCCATTATAATATTCTAATGGAATAATGAGGGTATGATTGGGATTTTATTTCTGCTTCAATAAAATATATCTTCCAGTATATATTGGAGAAATAAAAAGTGTAGTACTATATTCATGCACACACTTTTCTAAAGTATCACAACATTCAAGAAAAAGCTGAAGAACACCACTGGAATATTCTAGAACTGGTATAGATACAAAGATAGTAATATATTCTTATTCTAATATTTGTATCATCACATAGAAAATATCATTATAAATGGGTGTCTACTCCAAAGAAAGTGCACATTCTTTCTCCCACCTAGGAGGATTATTAGCATATTCTAGTAAAGGATGAGGCACTGGATTTCCTTCATATTCCCATTACAATAGGGGATCACCAAGTTATAGAAGTACATGGCTCGGGATACACACACATTCCTGTCAAAAAATACCAGTGGAATACTCCAAAGGCATAGGATCAGGCCCATATCCCCATTCCAACTAGGGATCACCAAGTGAGAGAGACACATGCCTTAGGAAATGCTCATATTCCAATCAAAAAAGACTAGAATCATACTCTAAAATCATAGTAATATGATCATATCCTCTTTATAAAAGAGGATCATCAAGTGAGATCGACACATGCCTCAAGATAGAAGAACATTCCCAAAAAAATATCGACTTCTTACTACAAAGGTACAAGACTAGGATCAAATCCCTATTCCAACCTGGGCTCACCAAGTGAGAGTAGCACATACCTCAATATAGTCTCATATTTAAATATAAAAAGATGGCTAGTATATTCCTAAGGTATAGAATTGGGATCATATCCCTGTTGAAATGGGGGTTCATCAAGTGAGAGTAGAACATGCCCTGGTATAGGATCATATTCTTATCAGTGAAGACACCCGTCATACTCCTGTAGCTCACAGAAGGCATGTTCATATCACTACTTTTGCCGATGAATGACTGCACTAGCATCCTTTAGAGGATATAAATGAGGAGGTTCATATCTCCTCTCCCATTCTGGAGGCCTGTCAATATATTATTATGTGGAATGCATATTTTAAATAGGCATATATCCCCACTTCATCAAGGTTTGATCGGTATATTCTAGAAACCAACCATAGGAAAGTTCATATTACTACTGACAATATAGAATCTCATTGATATAATTCTGTATATTTTCATATGTGATATCATATTACCAAAGTAAAAAAAATTTATCCATATATTCTGGCTTTCATCATAGAGTGGGATCATATCCCTGATCAACCCCAAAAGTCAGATCGACATATTCTAATCAAGATGCAGAATAGTGCTCATATCCATGGTCTACTCAATTCCATTATCCTTGAGGATATTCTACACATATCTGAAACAACTGAAGAGTGCATCAACTATCCAAAAAAATAATTGTATGATCATTAACTTAATATTTCTCTTCATGGTAATGTAAAGATGGATCACAAGGACTCTACTCTTGATATCCGCTATGGTCAACCTCCCCATAGTGATATCTCACTCAATAAAGTAAATCCTTTACCTACCTAGACACATATGTATAGAGAGGTGCTCAAAACATAGACACCTTCAAATATAGATGTGATCAAAACACTGGGGTTAACCATATATATTTTACCATAAACTACCTGAAACACTACATCATGGTCAGTAGGTGACCTAGATTAGAGACCTATGTGGTATGACCAAGTGGAGGAAATTAAGTCTAATGAAGAGGAATATTTCATGGATATATGTAAATATTTATCCATAAAAACCCTCTCAATCATGTTCTAGCCCCATTACACTTTTGGCTATGAGATCCCAATTGAGCTAGAGAAGGACTTCATGCCTTACCTATGCCAAAATATGTTCCAACTCATTTGTGGTTAAATTCATGAAACCTCCCTTATCCAAGAAACGAGGTTCACCTCCATACCATAAATAAACTCTTTTATCAGTTGTACATGGATTCAATCTCTACAGCCCATAACCTCAAGATGGAAGATGATGACAAATTCCTATGAAGTGCTTGTCTCCGTACCATGACAACACTCTGTCAACTAATTTCCAAATCCCTATCAAATGTACATATCTGAGGATTGGAAAAATATGGATCATTTTACTTCATTATGTCCCTAAAATAGTATAACTCCCTAAATATGGATTCCTATAATGTCATAGCCTATAGAGAAATTAGGTTACCAAGTAATGCATGTTCCAATTGGTCAATAGAATAGAATTACCCTATTATAAAGATGAAAAAACATCATGAACAGAGGGAGAGGACTTCCAAAATATATTTAAAATTGTCCCATAAAAATAATGAGAATTTATTTCAAACATGGAAGATAAATTTTTGTCCAACTTGAAAACTTCCCTTAGAAAATAATTCCCATCATGGGATTTTATTGAACCTAGATCATACAAGAGAACTATTGCTCTAAATCAAGTAGGTCAGGGTATAATATTCCATAGAATCCATCAAGGAGTGAACCCATCTCACATAGATAAGGTAATATTTAACACTACCTCTACCCCTCAAGTCATCAATCTATAAGAGGATTCAGTACATATCAACAGCTTCTAAAAACTAACCCCATCTTATAGGCTAGGGACATTTTTATCTAAATCACCATCCCTAGGTTCATCACACCCTAAGCGGGCCCTTAAGAAATAAGTTTTGGTTCCATATCAACCCCTAATTTTAGGTGTGGGGGAATTTAGATCTCAATTCCTATCCTATAAATCATAAAATCCTTGATCAGAATCACAAAATCCTCAATAGAAATATCAAAAGGTTCCAATAGTGGCCCTTAATAGGCCTCATCCCATAGGTCTTGGAGAATTTTAATCATTATCAACACTTTAGAGGGAATGATTCTTCTCTATTTTGAGAGGTAAATATCATGTTTGGAATCCCATATATTCCTCCCACCTCAAGAAAAACATTTTTTATTCGGGGAACATTCAGAAAACACAATCAGAAACTCCTTCAAGGTAACTACTTATAGAATGAGATGAGAGGAATGTATGGAAGAGAAAATTAAACCCCATAGATTTCATAAGTAAAAAATGTCTAATATGGACAAGGTTTAGAGAAATAACCCTGATTAAAGTATTGTAGAATCACCCTATTCTGTTGTGAGAGTAATGGGACAACTACCATTACTCGATACACCTCAATGAATGCCATCACCATCAATACAATGGACGATGTGAACCAAGATGCAAAAATAGAGGGATGAAATATAGAAGACAAACCTTGAGAGGAGTTTATTTGGATACACCAACTAAGGATGAACATATATGGAACCATAGGATAATAAAAAACCTATAAACTAGGAATAATGAGTTTCCACATCTATAATAGAACACTACTAAGGATAAAGGGAAAGGTGTTTCCACATCCCACTCACTACCCATAAGAAAAAAATCCTTCCACTGAGGGGAAGTTGGCACAATATGAAAATGAGATACAAAATCTTAGACAACTCAATAAGGATCTACTTAAGGAAAACATCCCCAAGGGTTATCATTTTCAGAAGGAGATGAATATCCTTCATCCCACACATCAGGAAAGAGTCGATATACTTACAAGAGCAATATCTAAGCATCTTGGTGACTATGGATCTAGTTATATGGTCTACATGAATAAGTAATTAGAATATGATCATGACTTATATCCATTATGACAATAGGATCTCCCCCTCCAGGGAGATCATTCAGTCTTAACACAGATCAAGAATTAGTGGGAAATGAAAATAGTACCACCTCATTAAGCATCCCCTGATCCCTGTAAATGGGAGGAGTCCTAGATAGTGGTACCTATAGAATTGATAAATTCTACTAATCCCTTTTCTTCTCTAATGAATGATAGGGATGGGTGGAATAAACCCATACATCCTAAGAAGAATCCATTTTATAAATGGGTGGATGAAACTTTTACCCTACCCAACTTCATCAATCCAGCCTTCTCAACCTTTGATGGAAAAGATGATCCAGAGCATAATCTCACGCACTTCATACCCTGATGTAGTATGATGATGGACCCTCAAGATCAGTTGGAGGAAACCAATATAAGATTTTTTGTATGGACTGTGATAGGGCTAGCCTTTGTTTTGTATAGCAGCCTTCCATCATGATCCATTATAGGATAGGAAGACCATCACCATGAATTCCTTTATCAGTTCAGATCTACCCTAAGTAAAATGATAATTTTAGACCTCAAAAACTTCTAGAAATGTGAAAATCATAGGGTTTATAAATTTATATCTATATGGAAAGGGTTAACCTGTTCACTCAACATCCCTCTCTCAAAAGATCAATTGCTAGAACTATGTGCTAAAAAACTTATGGATAAGATATAGACACATTGGATATTGATGAAGTATCTAAGAGTATTCCACCAATTTATAGAAATTTTAAAATGTTTGGGAGATTAAATTTAGTATACCTATGCTAAATATCATCCCATTCCATCAATATAAGGGAAAAATATTAGTAAGGTAGATACTGCCACTATTACTCACAAACCAATGGCCTTTTTCATTCAATCACCTAGAAAGGCCTTGAATCATCCAGTACCTCTTATCAAGTAGAAACACCCAAAAAATCACCCTCAACAGAAAGAAAAAGTAGATAATATATTAAAAAAAATGATAAATGGATGAATAAATCATACTCATATAACCTAGGAAATCTAGTGACGTTAACCTCACTTATCATCCTGACTACATCCCTTTTTATTGGAGACTGGGTTATACCGTGCAAGAATGATTCATCTTCAAATACATTCTATAAAGAATGATCTATTATAGATAGGTGATGTTGGAGAATTACACAACATAGGTGACATGTGTAACCTTCACCCATTTAGAAGAAAGAGGTGATTGGAAAGAAATTCAAGTCAGGAAAGGGTAGAAGTTCGATAAACAGATGACTCTAAAGATAGTCGACCAAGCTCATGCCACCTTGAGATCACAGCTTTGAAAACTCATAAAGATCCCATAACCTAGGTAATTGGCATTGAATACACCTCCTACAGATGGATGTAATCATCCGACATAGAAAGAGACCAAATAAGAAGAGTCATATTCAACTCCTACATAATCTCTAACTCTTGAAGAATTATTCCCTTCAATGTCTGAGACACGAGAACCACCCCACTAAATTGAACCCTCATTGGATAAGATATCATATTTTGTTATGTTAATGTAATAAACCTAGAAGACCCCCTCTCTGATGATTAATATACCTATGATCATGAGTTCATCGTACCTTATTGGGGTATTGGTCGTCAAAGGTGCTGAAGCCAAGGATATAGGAGGAGAGTGGGCATGGTCAAACCCAATATCTCAATCACATCCCCACAGAGGACATATATTCACCTGATACCCATGGAAAAGTATTGTAGTAATCCTAATGGAAATAAAGAGGTGTCCTAAATACCTCTAGTAGTATTCTAATCCTATTCATCTTACATGACAATCTGAAATGATTGAGATTGTCAGATCATATCAGAGAAAGGGGAAGGTCGAAATGAACTACGCTACTGGTAGAATATGCTCCCCCTAAACCTCTACATAATAATGAGGATCGTATACCTTAAAACCCTAAGATTATGAACCAAATAATAATAAGCATCACCACATCGTAAATCATAGAACTTTGGCACATAATTATGACATTCTGAAGTAGTTGGAAGTTTTTTCAACCAGACTATCTATCCTGGATATGCTCTATCATTCAAAAGAACTCATAAAGTCACTTTTATATGCCCTCCAAATCCCATAACAGTTCAAGAAAAAAGTCACTACAGCTGAGGTTTATCAAATGAAGACTATGGAATCATATTTCCATTACAACATCTCATTCATATAATGGGATCAAGAATTGGTCATACAGGGACACATCATATCCCTATATATTTTTGGAAAACTAGATAATGTTGATATCTGAAGGGCTCAGATCAATAATGGTTCTAGGATAAAACTCATCATGATTGAAACCCTTAAATTTTTTGAATATAGAGAGGGGGATTTATCTCCTACAAAGCTAACCATTCAAGGGTACTCTAAGAGTGAGGAAATTTTTCTTGAGAGAATAAATCTCATGAATCAGTTTTGGGATCAAAAATATAATTCTAAGTTCATGGTTATACATCAAGACATAGCATATAGTTTCATTCAAGGAAAACCTTAGCTTAATAGACACATGGTAGTACCTTAAACATTTTATCAATGTTTTAAATACAAAATCAATGGGAAGTTCGATATAAAACATGGTGACAATGATCCCTTCGAGTCTTGTGAATCCATATATGATGAGGCAAGTTTCTATAAAAGGTATGAAAAAAAACCAGTGTTGGGTCATGGTATGAAGGTTGTAGCCCTCAATTTCTTTGGTATAATCCCTATAAATCCATAGAGTACACTCGATAGTGAGTATGTGATACCCAAAAACCTAATTATGGTAGTAGACCTAATCCCAAATTTCTAGTCTCCTCTTGTCCCCAGTGATAGTGTAAAAGAAAATAATTAGCTTTATAATCTCTATACAACAACTTTTGTAGTTCGAGATGACAATGTCACTTACCATGGACTCTCTCACCTAAAAAATGATAGATACCACCTCAAACTATCTACCATGTCTCAAAACACCTTTATAAACTCATAGGTAGAATAATAAGAGGATGAACTAAGGAAAACCCATCCCACATTTAAGGAAGTTGTCTCCACCACCATCAATGAGCTTAGGTGGGTAAATCTAGAAATAGATGAATACCTACATGCCACATTGATTAATTCCTTTATGACTCTCGAGGCACAAGATATTTACATTTCATTTAAAAACAAACATATATATGTTTTCACTTGGAATTATATGGATATTACTAAGATAAACCCTAATATGGATAATTACCATGTAGTCTTACCCAATGACTATTGAGGTTTCTAGCAGGAAGCCAGGAGGATACACCCCTTCTATGCTACTAATATTGAATCAAAATTTGAAAAATTGATCAAATCCAACATTTTATAAGAAGTTAAACACCAAATATAGATCACCAAAATTTTCCCTGTAAATAAAAAGAATAGGAAAATTATGGTATGTATAAAATTTATAGACCTTAATTAGCACCGTCAAAAGAAAAGATTCAAATTTTTAATCACAATACTCTTGATATATGCAACATTTTTCTTCCAATACATTTCCTTTATGGATGCATATATTTAGGGTATAATCAAATAAAGATGTCCCTTGATGATGAAGAAGACACCACCTTTAGATCGCCCTAGGGGATGTTTTTCTATTAGTTCATTCCCTTTGGATTAAAGAAAACAGGCACTAGATTAAATAACACATGCATTACTTATCAATGATCCATGCATCATATCTTTAATCCCTTCATCAGAAGAATAATAGAATGTTATAATAGTGATCTAGTAATAAAATCTCAATAGTTAAGTGATCACTTCATGGATCTTCAAACAATATTCAACAGGTTGTGTCGACATAGTTTGAATATGAATCCACTAAAATCAACTTGTAGAGTAACATCAAGGAAATTCTTTGTCTTTTTGTTATGGAACCATGGCATCGAGGTTGACCTGCAATAATAGAAATTTCACCCCCTTAGAATCTCAAATATTGGAGGGGGATTAAACAGCACCACACTTACATTCATCATTTTATAGCTAACATGGTCTGAAATTGTCTCCCCTTCACCAAATTAATGAAAAATGGAATCAACTACTGATGGGATGAGGATTGATGAGAATACTTTGAGAATATCAAGAAATTATTTTTACATCAACTTGTCTTGATGCTACTGGTGGAAGGAAAAACTATCATCTTATATGTGCCATCATGGAATGATCCCTTGGTGCTCTCCTCACACAATAAATGGTTTGGGGAATGAGAATAGTATATAATACCTCATTAAAATGATTCTATGTACTAAGACCCAGTATTATAATGTCAAGAAGAACTGCCTCGTACTGATTTTTTTAGTGAAAAATGTGAGGCATTACTCAAAGAACCATGAATTTCACTTGGTATCTCATATTTTCCAGCTCAAGTAAATCCTTGGATTCCCTAGCTAACTGAGAGTTTGGACTTATGTGTGATTATTCTGAAATATTATGACATCAAATTTTCATAAAAGAAGGAAATTAAAGGACAGGCCCTAAATGATTTTCTTATGAAACATCCCACCCTAGAAATTACACCAGTGGAAATCGAACTTCTCAATGTAGAGGTTTTTTATTCCCAAAACACTCCCTGAACATAGGAGATTTATTTTTGATGATGCCTCCCAAAGTTATGTTAGCATAAGACTATAAAATCCAAAGTTAATCAGTTGGGTCTAGCTATTGTATTTGTTACTCTAGACAAAGCTATTTTTTCTACTCTTTATCTCTATCTAAAGGTTTTACTAATAATGTGGTTGAATACCAGTCCCTCATTATTGGCATGGAACTCACCTTACAGCCTTAGATATCATACATGAACATAAAATGGGATTTGGAGCTAGTGATAAAGCAAATAAATGATGAATATTACACAAAAAAGGAATAATTGTACCTCTCATCATCTATAACAGAGTACTGATGGTATATTTCCATTTTTAACCAATGTGTCATCATGTACCATGAACAAAAAATGCTTGTGCTGACGTACTAGCTAATGCATCCACAATCCTGGACAACCCTGATCAGGATGAATAAATCTTCTGCATCACACACTGAAGTATGGTCACATATATCATTATTTGTGACATAGAAGAAATAAATTTTATCAACACCACTCTATATCATAATGAATTGATATCCACCCCAAGATGAAGGGATTCCATAATTTATTATCTTTAAAATGGGTCTCTACTAATGATGTAATCTAGAAAGGAATAAACTCAGTGTTAAGTGGTGAACTTTGCCCTTCAGGATGGTCCAAAAGAGAAAAAATAACTCGAAAATAAAGGATTTTATGGAATCCTCCTAGTATTCAAAGAAGAAAGATAGATTCCAATCATAATAAGAGAAGTCCAGACAAGATCTTATACTTCCCAATAGTCAAGTACCAAACTCTCCCACCAAATCAGAAGGCCCAATTACTAATGGGAAACAATGATACAGGATAGTGAGGAGTTCTCCATAAAATTTCAAGTATTCCAAATCCACGAAAACTTCATCCATATAACATAATAATTTCTACATACTTCTAAATATTCTTAGCCATTTTCCATATGGGGAATGGATGTTGTGTGGATATATCCCCCAACCATATCTAAGCGGTTTAAGTACATCCTTACTACTACCAAATTATTTTCCATATGGGAAGAGGCAATAATCTTCAAGGAATCCATGATGAATAATATCATCAGCTTCATGAAGTCTAATATCATCACCAAATTAGAATTCCCTCACACAATATTGATGGAAAATGTCACCAACTTCTATTCTACTGAGTTGAAGAAACTATACCAGGAGTACAACATCGAGTCCAACCATTCATTATTCTATCATACAGTTGAAAATGGAGAAATATAGGACTTCAATAAGTCTCTATCAAATATACTCTAGATGATGGTGAATAAAGACAATAATTCCAATTTAGACAATCTTCTTCACGATTTATGGGCTTATTGTACCACCACATGAACTACTATACAAGAAACCCTGTATTCATTGGTGTATAAAACCAAGTTAGTGTTTTCCATATAATTCCAGTTTCCCTCACTTAGAATAACTATTTGAAGGCAACCCCCAGATGATGAGTAGTTGTAAAAGAGGTTGGATGAGTTGAAATGGCTTGATGAGAAAAGGTTGCATACACTGCACAATCTTGAAGTCCTTCCGAAACGAATCTCATGAGCTTTCAATAAAACTTTTTGCCTCTATTTAGTCCTTATGAGAACTATTATTATCTCTCAGTACCCTAATGATACCAAGAAATAAACCTCCAATGATGGAACCAAAATGGGAAGGGTCTTACATCATAAATTATGTCTATTTTAACAGAGCCTACTGATTGGCCACAGTGGATGGGGAACGCGTCACTCCCTTTTCCAATGAGAGGTTTCTCAAGAAATAATTTACATAGCTACAATTAAATCCTTATATGTCTTGAAAACATTATGTTATACCTTAAGGAAGATGTCTTGACCACATGACACTAAACTTCAAGGAATATTTCCCGGTTGCATGATGTTAAACTAAAAGGAAAATGTCCTTGTCACATAATATTAAACTGCATGAAAAATATTTCCATATCATATGACATTAAAATACATGGAATAAGTCATGAATTAAATTTTTTAAACTTCACACTACCTTATTTCCTTACCGCATTACATTAAAATGCACAAAAATGTTACTTCACAGATGACCTGATGCACATGATCTAGATCTATGAAAAATTGAAACGAAGTACCCACATCCCTATGTGTGATTCAGATCCACATAGGGAATATCTCATTCAAAGAACTACACATGGACTAATTCCTATTATCATATGATAAATAGTGACACCCAGATCCCAAATCTTGGGTCCATCTACAATATATCAGTCTCGGTCATAAGATATCAAACAGTGCGAAAAAATATTTGTCACGTGACGTTAAAATTTAGTCTTACTCTATATTTCAATCATGGGATTCCATGTAAAACTAGCTCATAAAAACCTAAACCATAACCATATGATACCTCTCACGAGATTATTTCCCAAATGCCTAGGCAGTTTTTATAAGGCTTCAATCCTCCTTTTTTTAATTGGGTAACCTTCATCTTTACTGCATGGAGATAAAATGCATGTATGACATCATTTCCACATGATGTTAAACTACATGATTTTCCCAGAACTATGTATGGATCGATTCTCACCTCAATGAGATACATTGAGATGCCTGGATCATATATCTTGGATTATCCACCACATGATACAAAATTCCCCTATTCTTTCCTTTAATCACCTTTGTGTGGTGAGAGAAATATTTTCCATTCCTTGTTTCTCACACCAAAAATAGGTCATGTGTGATTAGTAATTTTGGTAAATGATTCTCCACATGATAGAGATATATTATTTCATGATAGGTTTAGCATGGTCCTTGATACGATACCATAAAATTCAAACCATAGGTTCTTATCGAATGATAATAAACTTCATGGTTGATGTCTCTTGTATGATATAAAATTGTGCATTTTTATGGAAATCTATCTACAGGACCACTATCCTTGGTGGTGGTACCTCAACACACATTTTTTCAAGAACTATGTGTGGATTGATTCATGTCATCATATTATATGTAGTGATACCCATATCTCTAATCCTAGGTATAACCATAATAATCAATGGGAATAATCCCCCTTATACATATGGGTCAAACATGTGTGGATAGTTTCTCATTCAAGAACTATGTGTGGCTTGATTCCTATCATCCCAGGATATGTAGTGATTCTATGTCCTCTAATACTATGTTCAAATGAAAAAATAAATTGGAACACTTCCCCCCTCTATAAATGGGTTAGATTTGTGTAGATATTTCCCCATTCAAGGATAACTTTTGGCTTGATTCTTATCATCATATGATACATAGTGACACCTAGATCTCCAATCCTGGGTCCTACCTCAACAATAAACATTAAAAATTCCCCCTATGTGTATATGGAAGACCTATGTGGAGATTTTCCCATTCAATAACTATGTGTGTCATGATTCCTTTCATCATAGGGTACATCGCGATGATCAGATCTCCAATCCTGGTTCCATACACAATAATCAATTGAAACAATTTCCTCCTCTGCATATGTTCTTGACCTATATGGAGAATTTCTTAATCAATAACTATGTGTTTCTTAATTACTATCATAATAGGATATTTAGTGATGCCCTGATCTTCAATCCTGGGTATGGCTATAGCAATCACTAGGAATAATTCTCTCATATGTGTATGGTTAAAACCTGGGTGGAGAGTTTCCTTTTCAAGAACTAGGCGTGTCTTGATTCATGTCATCACAGTTTATGTAGTGATGCATGAATATCAAATCTTGGGTTTATCCATAAAAATAAATGGAAAATCCCCCCCCCCTCTATATATAGGTCATACCTGTGTAGAGATTTTTATGTTCAAGAACTATGTGTTTATTGATTCCTATCATCATAGGATACATATCAGTGCTCATATATACAATACCTGGTTCATCCATAACATATAGATCAATAAAAATACCCTAGCTTCATGACATTAAAAAGAACAACAAAGGGTCTTCACATTGAATGGATCATAAAAGTATCATATGCCTCTATTTAAAAGGGGCTGAGTCATACATGATCATTCCACCTATATACGAGTCAGATCTACATATGAATTGCTTTCACACATGATAAATATACACAAGATGGGTTTCATTATATGGTTATCCATCAATTAACTAATTTATGGATAAAATATGATCCCTACATCTAAATTATTCTAACAAGTGAAAATTATCCCCATGGATAGATTGCATAATTTTCACATCGGTTTCCACATCCTTCTTGCATGATGTTAAACTAAAAGGAAAGGAAAACTTCTTTATTGTGTGACTTAAACTATAAAGACAATTTTCTTTGTCACATGACCTTAAAATACATGATAGATACATCCCTACTACATGATGTCAAAATGTGTTGTCCATCACCCATAATCATTCCTTATCAAGGGACCATAATAATTAGACCTTGGTCAAGTAAATAATGGGGTGCTTCCATCATATTTAAGCACCTCAAACTATAAATAAAACTTCATGTCTTGAGCACCTCAGGTTGCCTCAAATATTCAAGAAGGGTTTGAAATCCCTAAAATTTGTGTCACTACCTAATTAACATGTTATCATTATGATTAGATATAGAAAACCATTACTCTAACTTTTACCGTGGACCTTGATCTTTTTTTCTCTTGGATCTTCCCTATATAAAACTAGTAACAATGATTGGTTCATCCAAACAACCCCTTGGATCCCAAGATTCCCCCCACACTTAAATCCATGAGTTATTTCCCTAATTGTGTGGAAAATTATAGGATCCCTCCATTACTAATGGTGGACCTATACCCACTGGTTCCCACTTCTAGTTAACTCATATATTCTTAGATTATGATTTAAAATCCTTATAACCATACTATTCTGGTATATTCGACACCCTCGATGTTACATAACCATGTTTAATACCCTTTCTCAATGTTGGAATTAAAAATTCCATTTATAAACCATTTGATATTAGAAATCATGTGACTCTAAATGACATGGTGTAGGGCCCAAGCTTCCCAACAAAAAGCTAAACTTACCTAGGGTTCGAGAACCCTTGGATAACTTTCACTCCACTTCCAACATCATTATCTATATGTATGAGTCTTTGAAAATATCCCACTTCCCTTGGAAAAGAGTGGGGATACCTTTTACATGACCATGAATGTAATCTCCATGGGCTCATGTATAAGGGATTCTAACCTACCAACTATAGTAGCCTTTTCCTTGAAATTAATGAACTCAAATCCTCATGATCCCTGATGATGTTGTGGAAGAAACCATCACCTTAGGGTGTTTTAGGCCATCCTTGATATGTATTCCCTATTTAATATTCATCAATGAAAACTTTTTGGTTATTAATTAAACCACCCATACTACAATTATCAAGGTGGACTAGAATTCCCTAATATTTTTTCATTCACCAAATACCATCTGTAAGATCTTTAATGGAACTTGGTAAAGGTTGGGGTCACCTCTACTTGACCATGTATGTAATCCATATGATCTCTTACATTAGGGCTTATGACCTACCAACTAAATGAATATCCTAATTATCGTATAGTAACTACATTCCTTATAGGCATGGAAACACTATGGAAGAACATATCACCTTAGATAATTTCAGGTCATCTCCAGCAGGTGTTCCCCATATTGTATGCATTAATCAAGTCCTACAAGAAAGATTTTAAATTGTATAGAATATTTACATCTTTATCGAATGATGTTAAACTACAGGAAAGGCATCCTTACTACATGATATTAGACTACATGGATGATATCCTCAATATAAAGACTTAAATTGAATAAAATATTTATGTCCTTACCACATGATATTAAACTAAATGGAAAATTTCTTTATGGCATGATGCTAAAATGAATAGAAGATTTCCTTATCACATGACATTAAACTTCACAACAGATTTCATTTCTATCTATTGTTAAAATGAACATAGTACATTACTTTTTGAATGGTATATTACCAGTAGTATAATGTCTAAGATGGAAGAACATAAACTATAGAAAAATGATGGTCTAGTTTTCAAGACCATAAAATCGCTAACTGAAAGAGACACAATGCTTAATAAATTGAGAACCAAAAAAAGGTAACCTTAGAAAAAAATTAAGTATTTTCTCACTGAACATGCACCTTGTTTTATACAGGAAATATTTATCACTCATAAACTAGAAAAGGCACCAAAACTATTAGGACAAAAACTCATAAGAGGGAGGCCTGAGAAAAAGTCGATTCTATTCCCACTAATCCTTCCCCTATATGAAGCTTAGAAAAAAATTAGGGAAATATAAATATAAATATATAAATCTTATTAGTATCATAATTTTTTCCTATAAAAAATAAAGTTATGCTCTCTAAGTCCACTAAATTTAGCAAAAGGTAGAGCATTCTCCCTTTGGTACATATATATTTCCCAAATTATCCTTGTAAATCATGTGATCTAAAGACAAATAGAGCAGGTACATCAATAGAAAATCTCATGTTGGTGGTTATTCATGATCTTTTCCCAAGAAAAATATGTTGTGATTTAAGCATTCAAATCTAGGAATTTAGGTTTACTTGATATTATACAAAGGATGGGTATCATTGATTATTTATAATACATAAAATCCATGAAATGTCATGTACATCATGAATGAAGGAAAGTTGAACAACTACATGTATATTTCAAAAGATTTATTCATTGATAGCATGAAGAAGGAGGAATCTTTACATACCAGATCCTCTCCAATGAATACATAAATAAAGGAATAGTGAAAAAATACAATCTCATCACAACATGCATTGGGAGGAGTCCTTGAGCTTTGAAAAAAATCCCCCTAGGGAGTCAATGGATTGGTGTAATTGATCAATAGATTTAGTTTTCAACTTCATAATCCATTTAAATTCCTCTACCCTTGAAATAGAATCAATGATGACCTTATCAACTATATTTAGGATCCCCTACTACTCTAGTACAATTTTCTTTGATATTTTAAGTGAATTATGAAATTGAGATATGAATTCCTAATGATAGATAATTTTATATAGTAAATGGATGATTTAAACATTCCTAGTGTTGACCAAGTCTTGGTGAGAATTCACCTCCACCATGCACTGGTAAGCAATGTTTAAAGACTCATCTTGAATTTTCTCACCAAAGATGAATCCTCTTCTGCTACTACCCTTAATTCAAGGGCCCTCTATTTCTACCTTAGAGATATTTATTCCTTCACCTGGGCATGAAGGGAAGTATAATAAAAAAATTATTAATAAGGGTTTTGAACATGAACTAAAGATTTCCAAGTCGGTCCTTTATCTCCTCTAAGGTGGCCTCAAAAAGTAAGGTCAAAATCTCCATATACACTAATCATTGCATTAGATGATAAAGTGACATAGACTCCGAGATTTGGAACAATCCAAACCTATAGACTAAAATATATTCTAAGACCAAGTTTCTAAGTGAATGACTCATGATCATGGGTTTTAATAAAGTCGGTATAGATCTGGCCTCTGTGTTGGTTGACTCAGTTGGAGGAATCCCTGAGGAAGTAGGGACCAGAAATTTTGAGATTTGGGTTGAAGGAACTAAAATAAAGGGTATAAAGTTTTAATTGGTTTTTGACTAGATGGTATGATTCCATAAAGTAACCAATATATGTGATCTATGTTCAAAACATAACTTTCTCAGTTTTTTCACAAGCAACGTTTGTTTCCCCAACCCCGTATTTAGGTAAAGAGGAAACACCCTCTTATGAAGAGTAGCCAGGTGGCACCACTAGTGATTTCTCTGAATTCATACTTTGTTTTCACCTTTGAGGGATACAAGTGAAAAATAAATGTTAGATGTAATGAAAAAAAGTAAAACATGTGTCCAATTTTTGAATAAGTGTTAACCTTCTCTAAAATATGTCTCCATCAAATCTAAATTAGTAGAGTGGTATCCACCAGCATTAGTTTCCTCCAAGAGTGTGTTTGTCTATGCCAGGTTGAATGAAATGGCCACTATAATACCAACAAAAAGATCTAATTCTTACTGAGATGGTAGTTCAACCACCTATACTTCTTGATGGGTCAGGCCTGATAGTAAAGGTTCTGCTAAAGCAATATAATTCTCACTCGTATTCTTAAGAATAGATTCATGTTCCTCAAGGTAGGCTCGATGGGGACCTATGCATTTTTTAAAAACCAAAATGAATTACTAGGATGGTATAAAATAGGGAAAGGTCAAAGTAAAATACATAATTGATTATTTTGGGGGAGAGGTCTCTGATACTTCAAATCATTTCCTTTTTCCTTGACTCTATGAGGAAGGGTTCTCAGAAGGTGTCGATGATGAAGACATTATGGATGTAATTAATTAATGTATATAATATGATTCCCCATGGATGAAAATCACCACCCTTAGCAAATCCATTTTACTAGGGGAACCCTCATCATTGGTCCCCCGGTCACCACTCAAGACATCTCTGATAGCCATACCCTTGAAAGAATATACTAGTGAATAATGGAGCGGATGGTATTCTAAAGCTTCCTTCTATATCAATGAAAAAAAATACATCAGTACAAATGCAACAACACCATGGACCTTTGAATACAGTAAAGATATTTTCCATAACACTACCTCAATGATTGGATAACCCTATTCATCCATGGAAACCTCCAACATTACATGAACTACTATTTTTTACACCAAAGGTGAATAGTGGATCTGACCCTTTATGTTTTCCATCATTACATAAAGGTCTTAAAGGAAGACCCTGACCTCATTGGGATGGTCTTTAAAACTGACACCTTTGGGAGTAGTAATATGAGAAAATCATTGTAAATGTATCTCTTCTAGTTTAGTAATCCCTAGATCTCGGCATTGGAAGTAGTTATCCTCTAGTCCATCTATCTCTGAAATGTTGTAAGAAATAGTAGTGCAAGCGTGATTTCACTCAAAGGCACCGCACTCACATCATCTGTTCTAGTAGAAGATTGTATCAGAAATAAAACTGATGGTAAACATTTCACTTCCTTAAGAATCATTACAGGGGTTGTTGTTCTGCTTTAAGAAATCTTATTTTGAGGCCTTATACTAGATTTTTAAATCATTGGAAACCATTTATTCATGGGTACTAATGCAGATAATTTCCTACTCAGATACGAGAGGATCTACATATCAGCAATATTTTAGGACAAACGGATCTTGGAATCGCTTGTAGGTAAGTATATATGGACCTGAGTATCCTTCTTTGTGTATGTCAACCAAAATTGGTGAGCCAATATCAGATTATTCTTAGATCAAACATAATGATTGTGAAGACATTTTTTCTAAATACACTGAAATTGAAAGATGAATTGATAATCTTTATAACATTTATAGAGAATTCTCCCATTAACATGGGTAGAAATAACATCTTCAAAAATTAACATCGTATAGCCAGAAGTATAAAGGTTTCCCTCACCATTTTCAACAACACTACGAGTGGGCATTATCCCATAGGATTTGAGGAAGTGGTCATGATGAATCAGGTAGGCCTTCATCTCCCAATCCTTTAGTGTGACGAACCTTACATGACTGATGCACTGCAAAAGATGTTTGAAATGAACATAGGGGGTATTCTAGATTCTTAGGTACTCATAGCCACCTAGATGAGCCTCATTCCAAACCCATAATACCTATAAGGGACCAGAGATTATATGTGGGTCTCTTCCCCAATAAATTTGGTTCATGGGGTGATATAGTTTGGATAACATAATAATGGTTAAAATAATGTGCTTCTATCATGCTATAGAGGATTTCATCATAAAGGTGTGGACTCTTACTCCACCCTCTTCCTTTGTCAAAAGAAGATACCCACATAGGTACATGGAAAGAAAACCGACTAAATGAATGGTTAGATCAATGTAAAGAATAACCTCCCATACCCATCTAGTTAATGAAACTTATTTGTAACAAACCAAACCTTTTAATTATATTTTTTTCCTAAATTTGTGTGTTAATTTATTTTATACTCAACAAAACTATATACTTTAATTAATGAATTAGGTATAATTAAAATGATACAGTTGGGTTTTGA
Source organism: Viscum album (assembly GCA_963277665.1). NCBI lineage: Eukaryota > Viridiplantae > Streptophyta > Magnoliopsida > Santalales > Viscaceae > Viscum > Viscum album. The sequence continues at coordinate 1,250,628,645 of OY728146.1, read as the reverse complement.
ATTTTATATGACCATTGGTCAATATGACCATTGGAAACTATAATCTTAACGTTGTGTTTTTATAAATATATTTTTCTTGATTAATTAATACAAAAAGAAGATTGAATGTCCACATCCAATAGACTCGGGCCATATGAAGCCCATCTGTCAGAGCTTGGGAAGGATATAGAATCACTGGTCTTTTCTCTAGACCAAGCCCAATCCGAACTTCAACATATGATGCTTGAACGGAATCTCCTAAGGGAGAAGTTCAAGATAATAGAAATCACCACTCAATGTTGTCCGAGCCACCCCAAGATTCTATCACCGTAGCACACCTTACACTTAGGTCCTATGCTGGTGTTATAAGGGGTTATAATGAGACCTTAGCTGATTTGTGAAATCCTTTTATATAAATAAGATTCTTATTTATTATTATGGCAATGTTTTTGAATTTCAAATATCCGGATAAATATAGGATGTGTATTATTGATGAATTTAGGGGGAAAAGGGGTATTTTAAAATATTTTGTATTCCTTAAATAATTAATAATGTCAAATTATTTTCAAAAAAATGGTATTCTACAGTTGTGATCAGTGAGAATTTTAGAGTCTAAAAAGATCACCTTGATTTTTTAGTGAATAGTAAAGTATGAATAGTAACAGACCCGTATGAATAGTAATTAATAGTAATGAATAGTGAATTGGACAGAAAATAGAAACTTCACCCATGAATGTATAAATACAACTTAAACATCCTAAAACTGAAAAAACGATCATAGTATAAGTTTTGGTATTTTTTCATGTCATAAATATTTTATTTACAATTTTATAATTAATTTAATAATTTAAAATGGAAATTTATTTTCATAAAATGTAATCATATATTGATACTTTATTTTCTTAGGGTTATACAATTTTTTTATATGACCTTGACTACTATCTTAAGGTGTTACAAAATGAGTTATAGTTTTAAAGTTGTATTTTTGGAATAAATAATGATTTTATTTTAAAATTAAATTAAAAATATTTAGAAAATTATTTTCATAAAATTGAGTTCATTTTTTAATTTAGAGCATTTATATTAGGTGAGGGTGAATTTTTTGGGATTTTTCTGAAACAGTTGAATTTTCAGTTAATAGTAAAAATACAGTTTTGAGTTTTGGGTGTTTAATGACATCATTAATGATGTAATAATGATTTAATCTTTCTGGTTGACTTATGAATATTTAGATATTATATTAGGTGTACCAAGTGTCCAATACCATGGGAAAGCCCATGGTTTTGAAAATACCACCGATGAAGTGTCCCTTGGAAATTAATAATTTATTCTCTCACTTTTCTTATAAATACCAAGTCATTTACCTCATTAATTTGATTCCAAAATCCTCCTCAAATAATTTCTGGTCTCCTTACCTCCTAATTATTCCTCCCAAATTTCCCTCAAGCCTCCCAAGGTCTTGACCTTCATGATTTCAAATTTACTCTTCAAGGTAAGGGAACCTTTCACCCTCCTCTTTTAAGCCATGACTTCCTTTATGTTATGTCTTATAGTTCCATTTTATTATGAGCAGTATTGTTCTTATATATCTTTACTACTATCCATTTCATTTCCAAATGATTATATACCCTTTTCAATCTCATCAATTTATTTTATGAATTTTTATGTGACGACGTTAGACTGCCGAATTTTCTTAAAAGAAATAACGCTTTCTCTTTCCTTGTAAGTTTCCTTTTCATGTGGTGTGTTATTCAATTGACACACCATGATCTGATTTCTTTTTATTAAATAACTATACTGTAAAATGATTCATTTATTGATGTTATACCCTTGTCCCCTCTTTTTATAATATTTTCTAAAACCATTTTATATAGTCGTTATGCTGTAGAAATTTTATCTCAAAATTTCTCTCTCTTTTTCTCAAAGAATTCTCTTGTTTTATTTATGTAAATAACCAGACCTATTTCATTTCTATGGGTGTTCATAGATACAAAAAATGATATATTTTATTCTTTAATTGACATACATTTAACCCTCTCTCCCTTTGCATGGGTTATAAATGACATAACGATCTTATTTTTAATCATGAAATGGTTGATTATGATCTATGTGTATCACATAAAAATAAAGAAATATTAAGGGTTCTCCTTTATAGTGCTCCAATTCATTGTGTAAATAATTAATCTTTAGAGATGACAAGTTTCACAATACCTTAGTGAATAACCTTGGTAATTTTTATGACACCTCGAGGATAAACCTTGGTGACATGTTCATGAATGTATAAATGAAATGTTTATCCACATATTCAAGTTATGATTCATGTTATTTTTATCATTATGTTCCTATTTCTTCCATTTCTCATTCCTTTAAGACTTTTATCATGTTCTTATTAATATTTCTCAAGATCACATGTCAATTGTTTCACTTGTTTTCCTTACTGAGCCTTCTGCTCACCCTTTCCTTTGATGTATGTCTCTAGGATATGAGATGCATTAATTGTACATAGAATGAACCTATCATGAAGCCTTAAGAGTGGCTTAGAATAATTTTATGTGTTGTTTTCATGTATTATGTTCCTGATTTCCAAGACATTAGACTTTAAAGATCCTCTGTTTGTAAAATGTAATGAAAAGTTATGTAATAAAAAGGTGGGATGTCATAGTTGGTATCAAAGGATATTTTAGTTATTTGTGGAAATTAGTATTTAAAAACTTTAGGAATAATCCTATAGAAAAGTTTAAATATTGGAAAACTTTCTAGTATTTTGTTGAGTATTGAGTAAGAGGTTTATCAAGTAGATACATCCCTATCTGGATACGAGCAGGTAGAGGCGGCTCTGGCGAAGAGGTACCTAGGAGTGAAAACTCTAACAAGGAGTTTCAGGCTTGACCTAGGGTATCCTGGTACATGACAATGGGCCTTGTTTCACTCTTGTTTATGACACTACCGGGAGATATGTTTGGTTAATCGCAAGATTTTTATGAATCATTATGAAGGAATTATAGAGAAATGTAATTGTTTAAGAATGAAGTTTTAAGACATAAAATCCTTTATAGTTAAAATATTCGTAAATGAAATAAGTTTCTCACTAAGGTTTTATTCCTTTATAAAATGACTGGAAATAGGAGGAACCATGAAAATGGTGATCGCAATGGACCATGCACTGACAACCCTCCGATGGAAGCCAGAATGGAAACATTCATGAGAATGATGAACCAAGTGACTCAAGTTATGGGAAATAAATTGAATCAAGATAAGAGAACAATATCACTATGAAGGGAACAACATTGTATTGAGTCCTTTATGTGTCAATGACCACAAACCTTTAGTGGATCGACTGACCCATTGATTTCTGAACAATGGATTAGCTCTATAGAGAAGATCTTTTCTATGCTCCGCTAATCAGAGCATGAGAAGGTCACCCTAGATGTCTATCGCTTAGAAGGAGAAGCTGATCAGTCGTGGGAGATGATTAAAAACACGAGGAAAAGAGTGCAGATTGAAGCTATCAAGTGGGAAGATTTAAAAGGGATATTCTTCAGTAATTATTTCTCTCGTTCCATGAGAAAAAGAATGGAGAAGGAGTTTCTTGAGCTGAAGCAGAAGGAGAATGAATCTATGGGAATCTACGAGATGAACTTCACAAGGATTTCACGTTACAACTCTAGCTTTGTCATGGATCCAATGGTAAGGTTGATAGATTCTACGGTGGACTAATACCTCATATACAGATAAATCTATCCAACCGAGATTATGATAGCTATGAGGAGATCGTGCGAAGTGAGATGAAATTCGAACTATAGTTTGGTGAGACGCATTGGTCTCATAAATCCAATGAAAATAAGAGATTGATAGAGCCACACTTAGGGAGGATCTTTGATCAAGGAATAGGAGGCAAGCATGTGAAACATCTCACGTGTAATAAATGCGGGAAGAATCATTCAGGGAAATTCCTGCTCGGGAGAGGGAAATGCTATAAGTGTGGAAGAGATAGCCATATTGCGAGGAATTTTCGTAGTGAGTTGAAACCTCAACTTCAAAACACTAATGAAAAGGGAAAGATGGTGTAGGCCCTACCTGATGTCCAGTGCTTTAATTGTGGAAAACTTGGTTACTTTTCCAATCACTTTCCAAATCTGAGGGCAGTGGAGGGGAACCACCATCAGCCTCAAAAAAGGCCAAGGGAGCAAGGTCGTGTTATTCTATCATGAAAGCTAAAGTTAAAGCTCCAAATGATGTGGTAGAAGGTACTCTTGTTGTTATCTCAAAGATAGAATGTACTTTGTTTGATTCTGGTTCTACACATTCCTTTATTTCTTCCAAGTTTGCAATGAATTTAGAATCAAACCTTGGCTTGCTTAAAGTAGAGTTATCATTCAAGACTCTTGGTGGGATTATCCAAGAATCGTAAGTGTTTAGAAACTCTAGTATTTACTTTGGTGAGCACAACCTTATCACAAATCTAGTATTCATTCCCATACTAGAATTCTAAATTATACTAGGGATGGAATGGTTCTCAAAGTATAATGCTAAGATTAAATGCAGAAGTAAGGAAATCTCAATAGTCTTTAATGGAAAACCCACAGTTATCTTCTAAGGAGATATATCTCAACCTAATCTTTGTATAGAATAACCTCCTATATCCTTCTTTATAGAATTGATCGGTGAAGAAGAAGAAGGAAATGAGAGTTTAAGGATAGAAAATGTCCCCAACGTCTAGGAATATTTTAACGTATTTCATGAGAAGTTTCCTGGACCTCTCTTAGAAAGAGAGGTAGAGTTCTTTATTGAACTCGTACCTGGATCTCATCCAATATCAAAGACCCCATATAGGATGGAAAATGTGGAGCTGGAGGAATTAAAGAAACAACTCAAAGATCTTTGGGAGAAGGGGTTTACCCCACCGAGTTTGTCACCTTGGGGAGCACTTGTTCTCTTTGTGAAGAAGTAGGATGGATCGATGCGACTATGCATTGATTATAGAGAACTGAATGGGATCATAGTAAAGAAAAAATACCCTATTCCAAGAATTAATGACTTATTTGACCAAATTCGTGGGGCTCAATTCTTCTCTAAGATTGATCTTTGATATGGCTATCATCAATTGAGGGTGAATAAATAAGATATTCCAAAAAACTGCCTTCCGATCAAGATATGGGCATTATGAGTTTGTCGTTATGCCTTTTGGACTGACTAATTCACCACCTATTTTTATGGATTTGATGAATAGAGTCTATAAGGACTACCTTGATAACTTTTTGGTAGTTTTTATTATTGATAATCTGATATATTCCAAAAGTCATGAGGAGCATGAGGATCAACTAAGGGTTATTTTGAAAACTCTACAGAAAGAGAGGATTTTTGGAATGTTCAGTAAATGTGAATTCTAGTTACAACAAGTTGATTTCTTGGGGAACATTGTTACCAATGAAGGAATCACAATTTACCCTGAAAAGACAAAAGTTATAGAGGAGTGGCCTCATCCTACAACAATAACTGATATTTTTAGTTTCCTTGGATTAGCGGGATATTATAGGAGGTTTGTGAAAAACTTTTCACAACATTCTAACCCATTAAACAAGTTAACTCAAAAAGGGGTCAAGTTCATCTAGAAAAAGGAGTGTGAGGAAAGTTTTCAAGAGCTGAAGAAGATATTGGTTACTGAACCCATGTTAACTCTTCCCTCAAGTGGAGAAGGGTTCGTTATTTTTAGTGATGCATCTCTGAAAGGGCGTGGGTGCGTCCTCATGAAAAATGACAAGGTCATTGATTATGCATCTCGACAGTTGAAGACTCATGAGAAAAAATATCCTAAACATGATCTGGAGCTGGCTGCGGTCGTTTTTGCTATGAAGATATGGAGGCACAATATTTATGGGGAGAAATGTGATATATACATAGACCATCAAAGTTTGAAGTATATTTTCACACAAAAGGAATTTAACATGAGACAAAGGATATGGTTGGAACTTCTTAAAGAATATGATTGTTCAATTCATTATCATCCCGGAAGAGCAAACAAAGTTATTGATGCATTAAGCAGGAAAGACCCAATTGTTCTGTCCATTATGAGGATTCAAAGAGATCCTTTGATCAATGACCTAGTAAAACTAGACATGGGAATTATAAAGGAAGGGACATCATCAACCCTAGCCCAAATGATTTCTCAACTGTCATTACTAGAGAAGATCAAGAAAGATCATATTTAAGATCCTTTATTTTAGAAGAAGTATGAGGCTGTAAAGGATGGAAAGTTTCCTATGTTCAATACGGATCAAGAAGGTGTACTGAAATTTTGTACAAGACTATGTGTTCCATCTATTATGGATATAAAGAAGGAGCTGATGGATGAATCTCATAGCTCTACTTTCTCTATACATTCTAGTAGCATGAAAATGTATAGGGAGCTTCGTGATCATTATTGGTGGGATAATATGAAAATGGAGATTGCTGACTACATGTCAAGGTACCTGGTATGTTATAAAGTGAAGGCAGAGTGAAAACTTCCTAAAGGGGTATTGCAACCACTACCCATACTAGCATGGAAGTGAGACAATATCACTATAGACTTCGTCAATGGTCTCCTGAGAACTTATAAAGGAAACAATGAGATATGGGTTATTGTGGAATGTCTCACCGAGACTGTCCATTTTATATCTATTCAATAAGATTTATCTATTGATAAACTTTCCATGGTTTACATGAAGTAAGTGGTAAGGCTGCATGGAGTTCCACTTTCTATCGTATCTGATCATGATCCAAGGTTCACATCAAAATTCTAGAGAGGTCTTCAACAAGATATGAGCACTGAATTGAATTTCAGTATGGTCTATCACCACCAAACTGATGGCCAATCTAAAATGACTATTAAAAAACTTGAGCAAATGTTGAGAACATTCTCAATGGAACTTAAAGGTGGATGGGATCAACATCTCCCTTTAGTTGAATTCTCTTACAACAAAAGCTTCCACTCGAGCATTCAAATGGCACCCTATGAAGCTCTATATGGGAAGTGATATATAAATCGTACTTTTTGGGATGAATCTGGTGAGATAAATCTTCTTGGGCATGATCTTGTGCAAGAGATGACAGAAAAGTTCCATACCATCCAGCAACACATTAACGCTTCTTAGAGTCGGTAAAAGAGCTATGCCAACAACCGTCGAAGGGACTTGGAGTTTGATGCTGGTGACAAAGTCTTTCCTCATATTTCACCTTGGAAGAGTGTCATGAGGTTTTGGAAAAGAAGGAAGCTCAGCTCTGGGTACATTGTCCCCTATGAAATCATTGATCATGTGGGAGCAGTGGCCTATCGGCATGCAATTCCTCCAAATATAGAAAAACTTCATGATGTATTCCACGTATCCCTCTTGTGGAATTACATACTTGACCCTTCACATGTACTAAATCTAGAGGTGGTACAACTAGAACATGACCTCTCTTATGAGGAGCAGTCAGTGGAGATCTTGGATCATAGAGACAAGGTTCTACGCAACAAGACTACCCACCTTGTTAAGGTGTTGTGGAGGAACCACAAATGTGAAGAAGCCACGTGGGAACTGGAGGAGTTTATGAGACAGAAGTACCCACACCTTTTCTCATCAGAGGGTATGAGATAAAATTTCAGGGATGAAATTTCTTAAGGGGGGAAGAATGTAACAACCTGAAATTTTTAATTATATTTATTTCCTAAATACGTGTGTTATTTTATTTTATACTCAAAAAAACTATATCCTTTAATTAATGAAGTGGGTATAATTAAAATGAGACTATTGTGTTTGGAATGTTATATGACTATTTGTCAATATGACCATTGGAAACTATAATCTTAACGTTGTGTTTTTATAAATACAGTTATCTTGGTTAATTAATATAGAAAGAAGATTGAATGGACTCATCCAGTAGACTTGGGCCATATGAATTCCATCTATCAGTTCTTGGGAAGGAGGTAGCATCACAAGGATTTTCTATGGACCAATCCCAAGACGAACTTCAATATATGAATCTTGAACGGAATCGCCTAAGGGAGAAGTTAAAGATGATATAAATCACCACTCGGGCAATGTTGTCCAAGCCACCCAAAGATTATATCACCATAGCAGACCTTACACTTAGGTCCTACGCTGGTGTTATAAGGGGATATGTAACAAGACCTTAGCTTCTTTGTGTAATCTTTTTATATAAATAAATTTTTTATTTCTTATTATGGAAATGTTTGTGAATTTAAAATATCCAGATAAATATAGGATGTGTATTATTGATGAATTTAGGGAAAAAAGGGGTATTTTAAAATATTTTTATATTCTTTAAATAATTAATAATGTGAAATGATTTTCAAAAAAAATGGTCTTCTACAGTTGTGACCAGTGAGAATTTTAGAGTCTAATAAGATGAACTTGATTTTTTTAATGAATAGTAAAGTATGAATAGTAATATACTTGTATGAATAGTAATGAATAGTGAGTTGGCCGAAAAAATATAAACTTCACCCATGAATGTATAAATACAATTTAAACATCTTAAAATTGAAAAAATGATCACAATATAAGTTTTGGTATTTTTTCATGTCATAAATATTTTATTTACAATTTTATAATTAATTTAATAATTTAAAATGGAAATATATTTTCATAAAATGTAATCATATATTGTTACTTTACTATCTTATGGTTATACGATAATTTTATGGGACCTTGATTACTTTCTTAAGGTGTTACAAAATGAGTTATAGTTTTAAACTTGTATTTTTGGAATAAAGAAAGATTTTATTTAAAAATTAAATTAAAAATATTTGGAAAATTATTTTCATAAAATGGAGTTCATTTTTAAATTCATAGAATCGATATTAGGTTAGGGTTAATTTTTGGTATTTTTCTGAAATAACTGAATTTTCTATGAATAGTAAAAATACAATTTTGAGTTTCATGCGTTTAATGACATCATTAATGATGTAATAATGATGTAAGATTTCTGGTAGACTTATGAATAGTGATATATGCTATGAGGTGTCCCAATTAGCCAATACCATGGAAAAATACCATGGGAAATATCATGGTTTTTAAAATACCACCAATGAGGTGTCCCTTAGAAATTAATAATTTATTCCCTCACTTTTCCTATAAATACTAAGCCATTTCCCTAATTAATTTGATTAAAAAAACCTCCTCAATGGAGTTTTGGTCTCTTTAACACCCAAGGAGTCCTCTCACGGTTCCATTAATCCTCCCAAGGTCTTGACTTTCAAGATTTCGAAGTTACTTTTCAAGGTAAGGGAACCCTTCACCCTCTTCTTTTAAGTCATGACTTCCTTTATGTTATGTCTTATAGTTCCATTTTATTATGAGGGAGATTGTTCTTATATATATTTAATACTATCCATTTCATTTCCAAATGATGAGATACCATTTTCTCTCTCATCAATTTATTTTCTTAATTTTTATGTGATGTTGTTAGGCTGCCGAATTTTCGTAAAAGAAATCGTGCTTTCTCTTTCCATGCAAGTTTCCTTTTCATGTGGTGTGTCATTAAATTTTCCACACAATGATCTTATTTCTTTTTTATATTATACCTCTACTATAAAATTATTCATTTTTTTATGGTATACACTTGTCCCCTCTCTTTATATTATTTTTTAAAACCATGTTATATAGTCGTTATGCTGCAGAAATTTCATCTCAAATTTCATCTCTCTTTCTCTCAAGGAATTATCTTGTTTTATTTATGTGAATACCTAGACCTATTTCGTCTGTATTGGTGTTCATAAATACAAAAAAAAATGATATATTTGATTCTGTAATTGACATACATTTAACCCTCACTCCCTTTCCATGGGTTATAAATGACATAACGATCTTATTTTTAAGTACTTTTAAAACGTCACGATTTTGAAGTGAAAACCATTTCTTTTACTCTATTTGGGTTATTTATGAAATTTTTTATTATGATATAGGTTACTCACATGAAAATAAATTCATATTAATGGTGAGACCTGATAGCTCTCCAATGAATTTGGTAAAGAATTAATCTCTAGAGATGATAAGTTTCACGATACCTTGATAAATAATCTTTGTAATTTTTATGACACCTTGGGGATAAACCTTGGTGATATGTTCATGAATGTCTAAATGAAATGTTTTAGCCACACATTAAAGTTATTATTAATGTTATTTTTATCATGATATTCCTATTATTCTATTTGTCATTCCTTTATGGCTTTTATCATGTTCTTATTAATATTCCTCAAGATCACATGTCAATTGTTTCACTTATTTTCCTTACTGAGCCTTATGCTCACCCTTTCTTTCGATGTATGTCTACAGGATATGAGATTCAATAATTTTACAAAGGATTAAACTATGATGAATCCTTATTATTGGTTTAGAAGAATTTTATATGTTGTTTTCATGCATTATATTCCTAATTTCCAAGAAATTGTACTTTAAAGATCCTTTGTTTGTAAAATGTAATAAGAAGTTATGTAATAAAAAGGAGAGATGTCATATTCTTCAAATGCGGGCCAATAGGAACCCTCAGTGTTTTGTGAGTCCTTATTGGAAAAATCCTTTGGACTCTTGACTTATGGATTGGAAAATGATTTCATAAAGAAATATCTCACCCATTTATTAAACAATATATCTTCACTAGGAAGTGGGGCCTTTTCAACTAGCCTAGTCAACTCCCTAAAAGGGTAGGGGTCCTCTACATGTTATCCCATATGTATGATGGAAGGAAAAATTATTTTACATATATACTATGGTTTTTATATAAATATTATCAATGTCCTAGATATTTATACCCACATATACATGCGTCATGTGGAATGTGTTTGTATCTAGACATTAGTGGTTGACCATGTCCACTATCAAGCCCTTGTTATAGTAGGTGAAGTTTTGAGAGAATCATATGGTCTCATATATTTAGATTTAGGTTCGTGGAAAATTCAAAACTGATATACTACACCCATAAGGTCCTTCCACAATCCATTATGACCCCCCCCCCCCCCCCGCCCCCCCGATTGAAGCTCCCAGTTGGGAAGCCATCTGAACCTCTAGTTTGTGGAAGATTTATGCATTATAGAGAGGTACATGTGGTTGTCTGAGTCAGTTTTACAAAGATTATTTTCAATTTATATCAGAATAAATTTTAGTATGTAATCATATGATAATTTTTTTCTCAGTGAATAAATATCCCACAAGATAGATATTTTCTTAGAAGGTATTATGGGTCTCTAAAATTAAATAAAGAGGCACAATTTATGATTATGATGGAATTATAGGAGAATTATTTGTTAGACCAAACCCATAGGTATGTAGGAAATCTGAGAGAGGATATTCCATAAGGTTTATTCTCATCAAGTATGTTATAATTGTATTTTATGACTTGAAAACATGGAAAAAATCTAGCATCCATGCTTGCAACAATGTAATTCTGAAAAGGAATTGCTGTTTTGGACACTTTCTTTGAATACATAAGAGAAATGGAAGCCAGATGTACCAAAAATAAATAGTACATGATATATGATCAAGGTACCCTTCCAAAATAGGTGCATGAATCTAACAACATCATGTGACTCACATGAACCATGAAGTGATTTTTGATCTCATGACCTGATATGGGTCTCGCGAATCATATAACGCTCATAGCACTCTACGAACCACATGACCCATGGAGAACCTCTTGAATTACATGAAATTTATAAAACCTCATTAATCACATGAAACATAGATCCCCTTTCAAATTTCATGACCCATGGAGTACCTCTTGACCGCATGATATATCATAATACATGTAATCAAGTGACCCTATGATGGTCAAATGAAATGCATAATGATCAAATGATCATGCAACTAATCCAATGGATAATGTGAAGCCTAATATATTTTCATACAGTCAAGCACATGGATCAAGGATTAAGAAAATTACTGAGAGTTATTTTTCTTTGTTCGAACAAGTGTTGGGATGAAGTAGATGTGTGACATGAACACATGATCGAATCTCGAGAAACAGTTCTCAGAAAATAGTCATGTTAATCTATCATGTTATCGGTTCTTGGGAGAAGTTTTTTGAAAGGAATATTGTGACTAGGCATTATAAATGATTCATGTGAAAAAATAAATTGTGAGATATTTTTAATTCAAATTCATAGGTGGAATGATCCTCCCTTCACTCCCTTTTTTATATAAATCTCCATAGAATATCAAAGGTCACATGGTAGACCAAATTTCATCTGATACACCGATCAGTGGAATACCAAAAGAATCAGGTATCTATTTACATTCCTTAGAACTGAGTCCTTGTCACTATTTAAATAAATCCTAAGGGTGTGAATTTTTTGACACCCTCCAAATGAGAATCAGATAGAAGAAATACCCGAATCATGGGTATTATTTTCTCTAAAAAAAATAAGTATCATGAAGTATAAGTAGACAAATCATGTGGATCATATAACATCCATAACAAAACATGATCATGTGAAACTAGAAGGTCATGTGAAAATATCATGTACTTATCATTATCTTCTTATGATCACACGAAACCCCTATGAAAATCCATTATATTCTTGCAGAAGTGTACTAACAATAACTAATATTCATTTGAAGGCTTCTAGAATTGTTGATCGCTAGATTCCGGATAGTAACCCAAAACCCCTTACAAAATAAAGGTTAAAGAAGCATGAATAATTTGGAAGCTTCATGTAATGGATAGGTATCTTGATCTTCATGTGACGAGCTTATGTGATTCAAAATAACCTGTAAATTCCCTTGGATACATGTCCACCTTGTTGCATGAAAACATGTTGGCATGTCACCTTAATCACATGAAGCACCTCAGACACATATATTAAATTTTTTTATTCTCCTTAACTCCATGAAAAATAGAGGGATTGTTCGTAATAATGATCGCACACTATCACAAGATCTAGCATTGATCACAAAACTCATCATATGTAAGAAGAGAAATGTTCCATAATAATGATCACATGACATCGTGAGATCCCCTACCCTTGTAAAATAAGGAGGGAAATAAAATGGTAAAATTTAAAAGCCTCTCATGAAGGGAGGATATGTTGATATTCATACTAAAGGGTTAATACACCCTGTGTGATCACCATTGATCATGAGAATTCCCTTTGACAATCCAGGCCAATCTCATGAAGACCCCTAGATAGGAAAAATCCATATTAGTCTCATAAAGGACCCTAGATAAGTATTATTCACTCACACAAGATCCTTTTTATAGGTGTCCTAATCTTGATAAGGCTACTATACATATCATCTCAATGGTTAAAATACCATTTTACATGTTAACATGGTTATGAGAAATCCCTTTGATCAGTCAAGGCCCAATAAACATGGTGGTGGTGGAACATTCCTACAGTCATCATTATCAAGTTATTACATGGATAACCCATTAAAGGAGCATATGAATCACATGATGAAAAAATCCCTCCACCAACTCCAACTCCTATTTGAGATATATTCACTATGTAAGGCAGAGTATAACCAGGGCTCTAAGGCCTATAAATTTATCTGCCTCAGCATAATAAACACACTTGGTGGTGGATGTTACATAAAAGTGTAGGAGAGGAATTCCTAGAGTGGAAAGTCACATGATTGAAAGGGTATTCCACCGTTTAAAATCCAGTAATAACCTAAGGGATCATGCAACATGAATATGTGCATCATTTGATCACTATAAAGATGATGCAAAGGAATTTCAGTGGGCTCTCCAGGTCATGTCAAGGAGTTTCTGTATATCAATTATTTCACGTGAAACCTAAATATGTTAATTCTTGACAAGCCTTGAGTCACATAGGAAATAAATACTAAAAAATATTGGAAAAGATATAATACTTATGAAAATATGTATATTCTAATACTCATGTGCTTTTCATGACCTGCACAGATCATAAAACATCACTGGGATTTATCACCCAAGTTATAGGACACCCTCTGGACATTTTTTCCATGTCATCCAAGTCATATGAAGTCCTCTTAACATGTCAAAAAATCTTGTAATGTCTCCTGGACATTTCAACCATGTCTTGTGTAGTCCTCTTGACATATCTCCCAGGTCATGTGGTAGCATGAGGTCATATCACCCAAGTCTCGTAGATTCCTTCCAGTCATGTCGCCCAAGTCCTATGAAGTCCTCCAGATATAACATCCAGATCATGTGATTTCCTACAGGCATGTTGGGTTAGTCATGTGATGTCCCCAAAACTTGTCAACTAGGTCATGTGACATCCCCCAGGATTTCCATCCTATTCATGAAACACCATCAAGAAAATTCATCCAGATCATGTGATGTCCTATACTAAGGTCAAATAGATCATGATATTATATTTGGATTTGTCCTTTAATAAATCATGAAATGTCCATACATCCTCATACATGTCGGGAAGGAATCCCATACATTTCATGCAAACAATCAATAAATGTTAGGAAGACTTTATGAGACATCAAAACCTTTTCCAATGGACATATTTGGGCACACCCCCAACTTAACTATGAGAACTCCATTTACAATCCAAATAGGATATGTATGATGGATTCTTAAGGCCTGAAAACCAATGTGAATCTACCTTGGTGTAGATACTTTAATGTCTCCAATACTCAAACCCATGGGACCCAACTCTCTTATGATTTCATCTTTATTCCTCATCAATTAGTGGATTAATAAGTTAAATGAACTATGAGTACTTTGATTCTTATCCAAATAGGATACATAGTATGCCTTCATAAGGACCGAAAATTATATTAACCACCCCAAAAGGGTTTCCCCAGTTCATAAGTCTTGAATCCATATGTGATGAGACTAATCACATTATATCTCTTATTTATCACATTGATCCTGGATCATGTGGGATTAAGAATTCACAATGATCATATCATCCGTATTATAAATATCCACATCTAGGGTAACCTCAATGTGTAATCCCTATTCAGTGGAATGATATGGATTCTGCCATACAGGGGAATCATCCTTGGGGATAGTTCTAAAGGAATTATAGAACAACGTCAACATTGATTCCTATCCAAATATGATTATAGGATTCTTTCCTATGTCTGAAGATCAATACTCATCAACTATGATCCCTTATATATGTTCTTTCCATATGAAATTAAACTATAAATCTAAAATGAACTACTTATGTTTTTATTCTTATTATAAATAGGATACATTGTATTCCTCATAAAGGTTTAATCCCATAATTAAAATATCAATTGCCTTCCTGGGTGGATGTAAACTCTTGAGTTCCTGGTTATATGGCTTCAAATTATAAAAATCTATCCATTACGAAGTAATAATGGGAAATATATGAAAAACCTAAAATACATACATATTGTCTCATTAATTGTACCACTTTATAAATGGAAGGATTCAACGCTTGATAATTTTGTTAGGGTAATCGGTCCTGTATCAGATTTAAGAAGAGATTATCAAACATATCAAAAATCTATAAGAGAGTCCTAAAGTTAGAAACTATTCCACCCAAAAATGGTTTGATGATCCCAACCTCTCATCCTCCTAACCAATGTGAGTTATTAAGATCCATTGGGTTTGAAACCCCAATTGACTTCCTACCTTTGGAAATTGGGTTTATACCTTATTATGGATGTGGGAGCCATTGGATATTTTTAAGAAATGAAAGTGGTGAATTGGGAGCGAAAGATTGTTCAACCATACATTAACCCCCATAATAAAATCTAAAAAAGGAAAATAATATGTTAATCCTAGTACAAAGGCATGTATTTTTAGAATAACTAAATTATTGTAGGCATCAAGCACCCAGTCTCCCAAACTTGGGACACCAAACTTTCTCTGAGAAAATGGTGACATAATTTATTCAATACAATATATGTTAGTATAGTGAAGTATTAGCAGAATAATTTCATTATCATTCATGGTTTATTATTTAATTCTGGTAGTCCATATTATTAATATTATTATATTGAAATTTTTATCAATTATTATTTTGATATTTAAATTTGGATTATCATAATTAACATAATGTGGATGTAGATATAAATATTATCCATTGAAATATTATAAATACAATGTAAAAGAATATTTAAACAAATGTGATTTAGAAAATTATTAATAACTAACACAGTAGAAAATAAAAAATCAATATGGGTAAAAAAAATTGAAATCATATCCATTCCATATTAATATCATTTACAAAATACTTTCCATCGGTGCAAGAATTCACATATTCAATGAATTATATATATTTATAAACCTCTTTATCAATAATACAACATTGTAATAAATTATCATGTTTTTAAGTTTGACAAAATGGTATGTATAAATTAAACTAAATCATTCAAGACATTAAATAAGTACAATGAATATAGGAATTGAATAAAAAACATACATGAAATATTAAAATGCCTAAGTTAACCTCTTCTCCTTGAATAGAGAATGTTACTGATCCAAAGGGAAGTGTGTTATAGTGTATAATATAAATAACAATTCCTATCCCATATAAAACTAGATCCCCCAAGAATGAAAAGAGAGATTAATCATATTATATTATGTAATGTTTGTAAAAGTAATTTTTAGCAAATTTTAGATTGATATATGATTCCAAAGTTTGTATATTTCAATGGGAGAGTTTCAATAAAAAAATAATGACAGTTTTTTAATCATTTATTTAATAGGGTCTAGAAATAAAATGTGAATGATGATAATTAAAGTCTCTAGATTCTAGGGGCTAACAACTATGTAGATTTAAAAGGTTTAACATGAATATATTTTAATGTTCATAACATATTAATAAATATATATTCTACAATATTGAAGAAAAATATTATAAATATTTTATATTAATGGGGGAAAATAATTCAATGTTGAAATGTTGGATGTCAAGAACTACTGTGTTCACAAGAAACTTCCACCATCCCACTTCATGTCAGTCCACACAAATCATTAAAATTGTTTCATGACTATGTTTCAAATGAAACATAGGAAATAAAATTTGAGGGAGAAGGTACAATAATTTTATTATAATAAATTAGTGGTCATAACGTGAAACACTATAATAAAAATAATGTGTGACTAGGTTGGAAAAAATTCATCTCCTATAAAACTGTAATAATTATATATATATATATATATATGTATTATTTTTTATAATTTTAATAAATTAAAAAATATTTTATTTTATTACTAAACTTCTTTTGTTATTCCACCCCCCATAGAAATATTTTATAAGACTGACAATCATTTTATATATAAATATTTAATTTTTTATCTCTTTTCTAAGAGACCAAAAAAATTATTTCTATCACTAAGAGTTTTATGTTTTATTAATTTGAAATAATTTATGAACATATCCCTATACATATTTTTAATTAAATAAGTTTTAATTTATTATTATTTTAATTTTAATCCAATGACTGAAAAATCCCCCATTTACTTATATTAAATCCAATTCCCATTTTTATATTTGATGATATCAATTTAAACTAACTCATACATATCATCCCATTATAAAATTTTCATAATTAGAATTAAAATCATACCATTTGAAATATTAATAAATTATATTTCCCAAATATTTATAATTTTTAATATAGTCTAAGTGTAACCAAAAATAAAATAAAATAAACACCATTATCATCTAATAAATTAATTCTTTAAATATAATCTATCATACATTTAATTACATATTAATTACCACAATAAATTACTTTCATAATAATTTTAACTACCATAATAAACATAAAATTTGAATTTGAATTTAACTTTTATAAAATAAAATAAAATTTTAGTTTAGATAATCATTTTTTTCTTGAACTTGTTTAAGATTTAATAAATTCAAAAAATACCATAATTATAATAATACACCAATAGTTATTATTTAAAATAACAATATATATAATAATAAATTCATAAGAAAATATTCAAATAATAATTAATCATAATGATTCTTTGAAAATATATTTATAATTCAAGAATTTCCAAATAATAAATTTTCAGTCCTTCATATCACATAATGTAGTGATATAGATAAGTTCAAGGCTCTATATAATATATATTAAAACAATTTATTTTGTATATAATTAAAATAAAACTCAAAAATAGGGAAACTAATCTATGTGAAGGGTTGAGAACCTCATGCCTTCACATTATATACCCCTCAACGAATTATCATCCCTAAAAATATAAACAAAGCATGAAATAAGAACATACTAAATCATAACAAACATTGGAATATAAATTTTAAATATAATAGATACACTAGTAATGTAGAAATGAAAGATATCACTAACATCCCTAATCCACAACCTACTCCAAACTACCCCTTCCACCTCAACCTATTTTGCTTCAAAATAATAACCCATACCAATACTCCATAAATTTTTTAAAAAACATTTTATATTTTATAAAAACAAACAAATAAGAAAAAATTTATATGAATTATTACAAATTCTAATAATGGGATAGTTATTTTATTTTTACATAAATTAATGCACACCCTTTTTAAAAGTATTGAGAATTTAGGAAATGTTTCAGAATAAATTAAATATTATTTAAAGGAATGAGTAGATTTATAATCCAATGGAATGTCCCAATTTCCAACCCATAAATAATTACCCATCTTGGATTTAGAGATATTATACACCGATAAACATTCATACTGATATTATATTGAAAAATAATTGGCGGTAAATAACATTTCCTAGAACACTATGAATTGATCAATGTAATGCATAGAAGAAAAATCATAAAAATAGGTCAATATTTAAAAATAAAATTCCTAAAAATATTAGTACAAAAAAATGTCAATAGAAAAATAATGTTGTTTTTCTATAGCATGCAAGGATAAAAAAGCATCAAACTTAGTCCACCACTTTATAAAAGGTCGAGCATCAAACCCTATTTTATTAAAAAATAAAGAAAATATTCTTTTAAATTGGGTTGAGGGGGAAACCAACACATGACCTATATGCCTAGAGGCACATATTCCCATGAGAAACATTAATCAAAGTCCCAAACATAGTTCAATAGACCTAGTAACCAATAGGCCTAGAAAATTCTTCTAAAAAGAAGATACCCAAAGGGCCTAAGGGTAGAAAACTATTGTTGAGAACCGGTCTGATATCTTCACCCCCCCCCCCCAATAAAATAAAATACAGCTATGATACTAATGAATAATATGATTTTCCCTTCCAATATTTGTGTCATTTTTGTTTGAAATAATGTATTATGTCACCCATTAATCCCATAATAGAGTGTGTGGAAGGATCAGTCGATGGGTGTTATCACATCCATCACTCTTTCGATCCATCCTCCCAATGATGCTTGTGTGATTTTTTCATTGTCGTCCTAGTGATCCAAAAAAATTTACTAAAATAATTTTTATAAATCTATGAGGTGGGGTGTGCATCCATCCTACAATATAGATGGATCAATGATGGTTCTCAACACACCCATCCATCTTTCATGGCCTCCCACCCGGTGAAATTTTCACGATGTATTGTACCGCCTACAAAATGTTCTAAGTAATAGCCTGGCCTTTTCATATCACATATAACTCAATAATATACCTAAGTCCCAATGACCTGATGAAAAAAACATACATGGAATGAAGGCCCAATCCCAATGAGAGGACTTAAGGGCCCAAGGTTTGGTAAATGCTAAAATGTCTCTTAGGGAGAATCCTAAGCCACTATCATTGCCCTACCTATAGACAAAAAGTAATTTCATCCACACATCTTGGTTACATAATTCTATTAACATTATCTTCTAAATACATGATCACCATTTTCATTATATACACCTACCAGTACTGAGACACAACATCGACATCGTGAAACCACCAATACCGTAGATGACTCTACCACCCACCCAATAACACTCTTGTGTTGAATTCATGCCACCATCTATATTCCCATCACCATATCCATATAAGACCATAAATTACATCACTAACACTATCACCTTACAATGAAAAATACACACACCTATCATCACCACAGATGTCGCCACCCCTTCCTGCACTGATTACATGATGACAACACTATCACAATCACCCGATGAATGCGAAACAACCAGATATGGGTTAAAAGATTAAAATATAGAATAGATATGGACACAACATGTTATGAAGGAACCAAACTTGAACTTATATGGGGGAGAATAGACATAAGTTACACTATAAGAGATATGAATGAGGAGAGGAAAGGGTTAGATAAATGGGGGCATCATTATCACCAATGGGGAGTGGGAAAACCTCTGTCGACATCGAGATGGGTTTTAGAGAGAATTATTAGGCATAGAGGGAGTGTGTCTCCATAATTAGAGTAATATTTAAATTACATTGATCAATCAAACACTTTATTTTATTCCTTTAACATCATGATTACATTAATGTTTTTAATTCATTTATTTTT
Source organism: Viscum album (assembly GCA_963277665.1). Classification (NCBI taxonomy): domain Eukaryota; kingdom Viridiplantae; phylum Streptophyta; class Magnoliopsida; order Santalales; family Viscaceae; genus Viscum; species Viscum album. The sequence goes on along the minus strand of OY728146.1, from coordinate 1,250,608,261 downwards.
ATATGAGTAGTTTATAGATAGAAAAAAATAAATTTTAAAAGCTACTATAACATCAATAAATACAAAATAAATATTAACAAGGTAGTGAATTATAATATAAATAAATTTATAAAACATAATCAATATATAAATCAAACGATAGTTTATAAAAATGAATTTGGTCTATATCAATGAAAAAAATAAGAGCTAAAAACTATCAATAAGTTTTTGGAAATAATCAAACTAGAGTTATCATATAAAAAATAGTGGTTACCATATATATATATACATTAGTAGTTAACTCAATTATACACTACAAGGTATCCATCACTTAATCATAAATTCATATCCATAACCAATACTTTTAATTATTAGACACATCCATCATGTATTGTCATGTCAATTCAATAAAATCTATATAACACTTAATTTTTAAAATAAATAAATTATAAATCAACATTAACCATAGTCAAACATGAGGCCTTAAGAAATATTAGTAAAATTTCATATCAATATTAATCTAACCAAAATAAAAGTAAATAATTTATCGTGTGTTATTAAACATCATTAAGAGTTATGTTTCCTGAGACGTTTTTAAGGAATATTCATATTTAATGCCTTCATAATTACTAAATTATTATAGTTCTTCAATCATAATACTTTCTTAACTCTATTATTTTTATTTAATGATGGCCATATTTGTGATTTGTGGGAAACACTCTTATAATAAAACATTCCAAAAATCCCAACCCCAAAAAAGCATTCAAATAAGAGAAACTAAATAAAAATAAAATTCATTAAACTAGGCATGCACAATGAAAAACCATTAAAAATGGGATATATCATTAGTAAATCACCATGGGGACAGAAAAAACACAATAAATTATTACTAACTTTTCCATAGAACCGTTAGTAGAATAATTTCATAGAATTAGGTTGATTTCCTCGTGAAAATTGTCACCAATACATGAAGAATATATGAATAAATTTATTAATTACCCATCATGCTTTCAATTTGTTAACTTTTAAACATTTTTCTCTTTGATTCTTCATACACTACATTATAAATTTGGTAAAAAATTATATTAAAATATTTATAATTGTAAATCCTCATTATTAACATTTGATCAGGGAAAATTTACATATAACATAATTTAATATCCTTGTATGATAAATCACTTATGGAATTTACAAATCTTAGACATTTTTTTACAATAATTAGTACATATATACTATATTACATTAAAATTTAAATAATGAATCAGAATTTTAAATTTAGAATAATTTACTAGTTGTGCATCTTAAGATTTTAATAAGTCATAATTTTCTTATAACCTGAATTTATAACCCTATAATGACTATTTATTAAATGGATTCATGCATTAAAATAGTATTTCACTACTAAAATATTTCTATTTTATTTATTTTGATGAAGACATGGAATAACATTTCATATTAATTAAATTTTGAATTTAAAACATGATGCTAAAACATTTCATTAAAAAATGATAAATTAATCAATAGTTTATAAAATAAATGCTTAAATATGAAATATTTCATAAATGTTTTCCATGGAAATAAAAGTCTTTTAGAAATGTTTCATTATACAAGACACATAAAATAAGTCTACTTTAAAATAACTCCTTTAGTTCATAACATTATTTAATATGTTTGATAATTATCATATTTTAGTAATCATATTTTAAGATAAATATTGAATATTTAGGGTCAAATTCCATATCATGTCATGGTCTTACAAGAAATATTGTTTTAACTAATATAAAATAGTTTGTTCTGATTGAATGTACCATAATTATAATGAATAAATTATATCAATATATTTTATCACAAATAATAACACAAAAAAATATAATTCAAAATTATAAAATAAATGATTTCTATGAAAATGATTTTTGACCTCTCATAAATATTTAGACACTATAATTAGTTTATTTTTCATCAAAGAACACTTAGTTTTCAATTATAGTCCTTACAATGGATCATAGAGGGACATGATACTAGTATTATAGTATGTATATCTTGAAATTAAAAGTTTTGGTGTTACTCACAATGGGCCTTAAATACTTTTTCCCTAAACAGTTGCATGAATCCTTCATTTTTTAGGTTATATCACGCTACTTCCTTACCAAACCCATGAAATCATCACCTATGAATAACTCTAAAATTCATTCTATCCCTCAACCCAAATCATTTATACATAATTTTCACCACTTATTCCTACTAAAACCCAAAAGTAGTTGGAAGAAAAGATAAGGGTGACACTTGAAGGCCACCTTCAATATGCCATAATTTGGCGATTAGCACTAAGGGTATATGTTACACATATAGTATTAATTTTATTCATAAATCTTAAGAGAATAAATCCACAAAATGAATCATCTCCATATATAAATACTGAAAAGTTATCAATCATATCTATAATTGTTCACTATAGATAAATAATTATAATTTAAAAATGAAAATATATGAACTACCTTGAAGAATTTACTTCAGTTGCTCGAATGACAGTATCCTTAATATCCATCAAATAGTCCAATAAAATAGCTTTTGAAAACCCTATAATGGTGATTATAGGTGAAAATTTGATATGATATTATTTATAATCATATATATATCAATGTGGAATAAAATCACTAAGACAGATATGTGCAAAATTAACTAGTCAAGACAAGATTTAATAAAGAATAAGAATTATGCTAGTAATAAATGCCTAATGTAATTATTTTGTTATCGAATCGCATAACTATAACTTTAAGCATAATTACTTAAATATTTCATATTTGATAATTATTATCAATAATAAATAGTAGAAGGTGATATTAGTTTTATTAAATCATAATTCTATATATAAGTCCACAAAAAAATCACCATGCATTTATTAATATTATGGAAATAATCAATGATCTTTTAAATTAATAATATTATTCAAAAAAAATAACGACTTTGATTTTAGTATTTTAGGAAAATATAGTAATAATTTGATACCCCATAATAATATTAACAACATTTATAGAAAACCTCCTCATTAAAATTATCATAAATTCAGCATCATCTCATTATAATTATTTCTACATCATCACATCCATCACATAAAAACCAAAAACACATCTATGCAACCAAAATCGCGTTACAACTATAACCACATCACAACACCATCATCTCAATGAATAATTTTATGTCCTCATGCCATTAAATCTCAAATACATAACATAATATTAAACCATCATAGTCTAGGTAAATGTGTAAATGTCATAAAATTAAGCTATTACCACCCATAGAAAGATGCATTTGTAGTAACCTTCATCCATTACAACCCATATATGTATATATTTGAACACTTCACCTTTATCCTTTATTTACCATGTATTTTTTTACATTTATTAAATATAATAATTCATTATATATAGTAAATATTATACATGATATAACCTTGATCCTTTATAGCCTATGTATATATGCTCTATACCATCAACCATTGCATCTAGTCCATGTATACACATAACCAAAATCCATTATAGCCTATATTTATAGTATTGTAAATTCATACACAAATATAAAATAAGAATACAATGAATATTTCAATCAAATATAAAGTCTCATAAGTAATCATTCAAGACAAAAACCATATATAATAATATTAAATGAAAAGTTATAATAGTTAATAAGAAGAAGCTATTTTAATATAATAGTTATTAATAAACAGAAATGTAATAATATTATTTCAGGATCTAATAATAATGACCAAAATATAAAATATGAAACTACTAAATACTAATACAATGGAAATTGTAATACTAGAGTTACCCATTAATTAAAGTTTTATCATGTTTTCAATAATTGTATTTTTATTTAAACATGAACAACCCAAATTTAACTTCAAAAAAATTAACAATAATAATAATATTTTTTGATAAATCAATAAACATGGATTTTATGTCTTAAATTATTGAACATTAATTCTATAGTTTATTCTAATTATTAATATATTGTAATCATTTATTTAGTTTGTATAATCATGTCAACACATAATGTGGCCACATATATTCAATAAAAAAATAGTATTGCATTTATTTTTTGAGTAAACATGTTCATTACCACTCTAGGTTTCATAATTAATTCTAGGGGTCCTTTTTATATTTATTTTATTTTTATTCACTTCATATTTATTATTTAATAATATATCTTGGGAATAGAATCACTAACATAATGTAGCTACAAATACACTTATGATCCATTATAATGTTATCACTTCAACTCAATAACATAAGTATAAAATAGGACTTAGAATATGATCAATAATTAACATAATAAGGAAGACATAATCAATCAGGGAATAATAACATGGAATCATATCAAATTATTCATAATTTAATTTGTAAAATAATTTATATAACTATTTTAAATCACATGTTAATAGTTTTAGATATATTTATATATCTCTTTTTTAACACTAAATCATGGTAATAAATTATTATGTTTATATAGAAAACATTAACTTATATATTGAATAAACTAAATCATTAAAGGGATGGATTAATAACTTATAATGTGATAATTGAAAGAAGATAAATGTTTAAGAAATCATAAAATGAATAAGGCAACTCCTTTACTCAGAAAAAAAATATTAATATGTTTGAGAGTCAAGTATGATAATGTATAATAAAAATATCCAACCCTTCCCTTAGACCAAACCATCTCCAATGAACTCAATGGGAGAGATTAAAACTACATTATTCTTTCAATTTTTTGAAATATAATATTACTAAATTTTGAAGTGATAAAAGAAGAAACAATTTATAGGCCTTAATATATAGGTTTCAGTAAAAAATAATATTAATTATTCCAGTTATTCATTTAAAAGGGGCTAGTAATTGAAGGTGAATGATGATAATTTTAGTAATTCAATTCTAGGATTAGAAATTTGAGGGGATTTAAAATGAAAAAAAAGAATAGATTATAAAGTTCAAAAAATTTCAAGAAGAATATATTCTAGATGATAAAATAAAAATCATAAAAATACACAACCTTAATGTGGTTGAATAATTTCATGTCAAAATGTTTGAAGATGATTATTGTTGGGTTTGTAAGAAATTTCCACCAACCCACTTCACATCAGTCTAAACCAAACTTCAAATCATGGGTGTAACAAAATGTTCAAATAAAATAGTGTAATTTTAATGTTAATGATAGGATAACATATATTTATAAAAATTAATTAGAGGATATAACTTGTAGTGCAATAGGAAAAATACAATGTAATTGGGTTATCCAAAATTCAGCCTACTTAAGGTGGTATTAAAAATATATATATATGACATACCATTTATTTTATAATGTTAGTAATATCCAAATTATTTTAATTTCATATTTAAACATGTTTTGTTTCCCCCATAGAAACCATTTGAAGGAATGTAAAGGATTTTATATAGAAACTTTTGTTATATGTTCTCACTTTATTTTTTAACAAATGACAAGATTTAACGCTTTTATTAGGATTTTTATTTTTTAATAAAATCTATAGGAATAAAACCCTCTATTTATTTTTTTATTTATTTAATTATAATATTTCATTATTCTAATTTTCATTAGTTGATGGAAAAATAAACCATTGACTCATATTGATTCTCATTCCCATATTTATATTTGAATGAAAACCCATTTGATTAATACATAAATCTCATCTCATTATATAATTTTTATAATTAATATTTTAATCATCACATTTAAAATAAAAAATAAATTACAGGGTCCAAATATTAATAATTTCAAAATAGTTTCATTATACCCAAAAAATAAAATGTGACCAATAACATTAGTCATTTAATAAATAAATTTATTAAATATAATAATACAGTATTCAAATAATTATTAATTAATGCAACAATTAATTTTCAAAATAATTATAAATATAATAATAAATATTGGATAATTAATTTCAAAATATTTTTAATAAAATTATTTAACCATTAAATTTAACTAATATTACTTTTTCCTTCATATGTATAATTTTCCAAAAAGTCAAAAATATCAAAATTATTTTAATATATCAATAATTATCATATAAAAGAAAATTAATCATAAACATAATTCCTTAAAAAATAATATTCTAAAAATAATTAAATTAAAATAATAAAAATATATTTAAAATACAATAAATGTCAAAAAAAATTAATTTTCAGTAATTTATATTACACAAAATGTGTAGCCAAAGAAGATCAGTTCTTTATATTGTGCCACATTAATTTTTTCATTCTATAACTCATTAATATTTTATTTTGTATCAGTAATCTTATACTACATTAAAATGGTATGAAAAAATGCCATTACTATATTTTGGGGTTTATTCATGTTTTATTTTGTTTGATTTTCTTATTTTATATGCAAATACATTAATTATGTTCTAATACCCACATTTTCCTCTCTTACTCACTTTTGAACATTAATTGATATCTCACATGTTTTACTTATTAATGAGTGTTTGAGATAACCCTTTTATTATCTTTCCATTACATATGTTATAAATGAGAGTGTATCATTTTATATGTTTGGAATTGGATCAAGTGTGGAGAAATTTTGGTTTAATGTTCATGGTTTTGTAAAATCATATGTTTATATATATAATCTTGAAAAACATTAAACTTATAGGTTTTGTGGGTGTGATTTATTTTAAAATCTAATAGATATATATATAAAAATTTATGTATTATGTATAAATGGTATAGTTTTGTTATCCCATTCAACCGATAAAGAATTCACCTCTTAATGTTGGAATTTTAACATAAACGTGACCATCCCACCCATCATATATAAAACTCTGAAATTATGACTCATCATTCTGATCCTATAAGTTTCCATAATTGGAAGTATTTTGGATATACTAATAAACCTCCTTGTCTACTATAAATTTTAAATAAATTTCATTATATTGACATACAGTATAGTGTGTGATAAAAAAATATCAATCCTTTGGGATATCAAATATAATAGATAATAAATCAATTTACTAAATTAATTCTCACTGATCGCTTACCCTCTATTATCTTTAAAAGATTTTGTACCAACATTAATATGTGCATACATCCCTCTTGATTCTTTCATTACAAATATTTTTGGAAACACTTTGGTATAATTTTCTCAATGGAGACATGAATAATAGTTTGGGTAATCTATAATCCTAATAATAAATTTACCTCAACTAGTTTGTACATCCCAAATCGTCTCTTTTTTTGGAAAACTATTCCCAAAATATTTCTTGAACACTTGAAAATTTAATATAAGAAACATATAAAATATAAATAAGTGATATAATTTAGTTTTTCTCTATAGAACTATTTTTAAAGACATTTATTTTTTGAATTTTATGCTTCTCCTGTAGTCATCATGCCTGAAATTTAAAGATAAGGAGGCATATTTTTACAAAGTGAGACCCTTCTTTTATTTTTCTATTTTTACCAAATTCATTATGAGTAAACCCCATGGGTTTTTCCTTATACTCCTATCCATTCAGTGATATTTTTATAAATTTATAGTTTACATCCATTTGATGGACTTTCTTGCTTTTTTTTATAGAAATGGAAAGATTGATCATGATGGTTTCATGTATATATATAAGTTAAAATGTTTAATAAAAGTATATTCATTATATTTGATAATTTCCATAGTAAACCAATCTATCTATATTACTTATATCCCTATTTTTTAATCTTATTTTTGAATACCCACATTGTACCAAATATTCTTTATCTATTTAGGTGTAAATCCATGAAACTTCACTTCTAGATTAAGTATTAAAAATACTATGTATTTTATATTATAAAATACAACTTAAAAATACACATAACATTTTACACTCCATGACTTTTTATGGTCTTGGTTTGTTATAATTGGACAAATAAATTACATTTTATCAAAGTTGTATCAAAATAATATAAAAAACTAAAATGTTTTGTGTGTAAAAATTTCATAAGAGAATTCTCCTATATTAGAACTTCTAATTAACCTATAAAAATTAATTTAAAATAAGGGATGAGAATTAAATATTTCATTAAGGGGTTTTTAAAAGGTTCATGAAGAAAATTGAAATTCCATTTTTTTATAATATCTTTTGAAAAATACCATTAAAAAATACAATAATAATTTGAAAAAGATTTAAAATAATCCAGTTATTTTTGGAAAACATTATGAAATCTTTTGAAAAAAAATTAAGGGGGAAATTGAAACATTGAAGGTTATCTGGGCTAACCCACTTTTCTAATATATGGGTTCACCTCCCACATCCCTATCATGTTTACAAATTTCAAGTGTCTAATTTTATAAAATCATTTTAAGTTTTCCCTACATATATATATATATATATATATATTAATTTTTCACTGGATTTCTTTCTTTAAAAAATAATAGTGCATTAAATACATATAAACACTTATATAAATATATAAATATTAACTTTCTAAGGAAATAATTTGTTAAACATGGTACAACTAAATATCCTAATATTTAGACTTTGCATAAATATAAGGATTGTTAATTAACATACATATAATTAAAACTTTATTCATAGACTCATGAGATGCATTTTATTTAATAAAATACATAAATTGATAAATTTTATCATTTAGACTCAACCTTGAATAAAAATATTAAAACCTCATTTTTTTAATTTATTTTATACATAATGTAATTATGTAAATGTATGAACCCTTCACATGGAATAATAGTAATATTAAATTACTATTCACATATTTTAATAGATATATCATTTTTCTTTCTTAGAATAATCATACAAAAAACATTTATATAAAAAACATAAAATTTTAAAAAAAAGTAACATTTTTAACTAAAACAATCAATCCTTGAATAAATTGTAAATATCATCTTGAATAAGATCTTGATTTGAAATTAAAGCAATTTTCATACATGAATTTCTTTCACATTAAAATCATGCATTAATTGTTAAATATGTCATTGTATATATATATCTGTGTGTGTGTGTGTATTGGTGTTTTAATAAATAATTTTTGAAAATAAAATGGCTATCATTATTCAATTCTACGTATTTATTAACATATAAAAATATAAAAATATTTGAATTGGTAAATAATATTTTATAAAATAACAATATTATAATTTACAAATATTCTTAAAATATTATTCATTACAAAAAATTTATTATTCATGTTTTTGAAAAATTAAAATATATATAAATAAATGAAGTAATCATTTTTTATATTAAATAAAATTTTATTACTTAACATATTATAAAATTATAAATATATACAAAATTATAAGAGAATTATTATTTTTTTGTAAAATATAAAAATAAAAGATGAATACTCATATATTTATATTATTTGATATTTTTCGTTAATTAAATATATTAATGAATATATTAATTATGATAATTATTAAATTATGTACATAAATATGAAAATCTTATAAAAAAGAGATAAAATGAGATATATAAACAAACGAATGATGAATAAATAAAAAATGAAATGAAAATGAGTTATAAAATGAAACAAAGATAATAAACTATGAAAATTGGTTTTGGGGGAATTAGGGGCATTGACTTAAATGGGGAAGAGTAGTCAAAGGGGTTTTTTAGAGTTGATCTGAGTTGTGGGTTGAAGGCGAGTGGTGAATGGGGTTCAACTATAGGTATGGATTCACCTGGAAGGTCTCAACTATGGATGGTGAAGGAGGTCAGTGACCAATGAGAGTGGACCAAGAAATTTTGAAAGGGATTTTTTAGGGGTTTTGAAGAAATCATCAAAATCTATATTTGTGGGTTTAGATCTCAAATCTTCTTTAACCTAAGTGAGGTAGGTGTTTTGTTTTGGTTTTAGGTATTCAGATATTATTTGAAGAATCATTTTTTGGTTAACTGTGTGCTTGTTATTTTCCTTTTTTCTTACTCCATATATCATTATCGCTATCCTCATATATTTTTTTTGTTCTCTTCTAGATTAGATATTGAACTATGAAAAAATTCATTTAATTTTATTGGTTTTGGTCCATATTTTTCAATTCATTCAATATAATGTATGTCTGTGTGTGTGTGTGTCTATGATTTCTTCATTTGAATTTTTGAATTTATCACCATAACTTTTGATCCTTGTTTTTGATTGAACACTTTGGTATGTTCTTCATTTAGTGTAGACCGAACCTCAAATGAAATTTGTTACATTAGATTATATTTGTTTATCATTTCAAATTTTTCTCCAATACTCATTCCTAAAGTTGTGGGAAATTATATAGATATATAAATATTATATGAATAGTGAAGTCGATATTGTAAATAAGTGTTTCATTGGAGAGTATTAAGAACCACTGGTTATTTTTTGTCTATTTTTTAGTATTTCTCAGTTCTGCACACCTTTCTTAAGTTTTGAATGCTTGATTGAGTGTTGTACACCCTGTTGTACACCCTTCTTGATCACTACACAACCTACAAAATAGGGAACACTTTTTTTCACCCTTTCTACTTTTCTTCTGGTGTGTCCAATCTATAGTAGTGTTCGGTCTGAATTTAAGTTAAGGATTGTTTTTATTTTATTTTAAATCTATCAATTTATGTTCTAATGTGAATTTATGGATTTATAAGTGGAATTATATATTTTTTCAATAATAAATATTATATATATTTTTTTTTAAATTTCATTTTTTCATTACTCAAGTATATATATATATTTTTAATATATTCAAAAACTTCATGCTTATATTATTAGGGTTTAAATTCATGATTTTTTTATATGTATTATATTATTTGAAAAGAATTTGAAATTTATATATTTAATGTATATATATATACATGTATTATTTCCATGCATTTATTCTAATTAAGTAGGAGTTTATATAAGGGAGTTGTCATCTTTTCAAACATATATTTTATGAAAGTTATTATACAATTTCAAATTATGATTTTATATTATGTTTTCAAGTTCTTATATCTTATATGACAAAGATATTATCCTAAAAGTTATAGGAACTTTTATAATTATGGTATGGGTATATATATACATATTTATATACATATTTAACTATTAATTCATGATTTGAATGCATAATTAATTCATTTATGAAAATTGGTTTAATTTCAAATCAAGATCCAGTTCAAGGTGATATTTACAATTTATTCACTGATGAAATATTTTACTTAAAATGTTACTTTTTATAATTGTATGTGTTTTATATAAATGTTTTTTCATGATTATTCTAAGAAATAAAGATGATATATCTATTAAATATTGTGAATAAAAATTTATTATTCCTATTATTTTATGTGAAGGGTTCATACATTTACCTCACTATTTTATAAATAAAATCAATTAATCAAATGAGTTTTTAATATCTTCATTCAATGTTGAGTTTAAATTATTAAAGTAATTACATTATATTTTTTTCAATAAAATTTATCTCATGATTTTATGAAGAAAGTTTTAATTTCATGGATGTAAATTAACAATCTAAGTATATATGCAAAGTCTGAATATCATCCAATTTAGTTATACCAAATTTAACAAGTGATTTCATAATAAATTTAATATTTATATTTTTTTATAAGTTTGTATATATATTTAATTCATTTTAATGTTTTTAATTCAAAAAAACTAGTAAATATATATATCAAGCTTAAAATTATTTTATTAAATTAGGCACTTCAACTTTGTAAAAATTATAGGGAAGTGGGGAGTATACCCATCCCTCAATAAAGCTGGTAGGCCTAGACATCCATGAATGTTTCAAGTGGCCCCATGATTTTGTTTCCAAAATCTTGCATTATTTTTATCAAAAATAATTGGATTATTTAAAATCATTTTCAAAGTCCTATAGTATTTTTTAAAGGTATTTTTCAAAATATTTTTTTAGAAAATAAAATTTTAAAATTGTTTTCCACGGGCCTTTTAGAAACCCCTTACTGGGAAATTTAATGAGCATAAATTATTTTAAAGTCATTTTCATAGGTCAATTAGAATTTATAATATTGTAGAATTCTTATATGGAATTAGAAATCATGAAGAATTTTGGTTATTTTATTTTATTTTTATACATCTTTGATAAAATGTATTATATTTTCTAATTCTACAAAACATATACTAGAAAAGGTCCTAGAGTGTAAAATCTTTTGTGTAGATTTTAGTTGTCTTTTATAACCAAATACACATAATATTTAGTACAGAATCTGAAATTTCAGGTTTGAGGATTTATAGTTTGTACCAGTGCGATGGTCTGAACAAATTTAGAGATTTGATGTTATTTTTTGAGTAAAATCTAAGTGGTAGAGTATAAAATTTTTCCACTTCTAGTTTTTCTTAATTCTAAAAATAGAGATTCATAATTTTATTAAGTTCGATGAAAAAATTTTGAGGGTTCAATTCTCTTAAGGGGGAAGAATGTAAAGACCCATAATTTTATCAATGGAGATTCCCTTATTATAATTATGTTATATAGTATAAATCACATAAAATCATGAATAGAACACAATAAAAAATTATAAAAAAATAATTCATGAAATAAGAGAAATTAATAAAACCCTTCAACTCCTCTTACACATTTTCATTGACACACCATATTCTACTAAAATCGATTTTCATGGTTTATAATCTTTATTGAATTTTTTTAACTTGTTTTTGTTTCATTTTTTTATTTATTCATCATTAATTTTTTTCTATATCTAGTTTTCTCTATTTTTTATAATATTTTCATATTTATTTTCAAAATTTAATAATTATAATAATTAATATATTAATTAATATATTCAATTAACCAAGAATATTAAATAGTATAAATATATGATTATTCATCTTTTATTTTCATATTTTAAAAAAAAATATCATATAATTTTTTTTATATTTATAATTTTATAATATTTTATGAAATAAAATTTTTATTTAATATAAAATGATTATTTCATTTATTCATATATATATATATATATATATTAATTTCTCAAAAACATGAATATTTTTTTTATAACAACAAAAAATATTATAAGAATATTTTAATTTTATAATTTCATTTCTTTATAAAATATTATTTCATGATTCAAACATTTTTATAAATTTATATTTTAATCAAAACTTAGCATTGATTAATGATGACCATTTTATTTTCAAAAATGACTTACTAAAACACAAACATATATATACACAAAAAATTCAATATATTTAAAATATTCTTTTAAATAACACCACATTTAAAAGGAGAATTAGTTTATAATAATTTCAATAAAAAATATTTAAAACAACAATTAAATGTATTGATAATTTATAAATTCATTAAAATTTTAATACATCACAAGTTATATTATTCAGTAAAAATATTATTCATTGAAAATGATAAAAAAATTAAGTATTGTTATATGAATTTAAATATTTTTAATCAGAATTTATTTTAATTTATTTAAGTTATAAAACAAATCACTTATTAATATCTGGGATGTTACATGAGGTCTAAGTATAAAGCCTAAAGTCTTATTTTTTTCAATATGATTCATTTCCTTTTTCATAACTTTGATCCATTCCTTATGCTCAAAATACTTGTCAATACTTTAGTGATTAATCATTAATAACTTGATTTTATAACTAGCTATTTTCAATTTTTTATTTGTGTAACTTGATTCAAATCTCCAATGATATTTTTAGGAATTAATATAATTTCTCAGTCAGGTATTTTACCTAGTTCTACGCATTTCATTAGTGTGATCACTTGAATATGGAGAAGCTATATTTCAATTATAAGTTTTTTCATCCAATATAGAAGGTGTAATAGTTGTAAAATCATCCTTATCAGTATCCTTAGTATATTTCTTGATCTTAACATCATTTCTAATGATATTCAGATAAAAAAGTTAAATATCCTCTCAATTTTGTGGTTGTAATATCGAATTAACATCCATTTTATTTGTAATAAATAAAATATTCCATATCTAAAATTTTCATCAAATTTTCTATATATGTTCCCTTTCTTCATGATTATGCATATAATCTAAAACACTTTGATGTATTTCAAATTTAGCTACCTCTTCAACCAATAATATCTTATAGTAGTATTTTTTTTCTAAAAACCCTATTTTTATTAATTATAGTACTCGTAGTGGAATGCATCAAGAAATACATAGACATATAATGATCAGTTGGTGTGGATTTAGCCATATCAACAAATGAACTATTCTACCTTTTGGCTACATAATTTCCTTATAGATCATATTGTATAATTAATTCATCCATTATACTATTTTTTCAAGTTATTATGAATATTTTTTATTGTCATAATCACTACTATTAAGATATCTCATCTTATTTAGTTTATAAAAATTTTGAGTCTTACCAAATATCCTCAGTGTTCTAAATATACCTAAATATTGGTACTTAAGAGAAAAAAAATGAAATTAATTAGTCTAAAATCATCAATGAATATTAATAAATACATATCTACCCTTATTAAATTATTATACATGAGTTCATAAATATTATAGTGTAAAAACAATGATGTTATTCAGTATTGAATTTCAAACCCTTTTCAGGTTATATTCATTCTCACACCGATTTTCCATGTATTAAGAATAGTTAAAGAAATTTATCCAAATATGGAACATTTTTCACAAATTAATACTTGATTAAACTTTTTTATATTTTATCTAAGGTGATTAAGTTTTTTATGGTTTAACTTATTCTCTTACTACACATTGCTATAGAAATGCATTTTAGCTTCTCCAACCTTAAATATATTTCAATTAGTTCTAAACACATTTATATAATTTATCCATTATTTATTAACTTTATAATGAAAATATATTTCTTAAATATAACATCATTACTATTATTATAATGTTGTATCACACATAGTAGATTATGATTTATCTCATAGAAAAAATTAACATTATAATGGTTTAAAAATTTCTACTAATTTTTAAAAATCCACTATAATTGTTAGTCAATGTATTATCATTACCAAAGGTAATAAATCCTCCCTCATAATGTTCCATATTTTTAAGTTATTTAAATCAATAATAATTTCTTTATGAGTAAATGATATCCATAATTCATATTTTCTTATATCTATATTCCATGAAATTAACTTTAGAAACATTTTATAAAATTTTAGATTTATTTTTCTTTGAAAAATTATTATATCTAAAATTAATATTTAACATATATTATTATATAGTAAGACTCTTAATTAATTTTATTATATTAAGATCACTTTGTTCAAAAAATTAATCATGTTTTGAAAAATCATTTTTCACCTCAATATTTTTCTCAATCTATTAAAAATTATTACTTTTAAATATCTTCTTCCATTATATCCTTCATGACTAGTGATCTATCATTTATTATGGTAGAGACACATTATGTGAGAAACTATAAGATTTGTGTCCAAATACACCACAACACAAACTGTAAGACTAATTCTCTTACAATAATAAAAGTTCTAATATGGAATGAAATATTTTCTAACATAATTTCCATGCCTCTATAGTGATGGATTAAATAAATATTTTTTGTCAAATAATTCATTTGAAATTAAGGGATTGTATATATATATTTCTAGAATAGTCCTCCCACTAGATATGAGAGGGGTTTGAATTTTATTCAAAAATTATAGACTATAATAACAATATATTGTTTACTAGATTTATTGAGAAACATATTTTTTGTCTATGTGTTTCATCAGTAGAATCCACTTTGTCATATTTAATCCCAAGTGAGATTTCAGTTCTTGGCCTTATCTCCCTAGTTCACCAGTTCAACAATTCACTAAATATTTCTTTCCTCTGATATTTCTTAAAACATTCACATGTGTCTGTGACTAAATTATTTAAAGTTTAAATAAATTTATTCATATATATCTTAATTTATAAAAATTATCGTCTTCATTTTATCAATATTTTCATCACTAAGGACGATATTCAAAATCATATTATCAATAATCTTTCTTATCTCTACATTATAAAGTTTTTTCCTTTAAAATACCTTGACCATCTATTCATTTTCATTCTGCATAAATTTTCCTTTATCATGATTTTCTTCAAGATTTGAATTTTCATCACAATAGATTATATTATCCTTTAGTCATATATTGATCTCAATTCTTATAGTGTATTATTTGTATTATTAATCAAATTTAGTCATAAAATAACTATAAAATTGTGTGTCAATATCTATGGTACATAATTTTTATTTTCATGAGGCATGGGGATATATTGAGTAGTATCATTAGAGATTTATTTATCCACGAAATTTTTTTCACTATTAAAAAAATATTCTTATAATTATAAAAAATACTTATAAATTATTATAGTGATATTTTATAATTTTCTTCTAGTCGATAAAAAATTCTCATAATCAAAGTTATGATATTAAAGGATCTCTAAGAAACATTATCAACTTTTTATTGGTCCAACTATAGTCACTAGAACAATACCATATCCATAGAGACATCAGAATAGCTGTGAGAATCCATATATTTCAGACGTTTTTGACGTGCAGGGATATTATATAGGAAACATTGGGAGATTATGGACTCTTTCCCATAAACTGTGATGTACTAAAAGTTATATTGACTACTTAGAAGGACGGGTGAATCAGTTGTCTATTTTTACAAAATATTTTTTTTTTCAATTAAACCTATTAAACCTATTAAGGTTACTGATACAATTAATATTATCTCTCAATATCAACACATGTGAATTAGTAATATAATAGAGGTGAAGACATAGTATTTACAAGGATTGGAATAAAGTCCTACTTATTTTTGTGTTGGTTAGTCCCCTAATATTTATTCTTCACTATCAAGGAATTGATTACAACCATAGAAAATCCCAATCTAATCAACATAGAATCCCACTATTTTCGTCCTCTTCCAAATCCCACTAGAAGACAAAATTATCTTATTTAATGTGAATATAATAATGAAATACCTTTTTCTTCTCCTCAATTTCTTCTACACCACTTTGAAAAAGGATCTTTAACAATGAGAATTTGGATCATAAGGTTTTCTTCGATACCACTTTAAGATCATTATCTGGTGATTGTAATATGTCTACTAGTCTTGAAACTCCTTATAGACCTAGTGTGATTTGTATTATATTTAAATTATTAGAATAATAAGTTATATATCTTTTAGTTATTTTTTTCTTTGGATCACCTTTTTATTCTCCTAGATACTAAATGTATTTACCTCTCAAATTATCTTAAAATGGGCCCAAAAGTTATCAATTCTTAACTACTATTTTTGATACCTGTATAATATATTTATATACCCAAAATATTGTAAAAATTATTCTCAAAATATCATATTCAATGTTTCTATATATGAATTATGGAAACCCTACAATATTTAACAATAGGATCATCTTATTAAAATCAGTCAACTGATTTCCAATTTATCTCTCACTTAAACTTATTTTAATTTGCATTAAAAATAATCATTTAAATCCTCTGAATACTCAATATTAATTAATCCACACAATATATAAATATATGAGATCTTATATATTTCCTAAAATCTTGATTATTTAGAAACATATGATATTTGACATTTCTTTATGAAATCGGATACATCACAACAATTAACTACATCATATTATCTAAAACACCAACATAGCATATTCACCTACGCGATTCAACTACGTAGATCTACACTCAACAACATCCTATAATTGGCTATGTGGGGATTTTACCTATATTATTTGGATAGGTATATCTACACTCAACCACATCATAGATTTGGCATGTGATAAGTTCATCTATGTAAATCATTTAGCAATGGAGATTTGGATATGTTCTCAAAATGATAATGTGAATCAAAGATATTACATATTTATATTATATTAACTCAAAACCTATTTATCCAACATTATTACCTTCTCAATTACATCAAAGATTCTAAAAAAATTACAGATAGTTATACTTTATCCACCAACATATATCTTTACCTCCATTGATGACCAACTCATCAATTTTCACATTTTACTTTTCCATATTCTCTTGATCTTCTCTACTCTGGTTATTTAAGATATAGTCGCAATAATACTTTTCCATAAAACATGGAAGTATCTTAAACATATTTTATACATATATTGATGCTTTATCAAGAATGAAATCCAATTTCTTTTCCACTATAATATTTAACAATACTCCATAAATCATCATCAACTCCAGTGAACACATATTTAACTATTGATATAAATTGAAATACTTACTTGGGAACTAAAAAATACCCTTTGAATTTGTTGTCAATACCAATTCTCAATATTAATATGTGTTCATGGATAGATTATATCTTTCTATAAATTGTTTATAATAAAATTGAAAGGTCAATATGAGGGATTTTATAGCTCATCATTTTATTTTGAAGGGACTCTCATACTCTTATACCTTTTCCTAAGTGAAGTATGATACCACATGGTACATATAACAAAGTTCCTTTAGTTGTTATAATCTAAGTATATATGGGAAAACGCAGTGTATAAAATAATAGAGATATAACCAAGTTTGTATATATTGTCTATCCCCTACCATGCATGTGATATCAGTCTCTGAATTTATGATTTCTCAAGTAGGGGCCTATGTAAAAACAAATTATTTTAAAATAAATATGTAACCTAAACATATCTCAAAAAACCATAGAAATATTTTATATACAATTCATGTAACTTCACTTTTCTAATATTAAGATAACCAATACTCCTCCTTAATAAGTGGATTAAATACAATTATAAAAAAAATTGTAAGTGTAATTCTTATACCTCAACCTTGAGTTTTGAAATATATCTAAAATTTAAATATTTCATGAAAATTATTATAATGACATATTCTTCTCAATATTACACCCCCTTAAGGGATGCACTACTCTCCTTCTATTTTCTATAAGTCAACTGAGTCCATAAACAATAATCACTCTATGCTACCCAATACTGAAAGCCTTAAGATTTATCCTATAATTATATGTATTTTTGTTCTAAACATATAAAATAATAATTAATAATTTGATATCTCTTATTTTTCATAGAAACAATATTCAATTTGATTGCTTCTTCTCAATCTGGGTTATTCCTTTCTTCAGATATAACCATGGGATGTTTTATTTGGAAACATCCCATGAACATCTAATTTGTGTGGTATATATTTCCCCACCTAAATCTTTTAAACATTTATATTTCCATTTGTGGATAACTTCTTCTTATATTTTACCTAACATTATGAAACCACTTTCTTTCGTTTAGCCTCAGTTTTTTTTAGATTCTTCCTATTATTTTTCTGATTTTAATTATTTGGACAAACAAATAGAAACTCTTTATTAACATTCTCAATCTTTTAATAGTCTTCACATTACTAACCACCAGATTTATTTATAAAACTATTACCTTTCATAGTATAGGGAACCTTTATTTTCAAACTTCTCATGTATACCACATCTCTTTGACCTTTTATCCTGCTTATGTAATAGAAATATTCTAATATTTGAAATTGTTTGTGTAGATATATGTGGTGAAGATATGGTTGAAGGTTGTCTCATAGGATATTTTTTCCATCAAACTCTCTTAAAAACTCCACCTTTATTATAGAATATTTACTATTAAATACATTTTAAAATAGTAATAATGGTCTTTGTGTCCATGCTTACCCCAACATCATTAGTTCCCTTTGGAAAATTACACTTTCAAATTAGTTTCAGATCAGTATAGATTCATGTTATTGTCTTCCTATTGCAAACAAAATCTTATATTTCTTAAGGGGATATGACCGCTTAGAATATTAAACACTTTATTTGATGTGTAAGATTTCCACATAGATTTATTGTCTCACATATCCTCATTTATGGTTTTCACATCTACACTATTAAATTAAACATGCCTATTTTAATTAATTTAGTGAAGATTTAACTTATCCACATGAAATTTTATTCTCATTGGTCTGGGAGGTTTATATACATACCTTAAAAACCTTAGTGAAGTCTTTAATGACCTTATTCAATTCATGTAGTACTTTGAGACTTATGGATTGGGTCTCAGAAAATTATTCTTTCCTCTATAGCCAATTCCTTTTTGATATTATTGATAATATTTTCATGTTCATATTCTCTGATCTTGTACTTATTGATCTCATCAATATAAGATACTTCCATATTTATTATCTCTAACTTCTCATAAACAACTATTTTATTTTCTTTTGGATACTTATCCTTTCCTTTCTTGTGGAATTATATCCTTCCCATGTAGAATAATAATTTTCTTTTTCCTCCCACACAAATTATGTAATTTATTCTCCATAATCTCTATAACTTGATTAATTAGTTATTCTATTTACATGATTAAAGAAACCAACTTCATCATACAAATAAAAAATTGATGATGAATCTTAATTTTGATTTCTCGTCAAATTCATCTTATTCATATTGAGGTGCTTCTTCTTCTCCTTACTCTATTTGTGTTTGTGAGCCCTTTAATTATCTTAATCTGATTATGATTGTTCAACTTTCTTCTTTGGATTTTGTTTTTCAAAATGAATAGATTCAAAATATATGAAACACTTTAGTTATAACTCCCTAACTCAAACCACCAAGTCTAACCTTGAGGTTCATATGATCTCGCACGCTCCTCATCATATGCAAGAGGTTGTCAACTAGAAGAGATTGTATATGTCCATCAGTGGGGAGACTCTACCCTCAGTATAATATCATGGAAAATTTAATAGTAAAAATAGTAAATAATAACAAAATAAACCATCATATTAACATGTAGAAATAGAAATATGGAATACACATCATATAGGTATTAAACAGACACCATAAGTGGTTATCCAAACTAGAGTATAAAGTGTGTATGAATAAAAAAATAAAACATATTGTTCTTAAACATTCTATCCCAATATTATAGCAGCTCTATGCTATTTTTCTTAGCCATCCACCACAGTGAATTTTCACATTATTGAATTCCTAATCATGAAATTTATAAGAACCCCAAAACTCTCTATTAGGGTGAGAGTAAAAGACTCAGTAGTACAAAACCAATGTGTCCTTAAAAATGTGTTATCAAGTATAACATGTTTATACCCTAATAATAATAAATTAATAACAATATTAATAACATAAATTCCAAAAAAAGGTCATGTGCTAACCATGATGCAACAGACCCCTAGCCACACATTCATAGGATCCATTATTAAAGGATAAAAATAAGATATTTGAAGTAACCAAAATATCCATAAATATAGTAAATATGTTATTCAAAAACCTAATGTAATCACTCATGTTTTAGAATTACTTTTTTCAAGCCTCAAGTATGGCATGCTTCTCAGAAATCAACTAGTCATCGAGTGTGTTATCAACTCTACATGCAACTAATAAAATAAATATGTATCAAGCAGTTTGAAACTTAAGCATCGAGTGCATCCCCAACACAACATTCCATGGTATCATTATATATCCATCATGTTCGTAGGTCTATCATCTCATCATCACAAGTCAAGAACACCTTTTCTATAATGGATAATCCTGACATGATGATATATATATTTTAAGAACCAAACATGAAACCTCCAAGAATGGTAACAAAATTTAAAATGTAGTGAATGCAAGGGAATCAATCCAACATGAAAATAAATTAGTAATATACATAACTGTGATCAAAATCAAACCTGAAAAAAGGATACAATAATAACTTAAGTCATCAATTATCAAAACTAGTCTCACATACTACACATACATCCAAATGCAATAAAAATCTAGAAAAGTGAATAAATTATGCCTATACATGAACTATACCAAAGAAACATGTGTAAACAAGATCCCCAAAATGGTATGGAACATCCTACCTCAAGTTCATCAATGAAAAATTCAAGGATAAAGTACCCTGTGTGGTTTGAAAGATGGTGTGGAACCCTCTATAGACAATAAAACCTACCCCTATGCCTTATTGTAATAATTGTTGACACATAAATATTCAAGGTTCTTTAAGGATTCCAAGAACCAAATCAAACTATTTTTTTTATAATGAAATAAAATACCACATTTGGTAAAAATTTCTCTATCCTGGATAAATTCTAAATGATCAAAATATTAAAATTCATGTGTTAGAAATTTATTCCACAATGAATAATAATAAAATGACATATGATAATACTCTATAACACTAAAATAATATACATGTGATAATCCTTTGTTATTATTATTTGATATCCCATGGTAATAATTCATTTATAATCTTTTATAATCTAGGATAATAAATCTTTTAACTTTCCTTGAATAATTTATATATTATTATCATTTGAAAATTATTTATCACTAATTTTTTAGAAGGCCTTGGGAGAACAAAATTTTACAAAATTCATAAAATAAGGAAATAGAATATATAAATTTGTATAGGGAATTTCTAAATTCCAAGAGAAGCACTCGAAAAAAGAGGGGAGGAGAAGGGTTTTATCCCTCCTAGAAATGAGAAAGAAGAACTTCATTCGATCAAGGATGAATTCACAGATCTCGCATATAGAGGTTATTAATCACTCTGATGCTAATGTATAGAAAAAAATAGAGAAAGGGTTTAACTACTTTATAATATAAAAATAGCATATAGAGACATAGCATTAAACCCATAGATTAAATTAATATTTTAATCTGTCTCCCAATAATTTCTTGCAAGGGTAGTGTTTGAATCTTCGTAATTAATTTGAATTGAATGGAAAAAATAAAAATAACTTAATTTCAGGTTTTTTGGGAATTTAAATCCATTGAAACAGGTTGCAGAAGAATTCTAAGAATGGGGAGAATGAAAAAAGAGGGTTTAAAATAATTTCTCTTAAA
Source organism: Viscum album (assembly GCA_963277665.1). Lineage (NCBI taxonomy): Eukaryota > Viridiplantae > Streptophyta > Magnoliopsida > Santalales > Viscaceae > Viscum > Viscum album. The sequence continues at coordinate 1,250,585,458 of OY728146.1, read as the reverse complement.
ATGGGTGCAATAGAAGGGTAACATGGTTTATCGTTGTGAAGAAATTAACTATTAAATAAGGGTAAGGAGTTATGCCCTTATTCTATAATTTAATCCTATACTACCTGTATGTGTCTTCTCTTATGATTACACATTCTTTAGAACCTAAGCGTTACCCTTACACAACTCATACTTTACCCTTACACGACTTTTAAAAACTAAGGATTTCCATTAAATAGAAATGGGTTACCCTTACATAGACATTGGATTTCACGGGATACCCATAAAAATGACCTAGGATACACATACACTACCTTTATAAACAATGGGATGCCCTTACGCATGTCTAAGATACCCTTACACGTGTTATAGAAATCTCATATCACCCTTATACAACCCTTATATGATCTAGTACCCTTACATATTCCACTAGTTACCCTTATGTAGAACCTTGGTACCATTACATAGTGTATGGTTACCTTTATATATAGTAGGAAATCTTAAAGTACCCTTACACAGCGCATGGTAACAAGGTTTTACCCATAAAAAGGTTATAGAAAAGAACATACACCCTTATTTAATCATTATAAAAATGGTACTACCCTTATGTATCCTATGGAACAGAGTGTTTGCCCTTAATAAATGTATTTAAATCCTAGTTTACTTTTATAAAATTCTATAAAACATACATAAGGGTGAATTTTTAAAAAAATAAAATATTTTCCCCAAAATATACTTATAAATTATATCCAAAAGTGGGTTTTAGTAAAAAAATAAAAAATGAGAATATTACAATTATCCACCTCTAATAACTTCTCATCCCTGATAAGTATCTCTAGAAGACTTTCTAAAACAACTCATACCACTAATCTCAAATATCAGAGACCTTATCCCATGTCTTCTCCTTGATCCATCCATTTCTGCACTAAATTTGGACAAGTGGTACTATATTTCAATAAAATACCTTATCACCCTGGTCTATAATCCACATAGGATGCTCCACGTATGATGTTTTAGTCTCCATCTCAATATCCTCATTTTCAATGACATGTGTATGATTAGAATTTTTCCTCTAGAGATAAGACACATCAAACACATCATGTATACCTAAATATCAAGATGGAAGATCCAAATGGTAATCCACTATCTCAATCCATTCAGTGATCATAAAGGATCTAAAAACCATGGTACCAATTTCCCTTTCTTCCACAAATGAAGATTCCCCAACTAAGGTGACACATACAAGGAAACTTAATCACCAACAATGAATTCCAAAGATTGTATCCTCTAGTATAAATATGAGCATTGTATACTCTATGTATTCATTGACTACTTCCTGATCAACTACACCCTATAAAAGTTCTCCTACACCTGGCTAGGCCTAAAAACTAATACCTCACCCACCTCATGGCAATACAGTGGTGAGCCACATGACCATCCATAGATATCCATCCATATAAAAGCTGAGAAACTATTATTATATGAAAACTACACCAAGGATAAGTACTCGTATGAATATATTCAAGGTTTATAACAGAATCTTGGAATATATCTTCAAGTATATAGACCATTTTCTCTAATTTTCCATCTATTTGAAGATGGAATGTCATGCTCAATCTCAGCTGAGTCCCTAGAGATTTCTATAAGCCCTAAAAAGAGTGAGACGTGAAATTTAAATCCCTATTAGATAAAATACTCAAAGGAACTCCATTTAACTATAATATATTATAGGCATACAACTTTCCAAGGTCATATACAAAGTGAGTCTCCCATATTGGTAATAAGTGATAAACCTTCATCAGTTAATTTAAAATCACCAAGGCAACATCATAGCCCCTTTGGGTCGTAGGTAACCCTATCCCAACATCTATCATGATGTCCTACCACTTCCACAGGGGAAGGGGAAGTGCAAGGAGCAAACCATGTGGACACCAGTTCCTGGCCTATAACACCTTGATATTTTTTAAATAACACTATGTTTGATAGCTCATACAACACACCACACTGAGCATAAATGAACCATAAAATATTTTTATTTTATAGTCATTATAATATAGTCGTTGAATTATTAGGTATAAATAAAGGTAACTGAATTTTGAAATATAAATAAATTTCATAATGAAATAAATATATAATGATAAATTCTTAATAAATAAGCACTCTATTTTTTATTAAAGTCATTTTATTCATCAAAATACATTTTCTTCAAAAATGGTTTTTATTACATTTTGTATGTGAATATTACAATTAAAAACTATAAATTTTTGAAATTTTATTTGATAAAATGAATATAATTTTTTATGACAGTATATAAAAATTATCTTATGGTTAAATGTTTTGGTTTTTCTGAAAAGATTGGTTTTTTAGGGAATAGTAAAAAACAATAATTTTTTATTGAAAACTTTATTTTTGTTTCAAGAATTTACAAAGTCAATTTTTTTTAAAAAAATAGACATAAAAATAGACATATTATATTATTAATAATTCAATTAGGTTTGTTGGAATAAATTTTATGGTATAATTTCATATAAAAATATTTTTATACTTAAAAGGCATTTTTCTAAAGAAAAAAAATCATTGGGTTTTTTGTTTTTATCTTCTAAATTTTTTTGACACTTATAGAAATTTAATCTCAAAAAATGATTTCCATATTTGGAAACATGAATTCCAAATTTTTTAAATAGTTATCTTTTATTTTTTTCCAATATGAATAGTTTCCATATTATATTTCTGTTACCATGGTAATTGTAAAATGGGTTAATTAGGGTTAAAATTAATGTGATAAGGCTCCAAATTCATTCAAAAAATTCTATGTATTTTTTTCATGAGTATATATCATCCATAATTATCAAAAATTATAAAATATGAAGTTTTAGTGCTATTTATCTTTGATTCCGACCTTTATAATATTTAAGTAAATGATAAAGTCCAAAATGTCACTCTATTTATTTTAATATCTATAATATTTTGTCATAGAGATAAAAACAACTTATATGCAGTTATAAATGAGTAATTAAAATATTAAAGAATTTTTTTTATCATGTTAATTTGATTTTTAATTTTTAGTGATGAAATAGTTACCTTACATTCTTATGAAATGCTGATACGGTGCTTGTACAAGAAGTAAGAAAATCAAGTAAATGATTTTAAAAACACAACAAGCAACATTTTTGTGTGATTTAAATTTTCCTATGATTTTATTAGATGAATATAAAATATTATAGATGTTTTAATTTTTTATATTTTAATTCAAATTCTATCATATTATTTTTGAAATAAAATTATGTGAATAGTTCTTAAAATTACATTAATAGTATTTCTGTTAAATATATTATATTAAATTATTTAAAACTATAAAAAACATTAAATATAATTATTATGATGATAAATGGTCTGAAATTTCATCCCTTTTCCATTTATATTTCAAATTTCATATTATATGTAAAAATATAACCTTTTAATATTAAAAAATACACTACCATGGTTAAAGAAAGATTGGTTAACCAAAGGGTTAAACTGAAAGATAAGGTTAAAAGTGATATCTAAACCAGTTATAATTTAATTTTAAAATTATATTAAGACCATATATTCTTTATATTATTATCCATGTAATTTTGGAACCATTTTACATGAGTTAGATACATATTATTTTATAATAATTCAAGTATTTATAAAAATAAAATTAATGATATTTTCTAATAAACTATATATTATTAACTAATTTAAAATTAAAAAAATATTATATTAGACAAATTAAATGGTATATTGTTCATTTTATCAACCATATTTTATTTATGTGTCACATTTACTTCTACATTAACTTTCATGACTTTTAAAGAGTAAAAAATTTTGATATCACGGTAATTGTCAAAAGGGTTAACAATAAGTTAAAATTAAGAGATTAGGGTAAAAACATAACCAAAAATTCTAAAAAAATTATTTTATTATATATTTTAGGATAATAATCATAAAATATTTTAATTTTATCAATTTGGATACACTTTTACATGAAAATTAATTTATATTAATTTAAAACATTTTATCATTTAAAGAGTTCCCTCTCCTCGCATATAAAAGGAAACCTCTTCTCCTCTCATTCTCACACCATTTGAGGATTCTCAAATGAATAAAATATTCCCAATTATCTCAAAAAATTACATATTATGTAATTATAGGTGTTTTTATTCTTATAATACAATTACAATGGTCCTTATAAAGAATCTAATAGAGGTTCATCAAAGAAGAGGTAATCATCTTACCCGGCCTCTTTCAATTTATTTCTTCCTCTACCTCCACTAAATAAATGGTATAAATTATATAATAATGAGTTAAGTATATAAAATATAATTAATTTTTATTATGATTATGTAAATAACATTATCCATCTTCTTACCATCTATTGTAAAATGATAATATTGCTCGTACATATGTGTGGACTACACCCTCAATAAAGCGATGTGATTCATTTTTCATTTCTGTTTTACATTGATGGAAATAGTGGTAGATTTAATGAATATATAAAATTTATATGTTAGAAAAATGATATTTTAAATTTGAATTATTCTTTACTTTTCTTTTATTACATATGTTTAAAAATGAAAACTATTTCTAAACATACGTACGACCTACTGTCTCCATAAATGATGTAATTCATTTTTCAATCTTTATATTTTATAGATGAATTTATATATATATATAATGAATATATATATGATATTTTTTCCATGGATAAAACTATGTATATTATTGAACAATGATTAATGTAAAATGATTGGAACTAAAAAATTGAAACATCCCTGATAACGAAATAATTAACACTTGGAAACACTGATTTTAATAAATAATTTTTAATAAATGAGTGTTAAAATGTTATAAGTGGATCATATATGATATTAGGTATTTAAATAATTATATTAAATAATTATAATAAATTTAAATTTATTATACAGGTGTTTATAGTGCTTTCTATGTAAGTGGTACTTCAGGTAAGGGTTTCTTGTCTCACTTTTATTTTTTGGTGATACATTCCATATTCACCCCTTTTATCTTTTATGTGGTGTATATACTACCAATTAATTTATTTTAGGATTACTATAATGAAAATTATTATTATTTACATATCAATATATGTTTCTCATTTTCTTGAGGTTGTATTTTAAATTTACTAAAGTTGTAAGGGTTTTATGTTACTATCTCGTTATTTACTAGGATTGTTTATAACTATGTTTTTTATGATGAAATTTTATAGTCTACCTATAAAGAATCTTATGTATTGGATTTTAATATGGTTATTTTAGTATATTACATGTTTTCTAATAATTTTAATCTTTTTGATTACTCAATTGAATAATGGAATACTTTTTAATAAAAACTGAATTTATATCTCACTTCGGTAAAATATACTTTTTATTCCATTTCCATATTTTCTAAAAAGAATCAATTATTTATTTAATATTATTCTATGATTTTGTAAATTAATTTTTACCAATTATTATCTCTTTATTTTTTAAAGAAAAGTATTTTTATTCTCTGAAAGAGGTGATTTTTACTTTTTACTAAAAATGTGAAAGGAATCATTGTTTTAACAAACACAGCATGAACAAAACTTCCCACAGTCAAGTACACTCACAATTTTGAATATTCCTTTACAAATATAAATGTTTTATTTAAAATAAATTTTTTCCATAATATTTTATATATTTTTAATTTTTAAAAATTAATTTAAAATTGGTAATTTTATTTTCATCAGGAAATGTTCCAAGGATAATTTAAAGGCATTTTTCATCTATGATAACATCTTTTGATGTTACTTATGCCTTAGTAAAGTTATGATCCAATGGTACCACCAACTTAAATTCTTTATATGGTTTTTGATAATGATTTTTTAATGATGATTCTAAGAATCCAAATTATTTTTATGGGTTAATTAAGTTATAAATAAATATTTATGAAACCAATTAACTTTTAAGGATTTATACTCTAATAAAGTGATGAAATTTCTGTAAAACCTTTTAAATTTACATATGTTATGTTCTGATTAATGTTTTATGATATTATGGAACAAATATGTATGATTTTCATTAATTTATGGGTGTTCCAGAAATTATATATCCTTGTAATGGAATTGGTAAATATAGATATCTCATGAGATGATGAGGACGTAAATATAGAGTTAAACTTGTTTATTAAGGGACTATGTCCACTATCAAAGTCTTGGGAGTGAAGTATAACTAATTATAAGATAGAATAGAGAGTGAACCCAATCAACTATGATCATCATGGTAGTGATCCTTGACTAAGTAAATGATTTTATATAACTATGTGTATTCTACAAACTTAGGTTTTATGAAAATGGTATGATCTCATTCCTTATATTATTTGATATCTTTTTTTTATGTCTCATGAACTACCAAGATTCATGTCATGATTTAATATTGTCATCTATTATATGTTGGATATGGTTTTAAAATATTAATCTAATATTATCATACCCTCATGCTCATTCTATGCTTAAGTAGTCCTTTATATCTACCTTTCCTACCATTACTGAGCATCTTAGCTCACTAATTTTTCAGTTTCCCTTCCCTAGGATATGAAGATAAATTTTAAGTATGATATATATAATAAGGGTGCTAATTGTGAAGAAAAAAGTGGGAGATGATGTAGTTCACTTATGTATGAGTTATTTATGTACCCCAGTTTCCAAATATACAAAAAAAAAATTATGGTTATATAATGGATCATAATTTTATGTAATGAATACTCATCTAAAATGATTTATTATTTATATATGAAATTCATGGGTAATTTTAGTTGGTATCATAGAAGGGTTAATTAGACCATACAATATTAAGATTATATGACTTTTGTTAAAACTCTATGGATAATCCTAAGAATATGGTAACATCCAGAAGTTATGGTAAGATAGAGATTATGTGGTTTTCCTAGAAATGTATCCCTAACTTAAAATAACAAGTGGACGTGGTTTTGGAACTAATTAATCTAAGGGTAAAAACCGTAAAATAGTTAGTCGAAGTATATATCGACCATCATTATATTTTATAATGAGTCTGTCCTTACAGCACACCTAGTTTGACACCCCTAGGGCATATTCTTCGGTTAACACAAATTTTTCCTTACAAAAAATTATGAAGTATTTGAATAGATGATAACCAAGAATGACCCTGTTTAAACCTAAATTATTATAAATTGAAAAAAAGTGTCAATATTTAGACATCTAGTGAAATATATATCATTATTATATAATTCCACAATATGGATATTTTTTCTCACATTATAATTTTTTATTTTATCCAATGGATGGAACCCTGAGGATTCATGTGAAAATATAATTTGACAGACAATGTAATGATTTTTTTTATGAGAAACCAAATGAAATGGGATCTAGATGGTAAAACATTATGATTATTCATAATCTATTATCACACTATATGATTAGTGATATAAACATGGTTGTATTTCCAAAGATACCTAATAAGATAAAAATAGAGTTTCTGGAGGACCATGGAGGGAATAAGATTTAGCATCTTGCATTTCAAGTATGGGGGATGAATCGCTCTAGGAAATTTCTTAAAGTAATAAGAATATGTTTTATGTTTCGAATATAAGGTAATAAAGTATCTAATTTCCAAGTAAAAAATAAAATGTTTGAGATAGGGAAATGATGTTTATCTTAAGTTACCATTTATAGTTTAATGACTCAGGTGTGGGGAATATGGGAATTACCTGATCCCATTCCCTAATCCAAGAATTAAATAATTTATAAATAAAGGAACTGTGGTATTCCAATAATTGAAGTGAAATGATTTAAGTGTTTATGTATTGATATTTGAGAATTATATTGTAGAAGTGTTATATCAATGATATTTTGGACATAATAATCATAAAACAACTATGGATTGTTCCACAATAGTTATTCTTTAAGGATTTGAAAACATATTTTGAAAGGTACTGATAACCAAGAAAAGTGATTTAGTGGTAAGTTGATAATGTTTAGTTGGGATAAATAGATTATTTACATTAAAAAGTTAAAAGTGATAGTATTGTTAAATTTGAAATTCCTTAGTGATTTAGGTTATCTTTGATGATTTTTATTAAAATTTTGAATTTATAGAATATATTCTGTAGTCTATAATTTTATTTGATCGATAAATATTGTTATCATTTTTTGAAGTATATTGGTTTTTATTTATTTTTAAATTAATATTTATGGACACCATCATGGGTTTATAACTTGAAGTTTGATCAAAAGTTCAAAATCATAGATACCCATTTTGAGGTTTAAAGTGATAATATTTTGAGGTGATTTGAAACCTTTACTACATTTTATAAAGAATATTATATTGAGGTTGAAATAAACCTTTGGGTTGGTATATTATTTTATGTTTGTTAAATTATAGTTTATTGGGTAATAGGATATAGATAATATTGATGGTATAAAATTGATTCATTGATAAGGATATATTTTCATATATATTTATGTTCGAGATAAATATTACATTTGAGGTTAGTATCTAAATTTGATTCATGATATTTTGGCGATGTTCACTATATTATAAGATTATATAGTGATTTATCATGGTGGTTACTGGTATTTTGGGAGATGTTTCATTGAGTTAAGGTATATGAAACCCTTAAGATTAAAAGTGGTTTAACATGAAGGATTATTTGGGAAAAATTAAATTAAATTTTTTGTGATGTAAGATGAAAGGTTTAAGATCACCTTTGAGGTTAAAAATTTATTTAATGTTGAGTTTCTTGAGTTTAATTGGTATGTATGGTTATTTAATTAGGAATATATCTACGTTTAAGCTTTTCTGTTGTTGTGGGAATTTTAAAGTAAAATATACTATTTCATTATATGAAGGTTTATTCATTTTTCATATTATATTTTTTATTATAACCATTTTGTTTTATTAAAGATAGGAGGAATTTACTGTTATATTTTTTTGGATTATTTTATTTTTAATATGTTTATTTTAGTGCTTCATGTATGAAAAATTCATCTTGAATAGTCATTGTTCGGAGAAAAAGATGATATTATTGTGAAAATTGATAAAGGATAAAATTATACTTTTCATGTAGGTATATTTCCTTATGTTGATAGTCTATATGATTAAGTGATTCCTAAAATCAAGTAAAAAGGATCTTTTAATAAAAATATTATCCTATTACATTCATTTCTGATGAATTGATTTTTGTTTTCAAACCTCATTGATATATAGTTTTGTGGTCATTAACTTTCTCATGATCATTCAATTTCTTGTGATCATTTTCAACTATAGTGACCTAGGCTACTCATACATTGATATTATATAGTTTTAGATTAATATTCATTACATTACACAAACACATTCCGGAGGACCGTGATATTTTAGTTCTTTTGGAAACTTTGAACATAATATTCTAATCTAGTAAAAGATCTTCAATTTTTACCACTAAGATCCTCACAATTATTACTCCTACTTAAAAACATTATTTATAACCTAGTAAATGAAAACATAATAAAGGGTGAGGTCATATACTTATTAAGGGTAAATAAAGGATATACATAAGCATAACATGAAGATAAGTGTATGAGAACATGATCATAACATTTGAAGATCATTCCTTGCATATCAAATATCATAATCATGATTCATGGAATAAATATCATTGGTTCATAAGACTTGATTCATAATTAAATCGAAGAACATGAGTCATGGTAGCATAACATTGTCATAAGACATATACCTATAGTATACAAAAAATCATATAAAATCCTTACCATATTAGTTGAGGATTACTGCCAAGATCATCATTGAATAAAAATTTCATTAATGAACTAGGTTCACTACCTATTTGAGCCTGGAATTACTAAACTGAGTTCACCTCTCATTCTAGATATGTATTTCTGAACTAGGTACACTTCTTATTCTATCCCTATATTACTAAACTACCTTCACTTCCCATTCCGTCCATTTATTACTGAACTGGGTTCACTTTCCCATTCCAGCCATGTATTACTAAACTAAGTTCACTCCCTACTATAGTCTTCTTTATCTCATGATTTATAAATATTTACTCAATTAATTGGAAGGAGATATAGGTACCACTTTTCACATAATGAAATCAAATAGATTTTTTCCACAAGATCATAAACATTAATCATATCATAACCCATGAAATGGAATGGGTATCATAAATATTTCATCATATTATAACCTGTTAAAAGAATATAGGTTTCAAAATCATTTCATCGTATCATAACCCATGAAAATAATCATGTTCCATAATCATTTTATCATGGTATAACCCAGGGAAGACAAACAAGTTTCATAAAAAAAATTCATCTTAAACATAAACCATTCAAATAAATAATAAGAATAGTTTCCTTGGATAATATCCCCAATAAATCATAAATTATATCAAATGATGTCATCTTAGAAGAAGAAGTATTTTGAAAGGTCACTTAGAACATTTCTTAACAAAAATAACCTATTTTTGAAAATAACTTTCATAAAATATTATCAAAATTCTTTTCCTTGAAAATAACATTGGAAACTTATAAATAAATATTTTAAAATTAATTTTAATCATTTCTTGAGTAAAATATACTTTTATATTTTAAAAATTATTTTTAAAATGTAAAATATTTTTAAAACCATTTTCTATGAAAATAACGTTGAAATAAAATAAGGGAATCATTGAAAATTGCCTTTAAAAAATTATGTATAAAACATTTTTGAAATCCTTTTCCTTGAAAATAAACATGGAAATTTATAAAAGAATATTTCAAAATAATTTGAAACAATTTTTAAATATAAAACATTCTCAAAATTCTTTTATTTAAAAATAACCATTGAAACTTATAAAGGAATCTTTGAAAATCATTTGAAATAATTTTTAAAAGAATATTTGAAATCCTTTTCTTTGAAAATAACCATTGAAACTTATAATAAACATTTTGAAAAATATTTTAAACGCTTTTTAAAACATAAAACATTTTAAAAAAAATTAATATAAAATTAGCTTTAAATATCATTTAAAAAAAATTTAAAACATTTTTAGAAAAAATTCTTTTTGAAAAAAATAGATTTCTGATCGGAGAGATAAATTTGTGTTTAAAAAACTTAATTATATTAACTACAAAAGAGTGTGAAAATGGTACCATTACAATAATATATTATTAATAAATATAATATATGAAAATTCATTATAATTATTGATATATTGATCATAATATTTCATTAATAGAATCATATATAAACAGTCTCTATAAACAATGTGATTATAAAAAAACTATTACCACTTTGGTAACTTAGAAACATAATCCCAATGTAATAATAACATTAAATTAAGCTTAAAATATCATTAAAATAAGTATATTCATGATATATCCTGTAAAATGGGTAGTATATACACCTCGTAAAAGAGTATAGGTGAATAACATAACATGTGTCTCAAATAAGGCAAGTTGAGACGAAATTCTATTACCGATTTGGTAACTTTTTAACCATAGATCCCATGAAATAGATATCCTAAAATTGGTATTAAAATACCAAAAAAATATTATAATCATCATAAAATACATTCAAGGGAAGTATATACTCCACATAGAAGAAATAGGTGGTGAATATAGCATGGGTCTCTCAAAAGTAAAAAGGTAGAGATAAATTTATTACATTAAGTCTTGAATTTAGTCATACTCATTGAAAATTATGGTATAATAAATATAATTTTATTATACATATATTAAATAATAATATTCATATATATAATAACATATATTATTTTCTTATGACCTTTTATTACCCATTTATTAACAATCCCTTGTTAAAGTTATGTTTCGGGTAATAACCACTTTTTTTGGTAAATGTTTTGATTCATTATATTTTTTGTTCTCTTACCTAAATCATAAAATGAAAATAATGATATAAATATCATATATATTCATTATATATGTATTTATAATAATCTATAAAATATATATTTTGGAAATTTAATAAACTGTTCATGGAGACGGTAGGTTGTGCATACACATGAACGCTATTTCCATTTTCTTGTTGTATTGAAAGAATGAAAATTATAAGATATATTGTCATTAAATAATAATATTTATTTCATATATATCACAAATTTTTATTATATCCTTTCTTAACACAATCCATGTATAACATGAACGAATCACATCGCTTGGTGAGGTAGTAGTCTGATGTATACTCGTATTCCAAAAAAATGGAAAGCATGAAAGTATGTGTTATTTAATAATTATAGAAGTATAAATACATAATAAATATCATATATATCATATATAAACATTATTTACATCATTATTCACAACCTTTACAGTTTTTAATGTAAAAATAAATGACATTGGTTCGCGAGGTGGTAGTCTTTTGTACACATGAACGATCATTTCATAACTCATTTGATTGAAGTGTGTAAATTTTTAGTTCATAACCTTAACATAAAAAAATATAAATATATTTAATATAATTATTTTAATATATAATCATGATATAAAAATAACATAATGGGTATTAGGAATAAATAAAACAAAACATTCATTGATGAATGGTACATCTTCTTTGGGTATCTCATTTTGGTTTACACCAAAGGTCTTCCTTGGTTGTATTTCTACCCAAATTGATGCTTCTAGTATAATAGTAGGTAGTAATACAAGTGATATGGTTAGGTATGTTCTGAGAAAAATGTCTTAAGAGGTTTGAATGATGGGGGATAATGAGTGCCCTTTTATAGTTCTGGAGGAGTGGAATTCTTGTAAATACTCAAAATTATTTACTATTAGGAGGTCAAGATTACCTCAAGATTCTTCAAAAAAAATAATTAAAGGTTTTTATGTATTATATTTTCAATAAAAATCTCAAAAACATATTTATATACCTTTTTTAACATTTGGCCCCTTAAATAATAAGTTTCCTTTTTTTTACCATTTTAGTTTTTCATTGCGTTAACTAGTTTTCTAACCTCAATAGCTTATTATTTAAGACTAAGTTAAAGTAAAACTTATTATATAATTTCTAATTACTAATTATAAATATTATATCCAATTTAAAAATTATAAATCATATGTTTTTTGAAAATCAACTTTAACATAAGTGAATGTAATGCACAAAACACCGCTTTAACCATAACCATGTTAACTGAGTTTTTTCTATTTAATGGTCAATATAGTCATTATAATAGAAAAATAAGTCCTTGAATGGACCACTGTTTATATTTATTAATATTTAAAAAATAACTTTATATAATATAATATTTTTAGTAATTTTAAATAAATTAATAAAAAAACATTTATTATAAAATGACATAAATGTCTATTTAGGCATTATTAGTTTAATTTAAATTTAAAAAATAATTAAATTATAATAAATTATTTTAACACCTATGTAAGATGATATATTAATCTAAAAAATAATTTAACATAATAATTCATCCAATTTACATCACTTTTAATGTTTTTAGCATCATTTGATTTATTTAATTATTCACTAAATAATTAATTCATTTTCATTTCTTAATAATTTAATATAATTATATCATTATAAAATTTTAAAATAAATTATTACCATTAAAACTAATTTATATTCACAAATAATATTAATAAACAAACATATATAGTTTTTTCTTATTCCAAATCTTTATAGAAACTAAAAGGAAGAAAGGTATATTTTTTGTCTTTTTCTTTACAGAACTTATTTTATAAGTCACTTTCATGGAAAAGTTTTCCAAAAACTCATAAAATTATAGAATATGGTAAAAAGGGTCAAAATATGTTCATAAAATGGTTTTTGGACAAGTTTTGGGTCATTCTTACACATTACATTTTAAGTTTAACCACTAAGTAATTTTGTTTTTACCTTAGTTGCTGTAATTAATTTTAATTACTTTCACTAATAAATTAGGAAAAAATTTAAGTTTTATTTAGTGGAAATTGTAAGTTATAATGTTTATAAATATGTAATACGTTTTTTGTAAATTTAATTAATATAATTGGTAGAAATTAATTTAAAATTAATCTCGTAGTCTTGACGAGAAAGCGGGTTTTTAAATCGAAAAAATAATAAAAGGTTTATAATTTTTTTATATTAAATTTCAATATAAAATTAACTAAAATGGACTAAATTGGATTAATTTATGTATAATTGAACTAATTTAACTTTAAAACCAATTTAAAATATATCTTAACATTATAAATTATTTAAATGAATAGGTAGTTTTTAATTAAGATTTAGTGTTTTTCACTATTCATCAAAAAATGAAACTACTCATAAAAATACAAAAAATTCACACCAAGAAAATTTTGATATTCAGATTTAAAAAATGGAGTTTATTTTTTTTTTGATAATTTATCTAAAATTTCTAAAATTTAATTTTAAATTATGTGTTCTAAACACGATTAACCGGTCTTTTAGAAAAGATACATTTATTCAGAAATTAGTTTTTATGTTAATTGATTGATTAGACACTCCAAGAGTCTAATATTAATTTTTTATATTATAATATCCATGTGATTCATTATTCATAAACACCATTTTAGTGTATTTTACAAATTGAACATTATTTCACATTATGATTGTAATTCCTTCTTAAAATGTAGTATTACAAGGTAAATTTTTTAACACCTCATAAAACACATAATGATCTTGATTTTATTTTAATATTTTATTTTTAGGTCCCTCGTGATATAAGTAACAGTTTTGGATTTCAGAGAACTTGAATATTCCCATTATAAGACCACCAACATGGGTCTTGAACCAAGAACATTCTGGGTGAAGTTAACTGGACAACAGCTCAATAAAAGTACTGTAGAGGCTAAGCTCCAAGCCCAAGGATTCTAAAATTTGAACTGGAGATATAATAAATCATGTGTAATATTTAATTCAATATTTTCATAAGATAATTCATATTTTTTAATGAATTTACAGGCTTCCCAAGTTGAAGATGAAATTTTGGGCTAGATTCTACGGCCCAGAAAAATAGTCCACTATTTAAAACATATCTCAAAAACCAGAAACTTTTTTAGGATGAAATTTTTTATACTAATAGGGTACATCCATATATTCATATTTTTCTTCTATTTTATACCCAAATTATACCATATAGATGCTAGTTTGGACACACCCGTCATAGACATGCAATTTGGTTCGGATTTTTTGTCAAGGGTGGAAAAGTCCACTCTCCCTTAACTTTACACCCACCTTGTCCTACCACCATTAATTTAGGAGACTTGGAATTTTTGGGTCTCAACCCAAGGATTCAAAAATTCCTATTTAAGGCATTTTTTGGAGGATTTAGGCATCTTCGGGTGTTGTTTTTATTTTAATGTTATGTTCCCATTTTGACGTTTTAATCGCATTTCTTCAAATTATAAGGTGTTTGAATCACATTAGTATCTTAATAAAACTTATTATTATTATCAATTTCTGTTATTTTTATTAACACATTAAAACCATTTCATTATGGTGTAAATTTATTCAAACAGTGAAGAGATGAATCCATCACAAAATGGTGGAGTGTTAGTTATTTTGTTTTTTTTAGTTCTTCAATTCTGTCTCATGAGTCTATTTTCTACTTCCATTGAGATCATAGAATCAATGGAGGGATAAATATTTTATGGGTTGATCCAAGAGAGTAGAAATGGGTTGTATTGGATGTTTTTTATCACTAAATTAATCAATAATTTCTTATTTTTATTGATAATTCTGGTTAACAACTTTAAAACTTCTTCATCCCTATTGAATTTTAAGACCACACACTCCAAGTGATAAAACAAAACTTTACCTTGGAGTTCTCATAAATATGATCCTTTTAGTTTATAAGTGATTATTATTAGAGTGATTATGTATTAAACTAGTAATTGATTATTATTTTCTAATCTCCTTAAATGAACCCATCTCAAATAAAAGAAAATGAAATAGTTGAAAAAAGGAATGCATCCAATCCACCCCAAGTGATAACCTAAGATAAACTCATTATTTTAAATTAAATTAACTTAAGTATATTAGTGTTCACTTAAACCTATCTAAAATAAACCCAAAGTTTTCCACTTTATATCCAAAAACAATACTATAATTTATGTGTTTAAAGGTTTCTTCTTAGGTCTCTATGGATTCCAAAACCTGAGATACACTATATGTGATCGCTTAACCCTAAAAACATGGATAAATTTGGGAGAGACCAAATTTTATCACCTTTGTAGGGGACCCAAGTAATTCATCTCAACACTAATTTTATTCTCCCCAATTTTTATTTTCTCACCTCAACTTCTCTTATCTTTTCCCCTTTTTTTGTTTTTCACTTTTCTTGGTGCATGTCCGCCTATACCTGTAACCAATCAAACTGACTTGTTAGGGTGGATAGTCTAGGGGTTGGGTAGAAAAGTACACCTAGATAACTTTATACATTATACCATAATATTCCAAATACTCCAGAGTCAAAAATTGATCCCATTTCAATGGAGGGTCTTCAAAGAAACCAACTCATAAACCCAGGTTTGAACTAAAATTGAAATCTAAATAAGGTAGCCCCAAACTTGGGTAATACAATAAATCAAACCATGAATGACTACCTCACACCTTCCTAGACCAATTTACCCTCTTTAATTAGGCATTTTTTCCTATGATAAGACCAATATATCTTCAAACGTCACATCCTAAACCACCTTCCAACCTTCCATGTGATGGAGTCATAAATTCCATAACGTCATGTCAAAGAGTTCAATGACATTGTTGAAACCATGTTCCCAACACATCAATTTGAATCAACTAATATGAGGCTCTTTCCTTTCTCACTAAAGGATCAAGTAAATAATTGGTTAAAAAATCTAATACCTACATCAATCCACTCTTGGGACCAATTTCAAAGATAATTCTATAAAAAATACTTCCCCCGTCACAATAAAATTGCGCTTAAAAAGAGCATCTAAAACATTTTTGAAAAATAAGGAGAGTCATTTTATGAAACATAGGGAAGGTTCAAATACACACTCAACATGATACCTTAATATGGATTCTTAATCCCAGAACAAGTTTTGATTTTCTATGAAGGGTTGGGTATGGGAAACAAAAAATTAATTGACATGGTGTGTAATGGAACCTTCAAAAACAAATCCCCAAATGATGCTTACAAGTAACTAAAAGGACTAGCCAAACAAAACCAAACATGGAGAACATCACCTTACTATGAGAATCCACACAAATATGGTGGAAGTAATACACTTAAGGAAGAGTCAATCCTTAGGGAAAAAGTTTTTCAGTCACTAGAAAGGTTGAGGAGATCGATCTTAAGAAGGTCCATGAAATTCATGTTGTTGACCCTATTTGTACAATTTGTCACAAACATGACCACAAAACTGAAAACTTCCCAAACATACCTTCCATTAAAGATTTTATTTTATGAGGAACACCATTGGAGTTCAATTCCCTAAAATTTCAGAATCCATGGTACCAAAACACTTTCAACCCAAGGTACAATGACGATCTAGGATTCTATTGGATAAATAACAAGCAACCCATTCAACAACCTAGTCAGCCACATGGACCAAAGCCCTACCCTCTAAAAAAAATTAAAAACTATAATCTGTTTTAACCAAAACCAATACAATACCAACATCCTCCTATCAAATATCAATAACCCATTAAATAATCGGTCCAATAACCAAAGTATCATTCTGGGATAAACCAACCAGCAGAATCCCTTACCCAATCAATACCTCTACCAATCCTTGAACAGTTGTGTAAATAAATGAGGAAAATGAACTCAAAAGTCTCATCCTTAAAATAGAAAATAAAAAATATTAAAAATTGGAAGGCACCCATGCCTACTCAGGTGGTACCATCCTTAACATTAATGGTATAATCTAGTTACACACAACCCTCTCATGAACAACTAAAAGAAGTGATTATTTTAAGAAGTGGTAAATCTATTGAGAAACCAAGACAAACCATTCCAAAACCATTAAAAGATTCAATAACACATGAAAATGATGAAAAAACACCAACATATTCTAAAACCACAATGATAATTAGAAGGAACCACAACCACACCAAACACTCAAACAACATGATCCCTTCTCTCAATGCATGAGAGGAAAATATAAACCATAAATAAGTGAAACTTTGCTGGAATTATTATCTCATGTTATGTTGAGTATTCCCCTTCTCGATATATTCCAAACTAATCCAACCTACTCAAATTATCTTAATTACTTTTGACCTTTTAAAAGTAATTTTTCACATAAAAACCGAGTCATTTTTGCTGCTAATGTGAGTACCAAAATTCAATGGACTATTCCTCCAAAGATGAAAGATCTAGGATATCTGTACATAAATGTTGAGTTAGGAGAGAACAAAGTTTTAAAATCCCTTTTTGATCTAGAAGCTAGTGTGAGCCTCATTCCATATTCCATGTATTTTTTAGTTAGGGCTCGAAGAACTCCAACCCACATCTGTCACTCTTCAACTTATTGATCGTAGTGTTCGAGTTCCTAAGGGGATCTTAAAGAATGTTTTAGTGAAAGTCGAAATTTTTATTTACCCTGTTGACTTCATTGTCCTTAACAATCACCCAATATTAGGTCCTAGGGAAAAGACCCAAATTATACTTGGTTATCCCTTCTTAGCAACAATCAACTCAGTCATCCGAGTTAGCAATGGGAACATGACAATAACCTTCAGAAACATGAGCCTTGATCTAAACATCTATAATGTAAAATATCAAATTGGGTATGATTAAGAGATACATGATTTTAATTGGATTGGTATTGTTGATAGTTAACTAGAGTAACATTAAGGAATTATTTAAGGATGTTTAAGTCATGTAGAGATTGATTTCCTTTGTTCACATGAGGAAAATTTGTCTCATTGGAATGAATCTAATTT
This sequence comes from Viscum album, assembly GCA_963277665.1. Taxonomy (NCBI): domain Eukaryota; kingdom Viridiplantae; phylum Streptophyta; class Magnoliopsida; order Santalales; family Viscaceae; genus Viscum; species Viscum album. The sequence goes on along the minus strand of OY728146.1, from coordinate 1,250,566,574 downwards.
AGATAGATCTTTTGATGATTTTATCAAATCAATCAAAAATAAATGATTCCATTGGTGAAATAAATAAAATTGAGTCTATACCCATTCATGACACTGATCTATCCAATTTTTTTACTAAAACATTTGTTGAAAAGGAACCAATTCTATTAAAAAATTTAGAAAAAGAAACAAAGTTTGAATCAAAGACCCATACTTCGTTCAAAAGTGTTAACCAATATGATCTTGAATTTAAGTTCCTACCCTCATCACTAAAGTATTAATTCTTAGGGTACAATCGAGCCTTTACTATTTTCATTTATTTCTCTCTTGAAACCTATCAGGAGTGGATGATTCTGGATGTCCTAAGAAAGCATAAGAAATAAATTGGATGGACCCTTTATGATATTCCTAGGATTATACCACTCATTAGAACTCATTTTATTGTTATTTAATATGACTCTAAACCATTTTTTCAACCTTAATGATGAATTAATCCCAAACTTATGGATATGGTAAGGAATAAACTTCTTAAGTTGTTGAAAATTGGTATCATCTACCCCATTGTTGAGAGTGGGTGGGTAATCCCAATTCAAGTCTTTCCAAAGAAATCTAGAATCATTGTGGTCACTAATGAGGATGTTGATCTTCTCCCCTCAAGGTTCAGTAGTGGATAGAGATCCCTTATTGACTATAGGAAGCTCAACTCATGTACCAAGAAAGACTATTTCCATTTTCCATTCATTTATCAATTCCTCAAGAAAGTAATGAATCATCAATTCTAATACTTCCTAGATGGATTCAAAAGGTATAATAAAATCTTGTTCTCCTTATAGTATCAAAGAAAACAACCTTTACTTTTCTATTCGGCACTTTTTCCTTCCAGCGTATGCCCTTTGGGTTATGTGATGCCCCTGGTACCTTTCAGCGGTGCATGATGGGAATCTTCTCAAACATGGTGGGGGATTATTTAGAGGTATTTATGGATGTCTTCTCAATAATAAGGGATAATTTTGAGGGATTAATCCTAAATTATGAAAGTTTTTTGTTAAGATTTCATGATAAGAATATCATTATAAACTGGAAAAAATGTCATTTCAAGGTAAAGAAAGAACTTTTTCTGGGCCATATAGTCTCCAAAAGAGGGATTTAATTTGATAAAGAAAAGGTTGATATCATTAGTCAAATTCCATCTCCTAAAACTGTCATGTAAGTGAGGTAATTATTATGATATGTTGGTTCCTATAGAAGGTTCATTATGAACTTTATCTCTATTTCCCGATCACTTTGTTCTCTTATAGTAAAAGTTGATTCATTTTTATGGATAAAAAACTTTGAGGAATCATTCTCTAGACTCAAGTCAGCTCTTATCTCTCCACCTATCATGCAATCTCCAAATTGGATACTTCCGTTTTAACACATGTGTGATATGAGTGACTTCTTTGTAGGATCAGTCCTAGGAAAACAGTATGAGAAAAATCCATGTGTCATTACATATAAAAAAAATCTTTAAATGATTCACAAATAAACTACAACACCACTGAGAAATATTTACTTGTTATTGTATTTTACCTAGAGAAATTCAATTCCTATCTCACAGGATCACTCATTATTGTCTTCACTGATCATTCATCCATAAAATACCTTTTCAAAAAACAAGATGAAAAGGATAAATTGATTATGTGGGTCCTTATTCTTAAAGAGTTTGATTAAACTATTATGGATAAAAAGGGTGTTGAAAATGTTGTATCTTATCATCTCTCGAGGATGTAATTCAAAGAAAACTCACATCACCTTTTTGTGTCTGATTTATTTCTCGATGAGCACCTCTACTCTGTGAGTGATTGAACATGGTATGCTGACATAAAAACCCATTTGGTTGTGGGTGAATTTCCAAAATTCATTAGGACCAAGGCTAAGAATAAATCCCTTTCAGATGTCAAACACTATGTGTTTGATGATCCATACCTCTTCAAGTTATTTCCTGATAAAATCATTAGGATATATGTTCTTCATTATGTTCAAGAGTCCATTCTAATATTTTGTCATGGAGAGGCATATGGAGGCCACTTTTCCACAAAGAAAACCACAACAAAGTTCCTCCATGGAGTTTTATACTGGCCTAACCACACTAAGATTCCTACCAATTTTTCTAAAGTAGTCCCCAATGTCAACAATTAGGATCCATTTCCATAAGGAATCAAATGCCTTGCACTCCCATTCTGGTCATTGAAATTATTTATTTTTTGGGAATTAATTTCATGGGACCCTTCCCAAAATCTAAGGGATATATTTACATATTCTTAACTATTCATTATGTCTCAAAATGGGTAGATCCCATTCCCACCAAGTCCAGTGACCATCATGTTCTGGTCTGATTTCTGAAAGAACGCATATTTTCTAGATTTAGAATCCCTAGAGCTATCTTCAGTGATCGTGGAACCCATTATTTCAACTGTTCCTTCTCAACACCCATGTGTAAGTATGGTATTTCTTATAAAGTTTCCACCACCTACTATCCTCAAAATAATGGTCAAGATAAGTTAGTGAATAGGGATATTAGGTAAATTCTTGAAAAAAATGTCAAAACCCTCTAGGAAATATTGGTCTGAAAAACTCTTGGATGCTCTTTGGTCATATCATATTGTATTCAAAACCATCCTAGGAATATCACTATATAGATTGTTTTATGGAAAATCATGTCATTTACCTGTTGAAATTGAACATAAGTCCTTCTGGGAAATAAAAAAATGAACTTTGAAATTTCTTTGTCCAAAGAATAGGGGAAATTAGATAATAAATAACATGAAGAACTTAGGATGGAGGCTTATGAAAATTAAAGGATAAATAAAGCTAGATTTCCAGACTACCAATCTAAGTATATCAATGTCAAACACTTTGAACTGGGAAAATTTGTGCACTTATATAGTTCAAAACTTCATTTACACCTGGGAAAGTTAAGGTATAGATGGACATGTCTGTACATAGGGCATCATGTGTACCCTCATGGGGTAGTAGAGATTCAGAATCCCACTAGTGGTCATGTCTTCAAAGTCAATGGTCATAGGTTAAAACCATTCATTTAATCATTCAATAAACATGATACAAAGGATGAGTTAATTCATATAAACTATGAACCAAAAAAATTGATAGATTTAGGGTCTATGTCAGGATAATGACATTAAACAAAGTTTTTTTTGGGAGGCAACCTGACCTTTACCTGTACATTTACTCAAGGTTATAGTTTCAAAGTAAAAATATATTTTTTCCATTTCCTTTTGTTTTTTTTGTTTATAGTTAAGGTAACTTCAAGGGGTTCCCATTGTGTTCTAATTTTGTTGGTGTTTAAGATTCAGGGGATGCTGAGATTGACATATTTTTAGGCAAATCACAGGTGTACAAACATAAACAATTATCATTGATGAGGCTTCTTTAAGTGAGATGGAGATCAAAGGAGTAATCTGGAGCATCATGAACTTTAACTTAAACTACCATGAGACTTTGATCCATGTTTATTATTTTAATTTTCTTTTATAAATATTATCCTCTACCTCTATCCAGTTCTAAATTTTCTTTTCTTCAAACACTAGGGAGAGTGTTATTTTAAGTTGGGGAGTGTGAAATAAAAAAAATTATTTTGTGCTCATAAAAAAATAATGTTTTGAAATAAAAAAAATCATGTAAGGAGAAATTAATTTAACCTAGAACATGATAATACAAATTTCTCTCTTTGAAATTGAATATCAAATAATTTTTCATTCCTTGATTTTTATTTTAATGCACATTAAATTTCATGAGAATATATTTTGGAAAGTGTAGTTTTCTGATGTGATTCTTCACTATTTACATTAATATCCATTTAAAAATATCACAACTCACATCCTTTGGATTATGGGGTATTATTTTGAGTTCTTAGGTTCCCATAAAATATGTCATAGGTTTGGTGATTGTTTTAATTTTAACATGAGTATTCAAAAAAACAAAAAATAAAAGAAACCAATTGTGGGTAGAATAATGGATTGACCTAATATGTGGCTTTTGGCACATGGGGATCGTGAATCCATAGTTTTCTATCCTAGATTTGGTTATTTTTTCTCTATTTGTGGTAATTTGATTTTTTTTATTGAGTAAAATTGAGACAATGCCCAAGTATGTCGGTTTCACTTGATTCCCTAGGTTCTTTGAGCCAAGGAGTCATTAGAAAAGTCTTGCTACTTGGGTTGACTAAATTGGGTTCAATTTCAATTAAGATGGAAATTTTTCAAAAAAAATACAAACATAAAACAAACATAAAGAAATGAATACTTATATTAATATTAAAATGTGATTACACCTAGCACTTCCATCTTTTCTCCCTTGAATAAAGATAAACACCCATTTCTATTGGGACACACAACACATTATCATGCTTAATTGAAATTAAATGAAATGTGAAAATTAATTTGAAAAAAGTAATGAGAGTGGTATTGGGAAATTTTTATGGAATTAGATTAATTTAAATGGTTTTTATGGGTTTCATAATTGTTTGGTATGGTTTCTTTTGGTGAGCAATATGTATTAAAATGTTTTTGGAAAAGGGAATTCGAATTTCATATTTTTGAGATATATTTTTCTTAGGAATAGAAAAACTCAAGTAGGGGGTGTTATTATCCACTATAAGAGGATAATATTTATTTTTTATATTATAATATCCATGTTATTCATTATCCATAAACACCATTTTTTGTTCATTTTACAAATTGAACATTATTGAACATTATGATTGTAATTCCTTCTTAAAATGCACTATTGAATGGTAAATTTTTTAACACCTAATAAAACATAGAATGATCTTGATTTTATTTTCATATGTTATTTTAAGATCTCAAATGATATAATTAACTATTCATGATTTTTTATCACATGAATATTCCCATTAGAAGACCACCAAAATGGGTCATGAACCAAGAATATTCTGGGTGAAGTGAACTGGACAACAGCCTAATAAAAGTACTGTATAGGAAAAGATTCAGGAAAATGATTCTAAAAATTGAACTATATATATAATACATCATGGGGAATATTTAATTAAAAATTGGTTCAAGATAATTCATAGTTTTTAATGGATTTTCAGGCATCCCAAGTTGAAGATTAAATTATGGTCCAGATTCTGTGGCTTAGAAAAACATCCCACTATTTAAATTATATATAAAAAACAAAAAACTATCTTAGGATGAAATTTTACATATAGTTAGGGTAAATTCTTATATTAATATTTTTATTATATGTCCCACCCAAATTATTCCATCTATATTTCCTTTTGTACACACTTATCTGAGGCATGCAAGTTGGCTCGGATTTTTTTTCAAGGGTGGAAAATTCCACTCTCTCTTAACTTTCCACCCACCTTGGCCTAACACAATTAATTTAGGAGACTTGGACTATTTGGGTATCTACCCAAGGATTCTAAAATTACTATTTAAGTTTTTTTTGAGTATTTAGGAATCCTGTTGTGTTGTTATCATTTTAATGTTATACTGCCATTTTGATATTGTAATCGCATTTCTTTAAATTATAAGTTGTTAGAATCACCTAACTCTCTTAATAAAACTACTCATTATTCTCAAATTATGTTATTTTTATAATCACTTTGATACCATTTCATTATGGTTTGAATTTATTTGCACTATTAATATATAAATCCTTCACACAATGGTATAGTTTTTGTTATTTTGTTGTTTTTACTTCTTCAATTCCATCTGTATGAGTATGTTTTCCGCTTCCATTGAGATCATAAAATCAATGGAGGGATAAATATTTTATGGTTTTATATATTAGAGTATAAATTGGATGGATTTTATTTTATTTATCACTCCATTAATGAATAATTTCTTCTATTAATTGAGAATTCTATTTGACGACCTTAAAAATTTTTCGTCCTTATTGAATTTTTTAGACCATGCACTTCAAGTGCTAAAATGAACCTTTACCTTAGAGTGATAATAAATATGATCATCCAAGTGTATATATGATTATTATTATAGTGTTTAGGTATTAAAATAGTAATTTATGATGTTTTTTATCTCCTTAAATGAACCTATCTAAAATATAAAAAAATGAAATAGACAAAACAAGGATGCATCCAATCTACCCCAAGTGATAACCTAAGATCAACTCATTATTTTAAATTGAATTAACTTAATTATATTATTGTTCACTTAAACCTATCTAAAATAAAATCAAATTTTTCCACCTCATGGAAAAAATAATCATATAATATATGTGTCTTTAGGTTTCTTCTTAGGTGTCTAAGGATTCGACAACCCAAGCTACACTACAAGTGATCGCTTAACCCTAAAGCATGGGTAAATTTGGGAGAGAAAAATCTTTAACACCATTGTAGGGGACCCAAGTAAGTCATCTCAACACTAATTCTATTCTCCCCCATTTATATTTTCTGAAATTAACTTATATTATCTTTTCCCCTTTCTTTTGTTTTTTTTTCTTGGTGCATGTCCACCTATACCCATGACCAATCAAACTGACTTGTTAGGGTGGATAGTCTAAGGGTTGGGGAGTCAAGTACACCTATAGAAATATTTACATTAGATCCTAATATTCAAAATACTCTAGAGTCAAAAATTGACCCTATTTTAATGGAGGGTCTTCAATGAAACCAACTCATAAAGCCGGGTGGGAACCAAAATGGAAATTCAAATGAGGAAGTGCTGGACTTGGGGAATACAGTCGATCAAACCATGAATGACTACCTCACACATTATTGTACCAATGAAAACTCTTTCATTATGCATGATTACTTAGTGGAATCCCATTATTTATTCAAACCTCATTTCCTAAACCACCTTTCAACCTTCCATGGGATGGAGTCAGAAATTCCATACCTTTATGTCAAAGAGTTCAAAGACATTTTTGAAAGAATGTTCCCACCACATCAACTTGATTTAGATAAGATAAGGATATTTCCTTTATAACTTAAGGATCGAGAAAATAATTGTTTAAAAATCAGATACTTGCATCAATCCACTTTGGGGACCAATTACCAAGAGAATTATACAAAAAATACTTCCCCCATCACAGAACAATTGCGCTTAAAAACAGCATCCAAAACATTTTTGAAAAAGAAGGGGAGTCATTTTATGATACATGGGAAAAGTTCAAAGACACACTCAACATAGTAACTCACCATGGATTCTCAATCCCACAACAATTTTTAATTTTCAATGAAGGATTGGGTTCGGGAAACAAAAAAAATTCATTAACATGATGTGTAATGGAACCTTCAAAAACAAATCCCCAAATGATGCTTACTTGTATCTTGAAAGACAAGCCAAAAAAACCAAAGATATGGAACATAACTTTTCTATTATAATCCAACCAAATCTGGTTGAATTCACACACTTATGTAAGTGAAATCCTTAGGTAAAAACATGTTGCACTCATTATGAAGGTAGAGGAGAACGATCTTAGGAAGGTCCGTGAAATTGCAACTATTGAACCTGTTTGTACAATTTATGAAAAAAATGACTACAAGACTGAAAAATTCCCAAACATCCATTCCATTAAAGATGTTATTTTATGAGGAACAACAGTAGAGGTCAATGCTCTAAAATTTCAGAATCCAAAGTACTAAAACACTTTCAACCTAACATACAAGGACCATCTAGTATTCTTTTGGAAAGATAACTAGCAACCCATCCAACAACTTAGTCAGCCTCATAGACCAAACCCCTACCCTCCACAAAATTTCCCAAACCATAACCAGTTCCAACCACAACTAATCAAATACCAACATCCTCTTATCCAATAACAAAAACCCATTCATCAACTGGTCCAACAACCAAAGTATTCTCCTAGGATAAACCAACCAGCACACGCCCCTACCCAATCCGTTCTTCTACAAATACTTGAACTATTGTATAAACAAATGGAGAAAATGAACTCAAAAGTATCATCCATAAAACATGAAATAAAAACCATTAAAACTATTAAATGCACCCATGCCTACTTAGGTGGTACCATCCTCAAACTTAAGGGAAGAATCTAGTTACACAAAACCCTCTTATGAACAACTAAAAGAAGTGACTATTTTAAGAAGTGTGAAATCCATTAAGAAAACTGGAAAAACCATTCCAAAACCATTAAAATCTTCAATAACACATGAAAATGATCAATAACCACTCATAGATTCTGAAAACTTCATTTACAATGAGAAGGAATAACAACCAAACCAAACACTCAAACAATAAGCTCCCTTCCCTCAATGCATGAGAGGAAAATTTAAACCATAACTGAATAAAACTTTTAGTGAAATCTTTTCTTAGGTTATGTTGAACATTTCCCTTCTCTATGCAATCCAAACCATTCCTTCCTACTCAAAGTACCTTACGGACTTGTGAAATTTTAAAATAAAATTTTCACATAAAAACCATGTTCTTTTGGATGCTAATATGAGTACCAAAATTCAAGGGACCATTCTTCCAATGTTGAAAGATCGAAGATGTACATAAAAGAATTTTGAGTTATGAGAGAACAAATTTTTCAAAGACCTTTTTGATCTAGGAGCTAGTGTGAACCTCATTCCATATTTCATGTATTTTTAGTTAGGGATCGAAGAAGTCCAACCCACATATTTCACTCTTAAACTTGCTGATCATAGTGTTTGAGTTACTAAGGGGATCTTAATAAATGTTTTATTGAAAGTTGAAATTTTCATTTACCCTGATAAATTCATTTTCCTTGAAAATCACCCAAGATTAGGTTCTAGGGAAAAAACCTCCATTATCCATGTTCGTCCCTTCTTAGAAACAATCAACTCAGTCATTTAATTTAGTAATTAGAACATAACAATATCCTTTAGAAGCATGATCCTAGATCAAAATATATACAATTCAAACTCTCAAATTGGTGATGATGAAGAGATCCATGAGGTTAATTGGATTTTTAGTGTTCATAGTGAACTAGAGGAATGTCAAGGAATTATTAAAGTATGTTTAAGTCAAGAAGATATTGATTTCCATTGTTCATATAAGGGAAATTTTTCTCCTTGGATTTAATCTCTTTCAGATATATCTTTTTATGATTTTATCAAATCACCAATAAATGATACCATTGGTGAAATAAATAAAATTGAGTCCATACCCATTCATGAAACTGATCTATCCAATTTTTTTGGATGAAACTTCTATTGAAAAGGAACCAATTCTATCAAGTAATTTGGAAAAATAAATAGATTTTGATCCAAATTCACATCCTTCTTTCAAAAGGATTAACCAATATGTTCTTTAATTTAAGGTCATTACTTCATCATTCAAGAATAAATTCTTAGGGTACAATCGAGACTTTCCTATTTTTATTTCTTCGTCTCTTGAATCCAATCAAGATAGGATGCTACTGGATCTCCTAAGAAAGTGTAAGAAAGTAATTATATGGACCTTTTCTGATATTCCAAGTATTATCCCACTCATTGGAACACATAATATTGTTCTTGAATCTGACTCTAATCCATTTCGTCAACCTCAATGGAGAATCAATCCCAAACTTATGGATATATTAAGGAAATAACATATTATGCTGTTAAAAATGGGTATCATCTAAACCATTATTGAGAGTGAGTGGGTAAACCCAATCCAATTCATTCCAATGAAATCTAGAATCATTGTGGTCACCAATGAGGATGGTGATCTTCTCCCCACAAGGGTCATTAGAGGATGGAGAGTCTGTATTAACTATATGAAGCTCAAATCATGTACTAAGAAATACCATTTCCTATTTCCCTTCATTTATCAATTCCACAAGTGAGTGGTGGATCATCAATTCTACTTATTTCTAGATGTATTCTTATGGTATAATCAAATCGAGTTCTCCTTAGAGGATCAAGGAAAAACAACCTTTACTTTTCCATTCGGTAATTTTTCCTTTAAGGGAATGCCCTTTGGGTTATGTAATACCCCTGTTACCTTCCAACAATGCATGATGGGAATATTCTTGGACATGGTGGGGGATTTTTTAGAGGTATTTATGTATGAATTATCAATATTTGGGGACACTTTTTAGGGATTCCTTCTAAATTTTTAAAGGGTTTAGTCATGAAATGAGGATAATAATATCATTCTAAACTGGTAAAAATATTATTTCATGGTAAAGGAAGGGCTTGTCCTAGGCCATCTGGTCCCTATAATATGGATTTAATTTGATAAATCTAAGGTTGATATAATTTTTCAACTCCCCACTCCTAAAAAGTTTATGTAAGTGAGGTACATATTAGGATATGTTGGTTTCTATAGAAGGTTTATTAGGAACATTAACTCCATTTCTCGGACACTTTGTTCTCTTCTGGTGAAAGATCCACCATTTTAATAGATAGAAAGCTATGAGTAATAATTATCCACACTCAAGTAATCTCTTTCCTCTCCACCTATTATGAAATCTCTGAATTGGAAACTTTCATTCGAACTCATGTGTGATGTGAGTGACTTCACTATATGATTTGTCTTAAGAAAATGGTGTGACAAAACTCCATGGGTCATTGCTTATGGAAGAAAATATTTAAATGATGAACAAATAAACTACACCACCATTGAGAAAGAGTTAATTTTTTTTGTCTTTTCTATAGATAAATTCAGGTCTTATCTTATAAGATCACTGATCATTGTCTTCACCGATCATTCATCCCTAAAACAACATTTCCATAAACAAGATGCCAAGGCTAGATTGATTAGGTAAGTCCTTATTCTTAAAGAGTTTGATTAACCCCTTAAGAATAAAAAGGGTGTTAAAAATTTTGGAGTTTATCATCTCTATAGGATGGAATTAAAAGAAAACTCACATCACCTTTTTGTGTCTGATTCATTTCCCAATGAACACCTCTACTCTGTGAGTGATTTATTATGGTATGCTAACATAGAAAATCATTTGGTTACGTGTTACATTCCAAAATTCCATGGCACACAAGCTGAGAATAAATTCATTTTTGATGTCAAACACTATGTGTTTGATTATCCATACCTCTTCATGTTCTGTCCTAATCAAATCATTTAAAGATGTGTTCTTGAGTCAAAGAAAGAGTCCATTCTAAGATTTTGTCATGGAGAGGCATGTGGAGGACACTTTTCCACAAATAAAACCACTAAAAAGGTCTTACAAAGTGGTTTATACTAGAATAACCTCACTAATTATACCTACCAATTCTACCAAAATTGTCTCCAATGTTGATAATTAAGATCCATTACCAAAAGGAATCAAATGTGCCACACTCCCATTCTGGCCAACTAAAACTTTGATTTTTGGGGAATTGATTTAATGGGACCTATGCAAAACTATAGGGGATATATTTACATCTTATTACCAATTAATTATGTATAAAAATGGTTAGAGTACATTCCCACCAAGTTTAATGACCATCATGTTGTGATCTAATTCCTAAAATAGCACATAGTTTCTAGATTTAGAATCCCTAGAGCTATCATTAATGATCATGGAACCCCATTCTACAACTGTACTTTCTCGACCCTCGTGTCCAAGTATGGGTTCTATCATAAATTTTCCACTTCATACCATCCTCAAACCAATGGTCAAGATAAGTTAGCGAATAGGGAGATTAAGTAAATTCTTGAAAGATTTGTTTATCCCTCTAGGAAAGATTGGTCCAAGAAACTCTTGGATCCCTTTAGGAATATCATAATACATTCAAAACCATCCTATTAATGTCGCCATATAGGTTGGTTTATGGAAAAGCGTTCCATTTACCTGTTTAAATTGAACACAAGGCCTTTTGGGAAATCAAAAAAACGAACTTTGACATTTCTTTGGCTGAAAAAAAGATGAAATTAGATCAAAATGAACTTGAGGAACTTAGGATGGAGTATTCTGAAAATTCAAGTATAAATAAATCTAGAGTTCATGCCTATAAATCTAGAAATCTCAATGTCAAACACTTTGAACTGGGAAAATTCATTATCTTGTATAGTTCAAAACTTCATTTACACCTGGGAAAGTTAAGGTCTAGCTGGTCAGGTCCTTACATAGTGCATCATGTATGCACTAATGGGGTAGTAGAGATTTAGGATCCCACTAGTTGTCATGTCTTCAAATTCAATGGTCATAGGTTAAAACCATTCATTGAATCATTCAATAAACAAGAAATAAGGGGTGATTTAATTGAGCCAACCTATGAACCAGAAAAAATTTGATATATTTATGGTCCATGTCGGGGTAATAACATTAAACAAAGTGCTTTCTAAGAGGAAACCTATCCTTCACCTATAAATTTACTCAAGGTTGGAGTTTCAAAGTAAATGGTATTTTTCCCTTTCCTTTTTTTGTTTATTTTTAGTTTAGGGAACCTCAAGGGGTTCCCATTGTGTTCTAATTATTTTGGTGTGCAAGATTTAGGGGATTCCAATATTGATGGATTTTTAGGAAAATAAGAGGTGTAAAAACACAAACTATCATCATTGGTGAGGCTTCTTCAAGTAATATGGAGATAAAAGGAGTAATTAAGAACTTAATAAACTTCAACTTCAACCACCAGGTGGTTTTTCTCCATGTTTATTATTTAAATATACTTTTATAACTCTTTTCCTCTACCTCTATCCCATTCTAAATTGTCTTTTCTTTAAACACTAGGGACAATAATATTTTAATTTAGGGGTGTGAAATAAAAAAATTGTTTTGTGTTCATAAACAAAATAAAAAAATAAATAATGTTTTGAAATAAAAAAAATAAATTTAATGAGATATCCTTTTAACCTTGAACATGAAAATACAAATTGAATTCTTTTAAATTGAATATTAATTAATTTTTCATTCCTTTATTCTTATTTTAATGCATGTTTATGTTCATGAGCATAGATTTTCGAAAGTGCGGTTGTCCAATGTGATTATCAACTATTTACATTTTCATCCATTTAAAAAAACACAATGAACATCCTTTGGATTGTGGGGTGTTATTTTGAGTTCTTTTTCTCCCATAATAAATGGGATATGTTTGGTTATCATTTTAATTTTAACATGAGTATTAAAATAATAATAAAAAATTTAAAAATCCAATTGCGCGTAGAGGATTGGATTGATTTAATGTGTGTCTTTCGGTACTTGGGGATCATGAATCCATAGTTCTATAGCCCGGATTTGGTCATTTTATCTCTATTTTGAATAATTTGAATTTTTTTTGATTGATTAAACTTGAGATGATGCCTGAGTATGTGAGCTTAACTTGGTGCTCTATGGTCTTTGAGCTTTGGAGTCATTGGCAAAGTCTCACTACTTGGGTTGACTCGATTGAGTTCAATTTCAATTACCATGGACAAATTTGGAAAAAATACAAAAAAAAAATCAAAAATAAAAAATAATAAGTGAATACTCATATTAATATTAAAATTTGATTCAACCTAGAACTTCCATATTTTCTCCCTTGAATAAAGATGAACCCCCATGTATATTGTAATACACAACACATTATCATGCTTAATTAACATTGGATGAATTGTGGTGATGAATTTAAAAAAAGGAATGGGATTGGGCTTGGGATATACCTCTATAACTAGATTTATTTAAATTATTTTGATGGGTTTCATAATTTTTTGGTATGAGGTCTTTTTGTGAGCAATATGTGTTAAACATTTTTTGTAAAAAGGAATTCGAATTTCATATTTTTGAGATATATTTTTCTTGGGACTAGTAAACCTCAAGTTAGGGGTGTGATTTTCCACTAGAAGAGGATAATATTAATTTTTTATATTATAATATCCATGTTATTCATTATTTATAAACACTATTTTAAGTGCATTTTATAAATTGGACATTATTTCATATTATGATTGTATTTCCTTCTTAAAATGCACTATTTCATGGTATATTTTTTAACACCTCATAAAACATATAATAGTATGGATTTTATTTTAATATTTTATTTTCATATCCCCCATGTTATAGGTAACAATTATTGATTTTGGATCACTTGAATATTCTAATTAGAATACCACCAAAATGGGTCTTGAACCAAGAGCATTCTGGGAAAAGTGAATTGAAGAGCATCCCAATAAAAGTATTGTATCAGTCAAGATCCAGACCCAATGATTATAAACATTGAACTGGATATATAATAAATCATGTCAAAAAATTTCATTCAATATTGGATCAAACTAATTCGGATTTTTTAATGGATTTCTAGGCGGCCCAAGTTGAAGATAATATTCTGGGCCTGATTTTACGGCCTAGAAAAACAGCCCACCATTTAAATCATATCTCGAAAACCAGAAACTCTATTGGGATAAAATTTTACATATAGTTAGGTTAAATACATATATTTATATTTTTATAATATGTCCCACCAAAATTGTTCCATCTAAATTCTCATTTGGACAAACCTATCAGATGCATGAAAGTTGGATCATATTTTTTTCAAGGGTGGAAAAGTCTACTCTCCCTTAAATTTGAACCTACCTTTGCCTACCAAGATTAATTGAGTAGAATTGGGATGTTTTGGGATCAACACAGGGATTGAGAAATTCCTATTTAAGGTAGTGGTGTTGGCCGATTTAGGAATATTTGTGTGTTGTTTTCATTTTAATGTTATGCTTCCATTTTGATGTTTTAATCGCATTTCTTCAAATTGTAAGTTGTTCGAATCACCTTAGTATCTTAATAAAACTTAATCTTCATCTCACTTTATGTTATTTTTATTAACATGTTGATACCATTTCATTATGTTTTGAATTATTCACATAGTGAAGAGATAAATCCTTCACACAATGGTGGAGTGTTCATTATTTTTTTGTTTTTACATCTTCAATTATGTCCTCATGAGTCTACTTTATACTTCCATTGAGATTATAGAATCAATTGTGGGATAAATATTTTATGGTTTGATCCAAGGGAGTATAAAGGGGGTGGATTGGATGTTATTTATCACTCTATTAATGAATAATCACATATTTTAATTGATAATTCTATTTTAAAACCTTAAAACTTCTTTGTCCTTGTTGAATTTTAAGACCACACACTTAAAGTGCTAAAATTAACCTTTACCCTTGAGTGATCATAAATATGATCCTCCAAGTGTATAGGTGGTTATTATTATATTTTTTAGGTATTAAACCAATAAGTGATTTTTTTTTATCACCATAAATGAACCCATCTCAAATATAAGAAAATGAAATAGTCAAAAAAGGAATGCATCCAATCCACCGCAAGTGATAACCTAGGATCAAATCATTATTTTAAATTAAATTAACTTAAGTATATTAATTTTTACTTAAACCTATCTTAAATAGACCCAAAGTTGGCCAATTTATAGTCAAAAACAATCATATAATGTATGTGTTTGTAGGTTTCTTCTTAGGTCTATAAGGATTCAACAACCCAAGCTACACTACAATTGACTTCTTAACCCTAAAAACATGGGTAAATTTGGGCAAGGCTGATGATTCTTATTTTATTTATAATCAATATATAACTAATAAAAATTTAAAAACTATAAATTTTAATAATTAATTTAATATTATTCATTTAATTCATTACAATTTCTAGTCTATACCTATTATATAAAAAAATAATATTAGTAGTATATAATAGTTTGTTAAAACATAGTCTTGTATGTAATGAAATATATCAATGAAACTTAGTATTATGTGTAGCACAAGACAAACTAAGTTTTGTGTGTACCATAATATAAACTAAGTGTTTCATGTAATGCAATCTTAACTTGGTGTTTCATATAAAGAAATCTTAACTTGGTGTAGCATGAAATGTGAGCCATCAATTATTTTTAATCTATTCAAAAATAATAATTCCTAAAAACATGGGGTGTTACATTTTACCACCCTTAAAATTAATTTCACCTTCAAAAATCATTTTGGTGATAAAAATTTTAATAATTTAATGTTCCTTTCATATAAACCCACATCGTAAAAATTAATACTAAAACTTCCTTTAAAGATGGAAATTTGGAAACATAACAGTTATTGAAAGTAACTCATAACAAGGTTTTTGAATAGGAGAACATAGGTTTGAAGTGAAAACATGAACATATAAGAGAAAAATAACACCCAAATACTGATGGAGAGTGATAGGGTACATGGTCAAGAAAAATTTAATGATCACAAATCTATAAACTAAATAGGCTTCAAAAAGGTCACTATAACATCAAAAATAATTATAGTAGGACAACATTTTATTTCGATACCCTTTTCCTGAAGATGAAATTTTTTCAAAAGAATATATACTTACTTGATTTAATTCTATTTCACAAGAACAATATCATCCATTAGTTGTTCCTTGATTGATTTTCACTTTATCTCTTACTCCAAGAAATCAAGGTGAATTTGTTGTGTTTGAAGCACTAATTGATCATAAGATCCATAAATAGAATGACAATTAATTTTGTCTATCTTAATTTATCATCACAACAAAATGGGTTTCATAGGTTATCTAATATGCATAAATATTCATATTGTGAAACATTAATATCTGAAACCTTATTCAGGGTTCAATATAAACCTTTTCAAAAATGGTTAGCCTTTTGACCCTTATGAAAGATTAAAATCAAAAAAAATAGAAATAAGGTTATTAATTTTCTCAGAATCAGCTTAACATTGATCCCCCGTATATCATAAAGTATCTCTTGATTACAACACACCAAATATGTGAATACCATCATCATGTATTCACTTAAAACATGGTAATAACCTGATTTATCATAAAAACATACTAAAAGGATATATTCTTCTTCATTCCTTACATATAACACATATTATTATATATATTCCTTAAATCCAAAAAGGTTGTAAAATTCATCAATGATATAATAATATACTTTTTCAACAGATCCTTTATCAGTTCTGAAGCCATCAATATTATCCAATTTACTTTATCCATATGAATAATCTATTTATCCAAACTAAACACCATTTTCTCAACATTAGGATTTTATTAAGGGTTACCTTGCCTTAATCATGTGTTTTCTAGAAAATATAACCTTACCATTAAATCACTTTTCTAGTTCATTATCAAGAATCAACATATTCTTTCAAATCCTACATAAAAAACTTATAATTAAAAATCCTTATATATTTCATACTTCATATAATATAATATTTGAATTATAATACATAAATACTTCATCCATACCACTTTATTCTTAAATAATTAACTAATATTCATCATCTTATTCTTTAACACTTATTTCCTTCCACGTTTCATCTATAGTCACTTCATAATCATCAATATAACCATTAATAATACCTCATTATTGATTCTCTTCATAATATTTCCCTTTAGGATACTGATTTTCATAATTCCCATACTTTACACATTTAAATCATTCAATATTTGATGATATCTTAAGGAGGAAATTACTTTTATTCATTGCATTAACTGAAATTTTCATTTTCCCTTTCTAGTTATTTTCTTTGTTTCCTTATTTTCCATAGTCAAAATATATTTATATTCCTATAAGACATACACTTGGGTGTTTCTTTCCACATTCTTGAAAAAAATGAGACTAAATTTTCTTTCCTCCATAGTCTCCATTACTCAAAGTCTTAGAGAAATCCTTCCTTGTATTATTTGGTGATTCTGAGAGTTCGATAAGGTATATATTGTTAATCATGTTCTATGAAAACTTATTTGACATAAACATAACATCTTTTACTCCAGTCATCATCACATTTGGATTCTCCTCAGCAAATCTTCTATCACATTCAATGTTAACCCGGTTCTTTCTAGTTCCCTCTATTGACTAAAACCAAAAAACATAGTGTAAACAACACTAATCATAGTGGTAAACCAAATAATCATGAAAATCACTTATATATTCTCTAAATCATAGAATTTTCTTTAATATAAGACACCATATTCTCATCCTAGGTCATTCAAATTCATATTTTATTTAAATCATTCATGATATTTTATAAATGGTTTTTTAATCTCCAAATAACATCCCCTAGGAGTTTCAAACAAATAGTGCAGTAAGTCCTGTTCTCATGTACTAGTTTCTAATCGAGTTTAGCTCAATACGATGTTTTTGGGGTTGTTTATCCTAGGTATATATGTTCCATAACCACATCCACTTGTAGTATCTAGAAATTAATGTATTTCTAGGAAACCAATTTCTCTATCCTTTACCAAAATTCTAGTAAATTTTCCTATACTTGAAATCATCCTTAGACATATCCTTATAGACATCCCTAAACATATCCTTAGAAATATCCCAATGGATTTCACAAAAAATTTCTCAAACTAGTTTCTAAAGGTTGACTAAACCTTTCCTTTGATACCAACTATAGTGAGCTAGGATTCTAATACATGGATATTACATCTTTTTAGTTGAATATTCATTAAATTATACAAATGAAAGCCTAAGAACAATAATAGTTTATTTTATTTGGAAATTAGAACATAATATTCTAATTAGGTGAATGATATTTAATTCTTCCTAAAAATATATTCCCAATCAGTACAACTACTTAAAATAATTCTTCATAACCTAGGGAAAGGAAACATAATAAACAGTGAGCTCAGATGCTCGGTAAGGGTAAATAAAGGAGATATGTAATCATAACATGAACATAATGGTATGATAACATGAGAATAACATTTAAAGACTATACCCTACATATCAAAGATCATAATCACTAGTCATTGAATAAATATTGGGAGTTCATAACATATGATTCATAATGAAATAAAAGAACATGACTCATGAGAGCATAACATTGGCATAACACATAGACTTATGGCATACAAATAACCATAGAAAATAATTTCCATATTAGTCATGGATTACAACCAAGACCAACATAGTAGAAAAAGTCCTTTACTGAATTAGGTTCACTCCAAGTTCCATCCTTATATTACTGAACATTTTTTACTTCCTATTCCATCCCTATATTACTGAACCAGGTACACTTCTCATTTTATCCCTGTATTACTAAATCGGGTTCACTTCATGTTCTAGCCTTATATTACTGAACTGGGTTCACTTTCCCATTTCAGCCCTATATTATTGAAACGATTTCACTCCCCTTCAAGTCATGTATATCTCATTAGATATATATATTTATATTTATATTTATATTTATATACCCAATTTATTTGAGTGAGATATAGATCTCACTCATCACATAATGAAATCATACATATGTGTGCCACATGATCATAAAAATTCATCATATCATAACCTATGAAATGAAATGGGTATCATAAAAATTTCATCATATCATAACCTATGAAAAAAGATAAGTTTCATAATCATTTCATCATATCATAACCCATTAAAAGAAGCAGGATACATAATAATTTAATCATGTTGTAACTTTTGGAAGAGAAACTGGTTTCATAAACACATTTTCATCTCAAACATAAAACATACAAAGAAAGATTAAGAATAGTTTCCTTGGATTATATACCCAGTAAATAATAAACTATATAAATGGATGTAATCTTATATGGAGAAGGATTTTTAAAGGTCACTTGGAATATTTATCAAGGAAAATATCCTTTTCTTTGAAAATCACTTTGATAAAACATTTTCAAAATCATTTTCTTTGAAAATAACATTGGAAACATATAAATAAAGATTTGAACATTCATTTAGAACATTTCTTGAGGAAAATATTATTTCCTATTTAAAAAAATATTTTTAAAATATAAAACCTTTTGAAAACAATTTTCTTTAAAAATAACCTTTAAAAGTAATGAAATAGTCTTTAAAAATAATTTAAAACAATTTTTAAGTTTAAAAAAATTTTAAAATCCTTTTCCTTTAAAATAACCTTTGAAACGTATAAAGGAATATTTAAAAATAATTAGAAACAATTTTTATGTATAAAACATTTTATAAATCCTTTTCTTTGAAAACATCCTTTGAAACTTATAAAGGAATATTTGAAAATCATTTAAAACAATTTCTACAGATATTTTTTAAATCCTTTTTTTTAATAAACCTTGGAACTTAAAGAGAAATATTTGAAAATGATTTAAATTTTTTTTTAAAACATAAAAAAATTTCAATAATAATTTTCCTTTAAAATGATCCTAAAATATCATTTATAAAAAAAATTAAACCATTTTTGTAAAACATTGTTTTGGAAGAAAAAATATATCAGACCGAAGAGTTAAATAAAGCTGAATTTTATTTAAAAACATTTTCTTAATTATATTAAGTACAAAAGAGTGGTAAAATGGTACCATTAAATTAATATATCATTAATAACTATAAGAGATTAAAATTAATTATAATTATTTAGATATGGATCAAAATATTTAATCAATGTAAGCATAATCATAAATAATCTCGATGAACGATGAGATTGTAGAAATAAACTCATACAACATTGGTAAATTTGAATCATAATAAAAATGAAATAATACCATTACATGAGAATTAAAATATCATGAAAATAAGTTTATTAATGATATAGCATGTCAAAGGGGCATTATATACACCTTGTAAAGGATTATAGGTGCATAACATAACATTTATCTCAAAGAAGGAAAATTAAGACAAAATTCCCTTACTGATTTGGAAAATTTTGAACTGTAGATACCATGAAATAGATATCCTAAAATGGATATGAAAATAAAAATAAAATTGATTATAATAATAATAAAATACATTCATTGTTATTATATACACCACATAGAATCAAGATCTGGTGAATATAACATGTGTCTCACAAAAGTAAAAAGTGAGACCAAAATCACTTACCTTATGTATTGAAATCCATCATACTCATTAACAATTATTGTATAATAAATATAATTTAATTATACATATATTAAGGAATAATATTCATATATATAATATCATAAATTATTTTCTTATTACTTTTTATTACCCTTTTACTAACGATCCCTTTTTAAAGTTTCATTTTGGGTAATAACCCCTTTGTTTTTCATAAATGTTTTGATTCATTATATTTTTTGTTTTCTTACCTTATTCATAATTTAATAATATCCATAATTTCAAACATGATATAAATATAATATATATTTAGTATATATGTATTTATAAAAATATATAAAATAGACATATGGGAAATGGAATACAATATTCATGGAGACAGTTGGTTGTACATACGCATGAAAGTTATTTCCATTTTACTCTCATATTGAAAGAAATTAGATTATATGATATATTATCATTATATATAATCATATTTATGTCATATATATCAAAAAAATTTATTAAACGCATCCTTAATTTATTCCATGTATAGCGTTAATGAATCACATCGTTTCGCGAGGTGGTAGTTTGTCATACACATGAACGATGTTATCATATTCCCACAAAATAGAAATCATGAAGGTGTGCATTATATAATAATTAAAAAGAATAAATACATCATAAATATAATATATATCATATATAAATTTTATTTCCATCATTATTACCAACCATGAAAGCTGTTAATAAAAAATAATGGCATCGGTTCGAGAGACGGTAGTCCGCCGTACACATAAATGATGATTTCGTAATCCATTTAATGGAAGTGTGTGAATTTGTAGGTCATACCAATAACATAATAATATCTTAATTTATGTGAGATAATTATTTTATTATAAATACATTATATAAAAATATTTTAATGGGTTTTAATAAGAAATAATACAAAACATTCATTGATAAACACTACCTCTTCTTTGGGTATCTCTTTTTAGTTTTCACCGATGGACTTCCGTGGTTGGATTTCAGCCCACTGTGAGGATTATAGGATTAGAGTGGGGAATAGGATAATTTATTTTGGTAGTTATTGGATGATACAATTATCTTGATATGTGAGAATAATGGGGTAGAGTGGGTACCCATTTATAGTTTAGGAGGAGTGGTATTCTTGTAGATACTAAAAAGTATTTACTATTGAGAGGTCAAGAATACCTCAAGTTGCTCCAAAAATGATAATTAATGTTTTTTAGGGATTATATTGTCTAGAAACACATCCACCAAAAGTTTATAAACATGTTTCAAGCATTGTTTTCCATAACTTTTAAGTTTTATTATTTTACCATTTTGGTATTTCATTATGTTAACTAGTTTTCTAACCTAAGTAATTTATTCTTTAAGACTAAGTTATAGTAACCCTTACTATTTAATTTTTAATTATTTATTATAATTATTATTTATAATTTATAAATTATAAATCCTATGTTTTTTTGAAATTAACTTTAACACAATCGCATGTAACATAAAAAACACCTCTTTAACTATAACTGTACTAATCGATATTTTTCTATTTAATGGTAAATAAAATCATTATAAAATAAAAATTGGTCCATGAATGGACCAAAGTTGATATTTATTAATATTTTAAAAAACAATTTATAGAAAATAGATTTTTTTTGTAATTTTAAATAAATTAAAAAATATATTTATTATAAAATGACATTAATGTCAATTTTGACATTATCAATTTAATTTAAATTAAAAAATCAAGAAAATAATGTAAATAGAATAAATTATGTTCACACATTTTTAAAATGATATATTAATGAATAAAAATAATTTAAAACAATAATTAATTCAATTTACTTTGCTTTTAATGCTTTTAGTATCATTTTATTTATTTAATTATTAACTAAATAATTCATGTGTTGGAATTTCATAAGAATTTAATGTAATTGTATCATCTATAAAATTTTAAAATAAATTATCAAGATAAAAAATAATTTATCTTCCCAAATAATATTTATAGCTGAACTTATGTAGTTTTTTTTCCTATTCTAAAGTGTAGAACCTCAAGCTGGATTGACCACTAAGAGGGGAGGGGTGAATCGATGGTTAGTTTTTATGAATCCCTTTTTATTCAAATTATTTCTCTCAAACTTTTTAAAGTACTATATATATTAAATATTATATCTCGGTATCACTTCGTGTGTAGTAGTAGTAACAAAATAAGTACTCCACGGTATTTACAAGGTTCGGTACAAATATCCACTCCTTACCATATTGGTCCCCTAATATGAATTATTTGCTATCAAATATGTGATTACAATGCTCTATCTCCAACAGAGATACTCCCTTTAATTAAAAATCCAAATAAAATATTTTTTCTCTAGATCCAATTGAGAGACTCCATTTTCTTATATCACCAACTGAAATATTTTTTCTCTGGCTCTAACCGAGAGACTTCTTATGCTCCTAGCTCCAACTAGAAGACTTTAACTACTCCTGACACCAACTGGAAGACTTAACCTCTGATGAAAGGCTTGATTCACAATAAGATTATTTTATAATATTATTTCATGATCATGTTGTACCAAACTTTCTCATGTACCCAAGTACCTTCAATAACTAATGGTTGAGTATTTTGGTCTTGCTCAGTAATTCTGATCACCTGTGATTGACCAGTTTCCTATGTGAAATAATGATCGAGCTAATTCTTCCTTTGACCTGAAGTCCTATCCTCACTTAGATATGCACATGTAGTGCACACAAATTCTTCTTTATTATTTAATGAATGATTGATACTTTCACAAACCTCAATCAGTATCACTTCATGCAAGAATTTCATGGTATCCAGATATCTAGGTTTGGGTCTCCCAAGACTCACTATAGCATATATATTGAATGTTATTATTTATATTTTATGTTATTTTATTTTATTTTTTTCTTGGTTGTCTCAAAATTTCTTCACTTGCGCATGTGTTTCACGGGTTCTTACATATACTACCTATTTCATGAAAACACACACACACACAGACTTTCCACCTTTATCCCTTTACACACACTCACACAAGGGAGTGTAAACTAAACTGCTTTCTTCATGAAAGGTTCCTCTTAAAATTAACTGGCCTTCTCAAAATCATTCATACAATATAGGCATGTGTTTCTCTTCTTTCTCATGAAGAACAATGTAGATAACACTATCTCATAGCTTATCAAGATGTTTATGCAAACCATGGAGATTGATATACATTATCCTAAGTATGCTTGATGATACCAAGTTTCTTCATGAACCATTTCAATAGTGTTGTTCACAAGTTGAATGATAACATCCTTCTTCCTTCTCCATAATAAAATATTATCACAAAGAGGGATACTGTTCATGATAGTAGTGGCTCTACAGATTCTTTGTTTTCTATAGAAAATGAGAGCTCTCTTTAATATCTCAAAAACTCACCCTCGATCAGTGAATACTCATTTAATAGGTGAGTTTCACCACCTAATATCCAAAAAATATGCCACATCATGGACTCCATTAATACCCTAAGATTTAATCCATGTAGATGACTTATTTAAACACTCTAATTGTTTAGTATTATCTCAAACATACACTAGATACATGGAATATTTATTTAGTGAGTTCATGTTTCTTCTTTTTAGTGATCTCCTCTCATGTATTCCAAAAGGATTACATGCCTTTTATATTTTAATCTCGCACATACCACAGACATAGTGTTCTTTTCAACTAATGTTTTCAGTTTCTTCATAGCTCATTCATTGAATTCCAACACATGCTTACAAAGTGTAACATTCCAGTATGATGATTCAAAAACTCATATATTCATCAACTTTTTCATAGAGTAACCATGGAGATCTTGGTCTTGATCAAAGGTGATTCTACCTCATTTATATAATTCTAGAGATCCTAAAATATCCAAAGTAATAAGACAATTTTCTCATTAAAATCAGCATAGCGTGGGATCTCAATAGATGAATAAAATAAAATTATCAAATGGTTCGTGTAATATCTTATTTTTTAATTTGTAGTAATAGTACCCATGTGTCTTTCATCCCATATAAAAACACACATGTATTAGATCCATGGTTTAACAATCAAGCTCTACTTCTTAGTGTCCAAGATTCTTTTCTCCCTCCTGGTACCACCCCATATCATTTCTCTCTGCTTCTATGTCACCCCACATAGTGGTGTCGCCACTCCTACACCTTATACACTGGGTTTCTAGGATTATATTGGGCCCAAATTCTTGGTCACCTTAGGGCTAGACCTATATGGGCTCCCATGGTCATTTTCAACCCCTAAGGGTGTAACATCCCATTACATTTTCAGGTACTGTCTCTAAGTGCCATTGTTTTGGAGTAGTGACTTGTGGGTGTGTTTGGGTGAAATTTTAAGTGAAACAAAAAGGAAATGTCTTGTGCACGGTTAGCGCATGGTTTGATAAACTGTGCGATCAAACTGTGCCATCCTAGAAGCACTGGATAGTGGGGTACGCATGGTGTGTGCACGGTTTGGTAAACTGTGTGACTAAACCATGTGAACCAGCAATCCTGGACAGTGATATCCGCACGGTGTGCGCACGGTTTGACAAACCGTGCAGAAAAACCACGCGGTCACTTAAATTTAGATCCTTAAATTGTGGATCTCATCTATTTTGCCTCTAAATGCTTCGTTTTTTCTCCTAAGTGGCCCTAACTTGGGATTTTTCTTCTCCTGGGGTCAGATAAGGTTCTCCCTTTGTTCCGGAGATGATCCAAAGGCTCCTATTGGTGAATCGAAGCGGGATTCTCAAGGTATGTGATCGTTCTTCTTCTTTCTTGATTGGTTTCTTAGATCTACCTAGATCTACTTCTCCTCTTCTCTCAGTTTCTTATATCTACGCCCATTATGGGTATATCTAAGTGTGTGGTACCAAATTTAATGAGATTTGGTCTTAAACTTTCTAGGAGAAGAGATCTAAGGAGGGTTCTTGAAGAAGAGACCTAGTTTTCTTGAGTGTTCTCGACCTTTGTGGTTTTGGTCAAAAACTTTGAGGTAGGTGGTTCCATCCCATCTTTCCAAATTGATTATCATTGTATTTTCTTGATTTATTTCAATTATTGATTTAAATTCAATTGATCAAGTTTTTTTCAGTTATATTGATAAAAACTCGATTCCATTGAATTGAGATTTTGAAATGGTTTTGTCATGGAAATCTGGAAAAAAAACCCAATTCCATTGAATTGGGTGTGGTTATGGAAAATTGGTCGATTTAAATTGTTGGATTTAAATTGTGGATTTGATAGAAATGTTTTCTATTAAATTGTTGAATTTAATTGTGGAAATTAATTTGTGAAATTATGGAATTGGTTTTGAATGGATTTCAAACTTATGAAAATGGATTAAAATGATTTGATTGAAACCCATTGGTTTTATCTTGTGAAAGAGGCATGTTTTGAATAAAACCTGTTTTGGTTTTAAATGGAATGAAATTGGAACTTTTGAAATTGAAGAATGGGATTGATCATATTTTAAGCATTATTAAAATAGTTCTCCCATCATGTAAGAGCGCATGAAAGCCTTAGTTAGTTAGTGAGTTATTTGGATACACTCTACGCTACGACAACGTTCTAAAACATACATGTGGTGGGTCACATCCTCGACGGATTGGTGACGAGTCTCCTTTGGCCATTGTCATAGGGATGTGTGTATACGCATTTTTCTGAGTTCACATAGAGAGTGTGGAATCCTATAACTGGTTAATACTATCGTACCTTTTGGCAGATGACCA
Source organism: Viscum album (assembly GCA_963277665.1). Taxonomy (NCBI): domain Eukaryota; kingdom Viridiplantae; phylum Streptophyta; class Magnoliopsida; order Santalales; family Viscaceae; genus Viscum; species Viscum album. Next base: position 1,250,540,147 of record OY728146.1, on the reverse strand, counting down.
TGTTGCTTCCTTGTTTGTTTATATTTGAGATATAAATGTATGCCAATGTTGTTGAACTTCTTACATGCCTACTGAATTTATATAAACTGTTTTATATAAATGTTTTACTTAAGCCATTGTTTTAGAAATATTCCATCATTGTAAAGCCTTTCTTGATGAATTTTCCATCATTTGAAAATGTATAGCATGATTTGCTAAAAATATGATTTTGAATTGCCAAACCTGTTTATTTGAAAATTGAAAGCTTTTCTTTGAATAATCTATATTTGGAATATTTTATGGAATCTTTGTTGGTATCCTACTAGGATTAGGCTCACACCCTACTTTTTCCTTTAGGTGTTTTTAGACTTTCTTCTTCCAGGATTGAGAAAATGGAAGGGACCTCTTGGAGGCGGATCCAGTTATTGATATCTGGTCTTGGTGAGTTGTGTCCTTAGGTACTTTGGGACAGTTTTTCCCTCTATGGTACCTGGGTTTTAGTACTTTTGGCTTTCTGTGCCTCTTTTTTTTTCTGGTAAAATGCTCCCAGTGGAGTTTCTTTGTTATGCATATTGTTTGTTTTACTCTTGCTTCCGCATTCTCGTGGAAAAATCGTTCCCACTTGTATGTTGTATGATACCAGGTTCTAGTTACTGACCCATGGGGATCGGGAACACCCTTCGGGATATGTCTGGGCTGGCTCGGTTATCTGGTTACCAGGGTATCCGGGCTAGTTCGTGAAATATTGGTATCAGAGAGAGGTTAGTTGAATATCTTTCCTTGATGACAGTATGCATTTGAGTTTTCTTGTTGGGACTTAGGAGCTAGTTGTGATTGAGTGTCTAACCATCTCTCACCGAAATGAACCTTAAGTCACCAGGGGTAGTTAGGGAAATATGACTTGTGGATTAGTTCTAGTATTTTCCCTGTTTTTATTTAGATGGAGTGGAATCCAAATCTTGTTTATTCCATCTTTTAAGAGTAGTTTTCCTTGTTACTCAGTTGGTGTCTTAATCTCTGTCTTTTCTGGTGTTGTGTAGCATCATGCCTCCGAAAAGACATGGAAATCAAATACAAAAAGAGGTTGTTGCTAAATCTTAGAAAGTAAGTCCTATTGTGGATCCAAGTCTTATAGAGGTGATTGTTCGCACTGTCCAAGCTCTAGGACAGGCACCACCTCCAGTCCCTGTTCAGACTCCAGTTATAGATCCTCAAAGTGATATTCTCCAAAGTCGTTCTCAAGAGTTCTTACGCCAGAATCCACCAGTTTTCAAAGGCTCCACTGACCCTCACCATGCTGAGGAATGGTTGAGTAATATTGAACTTATGTTTGGGTTCTTGGAGACACCTGAAGTGATTAAGGTGAAGTGTGCCACTTTCGTGCTGGAGGGACCAAGCAGGAGATGGTGGGACACGATGGTGATGGCAGGGAAAGACAAGGGTTTGGAGTGGAAAGACTTTAGGGTTCTTTTCACTAACCAGTTCTATCCAGAATCAATGGTGTTGGCCAAGGCTGTGGAGTTTTTCAAACTTGAGTAGGCCAACAAAACTGTGACTGGGTACTCAAATCGCTTGGTTGATTTGGTACAGATTTCTCCTAAAATTGTATCTAATGAGAGGATAAAGGCTCGGCGATTTTATTTGGGCCTTTGATTAGATATCCGTTCTCAGGTTTTCTTACTAAAGCTACCCACTTATGCCGATGTTCTGGATCGAGCAATGATGGTTGAGATGGATTTGGCAGGAAATTTAGGGTTGCAGGAAGTTCCTTTTTCTTCTAGTGGCAGTGTTGGTTCCTTTAAAGTAAAATGGAAGCATGACTTTTCTCTTGGTATTTCTTGATAGTAGAGTCATTCCAGATATTCGGTAGCACCAGGAGGGGCTTCCTTGACTTGATATCAGTGTGGGAATCCAGGACATTCTAAGAGGGTTTGCACTGAGGCACCCAAGAACTGTAGCTCCTTCGGACGTTTAGGGCACCTACAAAGATTCTACCATCACTTCTCTACTCCACATAGTGGAGCAGGATCATCAGAACCTCCAAATACTACGGGGAAAACAAATGCTTCATGCGCAAAAGGGTTCCAGCCACCGGCATCCAGAACGAAGCTTCTTCACGCAGTGGAAGAGTCGCCAGAGGTAGCCGATACAGGTCCTGCAACTGTGAGAGGTACCATTACTATAGATTCGTCTTTAGTGACAACTCTTTTTGATACTGGTGCATCTCACTCTTTTATTTCAACCCATCTAGTTAATCTGGTTAATCTGCCTATGGATATTTTATCTTGTGCAATGGATATTACTACACCTCTTGGTACGGTGAGAGAGAAGGGTCTCCGTAGTCCTGCTTGCGTTTTCTTTCTATAAGATGTTGATCTTGTTTGGGACTTTTTGGTTCTCTACATGAAATCTTTTGACGTCATTTTTGGGATGGATTGGATCATTTCCAATAAAGCTTGGGTCGATTTTTATCTTCGACGGGTCTACCTTACTACACCTAGTGGTGTGTCTCTTGTTTTTCAAGGAGAATGGGACCCAAGGTCAAGCAGAGCCGGACCCTCTTATCCAGGGTTGGGGAAAGTTATATTAGTGTTTGCTTTTGGTCTGGAGAGACACTCAATGTATGGTGATTTTCCTCCATTCGCCGCTGAGTTTCCAGACGTGTTTCCTTCTGACTTCTCTGGTTTGCCACCAGTAAGAGAGGTTGACTTTTCTATTGACTTAATGCTTGGTACTCAACCGGTTTCTATTCCCTCTTACCAAATGTCTCTATCTGAACTAAAAGAACTGAAGTCTTAGTTATACTATCTTCTTGAGAAAGGATGTATACGCCCGAGTGTGTCATCTTGGGAAGCACATGTTCTCTTCGCTAAGAAGGCAGATGGTTCTCTTCACTTATGTGTTGATTATCGAAAGCTCAATCGAGTTACGATAAAGAAAAAATATCAATTACCATGAATTGATGATTTGTTTGATCAATTGAAAGGGGAAAAGTGGTTTTCAAAAATTGATCTTCGATTGGGTTACCATCAGTTGAGGATAAAAGAATCAGAGGTTCCTAAAACCACTTTTTGGAGTAGGTATGGCCATTATGAGTACCTTGTTATGCCCTTCGGCCTAACAAATGCTCCTGCAGTTTTCATGTATTTGATGAACATAGTTTTTTGTGAGTATCTAGATGCTTTCGTGGTGGTCTTTGTGGATTAAATTCTTGTCTACTCCAAATTTGAGGAGGATCATGGGCATCATCTGAGAATAGTTCTGAGTCTTCTAAGTAATCACTGACTTTATTCCAATCTTTTGAAGTGAGATTTATAGATTCAAGAAGTGAAATTATTGGGGCATGTCGTGTCGGAACAAGTAATATTAGTTGATCCTGAAAAGGTGAAGGTTTTTATGACTTGGTAATAACCACGAAATGTTTTTGAGATTCGGAGCTTCTTAGGCTTAGCAGGATATTATCACCGGTTTGTTAAAGATTTCTCAAAGTTAGCTTCTCCAATGACTGCACTGAATCGAAAGGGAGTGAAGTCTTCCTAGAATGATAAATGTCGGAGTTATTTTGTTGATCTAAAGCATCTTTTGACTACTGCACTGGTTTTAACTCTTCTTGAGGCTGGGATAGGTTATGTGGTCTTCTGTGATGCATCGGGTTTAGGTTTGGGATGTGTCCTCATGAAGGGTAATCATGTTGTTGCATGTGGGTCTCGTCAGCTTAAGCCTCATGAGAATAACTATCCTACCCATGACCTTGAACTTGCAGCTATAATTCATTCACTTAAGTGTTGGATACATTACCTTTATGGAGAAATGTTTACTATGTATTTAGACCACAAGATCTTGAGTTATATCTTCTCTCAAAAAGATTTGAATCTTCGCCAAAGGCGTTGGGTGGAGTACCTGCAATCTTTAGACTTTGACATTTCCTATACCCCGGGGAAAGGGAATGTATTTGCAGATGAATTAAGTAGGAAACTTCCATCTCAGGCTGTGAAAGAATCTTCAGAAGAGTGGATTTTGATGGATCTTTTTGCTCAGTTTCATATTGGAGTTCAGTGGAAGGGGAATGAAGTTTCCTTATCCAGTGTTCAGTTGACTTTTGATCTCCTCGAATTGATTCTTCAGGAACAACATCTAGATGTTGAGTTCCATAGTATTATGAACTCTCTTTATGGTGGGGAGACCGACACCCAGTGGTCGTTCTCCAAAGAGGGTGTCCTGTGTTATCAAAACCGTTATGTTGTGTTGTTATTGGCAAGGAGGGATATGATGGGGGTTTGACATAACTCTTAGTGGGTGGTACACCCTGGAACTATGAAGATGTTCTATGACATGTAGTGATAGTTCTGGTTTCCAGGTATGAGACGAGACATTGCTGAGTTTGTATCTCGTTGCTATACATGACAGTAGGTGAAAGTCGAGCACCAAAAACCTTCGGGTTTACTTCAACCACTTCCAGTACCTACGTGGAAGTGGGATGAAATCTCGATGGACTTTGTGGTTTGGTCACCTCAAACCCAGGGTAAGAAGAATGCGATATGGGTTTTGATCGACAGACTGACCAAGTCGGAACACTTTATACCTATTTGAGATACAACCAAAGTTGAGGAGTTGGGAAATATATTTGTGGAATAAGTTGTTCGTTTGCACGGAGTTCCGTCTGCTATAGTCTTTGACAGGGATCCTTGGTTTACTTCTCGCTTTTGGAGAGGCCTTCATAAGGCACTGGGATCTCAGGTCCGTTTGAGCACGGCCTACCATCCATAGTCAGATGGCCAGACAGAGAGAGCTATTCAGATCCTTGAGGATATGCTCCGTGCTTGTGTTCTCGATTTTGGTGGGTCTTGGGATGACTATTTGGGGCTAGTTGAGTTCTCTTATAACAACAGTTATCAATCTGTGATCAAAATGGCAACTTTTGAGGCATTGTATGTCCATCCTTGTAAATCTCCTTTATGTTGGTTGGAGATTGGGTAAAGTTCCTTCGTAGGACCGAGTTTGGTCCAAGAGACGACAACTAAGATCCATTTGATTTGTCAAAGAATGTTGACAGCTCAGAGTTGGTACAAGTCTTATGCTGACAGTCGTTGTAGACCTTTAGAGTTCTCAGTTGGTGACTAGGTGTTCTTGAAAGTTTCACCCCAATTAGGTCATCGATGGCTTGGGAGGCAAGGGAATCTTGATCCTAATTTTGTGGGACCTTTCGAGGTTGTTGGTCTTGTGGGAGAAGTTTCTTACCGTCTATCTCTACCACCACAGCTGACATCGATACATAACATGTTCCATGTATCGCAGCTGCGGAGGTACCTCTCCGATCCATCTCATGTTATGAGCTGGAGTGATCTTGAAATTGAACCAGATTTATCTGTGACTGAACGACCAGTCAGGATTGTTGATTCTAAAACCAAGTTACTTCATGGGAGAACGATACCTCAGGTCCATATAAATTGGAATCATGGTTCAGATTCCTATGAGATGTGGGAAAGTGAGGCACTAATGAGAGAGTAGTGGACTTATCTTTTGGACGTGGAGATTTCTTCATAGGCTTTCTGGGGGCAGAAAGATCTTATGGTGGGTAGGTTGTAACATCCCGTTACATTTTCAGTTACTGTCTCTAAGTGCCTTTGTTTTGGAGTAGTGACTTGGGGGTGTGTTTGGGTGAAATTTTAAGTGAAACAAAAAAAGAAATGTCTTGTTCACGGTTAGCGCACGGTTTGATAAACCGTGCGATCAAACCGTGCCAACCTAGCAGCACTAGACAGTGGGGTACGCACGGTGTGCGCAGGGTTTGGTAAACCATGTGACTAAACCATCCGGACCAGCAATCCTGGACAGTAATATCTACACGATGTGAGCACGGTTTGACAAACCGTGCGGTCACTTAAATTTAGATCCTTAAATTGTGGATCTCGGCCGTTTTTCCTCTAAATGCTTCGTTTTTTCTCTTAAGTGGCCCTAACTCGGGATTTGTCTTCTCTTGGGGTCATAGAAGGTTCTCCCTTTGTTCCGAAGAAGATCTAAAGGCTCCACTTGGTGAATCGAAGTAGGATTCTCAAGGTATGTGATCGTTCTTCTTCTTTCTTGATTGGTTTCTTAGATCTACCTAGATCTACTTCTCCTCTTCTCTCGGTTTCTTAGATCTATGCCTGTTATGAGTAGATATAAGTGTGTTGTACCAAATTTGATGATATTCAGTCTTAAACTTTCTAGGAGAAGAGATCTAAGGCGGGTTCTTGAAGAAGAGACCCATTTTTCTTGAGCGTTCTCGACCTTTGTGGTTTTGGTCAAAAACTTCGAGGTATGTGGTTCCGTCCCATCTTGCCATATTGATTATCATTGTATTTTCTTGATTCATTTCAATTATTGATTTAAATTCAATTTCTCAAGTTGCTTTCAATTATATTGATAAAAACTCGATTCCATTGAATTGATATTTCGAAATGGTTTTGGAATGGAAATCTGGAAAAAAACCCAATTCCATTGAATTGGGTGTGGTTATGGAAAATTGGTGGATTTAAATTGTTGGATTTAAATTGTGGATTTCATGGAAATGTTTTCAATTAAATTGTTGAATTTAATCATGGAAATGAATTTGTGAAATGATGGAATTGGTTTTGAATGGATTTCAAACTTATGAAAATGGATTAAAATGATTTGATTGAAACCCATTGGTTTTATCTTGTGAAAGAGGCATGTTTTGAATAAAACCTGTTTTGGTTTTAAATGGATTGAAATTGGAACTTTTGAAATGGAAGAATGGGATTGATCGTATTTTAAGCATTCTTAAAATAGTCCTCCCATCATATAAGAGTGCATGAAATCCTTAGGTAGTTAGTGAGTTATTTGGATACACTCTATGCTACGACAACGTTCTAAAACATACATGTGGCAGGTCACATCCCCGACGGGTTGGTGACGAGTCTCCTTTGGCCATTGTCATACGGACATGTGTATACACATTTTTCTTAGTTCACATAGAGAGTGAAGAATCCTATAACTGGTTAATACTATCGTACCTTTTGGCAGATGACAATGTTGCTCGCTTGTTTGTTTATATTTGAGATATAAATGTATGCCAATGTTTTTGAACTGATTATATGCCTACTGAATTTATATAAACTATTTTATATAAATTTTTTACTTAATCCATTGTTTTAGAAATATTCCATCATTGTAAAGCCTTTCTTGATGAATTTTCCATCATATGAAAATGTATAGCATGATTTGCTAAAAATATGCTTTTGAATTGCCAAACCTGTTTATTTGAAAATTGAAAGCTTTTCTTTGAATAATCTATATTTGGCATCTGTTATGGAATCTTTGGTTGTATCATACTGGTCTTAGGCTCACACCCTACTTTTTCCTTTGGGTGTTTGTAGACTTTCTTCTTCCAGGATCGAGCAAAGGGAAGGGACCTCTTAGAGGCAGATCCAGTTGTTGATCTCTGGTCTTGGTGAGTTGTGTCCTTACGGACTTTGGGACTATTTTTCCCTCTATGGTACTTGGGTTGTAGTACTTTGGGCTTTCTGTGCCTCTTTGTTTTCTGGTACAATGCTCCCAGTGGAGTTTCTTTATTATGCATACTGTTTTTTTTTCACTCTTGCTTCCGTATTATTGTGGAAAAATTGTTCCCACTTGTATGTTGTACGATGCCAGATGCTAGTCGTCGACCCGTGGCGATCGAGAACGCCCTTTGGGCTATGTCAGTGTCGGCTCGGTTATCGTGTTACCAGGGTATCGGGGTTGGTTCGTGACAAAGGGTCCCCCATGGGCCTTAGTTGATCCTATCTTGGGATGGTCCTCTGGTGGGCTTATTTTTTTAAGTAAAGTAACTTCAATATTTAGAAGAATTATAATTAATAAAATGAAATAAAAATAATTCTTAAAAATTTAAACCAACCTTCTCAACTCCTTTATACTTATCTTATTCATCATGAAAAATATAAATTTATTTTTTTCATGGACAATTCTTTACTCAAATGTTGTAACAATGTGAAATATCTTATCAAAATTTCCACATATCTTTGATATTAGGAACAATTCAAAAATAATCTAATTTATACATGGATAATTTTCCAATCATTACATCCAATTCCATAAAATGAATCCATAACAATTATATAGGAATCACCACTTCTCATCATCATCTTACCAAACACGTATTGATATATCATTGAAAAAAATGAAACACTGGTCCCAACACTATTTACCTTGGTATTTTGTTGTCAAAATATCTTTAGCACACTATATAAGAGTCAGTATGTGTGTTAAAACTCTTCTCCCCTAATTGGAAATAAAATTAAAAATAAAATTGGGGTATTTATAAAAAAACATGTTCTCCTCCATTGGAATATTATTTATTGAATACCTCTATGATTTGGATGATATCATATAGTTCTCTTATAAAGTTACTTTATTAAATCAACTCTATGAATACTTGGGATAACCCAATGTAGAAAACAAGAGATATATGAACAAGGATTTCAATTTTTTCCATAAACAACCATGCAAGTGAAATCGTGCTCTGTGATTCTAAATTCTCATTCAAGGGGTTGAAAATATTCAAATTTATCAATGAAATTACTAAATCCTTCATATACTACAACAAACCCATCTAAAATTTCAAGGGAAAAAGATAAATATCCCCCTTTTTCACATCTTGATATCAATAAAGAACTCCCCCTTAATTGATAAGATAATAAAATTAAGAAAAATGGATGAAAGTGTGATTGTCATACCTTGATCCTCATCATTAAATATATCCCATGATTTGCAGATTCATTCTCAAGGTTACTCCCCCTTAAGGGATGAACAACTTTCTTCCAATTCATGAAAGCTAGTATAATTTATAAATTAAAATCTCATCATGCTATCAAGAAGTGGAAGCCTCAAAAATATCATTCAATTCCCTGTATTTTTAATTCAAAACACATGAAATAACAGCAAATAAGGAGTGACATATTGGTTTCTCAAAAGTAACATTCATACTAAGATATTCCTCTCAATCTAGGACATTATTTTTTACCAATATATGAATGGGACTATTTATTTGAACTCTTTATTTTGTTTTGAGTCTCATCAGTTTGACAATCTTTCTTCTTCCCATGAACATCATTTTTGTGTTTAATAACTATTTCAACCTCAGATTTTTAGTTCATCAAGTTTCTAATTGTGGATGAATTCTCATAAACTTCCACTTATTCTTCTAATATTACATACTTACCTTTATATTTATCATGTTTCTCAGATTCCTCCAATTTCTTATCAAGTTTCAACTGATGTAGAAAAATAACTAGGCATTATTTCTTGACATTTGTAGTCTTCTCAAAATATTTAAACTACTCGAAACCAAAGATATACCAACACAAATATCCCAAAGATTTAAAAAAACCATTGGGATAGGTTACCTATACCAACGGTTCTATAAAACTGTTTTTATAGGACTGTTAAGAGGTTATTTTACCAAAATTTCTACGAAACCGATGGTATATGGGTGTTTAGAGTGGATTTTCCCAATAATTTTATAAAACCATTGGGATTGTTGAAGGGTATCCCAAAGGTTTTAAAAAATTGTTAGTATATCTCTTATATCCCAATTATTTTTAAAACCCATTGGGATAGAAAACCCTAAATACCCTAGGGCGACCCTCCTACTCCCATAAGAAAGATCTGTCCACATTTTTTCCAAAACACAATCCTCTATCTGTATTTTTCCCTAGTAATGAGCCTCTTTCTTCTAGAAGTAGATCTTCCTATATTATCTCCAAAACAAGAGACCTATTATACTTAAAATTGGTAAGTTTTAATATATTTATATCTTTTTCTTCCATTTATTTTTTATTCTTTCATTCAATTTTGCTACAATCTTGATTCAAGTCTCCCTTTGGGTGCTCATCCTTGAAGTTGAAATGTTTTGAAAGGTTTTAAGTTAATTTTTACCTCCTTAAGGTGTGTGTTTCAATGAAATTATTTCATTTTGAATTAAATTTTTGTTATTTCATTGAAATTTGATTTTTATTGAATGTATAGATATATTTAATATCCATATAATGATTTGAAATCATTTAAATGTTTCTATTTTAAATTTCATGTTTAAAATTGAGTATTTTTGTTTGTAAGAATTTATTAAATAAAATTGAGACTTTTTAAAATGGATTTAATGGTGTGTGGTTGATTTTGATCTGATTTTATTTTTCATGGCGTGAAAACTCTATTTTAAACAAGAAATTGATTTAATATGAGTTGTTGAACTTGAAATGTTTTAAAAGGTTTTTTCTAATGAATTAAAAAAGTTTAATTGAAATGAGTGTGTAGTTTTCCCCTAGATATAATGAATTAATTTATATTTTAAAATTATTTTGATGGAAAATTAATGCATTGGGAAAGGTTAATTATTTCAAAGATGAAGATTCGCATTTTTTGTGGTGGATTTGAAATGTTTTAAATTTAATGTGATATTTATATCAGTTTGTAGAGAATTTTTTAAGTCGTATTTTATAAAAATAAAAGCACTTGGTATTTTGAACCATATTTTAGCATTAAATACATATTTGGAACTTTTTTTTAAAATTTTTGGTTGTGAAATAACATGTTAGTCATTCTATTGAGTTGTTTACCCATTGTGTTGGTTTTTTGTGTTTACACGATGCTTGTTTCTCACCAGGTGTGGTAATATGATCCTTTACACCATATATGGTCAAGATATATGCTCTTATTCATTTTGAAAGTGTAAAAAGTAAGGGAGAGTCATTTATTATGTCTTGGTTTTAATACATGCTTACTTATTCATAATCATCACTTATTTATTGTTCTTTGGAACCTTGGTACTAAGTAGGAATTCTATATTTATATTTATTTAGAGGGTTCACTTGACACTATTGGAACTCCAATCATGCTAGGAACTAGGTTATGGTAGGGTGTTTCATCACAATGAGGCCTTTTTAGTCCAGTTGGATGACTTGTGGATTGGGAATAACATATTCCAATAATTTATTAATTAGAGGAAAATGCTATATAAATATATGTGTCTCGCATTTGGGATCCCATGGTAGATCCTGTGAAATATTATAAGAATGAATGAGAAACACATATATCAGACAACTAAATATATAGTGTATAAGAAATAAGAACCATACCTAAAACTATTAAACTTCCCTCTCCATCATCATCAATAGCTTGATCAACCACATATAAATTCCTATAAAATGATCCATGATGCCCCACAGGCTCATGATTCACTTGATTCTCCAATAATTAAGGGGTCTCCACGTCCTTCTTAGTTCCTACACCTACACCATATCCTAAAATTGCTATGTTCATCTGAGAATCATTTTTGAAAAATTTCATTAGATTGATTGTGTTACCATACTCGAGACAATTCTAGATAAAAACTAGACCGTCCATGAAATAGTGTCCCTTCCACCGATAGTTATACCACCTAGTAGATCCATGTACCATTGAGGGACTCAAATAATCATTAATCTTGTCTTAATATCGTCCTCTAACCTAAAATCCATCGTCATACTTCATTTTCTTTTTCACAAAATAAGAAACAAGGGTTGATCTGGAGAAAACACCAAATGATCTACTAGAATATGGAAGAATAAATGTAGTTCTTTCATCCTCATGTCCTTTCTCTATCATCATGTCCCTTTAAATGACTACAATGTAGGCCATCATATAAAATTTCACTACTTTTAATGTCAACATTGGATAAAGGATGATCTCAAACATCTTATCCTTTTTCACCTCATTCTAAGAAGGAAGAGTGTAAAAGAAATCAACTCGTTGAATCATGTTGAATATGAATTTACTGAATTCATCCCTAATATAACCTCCATGAATAGTTTAGAATTATCCATCATAAGAAAATTAGGTAAGAAAATCTTAAAGAAGAGGTCATTGAAGGTCACCCATGATATCCCTTCATGTTTACCATCCTAAATCATAATTTCCTCCCACCGTCCATCATTACCCTGAATCGTAAAGGTCAAAATCTTATGATTTTGATCATCTGTGGTCTCTAACAATTCTAAGACCCTATTTTTCATTCATATCCAACCCTCTATATCCTAGGGGAATTTAATGACCCAAAAGTATTGTGGATGTTGGAGTTATGTTTCTTGAGTGTAATTAATCATTTCCATCTCACCCATGAAATATTTTCCACCCTGAATATGTGCTTGGAAAAAAGTGACATAACAATATTGATTCTAATGCATGAGTTGTTAGAGAAAATATAGGATAATTTTTATAAACATCCTTCTATACAATAGGTGGTGCAACTGTTAATTCCATCAGAATGAAATAATTCTATTATACTCCCCTAACACACTAAATAGGACAACTATGAGACTTCATTTAATGAAATTCAAGACCAAGACATAGATAAATCCAAAATCCAAAAAAAAATAATTATGATAATAGATCACATTCACAAAAAAGGGGTTACAATAATTTTTAACCGAAGAGGCTACCCAAAAAAATAAGTCATAAACCCCTAATAAATACCTATTACTCAAACCAATCCTTCTATACATTAATGTTAGTTAGAACCATATATATATAAACACAAGCATATAATACACAATGTAAAATAAAAGAATGTAGTAAATAATTCACCAAAAAAATATCATAATTTACACATGAATTTTAATTATTTAGAATATATCTAATGCAAGAAATAGGTACATGTCATGCGATCTTATGTGAGTGGATCAAATGCACATTGATATTCCCATGTAGGATGTGAAAATGAAACCAAGTTCAAAAAAACTAGTGGTTTCATTACATAAGTGAAAAATATATATTGGTGCATACTAAAGATAAAAAATATAAATAAGTAATAAGTATATCATATAAGCACATCCCATATGATGGATCTATAGAGACTGGATCAACCTATTTTTTTATTATAAGAAGGAAAATCAACAATTTACCTAACATATAACCTCTACATGGGATATCCAAAAAATAAATTTGAAATATCCCCTTTAAGGGATAACCCATTTAAAATCCAACTAAAAATATAACACATCCCACTTAGGGGGGGATAGACCATATGGGTCAATCTTTATGGTCAGCTATAGATGAAAGAGGAAAATCAAATGAAATATATAAATATATAATGATATATAAATATCATAGCACATTAAATAAGATCCCTAACCATCATAGATCTATACGCAAGAAAAGATCAAGCATAGATCTCATGGGATATAAATGCACAATTCATGTGATCAACCTCAAACATAGGTCTCATGGGATACAAACACAAACACACCACATGTGATCAACATAAATAATTGGTCTCAAGGGATACATACATGCCAAATAGTCATACCAAGAACTCGTGTAAACTTTCAATAAATATAATGACCACATACCTAAGGTGAAATAATGTTTCAATAAGAACGGTCATTTTTTATGTCTAAATTCACCACTCTAAAACCTTTAACCATCCCCATTTTGAATAAAAAATATAATTCATGGATATAGGTTTATTAAAATTAACATCGAAAAGGTAAGAAAATAATACATACACTAGACAATCTACTGATGATAATAGCATGGGTCCAAACATTGTGCTAATACAAAATCTCTAAATATGGGTTCCAATTATATCATGGAACAATAATTCCCTTCTTATACCATTTAAAAAACCATTTATCTAATCAATACATCAAGAGTCTTATTGTTTTGTATAAGTATAAGATGAGAGAATTTATTTAGATCAAGATAAAAATAAATAGATTTCTAAATGTGGGATCAGAACCATGTTTAGACATTATATAGAGGATATATATAGAGGGGATAGAGCCCATAATCATAGGAAGATAATTCCTAGGTAATTGGGGTTCACTGGAGGCTTGAGAAAATGGAAAAAATTGATAGGGTTTAGTTTTTTAAAAATAATATACGACCCAATTGGGATTTCTATGCCCCAAGAAATTCCACTGGTGATTAGATTGTTTACACTAACAAGTTGTTTGATCACGAGCAGAAAAATTATTATCCAATAACCCCACTTACTGGTTGTTGGAGATTCTATGGATTTTTATGCTACAATATCTTCAACAATTTACTCCTTTTCTGTTTCCATCCTCCCAAACACCTCTAACCTACATCAAACACATTATAAGATATAAAAAATATATATTCATGATGAAATTAGATTTACCTTCAATATAGGGTGTCACACATTGTGTGACCATCCCTCTTTCAATGTGAATGACTCTTAAAAATGGTTCAAATGAACCTTAGATTCTACAGATGACTCTTAAAAATATTTTTTTTACCCTTATGAGTGAATTTTTCATTTTTAAAACTATAAATCCAATAAAAACATGAAAAATTTTCTCACTTTGTGGTTTATGACTTTATCCTTCATAATTTAATGTATACATCTTATTCTAAATTTAATCTTATTCAAACCATTTTACATAACTTTCTTAGAAATTTCCTTGACATCTCTATATATCAGGACATACCTTGGCATTTTTAAACAAGTTTTTCATGATCACCTCTTCTCTAAATCTTCGATAAATATTCCCATATCACAAAGATTAAATGACATTGCATATTACTTTATATATTAGTTATCATTACAGTGATCAGTATAAACATAACAGTAAATTAACCATTAATTACAGCATTCCACCATTTTAGATATTATTGTCATCTATTATTTCTCATTCCATGTCACATACCTCAAACCTCTCAATAATAGTGGATCTCATCACTACTGTAAAACATGGTTAGATTATAAATAATGAGAAAAAAAATATCAGTAATAGCTTATATCATATCCCTTACTTATCCATAGAACCATCCCCACATAGATCCATGTTATAGGGTAGCTAATATATCTCAATAACACATACCCTAACCAGCATCACCATCATAATTTGAACCTTAGGTAATACCCACCTATCATTGTATTTTATATTTTTTGTATTGGTAGGTGCATTTATAGTGGTGATTTATAAGCTATTGTATTAGTTTTTCTCAGGTGTGTATTCATCACTATTCAGTATTGTTTTGGCAGATGTTGGTAGGGTATTTTCAGGTGTTTTGATTTCAATGTGATTCTGTATATTGTCTCCATGAGTGTGTTTTTTAATTATATACATTTTATTGTTGTCATGGGTGTTTTTTTTAAAATTTTGTATTTTTGGGTGTTGCATAATCATTGTATATTGTCTTTATTTTATTTTTAGATGAATTTTTCATATTACAGAGGAGAGGCATATTATGTATACTGCAGAGGAGAGACAAGAGATGAGGCAGGCTGTTATGCAGTTCTGGAGTACTATATATAGCGACCCTAGCCTTTTAAATATAACATTACATGATTTTAATCATATTAATACATCAGAGTACAATCCAAGGATCTTTAAGTCCAGTGTCTTGGAAGACTAGGTACATAAACTGAAATAATAAGACCAAAAAAATATCATTATTTAATATCCATAAATATATCCTAACTTACTTTGAGACCTTTCATCTTAATAGGGTACCCTAGGTAACACATGAACAAAGGGATGAGCTAAAAATCTAAGTAAGGAAATTGACATAAGAATAAATCTTAAGCACATGAGTTAGCTGGCATGACATAATGATATCAAAAGCATGGAACATATGGAATCATATCATATAAATATGGAATCATATAAATATGGAATCATATAAACATGGGATCATATGAACATGGGATCATATAAATGTGGCAGTAACATAACACATGACTTTAGTACGAGTTAAGGCTAACTGCTAAGATCATTTCCCATAGTAGGACAAGCCAAGGCTAATCGCCAAGACCGTTGCACATAACATCTCATGAGACTTAACTTTACCTGATGCATCGGATCACTATCTGGGTGCACCCATCTTATAATTTTCATGAATATACTTTCCACATAAATAATCATACATGATCAACCGTACATAAATATAAGGGTACCCATGGAAAAAATGGGTATCACAATCATGTCATAAAGCATAATAAATTGGGGTATCATAAAAGTGTCTATGAGAGACAGGAATTTAAACATACATGGACATTAATAAGTTAAAATAGGCATGTATCATGGTAAGTGATGTAAAACAGAAGTGACAACATGTGATAAGATTATTTAGGAAATTCTTAGCATTAAAACATTTTGGTGTGGTTTTAAAGAAAACACTAAATAGATTTTAAAATAGAAAAGGGAACCATATTTTATATAAAACCATAAGTGAACAAAGAATTTTTTAATAATAAAATGACTAATTCTATAAATACAATGGTGTCTTAAAATATAGGATATATTTCACTTGAAATTGGGTAAAAATTTAGGAAATTCCCTTAAAACAAGGTGGTTTACTGGGAAGTATCGAGGAGGGAATCACATAAAAGCATGTATATACCTGAAAAATAATGAGGTATGGACCTTGAAACATGAGTTTGGAGAATATAAACAGAATTTATAAGATTTAAATAAACAATAAAATATAAATTTATTTGGGTAAAAATAAAGATAGAGCAACCCGAAGGAATAAAGGCGGTTCGGGTAGAATTCCTTACGGATTATCGGCATGATATCAGGTGTACCTAAGAGGGATTAATGAGAGAGAAAAGGATTTATAATCTTTTATAAATCATGATGAATGTATGGGGGAGGTGATTAATTATACCCCATCAATAGGGATTACCCATAAAATGGCATAGCATATATGACATTCTTGAATAAAAGTTAAATGGAGAGGATCACTTACCTTAAGTCCGGTGATGTTCTCCATTTGTTATTAATGACCTGAATAAACAAATTAGGTTTATTAATTAATAATTATAGAACCTATTATATATGTAGTTTATTTAGTATAAAAAAAATTTAGTTCATTCAACACCTTTTTGATTGGTTATAAGGTTCAATTTCATTATTCAGGTCTGTTTGCTTCCTTGGTTTTAATAATCGGTTCATGTTCGGATAAAAACGTATGATAAAAGTGGTTGTCCACAATTGAAGTTCTATGTTATTAGTGAAAATCCAGAAGATTAATTGGTTATAAAAAATTATTTTATTATTGGGATTGAATATGAATTATTATATAAAACCTTAGTGACAATCGTTTTCTTTAATCAGTGGATTTTGATTACAATGAATATGTTTTTCTTTATAACTTAATACCATTTGTAAAAAAGAATTATAGAACCTTAACTAGGATATATTGAATATATAATAATCTAGTTCAACTATAACACAAATGGTTTCATGACCATAATTAAATATGATAATAGAAATTGATAAACTTTTGTCCTCAAATGTGCAAAATTAACACATCTCAAATGGTGTTTTCATTTATTTCAAATATAAGGTGGGGAAACGAGAGATGATAATGAAATATACCATTACCATAACAAAAATCCAGTAAGTATATGGTACTAGATTGTTCATACCATTTTTATGAGTAGAGGTTAGGAAAAAAAAGAGAACAAAGGAACTTAGAAATGAAAGAAACGAAAAGAGGAATTTTACCTTTTGAATCAACCTTCCTTTAGAGTTTCTTAAGGGGAGATTTTTTGGTATTTTTAGGAGACCAAATTCTATTGGATGTGTGGAGGGAGATTAGGGAGAGATTTGGGCAGAATATAGGGAAGTCACAAGTCTTTAGAGTAGTGAAGAGAAGAGGGAGTGAGGGAGAGTTTTTATAGTGGATGAGAGGAGGGTTTTTCATAATTTTTTAATCATTAGGTATTAATTTCTCTCAAGACCAGAAATAGTGATGATTCCATGACCAAAAATAGTAAATGGGTCGTGTGAATTTAAACCAATGGTGGTGACATCATCCATGATTCTAGTAATTGTCTATTTATCTTATAATGTATATATACGGTAAATTACTGTATTTTACTATTCATCAAAAAATCAAGTATTTTAGAAAAATATTAAAAATTCATCCTAACCATTTTTTAAAATGTTGAATCCAAAAATGAAATCCATTTTTCAAAAATAATTTTCTAAATATTATTAATTTAATAATTAATTAAAATCATAATTTATTCTAAAAAACAACTTTAAAACATTTATTTACTTATTCCAAAATATAGGTACACCATACTTTCAATTAAATTTTATTTATATAATATCATAGTTAAGGTGTCTATTAATTAGGGTATGTCACTATTCATAAGGGTAAAATTACTATTCATAAGGGTATGTTACTATTAACCAAAAATTAAGTTAGTCATATTAGACTCCAAATAACTTACTAATCGCAACCGTGTATGTAATATTTTTGAAATTTAAATCACAGAAGTGACAAACTTGTATTTAGAGGTCACATTGCACTTAGTAGTTCATTATTTTGTGATTTCATGTGATTATGACATATTTATAAGAAAGTAATTTTCATTAAAAACATTGGGACATTACATTCTTCCCCCCTTATGATATTTCACCCTCAAAATTTTATTTTACATTCTAAGCCATAAATAGGTGCAGGTACTTTTCCTTCATTGCTTCCTCCAGTTTTAATGTTGCCTTTTTGTACTTATGTTTTTGTCATATTACCTTTACAAGGTGAGTAGTCTTGTTACATAGAACTTTATCTCTATGATCCGAGATCTTTACTGGCTGATCCTAATAGGAAAGATCATCCTCCAACTGTACCACCTCAGAAGAGAGTACATGCGAAGGGTATGGTATGTACTTCTTTAAGAGGGATACATGAAAGACATCATGTAATTTGGCCATGGTAGGTGGAAGTGTTGGTTGATATCCCATAGTCCCGACATGATCAAGAATCTCGAATGGGCCGATTCACTTGGGACTTAACTTACCTTTCTTTCCAAACCTCATGAATTTATTCTATGGAGATATGCGGTGAAATACCATGTCTCTAACTTTGAACTCAAGGTCTCGTCAATGATTGTCTGCATAACTATTCTGTTGAATTTGGGCTACCATGATGTGCTGGTGAATGGTTTTCACCTTCTCCATCATTTCTTCAACCATTTCAAGTGTTAGTAGTTTACTCTCACTAACTTCATCCAAACACACCAGTGTTCTAAAAATTTTCCTGTAAAGGGATTCATATGGTTCTATTCAGATGCTCAAGTGGAAACTGTTGTTGTAGGAGAATTAAACCAGTGGAAGATGTTGGTCCCATCCTCTTTTGAATTCCATAGAACATGCTCTCAACATATCTTCCAGTGTCTAAATAGTTTTCTCATATTGGTCATCAGTTTGAGGATGATAGGTTGTACTGAAGTTCATTTCAATGCTTAGATAATGTTAGATACTTTTACAGAACTTCGAGGTGAATCTTGGATCATGATCAGATATAATATATAGTGGTAATCCATGAATACTTACCACTTGTTTAATGTAAATCTTTGTAAGTTGATCCAATGATAAGTCCTCTCAGATTGTAATAAAGTGAGTTGTCTTTGTAAGATGGTCTACAACGACCCATATGGAATTGTTTCCTCTATATGTCCTTGGAAGTCCAGTGAAAAATTCCATGGTAATGTTCTCTCACTTCTATATTGGTATGGGAAATGGTAGCTTCATCCCCTTAGACTTTTTCTTCTCATCCTTCACTTGTTGACATACCTAGAACTTTGATGTATATTCAGCAATATCCCTTTTCATATTGTCCCACCAAAATTTTTCTTGGAGATCTCGATACATATTTTTTCTCCATGGGTGGATAGAGAAGGTCGAGTTATGTACGTCATTCAAAATATCCTTCTTTATCTCTGGATCGGATGGTACACATAATCATGACCCAAATCTTACAACTCCTTCCTCATCAATCATAAACTTTGTGGATTTCCCATTTTCGATAGCTTCCACCCTTTTCATTATTTCCACAACTTTTCTTAGAGAATCCTTTATTTTATCCATGAGAGATGGTTAAGAAATAATTTGATAAAGGATTTATGATGTTCCTACCTTAATGATTCCCATATCCATCCTCAGAAAATATAAGAAGATTGGATCCTTTTCAATTCTCATCATTGATAAAGATGTAGGATCCTTTTTACTTAGAGCATATGCCACCTTGTTTTCCTTAATGGGATGGTAGTGAATTGAGAAGTCATAATCCTTGATGAGATCCATCCATCTTTACTGGTGCATATTAAGAGATTTTGTGTTAATATATATTTGATACTCTTGTGGTAAGTATATATCTCACACTTCTCCCCATAGAGATAATGCCACCAGATTTTCAATGCAAATATCACAACACCCAACTCCAGATCATGCATGGGATAGTTCTTCTCAAGGATGTTCATCTACCTTAAGGCATAGGCTATCACTTTATAATTTCTCATCAGCACGTAGTCTAAGAGATTCTTTGAAGAATCACTGTACACCACAAATATTTCTCCACTTTTTGGGAGTGTGATTACTGGCATAGTGATAAGCCTCTTTTTCAACTCCTTGAAACAGTCTTCACATTCCTATGTCCAGACAAACTTTACTCCCTTCTTTGTCATCTTGGTCATTGGGTTTGAAAATCGTGAAATGTTTTTCACAAATCATCGATAATACCCATCTAGACCCAAAAAGATATGGATCTCCATTATAGAAGTTATCTTGGGCCACGCTTTAATCGCCTTTGTCTTGGAAGGGTCCACAGATATCTCTTTACTAGTGATAACCTACCCTAATAATGATAATTCATCCATTTAGAACTCATGTTTACTGTACTTTTCATATAGCTTCTCCCTTCTCAAATTTCTTAACATGGTATTAAAATTATCCTCATGTTCCTCCTTGCTCTTGGAGTATATCAGAATATCATCAATAAAGACTACCACAAATTTGGCAAGGTAATCTCTAAAGACTCTATCCATTAAATCCATGAAAATTGTTGAAGCATTAGTGAGTCTGAAGGGAATCACTATGAAATCATAGTGTTCATACCTCGTTCAAAAGGAAGTCTTGAGAATATCATTTTTCCTCACCTTTAATTAGTGATATCCCGACCGAAGGTCCACCTTAGAGAAATAATAGGACCCACAAAGCTGATTGAAAAATTCATCTATCCGAGGAAGGGGATACTTGTTCTTTATCTTTATTTTATTGAGCTCATGATAATAAATGTAGAGGCGCATTGATCCATCCTTCTTCTTGACGAAGAGGACTGGCGCACCCCACGGTAAAGTACTTGGCGTATAAAACCCTTATCCATATTCTCCTATAACTACTTCTTCAGCTCTTCTAGCTCTACAGTGGCCATTTTATAATGTGTTTTTGATATAGGTAGAGATATAAGAATAAGTTCAATTGAGAACTCTACCTCATAACCAGGAGGAAGACCATACAACTCTTTTAAGAATACATCAGTGTAATCCCTCATGATAGGCATGTCTTCAAGCATGATTCTCTCCTTTGTCTCAATCACTTGAGCAAGATATTCTTACTCATAAGGTAGAAATATCCACACTTGAGGTGATGATTCAAAAGTAGATTCATCTTATTCCTATTGAAATAGCGGGTTCCCTAGACCCAACTATTCAGTGATTTTGATTATCATACCGTTTATACAGTTAGTTATACAAGATGTCTTCTTAGCATTATATTGTATAATTTTCTGCATCCACTATTGAAATAGTAATTTACAAAGGTTAATTTTCATATCCATAGGTTATAGTAGTTGTCAGGCTATAATGAGAACCTTGAGATACTAGGAAATTAATATTAAATATATGTTCTATGGTCAAGATACATCTCAATAATTAGACATAGTAGATGTTTGACTATTAGGTGCTGGTGGCTCATAAGTATTGAGAATTCTTATCATGACGTTCACACGTGGTGATCTCTAGTAGTGAGATCATGAGGACTAACTCGTCAATAAGAACACCACATGTTTCAGGTGTTATTAGATGTTTCTATCTACGATCATGTGTAATGGTCTCTTGACTTGAGATCATTACCAATGTATGTCATTTGATTGCATACTTTGATGCGATATGAAAACCATGGAAGTGAATTTAGGGCGAGTTAGTTTGTGTTGGGTGAGTCGTTAGTGGCATAGAATTGGTTGAATAGTCAAGAAAGGATTTGTCACTTCCAGGTTATGGAAATAATATATCTCATGTCATGTTGATATGGAAGGAGGTAACTTTATAAGACCATGTCTATGGCAGTCGAGGGTAAATTCATCCATTTAAATCAACCAATAATAAAGAAATATAAGGGTGATGACACGTGAGTGCGTCCTGCTTAATGAGAGATTATAAAAAAATAGATTACATTACACAGTGTATGTTTATAGGTTGTTTGTCGCTACTTTGACAATCCTTATCTCTTTAGGGGACATGATGGGTTGCTAGACCCCACTATTGGTTTGTGAATATTATTCACGGCTGTCGAGATAAGGGCCAAGAGGGTCACACATAATAGTGTATTCAAGAATCTTCTCTATTTAGTAAAATATGAGTTTTCGACATGGTAGGCCCCACCACTGGGGTTCGAGATTTTTCCAATGCTAAACAATCACCAATGAAATAAATAAATTCATATTATTAAAGTTTAGAATAATAAGTATTGAATTTATTTATTAAATTTATTTATGAGTTTTAAGTAAATACATGAAAAATATTAATTGATGAATATTAAATTATTCAAGGTTCAATTAATATTTATGGGAGCGATAAGTAGAGTTAATGACTTAATTATTATCATGTAATATATTTTAATATATTAAAAGTGATTTATAATAATATTTATGACTTAGATAAGTAGTCATAATATTTCGTTAATGGTGCGTTGATTATTCGGGGGCCAGGTTGGCATTTCCAGGTAATTAAATGAAACTATAAATATGAGAAGAGAGGATATTTAAAAATACTATTCATAGAGCGTTTGTATCTTCTCTTCTCTCCGATAATCTAGAGAGAGAGGATTTGGATCCAAGGATCATGGATCAAGCACTCTCTCAGGCATTGCTTGCGAAGCGATACGGTGATCGTTGGAGCGTCAAAGGCGTCGTCACAATTCCACGCTAGCACCCAAATTACGATGAATGGTGCTCCTTCAGATTTCTTGAAGCACGTGTGGATGATCTAGAGGAGTTCGATGTCATATTCTTTGAGCAGTGATCACCAATGACGAGAAAACATCATGCGTGGATTTGGAATTAAACCATGTTTTTTTTCGATTTATTTTTGTGCTTAAAAGCCTTCGCGTGTGGTCCTTGGATAAGATCGGGCTACTATTCTATGATGTCGACAAGTTTACGTCGATCATCGGTGGAAAAATTTTAAAAAACCGCCTGTTTGGGGCTTTTTCTACATGCCCATTTCTAACAAGTGCTATCAAAGCGAAGTGTGTCAATTTTAATCCAAATAAATTAAATTTTCATAAAATATAATGAAGGGAATCCATACGGTCCCAATGTTGCAGACCACATTTGAATCCCATATCGAATGACCCATCTGCAGTCATCCGAAGTTTAAAATCAGAATTAAACCAATTGTTATATTATCACCAAGTGGACATCTGATTACCAGAATAGTGTTTTCTGGTGATATTTAATGATTATTATTATAATAATTTAGTTATAATGAAAATAGTTTGTTTATAATAATAATTTTATTATTATAATATTCTATTATAGTAATATTTTATTATTATAAGATTATATAATCTCTAATCTAAGTATAGACTTAAGGAATAAAAAAAATTAAAGAGAGGAGAGACCTACTTTGCAGGTCTCCGTCTTCACAAAAAAAAGGGGGGTGAAGACTTAAAAAAGGTGGAATACCTCCTTTTAAGTCTTAAAATTATTTAAAAAGGAAAAGGGGGTGACCTGCATGTGCAGGTTAAGCAAAAAAAATAGGAAACATGGTGGGGTGCGGCAGCTGGACTTCAAATCAAAAGAAAAAAAATAGTTTTTTTGGGGGGGGGAGCCCACCCCCCCCCCCCCATCACACTGTGTGGTGGCCCGCACCAGCCGTCGTCGCTAGTTCCACCCTGCACCAGAGCACCCCCCGCAACCGCCTACACCACTTGGTTTCCCTGCCATAGGTCGTCTCCTCTTATCCCTCTCTAGGCGCAGCACCCTGTGGGCCACCCGGCGGCTCCCTCCTGGTACCCACCTCCTATAGTGCGCTGGCACCCCGCTGGTCTTCCCCACAAAATCGACGTGCACAAGTCGGCTAGCCGATAGCCTGCGGAACCCTGGCCTCCCAGCCCTCCTTCATGCCCAGTTGCGCCCACCGAAGCCCTGCCTCGGGACTCCTCCACCCGCTGCAACAACAGCACATCACCAGGCCTATTGCGCCGCCCGCTGGTCTCCCTCCCACGGAGACCCACTATTGCATGCGCTATAGGCCGCACCCAGGCACCCCCTCAACCAGGCAGTAGTAGTAGTACCATGGTGTATAGGCTCAGTGGTTGTATCCCTCCCCTATGTTGATTCAAAGCAGCCATACCAGAGGCCTCGGTGCTTTCAACCGCTCGCAGCAGCCAGGCCCCTGCTGTCTCCCTCACACGGCATCACGCACCCAAGACGCACCCTGCTACCCATTGCACCAAATATCTTCCCAAAGGCCACTCCCTCTCTCAAAGAAGGCACCATCTGACACCCCACGCCATAGTGCACCGGCCTGCTAGAACCTGTAGTAGCGCGATGCTCCACCACGCACCATGCGCCTACCCCGCTAGTCCAGTAGTGCCTGCCACGCAGTAGTACGCCACACCAGGTGCATCTCGGCTGACCCTACCCCGCACTAGCCACAGTCGGGCCACCTCCCTCTAACCTCCATTGCGGTCCGGGACCCCATATAGTGAGCAAGATCCAGGACATCCTTCACTTCCGGCGGACCAACCCTCTGCCTAGCATTACAAGATCTGCAACGCCCCTCTGACGAGGTAATCCCTTGTCACTCCATACAGACCAGACCAACTATGAAATGGGCTTGGGCAGACCTGCCTGGCCTAGAACTCCATTGTACGGGGTCTGTGTTGGATGGGTTGAGCATTTGTGGGTTTGCCCCAACCCGCACAGGCCCTACCAAGTTTTTTATGGGCCTAGTAATTTAATTATCAAAAATTAATTAAAATAATTAATTTAATTTTTTTGATAATTAAATTAATTAATTATTAATTTTTGGTTTAAATATTTAATTTAGTGAAATTAATTTAATTTTTAGTTTAATTAAATTAATTAATTGATTTAATTTTTAGTTTTAAAATTAAATTAATTAATTGGGACCGAACGATGTTAAATTGAATTAAAAACAAGAGTGAAGTTTTTAATTCAATTAAATTCCTTCAAATTTATTTTGATGAAAGTTTAATTTTTATTTTTATGTTCTTTAATATATGTGATTTTAATGAATATATGACTAATCATGAGCCTTAGACCGACCAATGTATGTCTGGTGTTTATTTATCTTATTTAATAATTTATTTATTACAATGGTTTTGTAATAATTAGTTTAATTAAATAAAATATGATCTGTGTGTCGTCTCAAATGTCATTATATATATAAGGGCATCGCGCCCATTCCCATAGTTGTAATTTTATACTCTAAGATCCCCTCACCAGTGTGCGAGTATAATTGTATAATGATGAGACTACTAGTGACACACTTCACACCAAGTGACAGCGACACACTAAACAGGAGTTGGTTGCATTGGATGAGCAGATGTTGTTGTTAAACTTGCAAGCCATGTGACTGAAGGTACTTACCCCTAGGGTTTCAGTTGGTCCATTATTCACTCAATGGATCGACCATTAAAATCGTCTCATGATCAGGTTTTCATTTTATTTATGCATGGTTTTTTATTTTTTGAATGTGTAGTTAGAATGAAATCACATAAAATAATAATAAACAAACATGTAATATAAAATGAACATGTGACATGATATATTTTTCCATTTCATACATGGTCAGTTGTGAGTGTGATCACATAGTACGTGTTTATAAAAATAAAAAATAATTTATTTTGTCACATTAAAAATAATAAAACCCCCAAAGTGATATTAATTTGTAACAACCTTCATTCATTCAAATTTGGACAATGTCGGCTGTTTGAGGTGCCGGTATTTCCATAGCTGAGGGTGTCTCTTACTACCAGGTAGTCCTTATAATAATGATGGGTTAACTTAACTAAAATTTAAGCAAAGAAATAGCCATAGCTAGCTTGTTGTAATTTTAGAGGAAAGCATTGAGTAAATCAAGTTCTGGTTTTAAGAAGCAGGGACTTCACTCAACAGATCAAGGACCCATAAGTTAAATTGGTAGGCTAGAAAAAATCCCACCTAAAACCCTCCAAGTAGTGGTGTAGCCATATCTTGTAGACTATGAGGGATGGTTCTGGAATCTTTTCCACTAGAATACTCAAGCGACAACGTATTCCAATTCTTGCACAGAGGGTTCATAGAATCCGATAAAATAGTGGGAGTCATTAAATGATTTATGTAATTAATAAAAATGTATAAACTGGTAATCCGGATAAAAGGCACTCATCTGCTAAAATTTATTTTTGTATAAAATGGAAATTTATACCACAAGTTTAAAAACTAAGATATTATATTGGACAAATATCCACACTGACACGAGTATCCATGAATAGTGTAGGCATGTGTGCATAGTACTATGATATAGGAAACTCAATGTGCTAGTTTCCCCAACACTATTAAAATACCTCAAGAAGTGCGGGTGAAACTACTTAAAAGAGACTAATGTACAAAGAATATAACAGTTATATCATTATGCTTCTATCAATGTCTGGTGTCAGTTGTGGTCACTACACCAGGACATATATGATATAACATAAAGTCTCATCTCTGAGAAGTTTGCAAGGAGAAAGTGAAGAAACTGTATAAATAAGGAAAATTTTACATCGGCATGTGTAAATTGAAATATTAATCATGATCTTTAATTGGATCCCTTTCTCATATCAATTTCACCGCTTTAAGCAAGTCTCGTTTTAAGTTATAAAACAAGAAAGTATTGAGTAAACACTCCATTACCTATCTAGGCAAGGTTCTCCAAGTGGATAAGAATAAAAGACAATTAAGTTTTAATTATTATGGTGAATATATTTAAAGACAGTGTGAAAAGGTCAAAGTCATTTAATAACAATGAAACATTCACGACATCCTTCAATAAATGAGTTATTAACAAAGGTTATTTTCATTTCATATTATAAAATAAAACAAAGTAATTTTAAAAGTAATAAAATGATTTAAAGAAGCTAGTTATCACTTCTAAATCAGACATATTCCTCAATTTAATGTTTCTTTTTACTACTTGGGTATTTAATAATTTATGATTTTTATGTATATTTATTTAAATACAGTTACCAAGTAAGTATAGAAACCTTACTAAAAGTCATGTGTAATCTCCAAGTGGCTGCGAAAGGGTGATACCTAGGCCAGTGGTGAGAAGTACACAACTTCTTTAATTTCCAAGTGAAAGATTCGTGTTAAACTATTATTGAGTATAACCATAAAAATTAATTTCATTTTTCATTGGATGCAAGGAGACATTCTTTCAGGTTTAGGAATGAATGTTTTTTTTGGTAAACTCAATCACCAGTTCAGTGATACATGAATCATAGGCAAATAGTGATGAATAAAAATATAGGACTTATACACAGTTGGGACAAGATAATTCATTGTCAAGTAAAACTAAAAGTGGACGTCATGAATATACCAAGTATGGTATTTATTCTCGGCATAGCTGAATACTTTTGGTATTATCGACGTATTTAGTTTGGACAAAGGAGCCTTTAGAAGAAAAAAAGTATGTCACAAAGCTGTTGGAAATAGTTCAACAAGTAAGAATGAAATATTCCAAGTATAAGCTAGAGGTATATATACTTTAGAATATTTCATTATATATTTAAGGAATAATAAATTGAAGTATATGTATGGTCATTAGATATGAGTTTCATTGGGTTGGGATACCGAATAATATCTCGATCAAGCATTCATCAATCATTATAATGTAGCATGGAGTAATTCCTAAATGCACATTACCTTATTGACATAACGACATTGATGTTAATGAGGAGGATTTATTATGAAGTCTTACATATCAACATTGATCAACAAACAATTATCGTAGAGAAATTCCTAAACACATATGTTATACATTAAAATTTTGATGTAAGTAATATCAATGTTACAACTTGCAGAAACTTCCATTATATTTAATGAAATTCTTTTCAAATAACAGTGTAATCCCATAATCATATTCCAAATAAAATGAAAAATGGATATCATATGAGTTATAGTATAATGATAAATAAATTATGTCATAAGGACATGTGTTTAGATACAAATAGTTTGTTTAGATACAAACAAACTTACATCAATATAAACACATTGTTCGTCTAAGGTAATTATCCTGACAGTTGCTTAGGATATTACATAAATCCTTATCATAGAAAAGATATAGTCAAGTTATAGACTGTATTTATATAAGAGGGTGCACATCTCTATTAGATATAGTGGGATCTATATTGACTAGTGTTTAGTCAATTCTCAAAATGCACAAATAGTTGTCATAGGAACTAGTTCCACAAGCGCAGGTGGAATAAAGTATGTTCTAGAGACACATACTGTGTAAGAAGGATAAAACCATGGTGATGGTTTTTATATTCACTACGGATGGTGATCTATTATTTAATATGAATAATATTTCCTACAAGTAAGCAGTATATGGAAATTAGCTAAAATTGATAAGACCAACTAAAATTCAATTAATGGATTCCATGTATCAAAGTATAAAAGGATTTATTATTTTGAATATTGTGGTGGGTATTCAAGTGAGTTGATACATGGATAGTTCAATTGCAGTACCAATAAGGCTTGATTGGTTTGAACAAGTCATTATGCCTAAATTTGTTAGAATTTTACTTATCATAACTAATATCTATGATCAAATTATTTAGAATTTGATGTCATGACCCCCAATCATGGATGGTGTCTATATGACGCAACCACAAAGGGATGGTCACATCACAAAATGCTAATAATGGTTGCAAATTAATGAAATCTAGTTTAGGATTAAAGTAAGAAATATGATCATAGAATATACATTTGCAACAAATGATTTCCATGTGTCTACTAGAGCTTAGTGGGAGAACCAATGTTTTCTATGTGAAGTATGTTGGACAACATATCGAAAATAGATTGGTCTTATAGTTAGTTAAGACCAAGATGAAATTTATTCTCCAGTGATTGACTTAAAGTTTCAACCTAAGATCTAGGGAACAAGATCTACTGAGGTAGATATATAGGTTTCTTGGTCCTAGTAAATCGTACATACAGTGAAATTGTATTAAAAATACAATTTGGAACAATTAAAGAGATAAATTTTTTCCAATGTCACAGGGCATAATCTCTCCATATCGACATGTTCAATACATGGGAAGAGATAAACATGGTTATTTTAAATCCATATATCTAATCGATGGATCAATCACGTATGCCATGATATGTACAAGAACTGATATTGACATGGTATATTTTAAGAAAATATCAGTTATATCCAGGCGCACTACAAGGGTTGCAGTCAGAACCATCTAATTGTACTTTAGCAAGTACAAAAAAAATATGTACCTGGTATTTGGATAAGAAAGGATGCTAGTTTTCAGGGATACAAACTAGTCTTCCATAGATAAATGTGATCTACTATCATAGTTAGGCTAAATATGATGAGCGATTCAAGCTCATATCAGCCTGTGGTGGCCATAACTACAAGACTGAGTATGTTTCAGCTTTTGAGGCAACTAAGAAGAAGTTAAATGTAATGATTTGTTCTAGTTCTTGGAATCGCACCTGGTGAGAAAAGTATTATCATAATGTAAATTATGATATTCTTACTAGCCAACATGTAAAGTTATGATAGTTGAAAATATGGATATAATTGGGATACCATCTCTTGAGAAGTTTTACTCAAGGAGATGAGGTTGCTATAACAGAATTGCTATGTGGCTGAACTGTGGCAGGCCCAATAGCTAAAGCCATTACTCAGCAGAAACATGATGTTAATCATGTGAGTATCTAACAAGTTTGGTTAGAAATTTGGATCTTGTGCAAGTGGTAGTGTTGAAATAGTGGGTTCCCTAGACCCAACTATTCAGTGATTTTGATTACCATATCGTGTATACAGTTAGCTATACATGATGTCTTCTTACCATTATAGTGTATACTTTTATGAGTCCACTATTGAAAAGGTAATGTCCAAAGGTTAATTATCGTATCAAGAGGTTATAGTAGTTTCCAGGCTATAATGAGAACCTCGAGATACTATGACATTAATCTTAAATATATGTTCTATGGTCTAGATACATCTCAATGATTGGAAATAGTAGATGTTTGACTATCAGGTTCTTGGCGCTCATAAGTATTGAGACCTCTTCTCATGAAGTTCGCACTTGGTGATCTCTAGTAGTGAGATCATAAGTACTAACCCGCCAATAGGAACACCACATGTTTCAGGTGTCATTGGATGTTCCTATCTATGATCATGTGTAATGGTCTCCTGACTTGAGATCATTACCAATGTATGTCATTTGATTGCATACTTTGATGAAAAACTAAATCCATGGAAATGAATTCATGGTGAGGTAGTTTTTGTTGGGTGCGTCGTTGGTGGTATGGCATTGGTTGAATGGTCAATAAAGGATTTTTCGCTTCCAGGTTATGGATGTAATATATCTTAGGCCATGTTAATATGGATGGAAGTACCTTTATAAGACCATGGCCATGAAGTTAAAGGGTAAATCCACATAGTTAAATCAACAAACAATAATGAAAGATAAGGGCGATGACACGTGAGTGCATCCTGCTTTATGATATATTACAGACAACTAGATTATATTACCCAGTGCGTGTTCATAGGTTGGTTGTCACTGTTGTGACAATCCTTATCTCTTCAAGGTCCATGATGGGTTGCTAGATCCCGCTCTAAGTCTGCGAATACTATTAACTACTATAAAGATAAGGGCCTAAAGGGTCACACACAATAACGTATTCGATAATTTGTCATATTCAGTAGAATATGAGTTTTGGACATGGTGGGCCCCACCACTGGGGTCCACGATTTTTCCAATGTTAAACGATCACCAATGCAATAAATAAATTCATATTATTAAAGTTTAAAATATTGAGTATTGAATTTATTTATTAAAAATATTTATGAGTTTTAAGTAAATACATGAAAAATATTAATAGAAGAATATTAAATTATTCAAGGTTCAATTAATATTTATAGGAGCGACGAGTCAAGTTAATGACTCAATTATTATCACATAATATATATTAATATATTACAAGTGATTGGTAATAATATTTTTGACTCAGATAAGTAGTCATAATATGTCTCTAATAGTGTGTTGATTATTCGAGGGTTGGGTTGGAATTTATATGTAATTAAATGACACTAAATATGAGAAGAGAGGAGATTGAAAAATACTATTCATGGTGATTCTCTCTCTTATCTTCTCTCCCATAATCTAGAGAGAGATTCTTTGGATCCAAGGAGCATAGATCAAGAACTCTCTCAGGTATCTCTTGCGAATTGAAGCGGTGATCGTTGGAGCATCAAAGGCGTCGTCACAATTTTGCTCTAGTACTTGGATTACAACTAATGGTGCTCTCGTGGATTTCTTGAAGTGCGTGTGAATGATATAGAGGAGTTCGATGTCAGATTATTCAAGCAGTTATTTCCAATGATTATTATACATCTTGCATGGCTTTGGAATTAGTACAAGTATTTTTACGATTTATTTTTGTGCTTAAAACCCTTCACGTGTGGTCCTCAGCTAAGACCGGGCTTCTATTCTATGATATCGACAAGTTTACGTCGATCGTCGGTGGAAATTTTTTAAAAACCCACCTGTTTGGTGCGTATACTACACTCTCGGTTCTAACTTCTCCTTACACTTGTAAAGAATTAGAGGATGCTTCAGGATGTGAAGATTGATATCCCTTTCCAAATAGTTCATGTTGGCTTTGTATAAAGATAGCCAATCCATGACCAAGATAACATTGAAATCCACCAAAGTATGAAGATATTTTTTGTGAGGTTCAATACATAAATGTTAATCAGGGGGGACTTATAAACCATGGATGAAATAATTTTCCCATTCTCTTTTCTCATAGAAAACTTTTCCTCCAAATTTTGAGGCGGTGTTTTAATAGTTCTACTAAACCTGCAAGATATAAAATAATTCATAGAACTATAATAAAATAGAATGTTCTCTATTATTAAATGAATAACCAACATTCATGTCACCACATCGTTGTCCAGATCCACCTCATTAGTAGTGATGGCATAAAACCTTCCTTATTGCCTTGGAGGTTGTTGTTGATTTCCTCTCACAACCCTCAATGTAGGGAAATTGTTCGCATAATTCCCATGCTCCTTGCAGTTGTAACACTAAACCACTGGCTAAGTGTTGATATGAACCTTCCTTTATTATTCCACATAGTAGGATTTTTTATATCCCTTTGGAAGTTCTTGGATTAATGTCCCAACTTTCCACATTTGAAGCAATTCTTGGTTCCATTTAGATATTTTCCAAGATTCTTCTTCCCAAAAAAATTAGAAGTGGGATATTGAGGCTTATTTCCATCATGGGATTTATTTGTTGAACCACCCATGTTGTTCACCATTTTCTGCTTCTTGTCACCGAGCAAAGGAGACCACTGATATTCTCTAATCTCCATTCAACCTTGAGGTCACAACATATAGTCTCCTCATAACTATCAAAGTCTTGGATTTAAAACACCTTTTGTAGACTCGGCTTTAGCCATCTAAAGAAGTGATTGACCATGCTTTCAGTGTTCATGAAAAAGCCAAAGGTGTACCTTGAAAGCCTTGTAAAGTTTGCTTCATACGACCTGATGGACTAATCTTCCTTCTTCTTGAGTCCAAGGAACTCTCTTTCCATCTTGAGATGGAGGGTTCGAGGAAAATATTTATTTAAAAACATCCTCTTGAATTCCTCCCAATCCATGGAATCAATTTCCTCTTGGGACTTTGTATTATTGATCAGTGTCCACCACTGATCAACTTCCCAATCAAAATGATAGACCGCCAGTATGAATTTATCTTCTTCTAAGCACTGGAGGACATAAAATATCTTTTCAATGAAGTTAATCCACTATTCCACGAGGAGGGGATCATAAGATCCGCTAAGCATGGGAGTCATTTTCTACATGAAATATTATATGGAAACTTTATATTTCCTTATAGGAGTAGGGTGTTCCACATGATTCAAGTTATTATTCATAACTTGAGCCAGCTGAGCAAGTACTATCAGGAAGTTTTGAGCACCCATTCTCGTCATATCAGGCATATAATTAGGGCAATCTTCAAATTGCCTATCACATTGGTTGTTGGCATGTGTTATTTGATTCCCCACCATTAACTAAGAAAATAATGTATAATTAGAGGGATTGAATACTTAGCTATTGATCATAAAAATGAAACTTTGAACATAAAAGGATAAACTTGTAAAGGAGAATTATATTTTAACTTGTGACTCCTTAGTTTTAATTCTAGGTCATCCTCGATCTATTTCTTAACTTATATTCTTATGATTTTGTTTTTTATTACCTTAATAATGGTTTGTACTAAGATCATGAATTTAATAAAGCATATCCACTGGGAGTGTCAAACCAAGAGTACAACAAGGCCCGTTGTCATGTACAAAGATACCCCAGGTCAAACCTGAAACTCCTTGTCAAAGTTTTCACTCCAAGGTACAGCTATGCCAGAGCCACTGTCACGACCCGCCTTCATCAAAAGGAGTGAAGGGACATCATATTTCCAGATCCTTCCTTCTTTAAGTTTAAGGAGAGATAATAACCCCCGAGACCCGCCTTCAATTGGTCCCAGAGTGGCGACTAGAACCAAGGGTATAGAATCTCACACAAAGTGGAAGGCATTACCCTTTTTATTTTGATAGGAATGAGAGATAAGATAGCAACCCCAACAATACCAAATATGAAAGTAAAGTCAAAGCCAAAAGTAACCCATTCTCATATGCATGTTCAATAGTAAATAATGCAAGCCTCAAAAACTCCAAAGGTAAAGTACCGAGAAAAGGAAAACGATAATGGAAATTTCCCCGAGGTCCAAGCTAGTACGGTCCCGTAAAATCCCTGAAGTCCTCCTGGAAACCTGAAAACAGTTTTATATACGTAGGGTGAGCATACAAATACACTCAGTAGGGAAAACCAAATACCCTCATGCACAAGTGGAGAGGCATTCTAATGCCCTGTGAGAAAAGAAAAACCAAATCACCTAGCAAGGAAAAACTATCCACCCAAGTCTCACCAAGGCACACTCCCCAAATAACACAAGGCGAGTAAAGTATAGTAATAGCACGTAGATGTTTGGGTACCCTGTGCCACTTTCCCACTGGTTATTGAAGACTCCTATGCACCAAACCAATCCCGCCATTCTCATCGCAGTCCCACTGCCAAACCCCACCCGCACACACTAGGGCCACAACCTCACCACATTCCAACTACCAAACCCCTCCTGCACAAACCAATGCCATAACCGCTATCCCTCTCGTAGACACATGGGCCACAACCACCACACGTAACCACACCCACAAACACCTGGGTCAAAACAACTACCGCCACGCCCGAAGACACCTGGGCCTCATCTCGAAGACACTTGGGAAACAACCTGCCCGCAAACACCTAGGCCAACCACCACAACCACCCTGCCCGAAGATTCTTGGGATAACAATGGACTTCAGGCCATCACATCCTGCCCTAAGAGTCTTGGGATATTCGGGAAAGGGAGCAGAGAGGAGCTAATAACTATCCACTCGTAAGAGTGTTGGGAAAAAAACACCCTCCCCATAAAATGGGGTGTTCGGCACTAAGTTCTCAACTTGGGTAGGGCGCGAATAATAAACACAAGAATTACAATCATATATATATATATATGTAACAATCACTCAACCCAACCTAGGGTTCCACACCTAACCCAAGCACAAAAAGCCTGGTCACTACTCCTAGAAAGCATACTACTCGCAACCGAGTCACAACTCATTCCCAGAATCAATTTCCCAATTAACCCATTCTTGTTTTCATGTTCAAGTGATCCTATTTAACTAAATTCTGCAGTACTGGGAAACTAACATGCACAAGCACAATCCTAGGGGAAAAAGTTACAGCCAACAGCAATTTAAACATTCACACCCAGTTCTCTTGTAAATTCACATCAAAGTGAGATCCCTCGAGGTATTGGAACAAAATCAGGCTTCAAAATAAATCCCCCACATCCCTGGAACTATGGATAAAAATTTTTCACAGCAGAAGAGGATTCCACTCCAATTCGTGATATAAGCAGAGCAACCACAACCCCAGATTCACAACCAACAACCGTGCCACATCAGAGGATCCCATCCTCACCCACATCACCCCAGAAATCTAATCCCGTGAAAGAAAACAACTAAACCACTACAACAAACACAAATTAGGACCTTGTAGGTATTTTCAGATTTAAAAGATTTAACACACTCCATGGTTTCAATTCCACTGGGCTTTAACCCGAGTTATCACAGAAAAGGGTTGATCCTGGTGCTTTCAATTTATTTAACTGAGTATACCTAATTAATCAATTCCATGTTACATTTATTTAAACATCTAGGAGTACCTAGTTTAATTAGTGCACAGATAAATACCACCAACGACCATGATTTTCAGTGAGCATAGGCTCATATAATTCACAACACATACCAACATAAAAGAGTACAACAAAACATCCATCACACCCCCATTCATTCTTTTAAAGGTCCATTCATTATCTTCGTTAGTTTGGTTTCATCAATCCCCACAGAAACAAAAGTGTACCCACCCCGCATGATGCACAGAAAGGATAGGTGAAGGAAAACCCTACCTGGTTGATCAAAGATCAAAATTTTTCTCCACTCACCAAAACAGGGGAAGCGTGACTCGCAGGGCTCCCGCACAGGTGAACCACTTGCCTCGGAAAATAAAGGACTTAGAATGCACAAGGAAAAGGAGGAGACCAACCAAGAGGGAGAAGAATAATTTCTAGCATGATAAATATATGAGATTCCCAATGTTATGGGATAAGGAATTTGAACGCCTTGGAAGTCGGATCGTGGTTCTACCACGCGGTTGGGTGTTTACACATGACTGAATTAATTGTTATTTAATAGAAAGGTTTCGCGGGATTTTTAGATGTTAATTATGGGTTAAAAACGGCCTTTAAATGAATTAAAAGGTCAAAAATTCCTAAAAGAGGCGTTACGGGAAAACTGTAGAAGGAAAACCCAACAAGGATGGATAACACTAATTGGTCGGTCGCGCCGATCGTCCCCAACGATCGGTCGCGCCGATCGGTTGCACCGATTGGTCGCACCGAACGAGGTGTGACCCATTAGGATCCTATAATTTGGTAAAGGGATGGATCATGAGGGTCTGTACCATTACATCAAATACCTCTCAAACTATTCTCACCCTCGAGAATCCAGAACCAGACACGAAGGAAAGAGGGGGGGTCCGAACAACCACCCCGGAAGATACCTCTCAGAAGTGAACCTCTCTGACACAGGAACACCTTATCTCCTGAACAATCACGTACGTCCTACCAATCCTTTCCCCGTGCAACCATGCAAAACAAAAAATACTAAACTGTCTGACCATGTGGGAGAGGAGTTTCCCTTTTTTTGTGTTAAGATACTATCTGCTTTGGGCATCACTGACTCGCCTGCATGGATTTAGGCACATCCACTTTAATGCATCCTAAATAGGAATCAAGTCCTCCCCTCCCCATTCTTTAGGAAACTTAACACACATTCATAGAAAAAGGAAACTGCACATCCCATATTCAACAAGGTAAAGAATTACATAGCAAACAAGTACTGACAAAACAGGATAAAACTCAAAACAACTCTGGGTACTGAGAACGCATCTGCGCTTCCCTCTCCCAGGTACTCTCCTCAATCCCACCATGCCTCCATAACACGCGAACCAACGAGATGGTTCATCGATGAACCACCTTCTCCTCACGACCCTCGATCATCATTGGTCGTTCCACAAAGGTTGCATCGTCTTCGATATCTAGCTCTCCCCAGTCGAGGACGTGCGAATCGTCGTGAAGATACCGACGAAGCCAGGACACATGGAATACATCATTCACCCTTTGTAGTTGTGGTGGAAATTCCAACTGATAAGACACCTCGCCGACCTGGTGCAACACCTCGAAGGGTCTGATGAACCTGGGAGAGAGCTTAATTCCCCTGCCAAACCTCCGCTGCCCACGCCGAGGGGAGACCTTCAAGAACACGTGGTCCCAGGCCTCAAACCCCAAGGGCCTTCTCCTATCATCTGCATATGACTTTTTCCAGTCCTGAGCCGCCTTCATCCTCTCTTGTATTAGCTGCACCTTCTCTTTTGTGCTCTGTACCACCTCCGGGCAAAGAACACCTTCCTCCCCGACTTCTGTCCAACACAGAAGTGAGAGACATGGCCTTCCGTACAAAGCTTCGAACGGATCCATGCCAATGGTATAGTGGTAGCTATTGTTGTAGGCGAACTCTACCAGAGGCAAGTGTTTCACCCATGATCCCCCGAAGTCCAGGATGCATGCTCGTAGCATATCTTCCAAGGTCTGGATGGTGTGCTCTGTCTTCCCATCTGTTTGGGGGTGGAAGGCAGTGCTAAGGCACAGCTGGGTGCCAAAATCATGCTGCAAACCCCTCCAAACTCATGAGGTAAATCACGCATCCCTATCCAAGACTATGGACCTTGGAACCCCATTCTACCACACCACCTCGTCCACATACCTCCATGCTAGAGCATCCACTGCACTTAGCTCCTTGATTTCCAGAAAGTGAGCCTATTTCTTCAACATGTCCACTACTACCCAGATAGTGTCACACCCTCCTTGAACCTTGGGTAGCCCCATGACAAAATCCATCAAGATGTCATCCCACTTCCAATCGGGGACATCTAAAGGTTGCAACAAACCACCTGGAACACGGTGTTCATCCTTCACTTGCTGATACACTAGGCACTTGGTCACAAACTCTGCCACCGCCCGCTTTGCCCCGGGCCACCAAAACTGTCTCCTCAGACCCTGGAACATCTTGGAAACTCATGGGTGCACCGCTAGGGGTGAGTTGTGGAACTCACCAAGGACTCTCTCGTGCATCGTCTCCAGAACGAACAACTTCCCTTGGAATAGAATCTGATTCTGACCATATTTTGTCCACCCTTCTGGAGCACTGCCTTCGCTAACCTGATCACACATCACTTCACTCTCTAGGTCTCCCTAATGAGACTCCTCCACCTGACGTAATAGAGAATACTGTACTGTCATCTGATACAGGAAACCCTTACCACCATCCATCCTCACATCCAGGTGCAGCGCAGCCAACTCCTCCATCACCTGCCAAGCGCCCGCCGACTCTCTGACCGCATCCCTCTATGACTTCCTACTCAAGGCATCAGCCACCACGTTTCCTTTCCCTAAGGTGTAGTAAATCTCGAAGTCATGGTCCTAAAGAAACTCCATCCACCTTCGTTGTTGTAAGTTCAGGTCCCGCTGGGAGAAGACATACTTCAAGCTCTTGTGATCGGTGAAGACCACGAAGCGCTCCCCAACGAGGTAGTTTCTCCATAACTTTAGTGAGAACACAACCGCCGCAAGCTCCATATCATGGGTGGCATAGTTACGCTCATGGGGACGTAACTTTCTAGACCCATAGGAGATCACCCCTTTCTTCTACATCAACACAAATCTGAGGCCTTGCCCTAAAGCATCACAGAACACCTCATATGCTGCCCCTTATTCTAGTAACCTCAGCATTGTGGCACTAACCAACTCTCCTTCAGATAGCTGAAGGCTACCTCGTATTGCTCGTCCCACAATAAAGCTCGATCCTTCTTCGTCAAGGCTTTCAAAGGCACTAAAACTCGGGAGAAGTTGGGTACGAACCTTCGATAGTAACCTGCTAGCCCGAGGAAACTATGGACCTCTGCCACATTCTTGGGTGCTGCCCAAGAAACTACCGCCTCAACCTTCGATGGGTCTACCGCTACTCCCTGCTTGGACACTACGTTCCCAAGGAACTGCACTTCTCGCATCCAAAACTTTCACTTCGACAACTTCTCAAAGATTTGGTGCTGTCGGAGGACCTCCAAAACCGTCCTCAGGTGCTCAGCGTGATCCTCCTCTGATCTTGAATAGATCAGGATATCATCAATGAACACTACTACGAACTGATCCAGATACTCCCGAAAGATGGAGTTCATAAGCCCCATGAACACAACTGGAGCATTTGTAATGCCGAACGGCATGACCACAAACTCAAAGTGCCCATATGCGCACCTGAAGGCCATCTTCGGGATGTCTCCCTCCTTCACCCTCAACTGGTGATATCCAGACCGCAGGTCGATCTTCAAGAACCATCTTTCCCCCTTCAACTGGTCAAAAAGATCATCTATCCTCGGAAGAGGGTAGCGATTCTTGATAGTCACCTGATTCAGTCTCCTGTAGTCTATGAACAACCTAATACCACCATCTTCCTTCTTTGCGAACAAGACTGGAGTACCCCACGGTGACGCACTTAGTCGAACACAACCCCTCTTCATCAGATCGTCAATCTGAATCCGTAACTCCCGTAGCTCTGAAGGTGACATCCGGTAGGGAGACATTGAAATCGGACGAGCACCAGGCTACAAGTCTATCCCAAACTCGACATCACATCAAAGGGGTAGATTCGTCACCTCCTTAGGGAAGACGTCCATAAACTCACTGATGATCCCTGGTACCTCCACCATCTCTGCATCCTCTGACTTCATTGATAGCTCAGCTAACAAGGAGAGGATGGGTTCCTCTCGCCTACTGCCCTTCTAGCCACCCCGCTCGCCGGTGAATGTAACATGTTGGCTGCCTAAGTCTGAAAACACGACCCTTCCTCAGAAGCAGTCGATGACGGAACATACAGAGAATAGCCAGTCAATGCCTAGGATGACATCATATGGTTGTATCTGTAATAGTAGGAAGTCTCTAACTGACTGATGTGGCCCTATCATCAGTCTGCATCTTCGACAAACATATATCAAGTCGGTCTAACCTCCAACTGGTGTGCTCAGCACCAGGGGCACTAGAAGTATCTTAGAATCTAGACCCAAAGCATGGGCTAGAATGGGTGTAACAAAGGAGTGAAAATCTCCTGTATCAAACAAGACGTAAGTAAGGGTACTGAAAAAACTAATCGTACCTCGAACGACCTCTGGCCCTGCTGTAATTGTCACCATTGCGGCATGAAACTGCCCACACCCAGCTCCTCTGCCTCTCGGTAGTCGACCACCTCCCCGACCAAACCCTGGTCGAGGTCCCTGAGGAGCGCCCTGAGGTCGGCCTCCTCCTGCAACGTCTGCCATTGGAGGGGCGAGAGCTCGCCGCCCCTACTGCTGCTGAAAGGTCCTAGCTGGAAACGGTTGCTGTTGAGGTCAGCGCTGAACCTGCCCACCCCCACCGTACTGTACTCTATCCAGGCACTGATTCTGAAGATGTCCATGGCTCCCACAAACGAAGAACCTCGGTCCGAGGCCTGGAAGAAAAGGATGAGGACCAGAATATCGGAACTGGAACTATTTCGGCCTACTCCCCACTGGTCGGAACCTAGAGGGTCCTGATGCTGGAGGCCTACTATTGATGGCCTTCCCCTTCGATGAGCCCAACTGGAGACCCTCTCGTGACTCACCTCCCAATGTGTGCATCCTCTCCACCACCTCATCCTTATTCTTCACCTCTAAGTATGTCGGTAGGGTGAAGGGAGTAACAACATACTGTAGAGAAGGTCGGAGTGCCTCCTCTAAACATCTCACCCGAGACTCCTCATCCAGAAAGAGATCTAGAGCAAATCGAAGGAGATCCTTGAAATTGATCCCCAACTCTCTCACCAACATACTCCCCTGCTGGAGGAGATTAGCTCTTGTCTCTTCTCTGCCTTCATCATGGAAGAGAGTAATTCCGCCTAGAATTACTTCTCTAAATCAGTCCACGCAACCTCAGCCTCCTTCCTTTGTCTGAGATAAAGTTTCCACCACTGATGCGCTTCTCCCCGCATCTGGCTGACGGCTAGAAGAACCCAATACTAGGTCGGATCCCAAATCAAGTCGAAAGCGATCACTAGATCCTCTAGCCAGCTCTCTGTCTCCATGTCCGAGGTGCTACCCTCGTACTTCCCAAGGGTCTTTCACTGAAAGGCTCAAAGCGTCTTCTTCCACTGGTCATCCTCCTCCTCTCGGTCAGTCCTCTGCTGATCAACCAAGTCAACCACCTGGGCCTCGATTTCCCGCACTACCCGTGGTCGCCTCCCATGTGCCATAGCTGTATGTAACCAAGGAATTCCTAAGCCTGAGTAGTGTAGAATATTGTTCTTACATTTTATTTGACTTCTTTATTTATTTTTGAATTCCCAAAATACTCCCAAAAACACGAGAACACAAGTCATTATGATGCATGTACCTTTCCTAGGGTCTCTACCCTACAATCAGGGAAGCCTCACTTGGTCGTTCGGTAGGTCCAGAGTCCTTACATTGGATCACCGGGGGGCCTAAAATCCCGTGCCCTAGCCGGTCTTCCCTGGCCTATTTCACACACCAAGATCACCCAACATTGTTGCCCTACCATCCCATGCAATCCTCACTGTGCCTAACTCCATTCTCCATCCTATCTCTCAACCTGCCTCCTTTGATACCATTCTATCATGACCCACCTTCACCAAAAGGAGAGAAGGGACAGCAGATTTCCAGACCTTTCCTTTTTTAAGTTGAAGAAGAGATAATGACCCCCGAGACCTGCCTTCAATAGGTCCCGGAGTGGCAAATAGCACCAAGGTTATAAAATATCACACAAAGTGGAAGGCATTACCCTTTTTATTTTGATAGGAACGAGAGATAAGATA
This sequence comes from Viscum album, assembly GCA_963277665.1. Classification (NCBI taxonomy): domain Eukaryota; kingdom Viridiplantae; phylum Streptophyta; class Magnoliopsida; order Santalales; family Viscaceae; genus Viscum; species Viscum album. The sequence continues at coordinate 1,250,498,229 of OY728146.1, read as the reverse complement.
GAAACCCCAACAATACCAAATATGGAAGTAAAGGAAAAGCCAAAAGTAACCCATTCCCATATTCATGTTCAACAGTAAATAATACAAGCCTAAAAAACTCCAAAGGTAAAGTACCAATAAAAGGGAAACGACAACAAAAACTACCCCGAGGTCTGAGCTAGTACAGTCCCGCACGATCCTTGAAGTCCTCCTGGAAACCTGAAAACAGTTTTATATACGTAGGGTGAGCATACAAGTACACTCAGTAGGGAAAACCAAAGACTCTCATGCACAAGTGGAGAGGCATTCTAATGCCCTGTGCGAAAAAGAAACACCAAAGCACCTAGAAAGGAAAAACTATCCACCCAAGTCTCACCAAGGCACACTCCCCAAATAATGCAAGGCAAGTAAAGTATAGTAATAGAACATCGATGTTTGGGTACCCCGATCCACTTTACCACTGGTTATTAAAGACATCCTACGCATCGAACCAATCCTGCCATTCGCATCACAGTCCCACTACCAATCCCTACCCGCACACACCTAGGCCACAACCTCACTGCAGTCCCACTTACAAACCCCACCCACACACACCTGGGCCATAACCTCTATCCTACCCGCAGACACATGGGCCACAACCACCACGCGTAACCACACCCGCAAACACATGGGTCAGAACAACTACTGCCACGCTCGAAGACACATGGGCCTCATCCCGAAGACACTTGGGAAACATCCTGCCCACAAACACCTGGGCCAACCACCACAACCACCCTGCTCGAAGATTCTTGGGCTAATAATGGACTTCAGGCCATCACAGCCTGCCCGAAGAGTTTTAGGCTATTCGAGAAAGGGAGCAGAAAGGAGCTAATAATGAGCCACTCGTAGGAGTTTTGGAAAAAAACACCATCCCCATAAAATGGGGTGTTCGGCACTAAGTGCTCAACTTGGGTGGGGCACGAATAAAAAAAAAGAACTACAATCATATATATATAGGTAACAAGCACTCAACCCAACCTAGGGTTCCACACCTAACCCAAGCACGAACATCCTGGTCACTACTCATAGAAAGCATACAACTCACAACCGAGTCACAACTCATTCCTAGAATCAATTTCCCAATTAACCCATTCTTGTTTCCATGTTCAAGTGATCATGTTTAAGTAAATTTTGCAGTACTCAACAACTAACAAGCACAAGCACAAGCCTAGGGGAAAAATTTATAGCCAACAGAAATTTAAACATTCACACCCAGTTCTCTTGTAAATTCACATCAAAGTGAGATCCCTCCAGGTATTGGAACCAAATAAGGCTTCAAAATACAGCCCCCACATCCCCAGAACTATGGATAAAACGGTTTCGCAACAGAAGAGGATTACACCCCAATTCATGATATAAGAAAAGCAACCACAACCCTAGATTCACAACCAGCAACCGTGCCACATCAAGGGATCCCATCCTCACCCAAATCACCCAAGAAATCTAAGCCCATGAAAGAAAACAACCAAACCACTACCACAAACACAAAGCAAGCCCTTGCAAATATTTTCAGATTTAAAAGATTTAACAAACTTTATGGTTTCAATTCCACTGGGATTTAACCAGAGTTATCACAAAAAAGGGTTGATCCTGGTGATTTCAATTTATTTAACTGAGTATACGTAATTAACCAATTCCATGTTACATTTATTTAAACATCCAGGAGAACCTAGGTTCATTAGTGCACAGATAAAGACCACCAAAGGCCATGATTTTCAGTGAGTATAGGCCCATATAATTCACAACACATACCAACATAAAAGAGTACAACAGAACATCCATCACACCCCCTTCATTCTTTTAAAGATTCATTAATTATCTTCGTTTAGTTTGGTTTCATAAATCCCCACAGAAACAAAAGCGTACCCACCCCTCATGATGCACAAAAAGGATAGGATAAGGAAAACCCTACCTGGTTGATCAAAGATCGAAGTTTTTCTCCACTCACCAAAACAGGGGAAGCGCGACTTTCAGGGCTCCCGCACAGGTTCACCACTTCCCTCGGGAAAGAAAGGACTTCGAACACAGAAGGAAAGGATGAGACCAGCCAAGAGGGAGAAGAAGAATTTCTAGCATGATAAATAGATGAGATCCCCAATGTTATGGGATAAAGAATTTGAACACCTTGGAAGTCGGATCGTGGTTCTACCACATGGTTGGGTGGTTACACATGACTAAATTAATTGTTATTTAATAGGGAGGTTTCTTGGGATTTTTAGATATTATTTACGGGTTAAAAATGGCCTTGAAACGCCTTAAAAGGTCAAAAAGGACTAAAAGAGGCGTTACGGGAAAACTGTAGAAGGAAAACCCCTCAAGGCTGGATAACACTGATCGGTCGGTAGCGCCGATCGGCCCCACTGATCGATCGTGCTGATCAATCGCGCCGATCGGTCGCACTGATAGGTTGCGTCGAACGAGGTGTGACCCCTTAGGATACTAGAATTTGGAAAAGGGATGGATCATGAGGGTCTGGGCCATTACAGCCACCTCTACCTGTTTGTATCTAGACATGGGTGTATTTTCTTGATAAACCACTTACTCTATACTTACCAAAATTTAGGGGTATTTTCTTATAGTTTGTCTCATCCTTAAGGTTATTTCTAAAGTTCTCTATTCCTAATCTCCAAAAATAACTAGACTATCTTCTGATACCAACTATAGAGACCCAATCCTTTTACATATAACATTACATGATTTTAAGCATAGTAGTACATCAGAGTACAAGCCAACGATCATTAAGTCTAGTGACTTAGAATACTCGGTACAAAAACTGAAATAATAGAACCAAAAAACTTCTTTATTTAATATCCATAAAGAGCTCATAACTTCCTTTTATCCCTTACATCTACATAGGCTACCCCGGGGAACACATGAACAAGGGTATGAGCTAAAAAGTATCATAAGGAAATGAACATAAGAATAAATCTTAAGAACATGAGTTATGAGGCATGGAATAATGATATCAAAATCATGAAACATATGGAATCATATCAAATAAACATGAAATCATATAAACATGGAATCATATAAACATAGGATCATATGAATATGGATATTATAAATGTGGTAGCAACATAACACATGACTTTAGTACAAGTCAAGGCTAACCGTTAAGATTTTTTCCCATAGTAGCACAAGCCAAGGCTAACCACTAAGACCATTGCACATAACATCTCATGAGACATAACTTTACCCAATGCATTGGAGTGATATCTAGGTATACCCATATTATCATTTTCATAAATATTCTTTCCACATAAATAATCATACATAATCAACCATACATAAACATAAGGATACCCATGGAAAAAAATAGGTATCACAATCATGTCATGAACCATAATAAATGGGGGTATCATAAAAGTGTCCATGAGAGAAAGGAATTAAAACATACATGGAAATTAATAAGGTAAAATATGAATTTATCATGGTAAGTTATGTAAAATAAAAGTAAAAACATTTAAGAAGTGTATTTAGGAAATTCTTAGCATTAAAAAATTTTGGTGTGGTTTTAAGGAAAACACAAAAGATATTTTAAAATAGAAAAGGGAAAAATCTTTTATATAAAACCAAAAGTGAAACATGGAGGTTTTCATAATAAAAATACTGATTTTATAAAGAAAATTTTGACTTAAAATATAAGATATATTTCACTTGAAATTGTTTAAAAATTTGGGAAGTTCCCTTAAAATGAGTTTGGTTACTGGGAAGTATCGAGGAGGGAATCACTTAAAAGCATGTATATCCCCTAAAGAAAATAAGGGATGGACCTTGAAACATGATTTTGGAGAATATAAACAGAATTTAAAATTTGTACATAAAAAATAAAAGACAACTTCATTTGGGTAAAAAGAAAGATAAAGAAACCCGAAGGAATAAAGGCAGTTCAGGTAGGATTCCTTATAGATTATCAGCATGATATTGGGTGTACTTAAGAGGTATTAATGAGAGAGAAAGGGATTTATAATATTTTATAAATTATTAGGAAATTATGGGGGAGGTTCGTATTTATACCCCATCATTAGGTATTACCCATAAAATGGCATATAATAGAGTACATTCTTGAATAAAAGTGAAATTGAGAGGATCTCTTACCTTATGTTCGGTGGTGTTCTCCACTTGTTATTAATGACCTGAATAAACAAATTATATTTATTAATTAATAATTAAATAACCTATTATATATGTAATTGATTTATTATAACCTTTTTTTAGTTCATTCAAGACCTTTTTGATTGGTTTTAAGGCTCAATTTCATTGTTCGGGTTCGTTTACTTCCCTGGGTTTAATGATCGGTTCATGTCCGGATAAACACGTATGATGAAAGTGGTTGTCCAGAATTGAACTTGTATGTTATTAGTGAACATCCAGGATATTAATTGGTTATAAAAATTCATTTGTTTATTGGTATTAAATAATAATTATTATATAAAACTTTAGTGACAACAGTTTTTTTTAATCAGTGGGTTTTGATTACAACGAACATGTTTTTCTTTATAACTTAATACAATTTATAGAAAATAATTACATAATCTTAACTAGGATATATTACATATATAATAATCTGTTTAAACCATAACATAAATTTTTTCATGACCATAATTAAAGATGATAACAGAAATTGATAAACTGTTGCCCTTGAATGTGCTAAATTAACACATCTCAAACAGGGTTTTCATTTCTTTCAAATAAAAAGTGGGGAAAGGAGAGATGATAATAAAATATAAAATTAGCATAAAAACATTCCAGTACATATATGTTACGAGATTTTTCATAACATATTAATGATTATAGTTTAGGAAAGAAAAGATAACAAAGGAACTTAAAAATGAAAGAAATAAAAGAATAATTTTACCTCTTGAATCCACCTTCCTTGAGAGCTTCTTAAGGGGGGAGGTTTTGTTCTTTTTAAGAGACCAAAGGATTTTGGATATGGGGAGGGATCTTGGGGAGATATTTGGGAAGAATATAGGTAATTAAAAAGGCTTTAGAGGAGTTAAAGGAAGAGGGAGGGAGGAGGGGTTTTATAGTGGATGAGAGGAGGGTTTTTCATAATTTTTTAATCATTAGTTTATTAATTTCCCTCAAGACTAGAAATAGTGATGATTCCATGACCAAAAATAGTAAATGGGTCATGTGAATTTGAATCAAGGGTGGTAACATCATCCATGATTCTAGTAATAGTCTATTTAGCTTATAATGTATATATATGGTAAATTGTCGTATTTTACTATTCATCAAAAAATCAAGTATTTCAGAATAAACTCAAAAATTTACCCTAACCATTTTTTGAAATTTAGAATCAAAAAATTAAATCCATTTTTCAAAAAAAAATTATAAATATTATTAATTTAATATTTAATTAAAATCATAACTTATTCTAAAAAACAGTTTTAAAACATTTATTTACTTATTCCAAAATATAGGTATATCATACTTTCACTTAAATATAATTTATATAATATCATGGGTAAAAGATTTTATTAATTAGGGTATGTAACTATTCATAAGGGTCACATTTTATTCATAATGGTATGTTACTATTCATAAAAAATTAAGTCGGTTATATTAGACTCCAAATAACTTACTGATCACAACTGTGTATGTCAGATTTTTTAAATTCAAATCACATAAGTGACAAACTTATGTTTAGAGGTAATATAGAACTTAGTAGTTCTTTATGTTATGATTTCATGTGATTATGACAAATTTATAAGAAAATAATTTCCATTGAAAAACATTGGGTCATTACACTATATACCAACGGTTCATAAACCATTGGTATAGAGCTGAATAAATTCATTTATACCAATGGTTATAGTTAAACTATTGGTAAGACACAATACCAATTGTTCAAAAATTATTTGTATATATTTACAACATTAAATATACCAACGGTTATTATAAAACCATCGATAAAACTATATACCAACGGTTTATAAACCATTGGTATAGATTCTAGATTTATTATTTACCAATGGTTAAAAACCATTGGTAATTATCTATTGCAATGGGTTTTTTAAAACTGTAGGGATATTGTATTTTCTATTGGTCTATACCAATGGTTATTCTATAACTATTGGTATAGAGATTTCCCCATGCCATATCATCCAATAGTTTGGGAAACCGTTGGTATAACATATACCAATAGTTTCCCAGCCTATCCCAATGGTTTAAAACCATTGGGATAGTCATGGTTTCCAGTAGTGTCGCATGACTTATCATTGGTTTTCTTTTATAAAATACCCCCTTTTATAGTATATGGAACTTCTCATTCCAACCTTTTCATGAATACCTTAGCTTTGTGACCTTAAAAATTACATCTTTCACAAACTTCTTCCAAAATATGAAATTTTCTTTATTTAGATGGTATTAGTTTGGAACTGTTCACATGTTTTTTACTTTGATATTTTTTTCTCTAATGCTCATTAAAACTCCACATAGTTCTTTCCACATCCGTGGTAAATACATATTGTATAAAAAATATTCATCATTATGACCATGCTTACCACAACACTAACAAAATCCTTGAAACATTATTCTCCCATATTGGTTCTAGATGAATTCATATCTATGTTGATATTGTATTTTCTTTGGGGGTTGTAGCCTTTGTTTAAAAATTTTCTCTTCAATGGATGTGGGAGATTGAATCTCATTATCCTTATCCCCCATTTCAAAGATTTTGATTTCTCACCTACACTATTATAAGTAACATATCCTTCAAAATGATTAACTTCACTTTTACCCTTCTTCTCTCCATCTTGATAAGTTTCTCCCTTGATCTCAATATATTAATTAAAATGTTCTCTACCTATATTCAATTCATATTGAACTATAACACATATGGCTTGTTTCTCAAAAAAACTATTCTTCCCTAGTAGTCAAATTTTCTTCAATGTCACATATCATTTTGTCTTGTTCATCAACTATTAAGTGCATCTTGATCTCATTGACAAAGGACACTTCCTTCTTAATCATATCCTTCTTTTCTTCATCAAAAGAAACTATTTCTTCCTTATTATTTTTAGTAGTTAATTTATTGTTTTCTTTATCAAGCTTCATCATTTATTTCTTGAGATATTTGATCGATTCCATGCAGAATTCAAATTCTTCCTTCAGATTCCATTAAAGTTTTTTCCATTCCTCTTCATCATCACCGCTACCTGATGAATCGCTTCTTCTATTTGCTTAGGAAAATAAACCAACTTTATTATCTAAAAAAAGTTGATGATGAATCTTTATTATGCTTTCTCAAAAGTTTTATCTTCCTACTACTATATTTTTTCTTCTTATTCTTATCCTAGTTAGACTTAGGGGATCTTTCGTCATCTGATTCTGATTCTGATTTTGATTCAGATTATTCAACCTTCTTTTTAGAAAAATTCTTGTAAAATGGATATTACTACTATAGTTTAATAATTTAGGTGGTTTATTATTCTTTTAATTCCCTTTTCCATTCCTAAATCTTTTTTTACATAAGGTAAATGATGTGATTTAATTCATCATTATCCTCATCACTATCTGAATCTTCATATTCATCTACCTCTTCTTCTATGACTTTTCCATTTATCATAGATTTAAAGGCCATTTAAATTTTATCTTTCTACTTTAAATATGGAATTTTTATCATCTAATAATCTATGAGAATGTTGTAAAGTTAATAAAAAGATAAATTATCTCTTTATTCTAGGGTTGAGACGATTAAATCAAAATGATTTTGAAAATTTCTTATTTGTTTTTTGACAATGATAGAGTCATCAATCTTCTCATAAAATACTTGAATGTTGTTTACTATCTCATTTACTCTGGTGAAATATTCATCAATATATTCTTCATCATTCATTTTAATGTCCTCAAACTTACATCTCCAGACTTTTATTTTGGAATCCTTGACTTTGACATTCCCTTCATAGTTGTTTCTGAGTTTATCCCAAATATCCTTAGTAGTATGGAGACCCATGACCTTTGTGTATAATTTTTCTGTTAGATACATCAAGATGAAATGTTGATCCTTTCCAAATACTTATGTATTTCTCTTATCATTTTTTTCCATGGAATAATCATTAGTAATGGGTGGAAACCCCACTATTGTATCATCTCTCACTTCTAAGCCGAGTGAAAGGAGATAGGGTAGCATCATATTCTTCCAAATGTGATCATTCTTACTATAAAATGTTGGAACATCTCAAATGTTGATATAATTAGTTTTCTCCATCTATCAAAATTCTTCTTGGATCTTTAGAGGTAACCTACCCCTATGATACCACTTACAAATCCCCATGATAGATTGACCACTAAGATGGGAGGGATAAATCAGTGGTTTATTTTTATGAATCCCTTTTCTATAACAACTCTTGCTATTTATTATATATTTAAACATGATTTATTACATAAAAATGAACTTTATAAAACTCTAAGGATCGAGAGGTCTAGTGTCTTGGAAAATTAGGAACATTACATGAAAACTTAAGACATAAAATAAAAAATCTTTATTGAAAACTTCTTTTACATGACTATAACATTCATTCATACTGAGCATTTCATGTGATAACCTAAGAACATACATAAGAAAAGGGTGATCTATAAATCCTAGTAAGGGAGTAAAAAAGGCATAACATGAAGAATACAGTACATGTTAAGAAATAGGCATATCAATGGAGAACAAGAGAAATATGAAAATAAAGGCATGATATAATATGATTATCATAACATGGGAATTTGGAAACAACAAACAACATGATATTAGAATGATCCAAGGCTCATTACACATGGATTAGCATAAGTAAACCCTCATTGCATGTGAATTAGCATGAGTAAACCCTAATTTCACATAAATTTGCATGAGTAAAACCTCATTGAACATGAATTATCATGATTAAACCCTCATTTCACATGGTGTATCATGATACTAAACATTACCCAATGAATTTTAGTGCTATCATGGTGCACCCTTTATAAACATTTCATTTCATGCATAAGTGTGTCACATAGATCATATAACTTGGAATAATTTGACATCATAATTCATTAAATGATTAAGGAATGTGAAATAGATACATGTAAGTTACATTAAATATTTACATGTTAGTAAAGTTGAACACCCTTGATAGATAAATGGGTATGGTATTCACTACATGATGATTTTGTCTTGGAAAATCACAGTGCAATTTTGGAAACATAACATCGTCATTTATAAATTCATAAGTTGGGTTGATGAGAGAGAAAGGGGTACATCATAAGGTATACATGAAATAGATATTACAAGGATCATGGAACATAATATCCCAACATATGAAATGTAATTTAGATACATAATATGGGAGAAATACTTGAATGTAAATTAGAATAGAGAAATCCCTTAAGGAATTTTGGCATGGTAACGGGTGTACACGGAAGGCATTAATGAGAGAGAAAGTGGTATCTAATCATTAAAACATAAGTAGGGAAGTATGTTGGAGGTTCAAAATCATACACCAATATTTTTAATTGAAAATAAAAGGGTATAACAACATCAAGAAACTTGTAAAAATGTGAATAGAATAAATCCCTTACAAAAATTCGGCCTAGTAACGGGTTCACATAAGGGTTTATAAGAGGAATAAATGAGCGTGAAATGGGATCTAATAATTTATAAATAAAATGGAAAGTAATTAGGATATTTTTTAACATATACCATCATATTAATAAAATAAATTTAAATAAATAACATGAAAATAATGCATGATAAAAGAGGGGGGTGGAAGATCCCTTATGGAATTTCGGTTTAGTAACGGGTGTGCTTAAAGGATCATAGGGGGGATTGATGAGAGTAAAAGGAATATATCATCATATATAAATAATTTTTAAAGTATGGAGGTCTTGGAAAATTATAACACAACATATAAATATGGAACTTAAGAAGCATAATGTAAAAGAGTATCTTGAATGGAAATGAGAAGAGTGAACTTCCTTACAAAACTTTGGCAAAGTAACAGATTAGGTAAGGGTAAAAATGATGGAGGATAAATAATACCTCATTAAAATAACATAAAATGGACAGTTATATAAGGATTATAAAAGAATCACATTATAACCATTCGAAATTACAAGAACTACTTTCAAATAAGATGCTTAAATTTGAAAGGAGGAGCGGAAAGTGAGGATCCCTTACTTGAAAGTGTGATCCAAAAGGCTTGAGAGAGGCTTATTGGTATATTAGGGAAGAATTTTTAGGACTATAGGGAGTATGATGCATAGGTGGGTAGAGCTCCAAATTGTTTGAGTGTAGAGGAATGAGAGGTTGGGTGGGTTTATATAGAAAATGAGACAGAATTATTTATTATTTAGGTTTTGGACACTACACATTAAACTAATCAAAACCAAAAACAATTCCATGGTTTTTGCCCATGTTTTCTACCATGGTGGAGGGGAATAAAATATTTTATAAGTTAAAGGGCCGACCATATTAAAATATTAGGCTTGCTTATGTGGAGGTGAGTCACACTCTCAAGGAAATCATTTTAAAATGTTAAAATAATTTATAAGTCTTAGAGGGTCCACTAAGGCATTATAAAATTAATGAAACAAATATAAAATCACATTATTTTAAAGTTAAAACATATATTGTCCGAATATATCTTTTATATTATTTTATTACAACACTATTGGGTCATTATGATGTCATAAAACACATTATATATTTATACGGTATTTAATTTTTACCCAAAAATTTCATTGTCTCAGAAAATTATGAAACATTCACCGTTGGATAATTTCAAAGACCTGATTCCAAAAATAATATTCATTTTATCTAAAAAAATTCTAAATATTTTAACTTTCACTTTTAAAATAAAAACAGTTATTTATTGAAAATTAACAGGTTTTGACAAAAACAGTTTCCAAACCTTGATAAAAGTTACATTTGACTTCATAAAAATTATATGATCATTTATATTTAATAAAAACTATATAATCGTAATATTTTATTAAGATATTATTTATTTAAAAAATTCATTAATTCATCCAAATAAATTCTTTAATTAAAAAAATACAATTTTTGTTTTATTGTATAAAAAAATATAATTATTATCAAACTCAATACTTAATATTTTATAGAGTAAAAACAATAAATATAATCATAATTTATAATTAAAAGGAGTTTTATTTTAACACTATTATAATAACATTATTAATAAAAACTTGGTTTAACATAATGATTTATATATTTTTGAAAAGTATTATTTTACCCAAAAATTCAATTTATCTAATTCATTATATTTTTAAGAAAAAACTATTCTCATAAAGGAATTGAGGAAATAATAATTTTATTTATAAAAATGGATTACATAATAAGTAACTAATGCCTTTTTACATAACCCCTTATAAAACTCGTATAATACCTAAGGGTAAGGTGTGCGATGATGACAGACTCTTGGGGCGGCTCGGATAACATCGCCCAAGTGGTAATCTCTATTAACTTGAACTCCTCTCATAGGAGGTTCTGTTCAAGTTTAACGTGTTGACGATCGGCTTAGTCTTGGTCAAGAGCGAAGCCATGTGATTATACATCCTTTCCGAGCATCAAAAAATGATCTTCGTATGGACTGAGTCTTCTGTATGAGGCCATCATCTCCTTTATCTATATCGAAAGGATTATTTTTAAAAACCTTAAATTTATATCAGTTGTGTGATCACTGTTCTACAACTATATTATCAATGGTAATGATACTTAACGGTCATTTAAATCCAATAATAAAAAAAATATTGCATGTTTTTTCTATATCTATAAGACATTTAATTAAATAAAATAATGGTAATTTTATTCATGAATGTCTGAGTCATTACATTTTCTTTCAAATTTAACCTCTCAAAATTTTTGAGGTTCTCAATCAAATCAATATTATCTCTTGATCTCAATTTTTAATTTATTCAAAAAATAATAATTCATAAAAACATGGGGTGTTACATTATATGTCACTATATATAATTATTTGGAAATTATTGTTTAACCATTTACATATTTTCAATTCCTAAAAATTTTATCCTATTTGGAAACCTAGTTATATGTTATTCTATATGATCGTCATATTTCCCTTCCCCTCTTTTCAAGAGAAATTTTTATTAACCCTTTTTACAATGTGGACTTTAAACAAATAAATTTTCAAATATAAAACCATTGATTACTGAGATCAAGTTTTAATTGAAAGGATGTGATTTATTAAATTGGTATATTGTAACACCTTGAGATTTTAAAATAACACTCTGTTCAATAGCGTATACAATATGCAACACTAAGCATAAATATACCATGAAATATTTTAATTTTATGAGTGTTATAACATAGCTATTGAATTGGAATGTATAAATATAAATAACCAAATTATGAAATATATATATATATATATATATTTCATAATTAATAAAAAAAATATTTATTAATTATTATGAAATAAGAATTAAATTATTTTTAGTAAAGTAATTTTATTCTTCAAGATATGTTTTTTCTAAAAATGGTTTTTATTTATTTTTGTGAGAGAATATTCTAATTAAGTTATAGAACTTTTAGTAATATTATTTGATAAAATTAATATCATATTTTAAATTATTATATCAAAATTATCTATTGGTTTAATCTCGTTATTTTTATGAAAAAAAATATTTTCCAGTTAATAGTGGAAAATACTAATTTTTTATTGAAAATTATGTTGTTGTTTTAAGTATTTACAAAGTTCCATTTTTTAAAAAAATTACAAGGTAAAATTAGTTATACTATATTATTAATAATTCTATTAAGATTATTGGAATCAATTTTATGGTTGAATTTGGTATAAAAACATTTTAATACTTATAAATGTGTTTTTATTAAAAACTATTTTTTATAGTATTTTGAGTTTTTATCTTTAACTAATTTATATCAATAATAGAAGTTTAATTTTGAAAAAAATAATTAATATTTTGAATTATGAGTTATAAAATTTGGTAAGTATTTTCCTTCTATCTTTGGTCAATATGAAAAGTAACCATAGTAAATTTTTGTTATCGCGGTAAAGGTAAAATGAGTTAATTAAGGTTAAAATTAATATGATGAGGATTAACATTCATTCAAACACTTTAATATATTTCATTAATCCATATTCATATAAAAATCAACAATATGAACTTTTTTTCATTTACATTTTATTTGTACATTTATAATATTTAAGTAAATGATAAAGTCAAAAATGTCACTCTCTTAATTTTAATATCAATAATATTTTTTTACAATGATAAAAACAATTTATGTTAATTTATCATTTGTTATTTAAAATATTGATGATTTTTTATCATGTTAATTTATTTTTTAATCTTCTAAGATGAAATAATTACCTTAAATTCTTATACAATATTGACACAGAGCTTGTGTAAATAGTAAAAAATCAAGTAAATGATTTTAAAAAAAGATAAAAGTAATATTTTTTAGGTGAGTTAAAGTTTACCATAAATTTTAAAGATAAATATTACATATTAAGTATTTTTAAAAGGTTTATATTTTAATTCAATTTCGTTAATATTGTTTTCAAAGTCAAATTATATGAATAGTTCTTAAATTGATATTAATAGTATTTTATGTTAAATAATATTTGATTAAATTATATAAATATTATAAATATTTTGAAATAGAATAATTAAGTTGATAAATGGTAAAAAAATCATCATTTTTCCATTTATGAGATAAACTTTATCTTATAAGTGAAATTATAACCCTTTAATATTAAAAAATTCATTACCATGGTAAAAGTTAAAAATGATTAACCAAGGGGTTAAACCAAAAGATAAGGTTTAAAATGATATATAAACCTATTAAAATTTTATTTTATGGTTTTATTAAGACCATATATTCCTTATATTATAATACATGTTATTTTGGAACCATTTGACATGATTCGGAAACATATTATATTATAATATTTCATATATTTCTAAAAATGGAATTAATGATATTTTATAATAAAAATATTTAATTAATTGATTTAAAATTCATTAAAATAATGTCTTTATCCAATTTTATATCATATGGTTGATTATATAAACCATATTAAATTTATGGGTCACTTTTCTTTTTAGAGTAACTTTCTTGACCCATAAAGTTTAATAAAACTTTAATATTACTGAAATTTTTTAAAGGGATAGCAAGGGGTCTAAAACTAAGAGATATAAGTAAAATAATAAAAAAAAATTCCAAATTTATTTTATGAGAGGATTTAAACAAATACTTTTCATATATTCTAATTATATAAATTTACATACATTTTTATATGAAAATTAATTTATATTAATTTAATACATTAACTAATTTCAAGAGTGACCCTCCCCTAACTTATAAAATGGAACATTTTCTCCTCTCTTCCTTGAATATTTTGATCCTTATAGATTGAAAAACCTCTAACCAATTATCTTATCAACTTTCATAATCACAAAGAAGAGGTTTTGTTATTCTATAAAGACCATTCATAAGGTCCTTATGAATGAATCTAAAAGAGGCCTATAGAGGAAGAGGTGATCATCTTACTTGAACTATTTTAATTTATTTATTCTTATACCAACTCTAAATATATGGTATCCATTATAAAATAATAAATTAAATATATTTAATATATTTAATTATCATTATTATGATGTAATAACCATAATCCACCTTATTCACATCCATTTGAAAATGATAACGTCGCTCATTCATATATATGGACTCCCACCACCAATAAGTGATGTGATTTATTTTTTATTTCTCATTTAAATGGATGGTAATCTAGATATATTTAATGTATATATAATATATTTAAGATATAAAAAAAATTCACCACTGGTTTCAGGTACTTGATACTTTAATTGTGTATTTTAAGTAGATAAAGTGTTTGGGTTATTCTTGGGGAGTTTTAGAGGAGTTTTGAATTTTTTGGGGAATTTTATACCTCCAATGGACCTAATGCCTTCATTTTTTATTGATAAACCATTCAACATGGTTTGTACATGGAAAATAGGTTTCACTGGATAGGCACACGGTTGTCATATGGTTTGGACAAACCGTAAAGATTCCCATGAGGAACTAGGTGAGCCTAGTTCTATTTGAGGCAGTGGATAATTAATAGTTGGTGCACTTTTTTCTAACCTTTTGATCCAACCATGTGAGGTTCTACTTTAGACAGTATCTCTTGCACAGTTAGTGCACAGTTTTCCAAACTTGCACCCTAATCACGCACTATTAAAAATGAGTTCTGGTAATTGTATATCTTACTCAGTTTACCTCCTTAGTGGATCATTTTCTCCTAATATGTTCATAACACAAATTTTACTCCTTCCAAAGGATGGATATACCCTTCCCTTTGATTTGGGAGTGATTCTTAGGAGAATCTAAGTGTGTTAGAGGCTTGAATTTCTCGGTAAGTGGTCATTCTTGGTTGTTTTCCTTATATTTATTCTTCATCCATCTCTTGGATTCATGGATATAATAAATTTGGGATAGATAAATGTCATTTGATTCCAATCATTTCATTATATGATTGTTTTTATGATAGGGAAAAAGATATAAGGTCATTTTTGGAGTTGTGAGCTGAGTTTTTGAAGTTTTGTGTCATTCTTCATTTTCAACAACCTTTGAGAGGTAGGTGTCTTCACTCTCAACTCCTATTGATTATAAAATAAAGCATTGGTTTCAAATTGATTTAATTTTTTGACTTTAATTGTGAATTTTATGTTAAATGTTTGATGGGAACCCACTTTAGTCATGGTTTTTGGAATTTAAAAAAAATTATGGAAAGTGTAATTGGTTTCATAATTTTAAAATGATTTTTTTCAATTTTGGTCAGCTTTGATTCATGGAAAATTGAATGGAAAATTTTTTCAATAAAATTATTTCTTTATTGAAATGTCTTTGTATTGTTGGGTTGGCATGGTATTTGGAATACATGTTTGGTGTGAGCTTATTTCATTGATGTGACCCTAGATAAGGGGTGTGTACAAATGGGGTACAATGATGTGACCCTATAGAAGAGTCATGTTCCATTAGGGTAATTGAGTATTGGTTACCTTATGAAAATATGGTAAATCGATGAGAGACTGCTCATGAGTATGGAACTATCACCGAAGCATGCATGTGTGCGTCTGTGTGAATCATGGAATGGGTATACCAAATGGAAATGTGAAATGGTTTAAAGAGTCGTTTGGTTACTTTCCATTGAAATGGTTTTGGTTTGGGAAAATGTTTTATTCTTTGATATAAACTACTTTGAATTTGGTTTTAATTTTTTTATATAAATGTGTTATCATGTTCTATCCTAGTAGCATGAGTTGATAATTCATTAGGGAAATTGTAATGAGTTTTATACTCGCCCCCTTCTTGTGCACTTTGGTGTGTTTGTAGATATTTTATATCGAGACACTAGTAAAGGAAAAGTATCTCATTTATTTAGTGATGAATCATGATACATAGGAAATGTATTCCAGATTTGGATCTTGGAGTATTTTGGGAGTTGATGAGTTGATATCTTTAGTGTCTTTGAGTTTTGTTGGTCTTAGTTTTCACTTGGTAATCTGATATTATTGTTGGTTTAGTTACTCCTTGAGTTTTATTATATTGTTCTCATGCATCATATAGTGGTTGTTAGTTGTGTTTATCTTGGTATGGTTATTTTATTTTAAAATGAAAAATCATCCCTAGTTTTTTTATAAATACCTTGGCATTTATTTCCAACTTTTGGTGTCTTAGGGATGTCCCCTAAGGCCAGTAACACCATAAACCAATCCCAAGGAAATGGGTAAGGGGAGAGACATTACAAATGGTATCAGTTTTTTTGGTCTTAGAGTAAAAATAATAATTTTGGTTTAGTTATTTTGTTGGATTTGTAGTAAGGAATAGGATCGTTGGAACTCGAAATGTAGAGAATAAATATGTGTAGCTTACTTATTTATGTCGAACTTCAAGTTACCAATGATTTTGGGTCCATTAGTGTTTTGAGGAACTTCTAGGGGTTCTTACATCATTTTAATGGGTTTGGCCAATGATAATAGCATGAAATTCATTGATATAAATGAATTCCCACTAGGAGTGCATATTTCATTTTAAGTAATGATTTATGATTTGGAAAAAAAATGTTGATTTTTGAAAATAGTTTGAAATAGTTTGATTTTTAAATATTGTGGTGGAATTTTCAAAAATGGTTTGAAAATGGAAGTTTTTAAATTTTGGAAAGACTTGTGGTGATATGTGTGATGTGGTAAATTTTAAATTTCTAATCCTTTATTTTTTAGATAGTGATACTAAAAGTCATTTTATATTGTTTATATAAAATGTCACCCATTAGGAATCATTGAAACTAACCAGAAGAGGATGTTGAGAATTTGGTTTCACCTAAGCCACAAGTGAACCAATAGTTGGTTCATAGTATTGCATAGGCTTTTCAGGAAGTGGATGGAGGGCACAAAAGGGATAAACCAAGGTAATTAGATCATTCTGTTTAGTTCCAAAATCATAATTCACCCATATTTCAGGGTGATTCAGAACCATAAAAAGAAAAGGTGTGGTTGAATGGGATGAATCAAATATTCAAATTCCTAGGCACACCAGTTGAGATAAAGGTAAATTTGGAAACATAAATTCTAGAGGATCTAGTATTCCAGTGGTGAGATTTAGTAGTTCAGTATAAATTAGAACAAGGTTTTTCATGGGAGGATTTTGAAGAATTTTTCAACAAAAAATTCTATTATCACACATTCATAATTTCAAGAACAAATGACTTCTTCTATTTTAGAAAATAGAAGCTCACAATGATAGAGTATGTGGCTGAATTTATGAATTTATTCTATTTTTTACCAAAAGTTTCTAGAAGTGCATCCTTTAAGGAACACATTTTTGAATTGGAGTTGAGGTTATAAATTCTCTCAAAGATTTTTGTGCTTTGTATACCTGATTATATAGAGATTTTCAATAGTTAAATGATGAAAGAAATGGATTTATCAAGAAATATGGGTAGAGTAAGAATGTTGATACCTATGGGGAAAGGTGGAAACTCTAATGCTATGAATAATTGTAAGGGGGAAACCTATTTCCAAGATAGTGGTATGACTTAGAATTAGACAATGGGATTGGTGAATCTTCCTCCTAAACCCAAGAGTAAGTAAGAATGTTTTCAATGTGGTTTTTTTGATCACATGAAGTGATATTGTACAACACCACATAGATCATGTCATAATTACAACCAAATGGGGAATATTCAGTTCTATTGTCATAATTCTTCAAGGTCAGGTTTTGGGGACATATCTCGTGTTTCAAAGAGATTTTATGGTTCAATGGGATGAAAGTATCTGAATAGTTCTCATCAAAATAAATTAGGAAGCTATGGTGATTATAGGAATATCAAGACTCCTCAACCAGTGTAATCTCAAAAGGGTAACAAAGAGAAAAGTGCAGTGAGTAATAAATTATTTTGAGATGATCAAATTATTGTATAAGATTAATATGGACCTTCAATAGTGATAGGAAAGATTATTTTTAATTCTACCCTTATTTAATATTTTTTTGATATGGTTTCATCCCATTCGTTTAATGCTTCTCATGGTGTTGATCTTTTGGGATTTCATGTTGAGATGATTCCTTCTATATTGAAACTTAAAACTCCTCTTAGCCAAAGATAATGTTGATCCATTATGACCAAATGGCCCAAAGGCCTTCAATTTTATTGATTTTTGATAACCCCCCTTTCAAGGGATAAGAGGGAACCCTTACAAGGCCCGTAAGCTTAGAGATTACATGGCACGTAGGCTTAGGAGATTACATGATCCGAAGGTCTTAGGGAATTAAACTAGACTATCTATAAGGAACTGCCCCTCCCCAGTATCTTCATCATGATAGTAGCTCTCCACCTTCGCATGTTCATCTGTCTAGGCTTCCCATTCAAGCACATTCTGGTTCGGATGGCATTTCCATACCCTCTCATTCTGAAAAATCCATTTGGCTCAGCTCTAGTGAGTGCACCTAATTGGAATCCTCTTCTAAGGATGCTCCTTTTTTGTAGAGTCTATCTAGGGAAACTGCATGTGGCTCGAAGGCCTTGAGGTGTCCCGAAGGCTATAAAGGTGACCTGAAAGCCCTACTGACCCGAAGGCCTGGGTGGACCTAAAGACTTAAGGAATCCAGGCCGAAACTGGTGGCCCAAGTTGAATATTTCCAGCTACTACAATACTGAACAGTACCTACTACAGTAAATACTACAGTTCCTGCTACAGTGCCCACACAGTGTACAGTTCTGCTACAGTTCCTGCTACTGTATTACTACATTACTACTACAATACCCCTAGAAATATGCCTCGACTTGGTTTTGAACCTGGGTCTCATGGATGTACTAAAGGATACCTCACTAATTGGGCTAAGGCTCATGTTCTTGATCCATTATGTGAAAATAATATTCAATAACTATTGATGGGGTTGAACTAATATGGGATTCCTCTATGCTTGAAATGGATGTCTATGAAATAATCCTAGGTATGGATTAGTTTACAATATTCAAATCTCAAATCGGTTGTTATACATGAAGGGTTATTTTTACAACTGATGATGGTGTCGAGCATATCCTTAAGGGGTAGCATAATGTAAAGGTAGGTGCATAAAGACTTTTGGAACCAATAGTTAGAACTATCTCATATCAGTTGATAGATTAAACATTTTATTTGGTGGAAGATATCATGGATTATGGTTTTATAGAAATTTTTGATCTGTTTCTAGATGTTTTTCCCAAGAATTTCTGAGGGTTTCCACACACAAGACAAGTGGATTTTACAAATGATCTCTTACTAGGGACTAGTCCTATATCACTTTCATTTTATTAGATAGAACCAATAAAAATAAGTTAATTAAAAATATTATTATAAGATCTAGAAATTAAGGGTTTTATTCATCCTATTACATCTCTATGGGTATCACCAATGTTTGTGAAAAAGGCGGATAGAACTCTTTAGCTATGTGTGGATTATCATAAGCTTAACCATGTTATGATAAATAATTTGAATCATCTTCCACGTATTGATGATCTTTTTGATCAATTCAAGGGATCCCAATGGTTATGTAAAATTAACTTGTGATCAGGATATCACCAATTTTATTTTTGGAATGAGGATATTCTAAAAAAAATATTTAAATAGTATATATGGACGTTATGAGTATGTGGTTATGTCTTTCGGCCTTATGAATGCACTAGATGTCTTTATGGAATTGATGGATCGTATATTTCAAAGGTATCTAGATTATTTTGTGGTGGTGTTTTTGGATGACATACTAGTGTATTTTAGGACAAAGTTTGATCATGAGAAACACTTGTTGATAGTGTTGGGTATCTTGAGAGATTATATTCTATATGAAAAACATTAAAAGTGTGACTTTTGGACACAAGAGGTATGTTTCCTTGGCCATGTTATTTCAAAAAGATGTATTTCTATGGATTCATAAAAGATAGAGGATGTGATATCTTGGAAATATCTAAAGAATGTCTCTGAGATACATATTTTACTTGGCCTGGCAGGTTATTACCAATGTTTTATTTCTGATTTTTCATGACTAGCTTCAATAATGAAATATTTGACAAGGAAAAATGTTCCATTCTAATAGAACAATGAATGTCTAAAGTATTTTTAAGAGTAAAAATTTAGCCTCACATCATCACTGATCCTGGTATTTCCAAAATTAGGAAAATGTTATTTGGTGTATTGTGAAGCTTCAGTATCTGGGTTGGGATGTTTTATCATATAGGGAGATCATGTTGTTTCTTATGGATCATATCAATTACGGTTGCATGGGAATAACTACGAAATATTTTATTTGTAATTATCTATTGTAATCTATTATTTGAGGACTTGGTTTTATTACCACTTTGGTGAAAATTTATGGTGCTCATAGATCATAAGATCTTGAAACACATTTTATCACAAATAGATTTGAACCTAAGAAAAATAAGATGGATTGAGTATTTTCAAATGTTCGAATTTAACTTGATGTATAAACCAAGTAAATAAAAATAAGTGGTAGATTCATTAACCAAGAATGTGTATAGTTATTTGGTGAAAAAGGCTTCAGATCAGTGGTAGATAATGTCTATGATAGCTGATATACACTTGGATAGTGAAGACCAAGGTAGTGTGGTAATTTTCATTCTAGTTTCTTTTGTTCTTGATTCGATTGATAAATTTAAAGAGGCACAAACATATGATTCTTAATATGTTTATATGATATCAAAACTCAATGGTGGTGAGACCATTGAGGGATAAAATCTTGAAATAGAATTAGTTTTTTGGTTTGGAGATTGGATGGTCGTACCTTTATCTTGTCTAGAACAACTTCTTCATACTTACCACCATTCGATATGGGTTGTTCATCCTGGAATAAAAAATATTTATAAGTAACTAAAATCACAATTTTGGTTGGTTGGTATAAAACTAAAGTGGTTGATTTTGTTATGAGATGCCTTGCCTCTTTGCAATTTAAGGCAGAGAACCAACAAAAAGTGGTTATCATGCAGTCTTTAACCGATTCCTATGTAGAAATGGGAGAAGATATCGATGGATTTTGTAATAGGTATACCAAGGATGATTTAGAAACACGATTACATATGGGTGATAGTAGATCATCTCACAAATTTGTACCATTTCATCCCTATTCATGAATCTTATATGGTAGAATAATTTTCAAAAATCTATATACAAGAAGTGGTAAAGAGGCATGGTGTACCATGTTTGATAGTATCAGATCGAGATATGAGTTTTATATATAATATTTTTAAATACTTAAAGAAATCACTTTAGACTCATTTGAATATGATCATGACGTTTCATCCTTAAATGGATGGTAAATTTGATAGGAAGATACAAATTTTGGAAGACATGCTTAAGGCTTGTGTGATGGATTTTTGTGGCTCATGGTAGGAGCATATATCATTAGTGGAGTTCTCTCATAACAAAAGTTATCTGGACTCAATGCATATGGATCCTTTTGAATCATTTTATGGGAATCCTTATATTTCTCATGACCCAACCCCCAGGGCCCGTGTCGTGACTACCCTAAGCACGCCTTCCATAGGCCAAAGGATAGCGACTAGCACCGGAAAGGCATATCCCTAAAAACTGGGAAGGCATTGCCTCTAAACCTATAAAATCACACAAACCAAGCACATAGAAGAATACAAGAACAAGTTAAACTATAAAGTAAACATGGTGTGTACAGTAAATAAAGGGGCTAGAATACAAGCCCAACTAGAAAGTACAAGTAAACTGAAAAAGAACAGCTCATGTGAACACCCGCCAAGGATCCTACCTGAAGGGTAGGTACAGCTCTCGAGCGGTCATCTCTATGGATAATCTCATCTATTTTACACCTCGGATCATCCTCTAGTCTGGTACCCTCAACCTTGATCAGTGGTGTCAGTTGTCTTCATAAGACACAGCAAGGTGCGGGCGTAACCCGTGCATGGGTGAGTATAACGATAATTAGTAGGGACCCCAAGACCCTCGTAGGTCTCATAGAGTTCCACAAAGGAAAAAACCACAAATCACGAAGCAATAATCATCAACACTACTTAGGTATATTCCTATACATATACCTAAGTTATCAAGAAAAACACACCTCACTAATGAGGAAAGAATACCATAAAGGTAACACCACTAAGGTAGAAGTACCACACAGGTAACACCACGAAGGTATAAGTACCACATAGATACACCACAAAGATATAAGAACCACACAGGTACCACCAAAAAGGTAGAGGTACCACACAGGTAACACCATGAAGGTAAGTACCATAAAGTTAAGGACTCAGCTCACATAGGTATTAGTGAGGTATAGAAGTACAGATGATTAGTCGCGAAGCTAGATCATCTTATTCTATCAAGAGGAACTGCTGCTAATTATACGGAGTCTGACCCACATAGGATCGATTGGTACTAACCCCTGTAATGACCCACGTGGGATCTAACCCGCATAGGATCGGTATGCGCTGACCCACACAGGATCATTGAGCGCTGACCCACACAGGATCGGTATGCGTTGACCCACACAGGATCACTGATCACTGATCCACACAGGATCGATAGGTACTAACCTCCACAATGACCCACACATGATCCAACCCACCTATAGTTGATAGGTAACTAACCTCCTTATAATCTATCTCCAACCTTCGCCTCACTGCCAGCCACTAGATTCCTCGCACCTAGTGCGCTTGAGTTCTTAGAATCTACCCTTGATATATCAGTCGTACCTCAATCGCCAAAAAGTTCGAAGAAAAAGTATCACAAAGGTCTGTCATGTCATAAGGGATCCAACACAACAGACGATGTGACAATCGGACGCCCGGTCTGTAAGTTATTAGTGTTTCCGCTCCGAGGTCTCAGTTGGAATCAGGTTCGATCCAACCTGGCCATACTCCAACTTTATCAAAAACTCAAGGGGAGAATACCAAAAGGACCTTATCAATTCAAGGATTCCTTTGTTGCAGACGGTTCATCAAACAGACTTCAGGTTCTCATGATATGGCCACAAAGGCGAAATTGGGACTGAATGGGCCTGGGTCCGGTCCCACCCGATCGGACCGACCCGACCTGGTTCGGGTCAACCTGGCCTAATTCGGGTCCAGCCCAGTTTTCCTGGTCCATGGAGGGCCCATCCCACTGGGCCATGGTCTGGCCCGGCCTGTGAATGGGGGAGGCCCGGCCCATCCCGCCGTCCAGCCCGCGGTCAGGTGGCCCACCATGGCGGGGTCCACCCTAGCTGCAACCTAGGGGGGAGGCACCCCCCAGTATTCCAAACGTCCTGATGGACATTTTATTTCCCTTCTAGCATGCGGGACTCCTCATCGGTCCCGCCCGGTGCATCACGGCTGGCCGGGTTCCCAGTCGGTCCTCCCTCTAGTTGTGTGACGGCGCTATTGTCCACCTGCGGAGAGCCGGGTGTCGGCCGCCCTCCGGCCCCCGCCGCGGCCAAGCAGTCGCGGCCTCCTGCTCTGGAAGCATGAACGTGAAGGATCGAAATATGATGTAGATGCTCAATATACAATAGTGGGGTGAATTGTATGATTTAAAAAATTCCTTTGGAACTTTTAATGATGGTATAAAACTTTCTATTATTTAATAGTGTTAAACAAGGTAAATTCACATGACCTCTTAGTTCTACAAACTTGCTAGATTTTGGAAATATGGTTCCAAAAATGAAACTTAAGAGAAGTTTACAAGGATAAAGATTCTACCTTAAAGCGTATAGAATCTTACTAATCAGAGTATACAAGTATAGAAAGTATAAGATAGTTATACTTTCCTTAATAATCAAAATGAAGTGTAAAAAACATGATACAATACAAGTAACAAGTATATAATATTTTATACCAAAGATTAGGGTATCCAACAACCTTGGATAAAGGTCCCTTGAATTATAATTTCAAGAAATTTTGTCTTACCCACACCAAGGTAAGCCCTCGATAGGAATATCAGAGTCTATCTTGTTATCCCCACAAGCCCTCGAACTTCAAGGTAGTCGGCACCTCTTTCTTCCTTATCAAGGAAGTCCTCAAACTTTAAGGTAGTCGGCACCTCGGTCTTCCTATCCCTGGAATCCCTCGATTGTACACAACAATAATCATAGTTGCACGAAGCTGGCTGAACAAGATGTTCAGTATGCACAAGGCATGAGAGTATCTCACTCTCTAGAAATCATTTCAACAGCATGTGGTCTCTAGAGTTATCAACTTTTTCCAAAAAGTACCGAACTCATTCAAATGATCTCTTATTTATTGTAATTTTCCCAACGGTCAGCTCCCTCCTCCAACGGTCATATTTTTCTTTGAATCTCGAAGGGACCTGTACACTTTTCACTCAAAAAACGGTTGGTCAGAAACAGAATGCACGACATCGTTTTATAACTATAACAAGGGTAAGTAAAATATGGTTGCTCTATAAAATCTATTTTTCATATTCTAAGGAAAAACTAAAGTTCAGAGTCTAAGAGGAAAACATTCTAAGTCTATATTACATGGATATTTTGATTCTGTTTTCCAAGGAATTAGGAATCAGAATTCTATAGACTTTGGAGTCTAAATTCTGTGGAATTCGGAGTCTAAACTCTAAGGAATTCGGAGTCTTAATTCTAAGAAATTAGTATTCTAAATTCTAAGGAATTCAGAGTCTGAATTAGAAGAAATTCAGAGTCTAAATTCAGAGTAATTCAGAGTCTTAATTTTAGAGAATTCGGAACCTGAATTTCAGAGAATTCAGAATCTTAATTTCATAGAATTCAGAACCCTAATTTTAGAGAATTCGGATTCTGAATTTTAGAGAATTTGGAACCTGAATTTCATAGAATTCAGATTCTGAATTTTAGAGAATTCAGATTCTGAATTTTAGAGAATTCAAATTCTGAATTTTAGATAATTCAGAGCCTGAATTTCAGATAATTTGGATTCTGAATTTCAAAGAATTCGGATTCTGAATTTCAGAGAATTAAAAACATGAGTTTCGTAAAATTTGGATTCTGAATTTCAGAGAATTCAGAGTCTGAATTCTAAGGAATTCGTAGTCTGAATTCAGTTAATTCGGAACCTGATTTCTGATCCTGAAAACAGAATACTCTATATCTAAGTATTTATATAATTCCAAGGATTTAGATGTGAAACTGAATTTTTCACTTAGAAATAAAAAGAGTTATATTTAGAGAATCTAAAATATGAACAGTGAAAAATAGGTAAGGATAAATTTTCCTTAGAGAAGGAAAATTTTCCTTATTAAGGAAAATCTAGGTAAGGAGAAAATTTACTTTTTAAAAAACTCATAGAAAATTAAATTTACTTTGAGATAGAGTGTTTGTGATTTTCAAAACATAGAGGAATGGAAAATTCATAAGGAAACCTTATTGACTCAATAATCTCCACCTTTTTGGAAATCACAAACATCCTTACTAAAAAGAATATGAGGACTTTGAAATTTTTATGAACTTGAAAATAAAACATATCTCCCAATACTTATGGATCATAATTAATATGACTAACTCCCTCTTAGGCTTTGAAATCCCTAAGTATCGTATTCTTGATTTCCTGAATGAGATTTTGTAATTTCTTTCATATGAAAATCTTCATGATAAAAACTCCCCCTTAGATTAACTTCCCCTTACTTAGGGAAATTTCTTCTTTACTTAGTATTCTTTTTTGCCATCCCTTTCTCCCCCTTTGTGATTTTCAAAAAGGAATGAAGGGAATGGAAAAGAAAATATGGTACCTGAAATATTAGTACTAAACAACCAAATATATGAAGTGCAACAACAATTTCACTAAGATTAAAAGAATTTGTACAATAGGAAAATACAACAAAAGATTGGATTTTAATGAAATTATCCCTCTTTCTCTTTCAGCATCGGCTTCTTCAAAATAGTCTTGAGCTTATTCAGTTCCTTGTGATCATCTTCCATGAGCTTGAGTAGTTGATCTTGATCTTCACTTTTTTTTCTAAGGATTTAATTTTTTCTTCCTGAGCCTTAATCATATCAGCCTGAGCCTTCAAGGCTTCTTCTTGTTTAGAATGTTTTTCTTCAAGTTCAATTCTAAGACCCCTTTACCTCTTCCAACTCTAAGAAATTGAATACAATTTCCCATTCAGATCTTTCACTTCTTGCTTCTGAGTAGTTTCTTCAAGAGATAGCTTTTCTTCAAAAGACTTGGTGAGATCTTTGAATTTAGCATCTTCGGTTTCAAAAGCATCCTTGACATTATCTTGAAACTCATCAAGAATTATCATCTCTTCAATAGTTTTCCTTGACCAACTAGTCATCTTCTTGCAAGATCTTTTATGGGATTAATAATTAATAAAAAAAAGTTTTTAAATCAATCTCAAGTTTGACACACTTATCCATCACCATGGATACTGAATCTATTTTCTAATTTAAGGAATGATGAAGCATTTGGAATCGTTAATCTATGCTTGGAAATAACGGAATAGTACCTACCAGCTTCTCCAAATACTGAACAACAAAGTCATGTCCAAGAGAAGATGATTATGAATTAGAATTCTTTGTTGTTGAGGATTCCTTTTCAAGAACATCAGCTTTCCTAATTGATGAAGCACCAGCATCTTTCTTACTGACCAAAGACTTAGTAGGAGTATCAACCATCACCTTATTTCCCTTATCTATTCATGAAATGATTTCTTCTTGGTTAGGTGATTCATGTTCACTATCTAATAGTTGAACAATATTATCATCATCAACTTATTCCTTCTTAGCTCTTGCCTCAACACCCTTTGGTTGTATGAAATCATGGTTGTTACTTTCTTCTTCAGACAATTTATTTACTTCTTCCTCACCCTTCTCATCTTTTCTTGGGGTAGCAAGTTTTGAAGACTCGACTTCAAAAGTTTGGATTGATAACTTCTCAGAAAGACTCTCCTTATCATGGTATTCTTCTACTTTATTTATCATATCTTTAGTATCACCACTCCTTTATTCTTCTTCCACTTCTTCTTCTTGCACTATTTCTTCTTCTTGATTCCACTTCGGAATCACCAACTTCTTTCCCAGAGTATATGGGATTGATTCTACTAAAAAGGATTCTGGTACCAGAATTTTCTCAGAAGCTTTCTCAGCATCCTTAAGAAGAGATTGTACTATCTCATCCTTAGAAATCTTTTTCTTTTACTTCTTCTCTTTTTGTTGCT
Source organism: Viscum album (assembly GCA_963277665.1). Taxonomy (NCBI): domain Eukaryota; kingdom Viridiplantae; phylum Streptophyta; class Magnoliopsida; order Santalales; family Viscaceae; genus Viscum; species Viscum album. The sequence continues at coordinate 1,250,470,524 of OY728146.1, read as the reverse complement.
TCTCAATCTCTTCAGTAGCCTTTTCCTTTAAGGATTTTTCCTCAACAGGATCCAAGCCAAACTTAGGCTCCATTTTTTCTTATCCTCTCTCCATTTTGCAACTACCTCATCAGGATAGGATTTTTGCTTCTTTGACTTTGTTGGTGCAGATTGAATTTCCTTGGCAACAGAAACTTTTAATATCTCTTGAATTTCCTTTACTTTCCTCTTCCTTCCACCTTTCTTAGAGGTTTTAGCTATAACAGTTTTCTTTGATAAAGATTCAACTTCTTCATTTGATAAATCATAAAACTCTCTAGATTCACCAGAAAATCCAATTTTCATTCTCCTTAGAGTGTCATTTATTAGCAAAATTACCCTGAAATTTCATGACTTCGATTTGCAGGAAATTATCATTGATTCTAAACAATAAACAATGATCTTTGATAGAATTGTTGGATACATGATAATCTGAGACTTCAGATTTTTATTCTTGATATTTTCAATCATAACCAAAATATAATTAACCAAATTCAGCTTCCAGAGGTTCACTAAGAAATCCAAAACATATATATAACTTTTCTTCAGAGTATCTTTATCTCCTTTCATCAGAATGATAAATCCTTGAACCCAAAGTTCAAGAATACAAAAAATTGATGAAATATGAAGAATCTTCAGAGTATTGACTCCAACCAAATCAAGGAACTCTATGACCTTATCCTTATCAAAGCTTCCTTCTACATCAGGTAACTTATGCAAAAACAATTCAGCTTCTCCTTCATATGGTATTCTAATCAGACTAGTTGCCTTAGAATAAGAAAGAGAGTAAGTCTTACCATAACTCTTGAAAGAAAATTTCTCTTTGCCTCCTTTATTGAAAAAAGGATACGGATTCATAGAACTCCACTAGAAACTCTAGAATCACTGGATCCTCTATCTTGGGTTTAGATACAGCTATACTTTCCCAGATATTTATCTTGATGTTCTTTGAGATGATTGAATCATACTTATTAAAGAAGTATGGGTCTACCAACCTTTCATGATAAATCTTCCATTCAGAGATTTCCTTTACAGTTGACATTTCTTTCTGAGGAGAGGCTTCTTTAGACATTCGGAAGTAAGGAAGACCTAAGAAATTCAGAACGGTCTTAAGTAGGAAGGTCAGAGCTTCAGCACGCAAGAGCTTGGGATTCGATGTGGGAAAACCATCAGGGGGTCCTTCATATAGGCGATTGAAGCAAAGATTAAACTTCCCTGGTTGATCCAATGGTTGAAAACTTCTTGAGAAGATCTGACGGTTGAGATGATAGCCAAGGAAGGATTTTGATAGATTCTGATCTTTTGAGGTTTTTAAGAAAAACATTTAGATTTAAGGAAAAGTTAATCTAAAAATTTTGAAAACAAAATAATAAATCCAACAAGTAAAAGATGATTACAAAAATTTAGGAAAGAAAACATAACTTTCGGATTACTAGGAAGATTATTCGTAATACGGAAAATTCTTCTTGAATAACTTTAGATTCTAAAAATTTTGATTACAAAATTTTTTAGATTATGAAAAATTTAGATATGAAATATTTAACTATAAAATTTTTGACTACGAAAATTTTGACTACAAAAATTTTGATTATGAAAATTTTAACTAACAAGAAAATGTACTCCCCCTTTGAAAAGAAGTTTGTTACTATAAGAAGATAGGTTTCAACAAGAAATTAATAAGGAATATTACCTTAAAGTTATCATTCCTAACTTTGGTTTAATGTATTCAAATATATCATATGGTAAAGATTTTGTGAAAATATCTTCAAGTTGGTCTTTAGTTTCGATAAATTAAAGAATGATATCTTCTTTTTGTGTTTGATCCCTAAGAAAGTGATACCTAATATCTATGTGTTTTTTACGAGAGTGATGTGAAGGGTTTTTTCTTAATGAAATGGCACTAGTATTATCACACAAAATTTATGTTTTGGTAAAACTCATACCATAATCTGTGAGTGTGTGTTGCATCCACAATACTTGAGCACAATAACTTCTAGTTGCTACATATTCAGCTTCAGCAATGGAAAGTGATACTGAGTGTTTCTTTTTGCATGAACAAGAAACTAATGAATCTCCTAATAAATGACAAGTTCCGGATGTACTTTTCTTATCCATTCTACATCCACCAAAGTCATCATCTGAAAAGCTTTTTAAAACAAAATCATTTCTAAAGGTATAAAAGATTCTTAAATCCATGGTTCCCTTTAAGTAGCGAAAAATACTTTTCACTGCCTTTAAATGAGATTCCTTAGGATTGGATTGATATCTTGCACATAAGAATACTAAGAAAATTAAGTCTGGATGACTATTTTTCAAGTAAATTAGACTTCATATCATACCTCTAAAGGATGTTTGATCTACTGGTTTTCCACCTTCATCAAGATCAAGTGAATTTGAGGTACCAATGGGAGTACTTATACTCTTAGTGTTGTTGTATCCATACTTTTTAAGAAGAACTTTAATATACTTATGTTAGGATATATATATTCCTTCTAGTTTTTGAGAAATTTGAAAACCAAGAAAAAATGTTAACTCACCCATCATACTCATTTCAAACTCAGATTTCATTAGATCTGCAAAGGAATCAGTTAAAGATTGCTGAGTTAAACCAAATATAATGTCATCAATATAGATTCTAACAATCAAAACATTTTTCTTGTTTTTATTTATAAAAAGGGTTGGATCAGCATTTCCTTTAACATAATTGTTTTGAAGAAAAAATCTTGTAAGTCTACAATACCAGGCTCTATGAGCTTGTTTGAGTCCATACAGAGCTTTAGTAAGTTTGAAAAAATATTCAGGATGTTTTTTATCTTCAAAATCAGGTGATTGTTCAAAAAAAACTTCCTCTTGAACATAACCATTAAGGAAAGTACATTTAACATCCATTTGAAAAAGTTTGAAATTGAAGAATGTTGTAAAGGCTAGTAGAATATGAATGGATTCAAGTCTAGCTACTAGAGCATAGGTTTCTTCATAATCTATTCCTTCTTGTTGATTATAGCCTTTAGCAACCAATATAGATTTATTTCTTACTATCATTCCATTTTCATCACACTTATTTCTAAAAACTCATTTTACTCCAATAACAGAAGTTTCTTTAGGTCTTTTAACCAAGGTCCAAACCTTATTCCTTTTGAATTCCTTTAGCTCATCTTCCATAACTTTTATCCAATCGTCATCACCTAAAGCTTCATCAGTGCTTTTTGGTTCTAATTGGGAAAGGAAATCAGGATTTTATATTTCATTTCTTAAGGAATTTCATGTTCTTATAGGTTGATTTACATCACCAATGATACTATAACTGGGATGATTCTTTATAAAAAACTGATTTGGGTTTTGTAAAACCTATTCATCAACATAGGGTAGGAAATATTCTGGGGTAAATGCTTCGGAAATATTTTCTTGGACATTTTCCTTATCATAAGGATCTTCTATCAAGGGTTGATAATCAATTTTTGAAAACACATCCGAAGATGTAGGTTGAGGTTGTTTAAAAACAAAAGGATCAGTTTTATCAAATTTGACATGTACTGTTTCTTCAAAAGTACAAGTATTTTTAATGAAAACTCTATAGACGTTAGAGGTTGTGGAGTAGCCTAATAAAATTCATTCATCATATTTGGGTGTGAATTTATGTAAATTATCTTTAGTATTCTAGATGAATACTTTTCATCCAAATACTTTGAAGTAGGAAAGTCTAGGTTTTCTACCATTCCACAACTCATAAGGAGATTTATTAAGAAAAGTTCTAATCAAAATATGATTTATAGTATAACCAGTAGTAATTATATCTTCATCCCAAAAAAATTTGGATACCAAATATTCACTCAACGTGGTTCTTGTTATCTCTTGAAGAATTTTGTTTATTCTTTCAACAACACCATTTTGTTGAGGAATTCTTGGTGCTGAGAAGTGATGAGTAATGCATTTTCTACTATAAAAAGTTTCAAAATTAGAATTTTGAAATTCTTCTCCAAGATCACTATGAATAGTTACCAATGAAAGGTTTTTATAATTTTTAACTTGGGCTCTAAAACTTTTTAAATAATAAAAAGCTTTAGATTTCTTTGCTATAAAATAGACACACGTAAATCTAGTGTAATCATCAACTAAAACAAATACATAATATTTTCCTCCAATGATTCTAGTTTGTGTTGGACCAAAAAGATCCATATGCACTAACTGTAATGCATCAGTATTTTAGAATTCACCGATTTATTTAAAACTTGATTTATGTTTCTTGCCATATTGACAAGGATCACAAACTTTTGAAGAATCAAATCTAAGCTCTGCTGGATCCTTAACTATTCTTTTCTTAGAGAGTTTACATAGGTTCCTAAAGTTACAGTGTCATAACCTTCTATGACATAACCAAGATTGATCTTCCATTTCACTAAGACAAGGTAGATCTTGGATCCTAAGGTCTTCTAAGTTTAGTGTATATACATTCTCTTTCCTATTGGTAGAAAGAATAAACTCTTCCTTGGAATTGTGTACTAAAAACTTATCATTCCTAAAATTTGCAAGTTAACCTTCATCACATAATTAAATTACGCTAATAAGGTTGTTCCTAATACCCTTAACGAATGAAACATTTGAAATCAATGTTTTTATAAGAAGAACAATGTTACCTATACCAGTAATTTACCCCTAAGCATTATCTCCGAAAGTTATTTTTCCTCCTTTCATCTTGATAATATTTTCAAAGAAGTTTTTATTACCAGTCATATATTGGGGACATCCACTATCCATGTACCATGTATTGCTGTTGGTATTATCTTTAATTTCCTGAAAACAAGAGTTTTATACTTTCAAAACCCAAACTTTCTTGGATCTGGAAACTTCAGAAAGAAAATATTTAGGAATCCACATTTTCTTTGAAAAATAAGCTTTATGAAAACCTAAAGACTAAGTTTTGTTTAAGGAATAATTTTTTACCCAATACCCACCACACTGACACTTAGTGCAGAATGGATCACTTTGAGGTACAAAAAAATTGTTACTAAAAATCGGTTTTTAATGAGTATAGCCAAATCCATAATTATTCCTTAGAGGTTGAATTTTGGAATACATCTTATAAAAATTTTCCTTACCTAAGGTAAAGTTTGAAAAACACTTCCTCAAGGAAAATATTTCTTACTTCAGTCTAATAACTAAGTTCTTATCCTCAAAAACATTAGTTTTAGCACTAGAGTTAGGCTCTATAACATTTTTATTAGAAATTACTTTTTCTAGATCCATATAAAGTTTATCCTTCTCAGAATTAAATTCCTCAAGGTTTTTTGAAATACTTTCAAAATCAATGTTTTTATTATCAAGATCTTTAGAAAGATCTGATATTTCCTTAGTAAGAATAGTAATTCTACAATTTTCCTTATCAAGATTTTTCTTGACTTTGGAATTTTCATTCTCAATGAGCTTAGAAAACCTAGACACTTCTTCATAAGTAGGTAAAGTTTTATCTTATTCAGAAGAAGATTATTCTTCCAAGGATTAATAATATTTACTATCACTATAATTAGCGTTCAAGGACACATTGGTCATCATTTTTTACCTTAGCCAATAGACAATGATTTTCAATAGGTAACTTGGCTAATAGACCAAGATTCTTCTGACTAGAAGATTCGTACTCTGAGGATTCTTCAGAAGAGTCACCACCAATGGCACTCTAGGTGTCATTGGCTTTCAAAACATTCTTATATTTATCCTTTTAGTACTTCTTTCTATTACTCTCAGAATGTTTTTCCTTTCTATCCTTTCTCTTAGGCATAGGACAATCTGGCCTTATATACCCGGCTCTTTTTCATTCATAGAAAGTGACTTCAAAGTCTTTCTTGTCCTTTATTTCTTTCTTCTTGTATTTATACTTAAAGTATTTCTTCCCAACTATCTTGTTCATTCTTAAATCAAGATTAGAAATTTTATTATTGGAATGTTCACTTTCACTTGATTCAGATAAAACAGTAACCTTCTTCGACTTGGATCTAGTAACTCTTTCAGGAGTCTTGGATTTCATCTGATTTGAATTAGTTGTAAGAGCAACACTTCCATTTCCATTCTTCTTATTATTTAGATCATCACCTCTTTTAATTTTTGTATCATGTTGAAGAAGAGTTCCAAAAATCTCATCAAGATTAATCTGTGAGACTTTCTTATTCTCATAATAGTTGTTCTCTTTGATCCCCACTCATTAGGCATGATATCTATAATCTTGTACACAAGTGCCTCATCATCAAAACCTTTTTCACCCATGGATTTTAAACTATTAACAGTAGTAATAAACCTCTATTGTACCTTTTACACTGGTTCTCTATAAGGAAATAGAAATCCGTGATATTCTGCTCTAAGAATAGATCTTCTAATTTCGATAACTTTGGAAGTTCCAAAATGAGTAACCTCCAATTTCTACCAAATACAATTTGCAGCTCCACAAGAAGAAATTTATCTATATATATTCCTGGTCATGCAACACAACAAATTATTTCGTACCTTGTAGTTTAGTTGATATTATAACTTTTCTTGATTAGTAAAAGTTCTGACTTCCTTATCAGGAATCTTGTTATCTCCAGTAAGCATTACAAAGTTGTCCACTCCAATGTTAATGACAAAATTATTCATACGATCTCTCCAATATTAATAATCACTCCCATAAAATATAGGTGGTCTATTAGGATTAATATTGTCAATCAAACCAACATTCATTCCTGCCATGTAATAGAAAATATATTTCCACAGAATCTTGTTAGTAATAAATGTTTGTAAACAAGGGTAAAAATCCCAAGCAAGGAAAAATAGAACAAAGAAAACTTAAGCAAGAAAACGTATATGTGAATATAAGTATTTCATAAACATCCTTTGATACCAATTGTAGGATAGAAATATGATTTATATGCTCAATATACAAGAGGGGGGTGAATTATATGATTTAAAAAATTACTTTGGAACTGTTAAAGATGGTATAAAACTTGTTATTGTTTAACAATGTTAAACAAGGTAAATTCACAACACCTCTTAGTTCTACAAACATGCTAGATTCTAGAAATATGGTTCCAGAAATGAAACTTAAGAGAAGTTTACAAGGACAAAGATTCTACCTTAAAGTGTATAGAATCTTACTAATCAGAGTATACAAGTATAAGAAAGTATAAGATAGTTATACATTCCTTAATAATCAAAATGTAGCAGAAAAAAACTTGAAACAATACAAGTAACAAGTATAGAATATTTTAACCCAAAGAGTAGGGTATCTAACAACCTTGGATAAAGGTCCCTTGATTTATACTTTCAAGAAATTTTGTCTTACCCACACCAAGGTAAGCCCTCGATAGGAATATCAGAGTCTATCTTATTATACCCACAATCCCTCGAATGTCAAGGTAGTCGGCACCTCTGTCTTCCTTATCAAGGAAGTCCTAAAAATTTAAGGTAGTCGACACCTCTGTCTTCATATCCCTGAAAGCCCTTGATTGTACACAGCAGCAATCGGAGTTGCATGAAGCAAGCTGAACAAGATGTTCAGTACGCACAAGCCATTAGAGTATCTCTCTCTCTATAAATCACTTCAACAGCATGTGGTCTTTAGAGTTATCAACTTTTTCCAAAAAAGTACTGAGCTTATTCAAATGAGCTCCTATTTATAGGCATTTTCCCAATGTTCAGATCCCTCCTCCAACGGTCATATTTTTTCTTGAATCTCGGAGGGACGTGTACACCTATCACTCAAACAATGGTTGGTTAGAAACAGAATGCATGAAATCATTTTATAACTATAAAAAGGGTAAGTAAAATATGGTTTCTCTATAAAATCTATTTTTCAGAGTCTAAGGAAAAAATAAAGTTCGGAGTCTAAGAGGAAAACATTCAAAGTCTATATTACATGGATATTCGGATTCTATTTTCCAAGGAATTCATAATCTGAATTCTATAGACTTTAGAGTCTAAATGCTAAGGAATTCGGAGTTTGAATTCTAAGGAATTCGGAGTCTGAATTTTAAGGAATTCAGAGTCTTAATTCAAAGTAATTCGGAGTCTAAATTTCAGAGAATTTGGAACTTGAATTTCAGATAATTCGGATTCTGAATTTCAGAGAACTCAGAACCTGAATTTCAGATAATTCAGAACCTAAATTTCAGAGAGTTCGGATTCTAAATTTCAGAGAATTTGGATTCTGAATTTCAGAGAATTCAGAACCTGAATTTCAGAGAATTTGGATTCTAAATTTCAGAGAATTTGGATTATGAATTTCAGAGAATTCGGAACCTAGGTTTTAGAGAATTCGGATTCCGAATTTCAAAGAATTCAAAGTCCGGATTCTAAGGAATTTGCAGTATGAATTCAGAGAATTCAGAACCTGAATTCTGATCCTGAAAACAGAATACTCTATATCTAATTATTTATATAATTCCGAGTTTTTAGATGTGAAACTGAATTTTTCACTTAGAAATAAAAAGAGTTAGATTTAGAGAAACTATAATATGAACAATGAAAAATAGGTAAGGATAAATTTTCCTTGGAGAAGGAAAATTTTCCTTATTAAGAAAAATTTGGGTAAGGAGAAAATTTCCTTATAAAAAAACTCAAAGAAAATAAAATTTGCCTTGAGATATAGTGTTTGTGATTTTCAAAACATAGTGGAATGGAAAATTCATAAAAAACCTTATTGACTCAATAGAATGTGTGCTGCCACATCGCCCCGCGGCTGGCCGATGTGCCGGTTGTCACCCTACTATGCCATGGCCGACGGGCCGCGGCCTCCTCTTCTGGTGGTGTGGACGCATGCCTCCCTCCTTCCATGCGGTCGCTCGTGTGTCGGCCACCGCCTTCTTCCACAAGTCATCGCAGATTCGTTCCAAGACGGAAAATTATGACGTTTTCATATTCACAATCCTCGGGTCGAGATATCCACGTCCATATGTCGCGCTCAATGAGACATTGTTTTTTCAGTGTCATTAATTATTTGGTGTTGAAGAACGCATTAGGAATGCATGAAAAATAGAAGAAAAATATACAAGGTATAAGTTCGGGATGATGGCCATGTTTGTTTGGCCATCATCAATATGAATACAGAATATGAAGAATAAAAAAAATAGATTTAATCATAATTCAATTTAAAACCCCCACCTCGTTCATTCGTTGGAGGTGTCCTGAGGAAGAGGATGAAGTCGGTGAAGGGGACGTCGACGTTCGTCGCTTCCACAACACGGTTCTGATTTGGGCTCGTGCATCGTCCTTGTTCTTCATTGGGGGGTGGTTCTTCATTGGAGGATTCTCTAGCCCATGCCTCCTCTCCCTTTCGCCAATGGGAATACAACCCACAAGAAGAGTTAATAAAATAACTCTTCATTGACAAGTTGGGTTATTAATTCAAGATTAAAGTATCATATTAATTAAAGAGAAAAGTGGTTATACATTTTTTGTAACCAGGCATTTAATGCCTAGTATTAAATGCTCGACCACCCTCATGTTGTCCCCACCTTTATGATTCAAATGGGAGGTTTTAAAAAATAAAATAAAAGTTAATTATTTTATTTTATTATTTTTCCAACCCTCCCATGAAAATACAAAAAACTAACTCCTACCCTCAACCAACTACGGTCGAGGTGAAGGTCTCCTTAAGTGAATATTGATTCTTCAAGTTCAACAGTGTCCTCAGATTTCAATTCCAAGCACCGGTTCAAAAGTTACAAAATGTCACTTGCACGTTTACTGAACATACCCAAAAAAAAGTTCATAAAATTATTAACAGTCACCATCGACCTGTGCCGGTCAAGGTTATGATCTACCTAAGTGAATCATTCCCCAAAGAACCCAATGGTACTCTTAGATTTTCAATCCGAGTTGCCATTTATAAGTTATAGATTTTACAACAAAATAATTATCACATAAATATTTTATTTACGGCCAAAAACTAACTTTCACTGGTGGCCCTCGCCAGCCAATGTTAGTATCTTCCTAAATAAAGAATACCCTCACGAGTTCAGCAGTGGTCTTATATTTTTAATCCTAGTTACCGTTTGTGAGTTATAATCATTTGAAAAATAAAATAATTTTATTTAATTTTTTTATTTACGGTTATGCCATTTTCGGGTTTTCTCACAGGAGGTCCACGCCGACTAAACTTAAGTCGCACCTAGGGTAAAACCACCATACTGAGAACAACGATTCCCTGCAATTTATGACCAGAGTAATCATTTAAGAGTTATTCCACTTTTTCAAGAAAACTGCTTACAGACGCTAATTAAAGCTTAACAAAACTTCGACGGATCATTCCAAGCACTTCGGGCCTCGGAATCGTGCGCCGCAGTCTCAAAATAATTCTATATAATTAAAAAATATATATGGAATTTCTAGTACATTACATTCTCCCCACCTTAGGGATTTACATCCCTGAAATCCACAACATATACTAAGGAAACAGATGAGGGTACTGAGAATGGATATAAGCCTCCCATTCTCATGTGCTCTCCTAGAGGTTCCCATACTACCAGTGAATGTGCACCAGAGGTATCGACCACCCATGAAGGACCTGCTCATGTCGATCCTCAATCTCTTCTGGAACCTCCGTAAACATCGCCCCATCGTCTAAGTCCGGCTTTCCATGGTCGATGACTTTAGAAGGGTCATGCATGTGTTTCCTCAGTTGGGAAACACGGAAGACGGCGTGCACCCACTCCAACTGTGGTGGTAGTGCCAAGTGGTATCCCACCTTTCCAATCCTTTAAAGTATCAGAAATGGTCAGATAAACCTCGGTGATAACTTGTCATCTCGGTCAGATCTTTGTAGTCCCCGTCGAGGTGAGACTCATAGGAAGACATGGTCTCCCTCAACATCTCCTCATAAAGTGTCACTGGTACCATAGTGCGACCTCTGAAGAATATGACGTGCTCCCCACATTCATAAAATCTTTCAGAAGACCATTTTAAGGATATCTGAGCATGTCGGGCCTTGCAGTCAACATCCCAAACTGTACCACTCGAATTCGTAGAGGAATTGGGGGATTGGCAATCATCGACTAGAGGTAAGCTTCTCCATCTTTGTCCACAAAGGATATCTGAAGCACGACTAGCTGATCCGATGCCTCACTCAGCAGCTGTAGACCAGACCTCCTATTGAGTGCATCTGCTACCACGGTCCCCTTCCAAAGAGTATAAACTATCTAAAATTCATAGTCCTAGAGGAACACTAGCCATCATCTTTGTCTCAACTTCTGAAAGCTCTATTGACACTTCTCCATCCACAGGAAAGGCTCCCCTTCTTTTTCAAAGCTGACAAGGGTACCTCTACCCTGGAGAAGTTTGGTTCAAAACTCTGGTAGTACCTAGCCAAAGCAGAAGTCTCTCTCCCTTTGGGGAGGTAATCCTGGAAACATCTTTTGAAAATATGTCCCCACACTCTACCACTACTGTTGGGAACTGAAAATTCAAAACTCCCATTACCACAAGGGTAGGGTTGGCCAACTCAAGCGTGATCGGTTGCACCCTCCTTTTCATGAGTTTGTCCTATGCTGCCTGGGTTTCCTTTTTCGCCGACCAAGGAAAATTCTCATTCCAACATTTTAGGTAAACCACAACCTTTTTTCCTAATATAGTCAATCTGAGTATGAACTGTGGATGTCCAGTTAATACCCAAACTAATGTCGTAAGGCCTCGACGCTGCCACCAAGAGGTTCCAACTAAAACTATTGCCTCAAGGGTCAGATCACACCATCGGCATAAGTGTGATTATCGAGTCTCCTCCCAAATGTACCTCCAAACATGAGGGTAAAGTCAATAGCTTAACCAGAAACTCTTGGTTTTGGAAAAGATTTGTGGAAGGAAGGAATGATTGGTACCTATGTCTATTAATACGGTAGCTAGTAGTAGACATAGACCATTCATCGAATCATTCCTAGAGCCCTTGGGTCTCACTCCTTGACCATATACAGCAACTCCCTTCCCCTGTCCTCCAGCTCCCTGATCCTAGTGGGGACCACAAAGGGGGGTGGTTGTAAAATGTCAAAATGTACACCACATCATGCTACTCTCCAAGCTCTGCTTCCACATTTGCAGCCCTAAAAATTCATCAGTCCCTAACACTTCTTCTTTTTGAAACATTTTTACATGCCTAAGTCATTGATATTGGCACCAGTTTCCTGATTTCCCACTACTAACATTCATTGGCTATATCCACTCAGCCAAAGAACATTCAACTACAAAGGTTCTCTCTAGCACCCTAATATAGGTAGGAATGCATAGAGTAATAGTGATGGCTCATACGTCCTTAAACACACCGCGCTCAGAAGTCCAAGCCCTGAAGCACTGATCGTATCATATTCATCAAGTACCGGGAATTGTCAGTATGCCTCAGTGAATACTCAGCTACCTACATGTCTTCCTGCTGAAGATGTATAATCTCTAGAGAACTCTCAACCACCTCCTCAAGCCAGTCCTCAGCCACATGTGATTCGGGCTCACCTCTGAACCTAAGGGGTATCTGATGCTGAAACTCATGTAAGGCACAAAGCCTAAATGTGTCCTCTACTGGTATTGCCGATTGTACCTGCTACCCAAAGGGTAGTGATATAGCTAACACACTACCCGAAGGTACTATCTCGGGCAACAGTCAACATACCAAAGCCTCATCACTATGCAGACCATCCTCATGATTGCTCACTAGAAAATACTAGAATCTAAGATTACCATCTGCTTTACTATTGTCTCAACTAGGTGGAAAACTCTAGCCAACACCTCCATCCAGTCCTCAGATACCTGGGAATCTGTCTCTCCTCGAAACCTCAGAGACCTCTGCAGCTGGAACTTGTGCAGCGTGCTCAGTCGGCATGCATTCACTACTGGTGGAGATGGTGGTAACAGCTTCCCAATGGGTAGCGGTGCTTCTGGTACACCACCCAAAGGTGCTAACGTTGTAATAGGTCCCTGCATCGAGGCCTCATCGCTCGGTGGTCCATCATTGCATACTCTCTCATGAAACCTGGGTGGATATCTAAGCGGTGGCATCATGATAAGGAATAGGTGTTCCATGTTCATTAAGTTATACCAGGTGAGATAACTCCAAAAAAAATCAAAAGAAAAACTTTTCAAAAACATATGTAATCATTTTTTTATACAATGAGTAAGAAATCAGAATTCAAGGTCCTGGTGTATGGATACGTTGGCCACCACACCAACACTGGACTCCCCGAACTGAGAACCACACTCAAAACACTTAACACTATTTCTCCACACAGAAAAGATTAGAGTCCTAGTTATTCGGTAGAACTGAACTCCTATGATACCAATTTGTCATGACCCAACCCCCGGGGCCCATGTCGTGACTAGTCCAAGCCCACTTTCCATAGGCCAGGGGCTGGTGACTAGCATCGGAAAGGCATATCCCCAAAAACTGGAAAGGAATTGCCTCTAAACCTGTAAACTCTCACAAAACAAGCACACAAAAGGATACAAGCACAAGGAAAACTATAAAGTAAACATGTTGTGTACAGTAAGTAAAGGGGCCAGAATACAAGCCCAACTGGAAAGTACAAGTAAACTCAAAAAGAACAGCTCCTGTGAACACCCGCCAAGGATCCTAGATAAAGGGTAGGTACAGCTCTCAAGTGGTCGTCTTTATGGATCGTCTCGTCTATTTTCCACCTCCAATAATCCTCTATTCTGGTACCCTCGAACTCGATCAGTGCTCTTCGTCGTCTTCATAATACATAGCAAGGTGCAGGTGTAACCCATGCAGGGGTGAGTATAACAATACTCAGTAGGGACCCCGAGACCCTGGTAGGTCTCCTAGAGTTCCAAAAAGAAAAAACCACAAAGAACAGAGCAATAGTCATCAACACTACTTAGGTATATTCCCATAAATATACTAATTTATCAAGAAAAACACACCTCACACATGAGGAAACAATACCACAAAGGTAACACCACTGAGGTAGAAGTACCACACAGGTAACACCACAAAGGTATAAGTACCAAAAAGGTGCACCACAAAGCTATAAGTACCACATAGGTACAACATGAAGATATAAGTACCACACAAGTAATACCACAAAGGTAGAGGTACCACATGGGTAACACCACGAAGGTAAGTACCATAAAGTTAAGGACTCAACTCAAATAGGTATTAGTGAAGTATAGAAGTAAAGATGGTTAGTTGCACAGCTATATCATATTATTCTGTCAAGAGGCACTGCTGTTGATTATAAGAAGTCTGACCCACATAGGATCGATAGTTACTAACTCCCTCAATGACCCACACAGGATTATACCCACACAGGATCGGTATGCGCTGACCCACACAGGATTGCTAAGCGCTGACCCACACAGGATCTGACCCACACAGGATCGGTATGCACTGACCCACACAGGATCGCTGAGAGCTGACCCACACAGGATCGATAGGTACTAACCCCTACAATGACCCACACAGGATATGACCTGCCCATAGTCAATAGGTAACTAACCTCTGTATAATTCGTCTTCATCCTCCGCCTCACTGCCAGCCTCTGGATTCCTCGCACCCGGTGCGTTCGAGTTCCATAGAATCTTCCCTTGAGATATCGTTCATACCTCAACCACCACTATGTTCCATTAATAAGTATCCCAAATGTTTTTCATGTCATAAGGGACTCAACGCAATAGATGACACGTCAATCGGACGTTCGGTCTGTAAGTTATTAGTGTTTCAGCTCCGAGGGCCCAGTTGGATTCGGGTTCGATCCAACCTGGCCATACTCCAACTTTATCCAAAACTCAAGTGGAGTATACCAAAAGTATCTTCTCGATCCAAGTATTTTGGTGCCGCAGACGGTTCTTCAAACGGACGCCCGATTCTCAAGATATGGCTACAAAGGCGAAACTAGGTCTGGTCCGACCTGGTCGGACCGACCCGATCTGGTTTGGGTCCGGCCTAGTTGTCCTGGCCCGCGGTAGGCCTGGACCAGCCTGTGAAGAGGGGGAAGCCTGGTCCAGCCCGCTGGCACGGCTTGCGGTGCAGCCTACGGTCGGGTGGCCTGCCGTGCCGGGGTCCACCCTAACCGCAACCCGGGGGGAGACGCCCCCCAGAATTCTGAACGGCCTGATGGCCATTCGGTTGCCCTGCTGGCATGTGGGACCACTCGGCAGTCCCTCTCGGTGCATCACAGCCGGTCGGGTTCCCGTCCGGTCCTCCCTCCAACAGCGCAACGACGCCACTATCCACCTGCGGGCGGCCAGGTGTCGGCCACCCTCTGGCCTCTGTCACGGCCAAGCGGACACAGCCTCCTGCTCCGGCAGTGCGAACGCGCACCGTCGCTTCTCCATGCGGCCAGATGTCATGTCGACATCCTCTCTACTCTGCCGCGTCTGATGGGTTACGGCCTCCTCTTTCGGCGGCACGGATGCGTGCCGCCCTCCTTCCACGCGGCTGGCCAGGTACCGGCCGCCACCTTCTTCCACAAGCCATCGCAACTTCGTTCCAAGCCCAAAAATTATGACATTCTCATATTCACAATTCTCAGGTCAAGATCTTGGTTTCCATATGTTGAGCTCAATGAGACATTGTGTTTTCAGCATCATTAATTATTTGGGGTCGAAGAACGCACGAAGAACACGCGAAGAACAAAATAAAAAGGGGCAAGGTATAAGTGTGGGACAATGGCCATGTTTGTTTGGCCATCATCATTGTGAATCCAGAATATGAAGAATAAAAAAAATAGATTTAATCATAATTCAATTTAAAACCTCTACCTGGTTCATTCATTAGAGGTTTCGTGAGGAAGAGGATGAAGTCAGTGAAGGGGACGTCGACGTTCGTCGCTTCCACAACACGTTTCTGATTTGGGATCGTGTGTCGTCCTCGTTCTTCGTTGGGGGGTGGTTCTTCGTTGGAGGATTCTCTACCCATGCCTCCTCTCCCTTTCTCCAATGTTAATACAACCCACAAGAAGAGTTAATAAAATAACTCTTCATTAACAAGTTGGGTTAATAATTCAAGATTAAAGTATCCTATTAATTAAAGAGAAAAGTGGTTACACATTTTTTGTAACTGGGCATTTAATGCCCAACATTAAATTCCTAACCACCCTCGTGTGGTCCCCACCTTATGATTCAAATGGGTGTTTTTAAAAAATAAAATAAAAGTTAATTATTTTATTTTATTATTTGTCCAACCCTCCCACAAAAATCTGAAAAACTAACTCCTACCCTCGACCTACTGCGGTCGAGGTGAAGGTCTCCTTAAGTGAATATCAATGTTGCGAGTTCAACGGTGTCCTCAGATTTCAATTTCGAGAACCGGTTCAAAAGTTACATAATGCCGCTCACATTTTTACTAAACCTACCCGAAAAAAAGTTCGGAAAATTATTAAAAGTCACCCTCGACTCGCGCTAGTTGAGGTTAGGCTCTGCCTAAGTGAAACACGCCCAAAATTACTCAACGGTACTCTTGGATTTCCAATCCGAGTTACCATTTAAAAGTTATGTATTTTTCAATAAAATAATTATCACTTAACTATTTTATTTACGGCCAAAAACTAACTTTCACTCGTGGCCCGCACCAGCCAATGTTAGTATCTTCCTAAAGAGAGAATACCCTCACGATTTCAATGGTGTTCTCAGATTTTTAACCCGAGTTACCGTTTGTGAGTTATAATCATTTGAAAAATAAAATAATTTTATTTAATTATTTTATTTACGGTTATGCCATTTTCAGGTTTTCTCACAGGAGGCCCACACCGACTAAAATTAAGTTGTGCCCAGGGTAAACCCATCATCCTGAGCGCAATGATGCCCTTGAATTTCTGACCCAAGTAACTGTTTAAGAGTTATTCCACTTTTTTAGGAAAACTACTTACGCGCACTAATTAAAGCTTAGCAAAACTTCGACGGATCATTCTGGGCACTCTGAGCCTCAGAATCACGCGCCGTCAGATTTCGCAGTCTCAAAATAATTCCATATAATTAAAAAATATATGGAATTTCTGGTAAATTAAAATATTTATCCACTTTATTGGGTGGAAATAGGATATACTTCCCTAGTTGGACCATTCCTTCTAAAAAAAGACAACAGAGAAGATTCAGTTGATCAAGAAAATAATAGGGACAGATCATAGTATTCAGAAATCATATGTGGATAATCATCGATGGTCATTGTCATTCGAGTTGAGTGTTTATGTTATCTTTAGAATCTCTCAAATCTTGGGAATAATCATTTTTGGAATTAGGTCAATTTATATCCTGGATACATAGGCCCCTTTGAGATACTTGAATGGGTTGTTGAGGTGGCATATCAGTTGGATTTCCCACCAAGGTTTAGTTCAATACATACTGTGTTTCATGTATCTCTATTGAATAAGTTTCAAACTAATACTAACAATGTTATTAGATGGGATCACATTGACCTAGATCTAGATTCTATGTTGGTTCATGTGCCAGTGAAAATTATGGACACTCAAGAGAAATTCTTGCATGGGAAAAGCATCAGTATAGTGCAGTTTTTATCGAAACATGGTTGGATTTAGGAAGAAACATGGGATAATGAGAAGGAAATGGATGAGAAATAGACTAAAATATTTCAAACTAATTGTGGTTTTCAAATTTTTTGGGACGAAAAGGCCAATGGTGGGGAGAATGTATCACCCCCCTCCCATTTCAGGTACTTTGCCCTTTATTTATGCATTTTAAGTATATTAAGTTTCTATGTTAATCTTGCAGAGGTTTGGAGGATTTTTTAAATGTTTTTGGGATTTTTATTGAGGTTCAAGATTTGATAATGGTTTTTAGAAACTGTGAAACACCTCCAAGAAACCATTCAAGGGGAAAACAGGGTTCACTAGGCAGGCGTACAGTTAGTGTACGGTTTGGAAAAACCATGTGGATGCCTCGGAAGAACCATGAAAGCCTACTACCATTTGAAATTATATATAATGCATGGTTAGTGTTGGTTTTCTAACCGTGCGATCCAACTATGTGAGGTTCTCCTTTAGATAGTAGATTGTGCATGTTTAGCATGCAGTTTGCCTAACTGTGCACCCTAATCATGCACTATTAAAAATGAGATCCAAAAATTGTGGATCTCACTCATTTTACCCCATTAATTAATTTTTTCCCATAAACTAGTTATATCATGTATTACACTCCTTCTAAAGGCTAAATATACCATTCCCTTTGATTTAGGATCAATTCTATAGGTGAATCTAAGTGTGTTGGTGGCCCATATTCCTTAATAAGTGCTTTTTCTTAGTTGGTTTCCTTATATTTCTTCTTATTCCCTCTCTTGTATTCATGTATCTAATCTATTTTGGATATATCCATGTTGTGTGATAAAAATAATGTCGTGATATGATTGTTTGGATGATAGGGAACAAGATTTAAGGTCAGTTTTTGGAGTTCCAAGCCAAGTTTTTTATGTTTTGGAGAGATTTTTGTTTTTACTAATGTTTGAGAGGTAGGTGGCTTCACTATCAACTCCTATTGATTAGAAATTGAAGTATTTATTTTAAATTGATTTAATTTATTGATTTGAATTGTGAAATTTATGTTCAATGTTTGATGGAAACCCACTTTAGTAAATGTTTGTGAAATATTTGAAATTGGTTGTTTTATTGAAAGTGCAATTGGTTTCATGATTTTAAAATGATGATTTTAAAATTGGGGTTGGTTTTGATGCATGGAAAATTGGATGGAAATTTTTATCAATAAAATAATTGTTTTATTGAAATGGATTGGTGTGTTTGGTTGGTATAGTATTTGACACACATGGTTGGTGTGAGTTCATTTCATTGACGTGACCCTGGATAAGGGGCATATTCCATTCTGGTATAATGATGTGACCCTATAGAAGGGGCATGTTCCATTAGGGTACTTGAGTATTGGTTACCTTGTAATGTATTGGTAGATCGATGAGTGACCGATCATGAGTATGGAATTGTCACCAGAGCATGCATGTATAGGTGTGTGTAAATCATGCAATGGGTATTCCAAATGGGAATGTGAAATGGTTTAAAGAGTTGTTTGGTTTCTTTACATGGAAATGGTTTTGATTTGGAAAACTATTTTATTCTTTGATATAAACTGCTTTAAATTTGGTTTTATACTAGTTTATATAAATGTGATAACATTTTCTATCCTAGTGGTGTGGGTTGAGAAGTCATTGAGGAAATCTTACTGAGTTTTATATCCACCCCATACTTTATAACATTGGTAAATTTGTAGATATTTTCTATCAAGAAACAATTAAAGGAAAGGTATCTCATTTATTTAGTGATGAATCATGATACCCTTGGCATGGATTATAGATTTAGAGCTTAGAACAAGTTAGAAGTTGCTGAGTTGATGTCTTTAGTGTCTTTGAGTTTTGTTGGTCATGGTTTCTGCTTGGTACTCAGATATTATTACTTCTTGGGTTATTCCTTGAGATGTATTACATTTTTCTCATTCATAATATAGTGGTTGTTTGGTTATGTTTATCTTGGTATGGTTTTTTTATTTAAAAAGGTTAAATTGTCCCCCAATTATTTATGAAGCCTTTGGCATTTATTTCCAATATTTGGGGTCTTGGGGATGTCACCTAAGGCCAATAACACCCTTAACCTCTCTCAATCCAACAAGTGATGGGAGGGACATTACAAAAATGATACTGTAATAGCAAATTTTTATTTACCTTTCTTTCATTTCTTCTGTTGAAAAATGAAAACAACATTCATACATACATACGGTCTACCGTCTCTTTGAATGGTGTAATTCATTTTTATATCTCTATATTTTATAGATGGATATTTTTATATATATAATGAATATAAATTATATTTACAAAATTAATAGAATTATAGATATGATTTAACCATGATAAATATACAATTATAGGAACTATAGAACTGAAGCATCTTTGAAAAACAAAACAGTTAACACATGGAAATGATGATTTTAATAAAGAATTATTAATAAATCAGGGTTGAAATGTAATAAGTGAATCATATATGATATTATATGAATATAAATGGTCTTTTATAAAATTATAATAAATATAAATTTATTTTATAGATATTTAGAGTGATTTCAAAGTAATTGGATCTTAAGGTACAGGTTTTCCTTCTAACTTTTATTTCTACAAGACATGTGTCATATTCACTACTTATTTTCTTTATATAGTGTATATACTATCAATGAATGTATTTTATGAATATTATCATGAAAAATATGGTTATTTACATATCCATTTAAGTTTTTTTTCATGAGTTTTTTATTTTAATGATTCCAAAGTGGTAGGGGTTTTATGTTACAATTTTATTGTTTACCAAGATTATTTATGATTAAGTATTTTATGATAAAATTTTAGGATCCACCTCTCAATAATCTTATGTCATGGATTATTCTCTAGTTATTTTTGTAGATTACATGTTTTATTATCTTTTTCCTCTCATTATGTAATCAATATAATAAAGAAATATTTTTAAGAAAAAACTACTTTATTTCTCTCTTCAATTGAGATTTTTTTTCCTTGTCCATGTTCTCTAAAAATGTTTTCAAGGATGTTTTTATATTATCCTATGATTTTTTAAAGTAATTTTAGTTATGATTTATTATTTAAATGTTTTTTAAAATTAATCTTATTTTCATTGTATGAATGATGTGCTTTTGACTTTTTACTGAAATTGTGAAGGGAATCATTTTTTAATATACATGGCATGAACAAAGTTTCCTACCATAATTACCTATCAATGTTTTTAAGAATGCATTAAAAGTTTCCATGATTCATTTTAAATAAATTATTTTCCTTGATATTTTGAAAATTTTTAAATTTAAAACAATGTATTTCAAATTGAAATGGGTATTTTCCTCCAGAAATGTTCCATTGGTATTTTAAAGTAATTTTTATCTATTGAAAAATCCTTTGATGTAACTTATTTCTTATTGGGGTTATGATCCAGTGATACCATAAAGTTTAATTATTTGGAAGGTTTATGATGATGACGAATTAATTATGATTATAAGAAACTTGTTTATTTTCCATGGGTAAAATATGGTTTGATGAAACCATTATAAAAATTGTTTATCTTCCATAGGTTATGATATGATTAAATGATGAAATATTTATCAAACATTTTTCATTTTTCATGGGTTATTCTATGTAAAATGTTTTATTATCATGTGGAATACATATGTATTATTTTTATTATGTGATGAGTGGGACCAGAATTATATATTTCTCCAATTCATTAAGTATAGATAGATATCTCATGATCATCTTGGGAGTGAACCTTGAATAAGTATTAGATGGAATATGGAGTGAACCCAATCCACTATGATGGTATTGGTAGTGATCCTTAACTAAGGAAATCATTTTATATGATTATGTGTATGCCACAAATTTATTTCTTATGCCAATGTTATGTTACCATGGCACTTGATCTTTGATTTCTTTATGATTCATGTCCCAATATTGATGTCATGATTCATGATTATGATCTATGATATACTGGGAATGGTTTTTAAATATTAATATCATGTTTTCATACCCTTATTCTCTTATTATTCTTAAGTGATCATTGATATCTCCCTTTATTACCCTTACTAAACATCAAAGATCACTCGTTATGATGTTTCCCTTCCCTAGGATATGCAAAAAGTTTTTAAGTATGATATGTCTTTAAATGATGCTATTTGTGATGAACTAAGTGGGATAGGATGTAAATATTGTATGAATGAGTTTTTTATGTATCCATTTTTTAAAAGACACTAAATCTTTATGGTCCTGGAATGGATCGTAATGTTATGTAATGAATATTCATATAAATTGATATAATATCAGTGTATGAAATGCTTGGGTTGTTATAAGGATTTACCCTCTGTAAATTAAGGCATCGGGATACAAACATAGTGATGTTCCTTTTCATTATTGGCCACGAGAACTATCACATGAATTCATGGTATATATTTTCTACACCAGGATGTACCACACATATAGGGGTATAGAATCCCCTCATAAACTTCTATTTTATAGAAGCATGGAATACTACTCTCACATGCACAAGGATCATATCTTCATCACCCAACAAACACCTGGGTATTAAGTCACATCCATCCAGTTATTTCTATATTATAGTACACTATATGATAGACTCTGAACTATCCTTCACCCAGTATACAAGAGAAGATATGATCATTAAATTGGAACAAGTCATTGATCCCAAGTCTTTAAAAGAATCAATCATCCAGTCGGCTAACAATCTCATCAAGTGTCGTTGCTCCTCTGAAGGCATCTAACCAATATACTAATAAACATGTGTCTTATAGATAATGGAATGTACCTTTACCTTGGTTATAATCCATCATGATGTCAAATGACTGAAAATACTCCTCCCAGTGCATCTGCATCAGGTTTTGATCCCACTATGTAAAAATATAATAGAGTCTCTTGTGGTTAGTGTAGTCTAAAAATCTTTTGTCAAAGAGATAGTGCTTCCATAACTTCAAATCATGAACAATGGCTACCAAATTTAAGTAATTATTAGGGTAGTTCCTCTCATGGTGTCACAATTTACGTGATCCATTAGCCACTGCCTACTCCCTCTATATTTTCACTACTTCTAGAGCAATGCTTGATACATCCCAGTATACAACATAGCTAACTCTTAACTTAGAAGTATCAATAGTAGAGATATAGTCAACATCCTCTTGACTATAAGTAAAACCATTTTACATGGTTCTAGATACTAGAACTTTACTCCCTTATTCATCGGTGCAGTTATAGGTTCTAATGAAAAGGATAAATCCTGGAGAAAATTTAAATAGTATCTTGAAAGTCCCAAAAAGCTCTCAATCTCAAACAAATTATGGGGAATTGTCTATGGAATCACTACCTTAACTTTATCTAGGTCCAAAAATATACCTTTCTTAGAAACCACATTCCCTAAGAACTTCACCTCATGGATCTAGAAGTTAGACTTCAACTGCTTGGCATAAAATTGATGTGTTCACAGCATACTCTAGACTCTCTTGAGGTGTCTAGCATGTTGCTCCACTATCAGTGAGAATATGAGGATTTACTCAACAAACACCATGATTAACAAGTCCAAATAAGGGTAGAATATCTTTCTCATTATATCTATGAACATTTTCAGAACATTCTTCAATTTGAATGACATCACCAAGTAGTTTTAGAACCCATACCTACTTTCAAATTCCATCCTTATATTTTCATCCTCTCTAACCCATAGCTGGTGATATCCCAATCAAAGATCAATCTTGGATGACCACTAATCTCCCTATAAATGATAAAAAAAGTTTATTAGTCTTAGGAAATGGGTATCTATTCTTCACTTTCACCAGGTTTAGTTTTTGATAATCTATATAGAGTCAAAGACTATAGTCTTACCTATTAGTGAACAACATAGGTTCACCCCATGATGAATTACTTATCCTGATAAATCCTTTCTACTCCAAGTCGCTAAGATTCACCTTGATCTCCTTCCTCTCAATTGAAACCATATGATATAGGGGTGTCAAAAAAAATTATGAACCCCAAAATAGTTATATCTCATATTAACATGATGATTCTTTGAAGTCTCCATGAAGTCTAAAATTACCACAATGGTTTCAGCCCATTCCTCAGCATCCTAAGGGCCTATGGTTCCTTGGAATAATAAATAATGATGGACTTGAAATTCATGAAATATTCAATAATAGTTCTCAACTCCTATTTCTATGACTCACAGTAAGTAAAAGAATTCTAGATAAAGTATCTCTACTACCTAAACCGCATAGTAGGCATAGAAGCATGCTTAGTTTCATACTCTTATATGTTCAGTAGTAGAGCCGGGACATTATCCCTTATGGAAGAATTCTAGCCCTACTTCAGAAGTATATTCATAAGACTATATCAAGGAAATATCTTTTGTAATGAAAAAAAAACAAGGAATATAAAAAGGTGATAACTTGTCTAATGGATCACACAAAGTTTTATATAGGAGTCTACCCATAACCCAAGGTATTATCATCCTATAACTAACCAAAGTCCCATACCTACATTTTAGATACAATCATAATATATATACAAAAACATAAAATTGTTATTAGTTTAACTAATTAATTCCAACATAGATATATCATAACATCATGGAAAATAGATATATCACACAATAATGAATCTATCTCGAAGGTATCAAAAAATTCAAGGAATCTAATTAAACAACTACTATTTACCAAACAATATGTATATATTTGGAATTTGAACCTATTTTCCTAATCATGATGAATGTATGCACATGAAAATCCAATAAAAATATAATATAAATCACTTCAATGGTAACTCAAAGTTCCGTTACACATGTGATTGCTAGGAAAATGGAAAATACTCTAACTGAGTCTCACACAACTATCACCTTTCTACCATGTCCTAGGCTGGTCAAAAAGAAAAAAAATGGTACTCTAATACCATTTTGTAATTCCTTGATCTGAACCACTATTTCTGAACCAAAGGTTCATATGACCTTATGTACACCTCCCTATATGCAATATGTTGTTGATTAAAATAGAGGATATAGTCTTCCCACTGATGGAATTAGACCCTTATTGCTAGTTAGTAGCCTCTTGCATACAGGTAGCTGTAAATGAGGTCATGTGACCCACCAACTTAGACCGGGTGGTTTATGTTGGGGCATCACATTAATGATTACTTACTATTTCCATTACACTTTCCCTTTTTTAATCATTTTGATATAAAAACAATAATTTGATTGAAGTCTTCATTATTCTCATCATCTAAGTCTTTAAATTATTCATCCTCTTCTTCTCTAACTTTTCTTTTTCTCATGGATTCAAAAGGTATTTAATATTCTTCTTTCATTATGAAAGTAGGTGCCTTTCAATTCTAATAAGTTATGAGTGTGTTGTGTAGATAATCAATTTTAAATTATTTTATTTCCTCCATGGGTGATATTTTTTAATCCAACTAATCAGGAATGTTCTTCATTAGTTTTTCGAGAATGATGGAATCATCTAGTTTCTCACTAAATCCCTCAATATTGTTCACAATCCAATTTACCCTAATAAATTATTCAATGATAATATCATCATTATCTATATTTATATCTTCAAATTTACACCTCCAAACATTAATTTTGGGATCTTTGACTTTGATATTACCTTCATAACTACTTCTCAATTTTTCAAATATTTCATTTGTATTCAAGAGACCCATAACCTTTATGTTGAACTTTTTTTCTAGAGACATAAAGATGGTATTTTTATCATTTTCTACCTAACTCCAAATTTCTCTTATAATCTTACATCATGGAAACATTATCAAAAATGGGTGGAAAACCCATATTTGCAGCATCTCTCATTTCTAGGATACGTGATAGGATATATGGTAAAATCATATTCCTCTAGTTATGATAATTCTTCCTATAGAATGTGGGAACAAATTTTATATTGATTGAATTAAGAATCTTGATCATTCAAAATTCTTCTTAGATATTTAGAGGATACCTTCACTTTGATTCCACTTGAAGTGGAATATTCCAGATAGACCACTGAGGGGGGGGGGGGGTAAATAACTAGCCTATTTTTATGAATTCTCTAGTTATAATTCAACCTCCCAAACTTGTTAAGGTTATAAATCCACTAAATATTATCACTCAATCACACATCATGTAAAGTATTAATTTAAGTGGGGGAAGAACACAAAATCTACATGGATTGAAATATATTACTATTCATTTTTGTTTTGGTTAGTCCCACCAAGACAGATTCTTCACTATCAAAAAAGTTATTACAATAAAATAAAATTCTAGTCTCATCAATACAAAGTCCCGTTATTTTCATCCTCTTTCAACATAAACTGAAATATATAATTCTATTCTTTAATAATGATCTAAAAAATAATTTCCTTCTTCTTCTCCTCATTTTCTTCTTCACCACATAGAAATAGGATCTTACCCCATATGTATATGGATCATTAGGTCTACATGCATACCTATGTATGACCTTTATTAGTTTCTTGGAATAAGGATGTTGGTATTGAAACTCCTTCCATATTTAGTGTGATATGTGATCTCTTTATCTTCTTAGAATGCTCAGATATATCTACTTTTGAGACTCCTAACTTTGTATCACTTTTTTCTTCTCTAAAATAATGAATGTATTAGTCTCTCAGATGATCTTGTGATGTGAATAATAGTTATCAATTCTTAACTAATTTTTTCATACCTTCACCACATATTTATATACATAAAATCATTGTGAACATTATTTTAAAAATATGGATGTTAATGTTTCCATAAATGAATTATATAAATCCCATGATCTTTGGAAGTAGGATCATCTCATTCAAATCATTTAATTAATTCTTAATTTATCTCTCATTTAAACTTATTTGAATTCACATTAAAATATTCATTTAAATCCCCTAAATACCCAAGCTTCCTTATTCCACATGTTAGATAAATATCCAAGAGCTTAGTAACTTCCACAAATCTTGCTTCCTTAAAAAAAATGATATTTCATGTCTCCATGCAATCAAATACGTCATAGAAATTGACTACATCATTCAATACAAAATTACTTTATAGTATATTCTTCTATGTGATTTGGATACATGGATTTATACTCATCTACGTTGTAGATTTGGCTATATAGGAAGTTCACATATGTGATTCATCTATGCAGATCAACACTCAGATACATCAAAAATTTGGCTATGTGGGAAGTTCAAGTATGAGAATCATTTAGCTGTGTTGATTTGGATATATGATCAAAATTATTACGTGAATATGGGATATTCCATATTTCTATCTGATTAACTCAAAATCACTTCATCCAATTTTCATCCCTTCTCAATTACTTCAACACTTATTAATAATGTTATATAAAATTCTCCTTCATCCACCAAAACTTTAATTTCTTTAATTATTGGCTCGTCAATAATCACACTTCATTTTTTCACATATTCTTGAAATTATTCACTCAAGTTCAAAAAAATATATCCTCAAGTGACCTTTTATATAGAAAAAAGAATTATCACAAACATATTGACTTATATGTATAATTTATCAAGCATGACACCAATGCCTTTCCTTAAGAATCCATAATAATTCTCTAATAATCATCATAAACTCCACTAAACACATATTTAACTATTGAAAAAATGTGAAATACTTGGGGAAAATAACAATTTATCTTTACCATATAAAAAAATAATCAATAAAAATCATAGTAATCGTTATAAATTATATAAATAGAGCAACCATTAATATCAATAAATAATAAATTGTTATAAAAATAATGAATCCCTTAATCAAGAGATACATATACATCATGTGTTTCTTACCAAGATTAAATATTAAAATATATTGAAATAAAATATAGTTGTAACTCAGCTATAAAACCAAGGTCCCTCCTTGGACCAGTCTCAAAACTTTATCCAGCTACTATCCTGAGATCCCCCATATTAACTTTCATTGGAAATAGAAACATATGGTATGTATGTGCACCAGGGTTCCCATGAAAATTGTAAGAATAAAACTAATAAAGTAACCACAAACAAATTCATTATACATTCCATTATATAGGTTGTATGCATGTATGAAAAAAACAACAGGTAGAAATTTAAAACTATTATGATATTACATCAAGTCATAATATGTTAACCATGCCTCTATGAAACCTATACCCACCTCAAACAATTGATTCCATTAATCATGTCAATCAAATACAAATTTCAATAGTTCATATTGGGGAATGGAATCCTAATATCTATTCATAGAAATATAGGAAACCCATCAGGGAAAGGCCTCCCTATATTTAATCCATGGGATTTAGGTAACCCATTACTAACATTGAGGAACACATCTATGGATGGAATCTATGTATCCATACTCTCACAAACTAGAACTATACCTCAAGGTGTAGTTATATATTTATGTCTCAAAAATCCCTTTCATAGTAGGAATGGGTAAAAATAGGATATCTCGATATAAAAAATACTTTAAAATCCAAACTAGGTTACTCCTTAGAGGTGAGGTCCCGTGGATGATCACATACAGATCAAAAGAAGCATAATTTCTCTAAGGGGGAATTTCAATATCCAACCTACCAAATAAGATGAACTCTACTAAGACTAATTCCATGTGGTTAATCATGTATTCAGAATCTATAAATGTGATAACCTAGGTATTATAACACAACACACCAATCCCTAGATCTCAATGGACCCACCTCATCATCTACAGAAACAAAAAATTATCAGTGTATAATAATAATAATAACATGGTATACATAGCTCATATCCTAGCCAACAATGAGCCATAGATCCAATCTAACATTCAACTAGTAGATATCATATATTATGAATATTATCATTCTCTGAACAACCTCATCATTTAAATACAAAAACCTAACTCATAGCGACATAGAACTCAGTGTGATTTTTTAATTCTAAGATATACGTGACTCAAATGATTACACCATAGGCCACAGTTAGCCACATTAAAGAACCAAGACTCTATGAGGCCATTCATAACCCCATAGTGTCATAATGAGTCATTAAAAAATTTGTACTCCACTGAAAGAACATATATACTACCCAACCACTATATGTTATCTCAATAGATACTCAGACTCATTCTAACACTTTCAGTTCATTAAGACCATAAACAGAATAACAAAAACTCACTCAATCCATCTATATTCATTTCCTATCCAAATTAGACAAGCCTCATAAGGAAACCCACTATGTATCTATATTCATATCACATTATCATCGAACATCTTCTGAATCCCCAAACTCAAGAGATCACTCACCTTAGTTTTACTATTACCATGTGATACTAGTGGTAAGAAAGTATAGTGATTATTCTCCATTAAAACCCAATAACTCATATGGAGTAAGTACAATATTATACCATTGTATACTAATCCCCTTTTTAATATCCTTATCCTCCACAAAATGAGATCTATGTCTCTAACATTATTCCATTATCGATTCCCATTCAATTACTAGGAAAAACACTAATTGGGTTTTCTACACAGGATCTATACAATCCAAGAGGTCACAAATGAACTCACTTAGAATCAAACATTATCATTTAGAATTTAATCATTTTCCCAATACCACCTAATGACCTGATAACCATTTCTAGAAACTATTTACCTTAGAATTATAGTGGTTTCACATCATTCAATATTAACCCATACAAAACACACTCAATTAATTACCAAAATTTATAACCCTATAAAATCACAAAACTTGGTATTCCTCCACCTATTTTTAGATTTTATAAACCCAACTGAAGGTACATGCTTCAAATTAAAATATATAAGAACATATGGTTAAGTATTAATGGGACCACCTACCACCAAAAAAAGTTATCATCCCTAGCCATGACCACTCATCCTCTAACCAAGCCTCCACAAAGAATCGTGACACTCTCTAGCCCTTAGATCACAACATAATAAATAAAATAATTATTATAAATATTTAAAATTTAAAAAAACTATTTAATTTAATGATTCATAATCAAAAAATATCAATTAGATGCCTCAAATGATCAAAGGATCATGGAACTATACACCATCAGCCTGCGAATGCTATCATTTCCCCTATGAAAAAAATCCCAATAATGAATTAAAAAATAAATAACCAATTCAAATCAAATTCCATATAAATTAGAGGAAAATCCAACTACCAATATACCTATAACAAAATTTTGATGAAATAATTGCATTATCCTATATTTATCCATCGTCAAGACACCACAAAATAATGCCCCATCATATAAGGATGATTCTACCATGTTTTGTAGAACCTTCATCAGAACACAAGATAGAACCACTTAAAATCATAGAATGAACTAGAAATTGGAAGGGAGGAGATAAAAGAAGGATATTATTGATTAGTGGGTCCTTTTTATGAGGATGGTCACAAATATATTTATATTACCCTAAATATAACATAGTGTCCACCTTACATGTTGATTTGAATAAAACAATATTGATTTACCTGATGGTCTTCCTGAAATTGTTTTCATGTTTTTAAATATTTTGGAATTAGTAAGAACAATATGGAGTGGTGATATAAATCACTAAAGTAGTGGGTGGAATGTAAATAGTAAAAATGAGCAAGAGACTAATAAAACAAGATAAATAAAAGGAAATAAGGGAAGGTAAGTCTATAAGAAATGGTCCTAGATCCATATCAATTCACTCCTTAACAACCTTTCACTGGTCTTTAGTAGATTAGATCATTTCTCAATAAAAATCAGTTCTTTATTGATAACTCAGGTCACACACCTCTCTCACCCAAAATTTTGAACACCAATACATAGAATATGTTAGAGTACATTAATATTATCCCAAAAGTGAAGGAATCACCTAGTAAAACCTCCTCAATAAAAAATCTTCTCCCAACTTATGCAATCCTGATGAGATACTCAATCAAACATCCACTCCTAAAAACACTTTTAAGTGAAATAAGAAAATTATAGGACAAAGATGAAGGGGAAATGATGAAAAACACTTCCCTTGGGTGGTCATGCTCTGGAATCGCCACTTACACAGTCACTATATATCAATAACAATAAAGAATAATGATGATTGACATGATTCTTGGATCTCCAAGAAGCATAGGAGTTCCACTTCCTAGATATGGACTTGGAAATTATCCCATCATTTATAATAGTCCAAGATTACATCACAATTTAGAAGAGGAATAAATGAAATTCAAAATGTATTTACCAAAAAGGAACGGAGTAAAAAATGAGATATAGGGAATGAGAAAGGGAAAATCTGAGTTAGGTCCTGGGAATCAGGAATACTAAAAATTATATTATTCCTACCATCTTTGGGAATGATAAAAAAAGGAGAACCATATAATAATTAGAAAACAAAAATAAAAAATAGTGATATAATAATATAATAGGTAGCGAATTCCATGTGGCATGATTTGAGGCACTCATCACCAGTTCCCAGTAAAGTCACTACAAGATTAACCAACCTCCAGTAATAGCATGCACTTTCCCTCGAATATGCCATGCCATGAAGTTCCCAAAATCACCTTAATCTTGCATTAATTTTTCCAATTCATACATGTAACACCCTAAGTTTTTATGTATTATCTTTTTCAATTTAATGTAATCCTTTTGAAATTTATCATTTCACACAACACTAAATATAGCATGTGTTATATGAAATCCCCAATTTATTCTTACATTGTGCGAAATACAAAGTTGATATTGCACTACATGCAACACTTTGATCAGATTTTGGTACATGAAACACTGTTTGGATTCTATTACACATAATGTTGAGTTCCTTCGATAATTTACGTGACACGCAAGACCTAGTTTTACCAAACTACAATGTACTATTAATATTATTATTAAAATATTATTATAGTTGTCACTTAGGCATCTGAATGGTGTTTATGAATAAGATTAATTAAATTATGAAAATATGGTTTACACATGTATATAAGAAGAATTATTTGGTGACCAATTAACTATAAATAAAATAAAACCCATTCGAAAATATAGGAAATCTTTTGCAGGAAAACTATATTTATGCAATCAGATATGTTTTACCTCAATATATTAATTAAACCACTTTTTTTTAAATTATTTTAATGAAATATATATATTATATTCAATCAACTAGTTAATTTTCATCTTATGTGTTTTCTAGACAATAGGTAAGAATAAAACCTATTTTTTGCATAATGATATATATTTTTTTAAAAGGTAATTTTATCACCTTTTAATAGAACACCTATTTTAAATATAATTTTTTAAAATTTTAGAAATTATGTTTTATAAAATAAACTTACTTTTTTAAATAATAATATCAAAATTTACTTTAGGAATTTTTTTGTATTTTTCTAAGAAGTTTTATTTTTTGATGAATAGTGAAAAACACTGAATTTTAATTGAAAACTTCTTTTTCATCTAATTTATTTATATTTTTAAATTATATATTAATTTATTTTTAAGTATAATTAGATAAATTATTAATAAATTAATAAAATTTATTTAATTTTAATCAATTTCACAATTAAATTTGATATAAAAACATTTTAAACTTTTGAACATTTTTACTTTAAAAACTCGTTGTCTCATCTCATCTACAGGATTAATTTTAAATTAACTTCTACCACATATGTGATTATAATTTGGAAAAATTTATTCCATATTTTTAATCAAAATAATTTATAATATCTATTAAATTAAACTTAGTTTTTTGATCAAAAAGATTAGTGAATGTAATTAAAATTAATTACAGCGATTAAGGTGAAAAGAAGTTTACTTAGTGTTTAAACTTTATCTTAAGGGGCCAAATAACCTAGACACTTGTCCAAATGAAATTTTATGGCCATATTTAGATCATATCATCCATTTTATCATAAAATGGATCATTATTGGAGGCACGTGGTGTAAGGGATACCTCTCAATAGTGTCTGCCTTTTTATATTTACAAGAATGTCACTTCTCCCCCATTATAAAAGGGAACTCACCCCCTCGCTTCTTCAAAACTATCAATACTGTTGGATCAGAAAAATCTTGATCAAATATCCTAAAAAAATTTATACATTCATCCTATAGGATTCATGTTGGGAATAAATCCAACCAAGGAATCTCTTTGGTGCAAACTAAAAGGAGTTTTCTAAAGAAGAAGTAGCATCTTTCCACAAGCACTTTTGTTTTATATCCTTCTCTACCACCTCAATTATTATTATATCAAGATTATATAATAACCTCAGTATTCTTAGTATACTAATATGTTTTTATGTTAATTTTAATACTTAAACTAACACACACATACATCAAATGAGATATTCAATCATCATTCATGTGTATGGCGGACTACTACATCGTGAACCGATATCATTCATTCTTCCATTACCAACTTTCAAGGTTGGGAATAATTATGTAATTGCTATTTTTATATGATATATATAATATTTATGATGTATTTATGATTATTGATTATTATTATATAACACATACCTTCATTATTTACATTTTGTGGGAATAAGATAACTTTATTGGTGGATGTGTAGATTACTGCCTCCTCAAAGCGATGTGAACCGTTCACACTTTACATGGAATGTATTAAGGATGGGTTTAGTAAAATTATATGATATATATGACATAATAATTATATTATAATTATAATATATATATATATATATTCACATATTTTATTTTCTTTCTTTATTTCAATACAATAAGAAAATGGGGACAGCGTTCATGCGTTCGTACGACCTATCATCTCCATGAACGGTGTATTCCATTTAATATTTATATATTTAATATATTATTATAAATACTTATATACTGCATATATATGATATTTAAATCATTTATTATATTGTTTAAATAATTAAATCATGATCTATGTGAGTGGATCAAGAATAAAAAGTCAAAATATATACGAAAAACAAAGCGGTTATTACCCGAAACGTAACTTTAACATGAAATTGTTAATAAATGGGTAATATAAATTCATAATAAAATCTTATATGGTATGATATATAATAATATAGTTATTTGGTAGATATATAATAAACTTATATTTATTATACAAGAGGTTTTAACGTGTATTAATAAATTCAAGACTTAAAGTAGGGGTTTTCTCATCTCGCTTTTATATCTGTGACATATATGTTATATTCACCACTTATTCTTATCGTGTGGTGTATATACTTCACAATGACATGTTATATCATGAATATAATTTATTTCATGATATCAAAAGTTTCAATTTATTTTATTCTCTCATGGATCTCATGCTTAAAATGTTACTCAAGTATTAAGGGGATTTCAAGTCTCACTTTTATTTTTGCGAGACTTATAAATTATTCACCACTCATTTATTTTTTGTGGTGTATATAATTACCATGAATGTATTATATGTTTATTATTATTAAATTTATGGGTATTTACGTATTAATTTTATGATCTCTATTTCATGGGGTTTATGGATCAAAATTTATCAAATCGGTAAGGTAATTTTGACTCAATTTTCCTTCTTTGAGACATGCTATATAACACGCCTATATTCTTTTTCAAGGTGTATATAATTCCATTTGAAATGTTGTTTCATGAATATAATTATTTTAATTATATTTTAATTATATTTTAATATCATTCTATCATGGGGATTATGATTCAATGTTATCAATGTGGTAATAATTTTTTGCTACAATCGCATCATTATCATGATTGTTTATGGTTATGCTTCCATTGAGGAAATATTATGATCCATATCTCAATAAATCTCATGAATTTTATTCTTCTATATTTATTCATGATATATTAATCTATTGGTACCATTTTTTTCAGCCTTTTTTACTTAATATAATTAAGAAAAAAAATAAGAAAATACTATTTTATCTATCTCATCGTTTGAAAATCTATGTTCTTTAAATAGCATGTTTTCTAAAAATATATTTAAAAATGTTCTAATATTCTCCTATGATATTTAAAGAAATTTTTACCCATGTTTTAACTTTTTAATAAAAAAAATTAAAAAATAATCTGCTTGTCATTTTTTGATCGAGGAACTTTTCTAAAAAGATTATGGTGAAAAATGAATGTTTGGAATGTATGGATTTATGCGCTGTCATGGCCATCATATCTTTGAAGATTCCTTTGAAAGTTTACAAGATTATTTTTTTTAAGAAAAATTATTTATCCTAAAATTATGTAAATTCATTGTTTTTAAAGTGGTTTTCAAATAAAATGGTTTTCAAAAATGTTTTATGTTTAAAAAAATTTTAAAATGATTTTAAAGATTTATATATAAGTTTTCAAAGAAAATTTTTTTAAAAAAATATGTTTAAAAAGTTTTTTAAATTATTTTCAAGATTCCTTCATATGTTTTTAAAGAAAAAGGTTTTCAAAAATGTTTTATGTTTAAAAAGTGTTTTAAATGCTTTTCAAGATTCCTTTATAATTTTTCAAGAAAAATGTTTTCAAAATGTTTTCCTACTTCCTTTATAATTTTTCAAGGTTATTTTCAAATAAAATGGTTTTTAAAAGGTTTTATGTTTTAAAAATAATTTTTCAAAGAATAATGAATATTTTCCTCAATAAATGTTTTTAAAATATATTTCAAAATTACTTTCCATCTAAGAAGACATCTGTTGGTGTTACTCATGTCTTACTGGGGATATAATCCAAGGGTTACAATCATATTATTTATTTGAATGGTTTATGTTTTGATGGAATGATGTTTATGAAGTTAATTTCTATTTCATTGGTTATATTTTTATGAAACCCATTTATCTTTCATGGGTGATATGCTTATGAAACCTACTTTTCATGGGTTATGCTTTGATGAAATGATTATGAAACCTATCACTTTTCCATAGGTTATGATATGATGACATGTTTATGATACCCATTAAGTTTCATGGGTTATGATATAATTTTTTATGATCTTGTGGTTTATGTATGTGTGATTTAATTATGATATGGGAAGGACATATATCTTCCTCAAATGCATTGGGTAAAGATTTATATCTCATGAGATAGACATGGCTGGAAAGGGGAGTTAACTCAGTTCAGTAAAGGACTTTGTCCACTAAGATGATATTGGGAGTAAATATTGACTACTAAGATGGTCATGGGAGTGAACCATGACTACCAATATGGTTTGGGGAGTGAAACCATTCTACTATTATGTCCTTGGAATTAAGTATTTACTACCATGGTAATCATTTTATATGATTTTGTGTCTGCCACAATTTCATTTCTTATTCTTATGTTATGATTTCATGGATTATTCTCATATCATTCATGTATTATAAACTACCAATATTTAGTCCATGACTCTTGATTATGATCTTTGATATACAGGGTATGATCTTTTAATGTAGCGATCTTGTTATCATACCCTTATGCTCATGATTATGCTTACATATCTCCCTTTTTCACCCTTATTGAGAATACGCACTCACCCTTTCTTTCCTTAGGTTATGAAGAATAGTTTTAAGTAGGATTAATAAATGGGAATATATTTTTGGGAAACATTGAATATCTTTCACCAAGTTAGAATATTGTGTTCTATGTTTCCAAAGACACTAAACTAGTATGGTCCTCAGACATGTAATTTTTTAATGTGATGAATATTCATCTAAAATGATTTAATGTCCATGTATGTTAAGATTATGTCACTATAGTTGGTATCAAAGGAAAGATTTAGTCAACCTTTAGAAAATAGGTTGATAAAACATCAGCGAGATCCCTAAAGATATTTCTAAGGATATGTCTAGGGATGTCTCTAAGGATAATCCTAAGGTTTCATAGATTTAAAAGTAGGTGTCAGGATTTAGGCGTCCTATAAGTAATTGTTCATGATTATGTGATTTTATAGTATGATAAGTATTTCTCATACTATACTTTCTGGTCTAATTTAATAGCAGGAACTAGAAGGAATTGGGTTGACATTGAATGTTTCATATATGGAAATTATGGGCATTATACAAATTGATGTCCTAAGTGGGAATATCAGGAAGAGAATCAGGAAGGTGGTATGAGTATTGGTTATACTTATGAATATAAAGATACTGAAAATGACATGTGAAAGGTATGGTATGTTCTAATAGTATTTTTTACATTAAACATGATAAGCATGATTAGATTGAGTTTCAATAACCTTAAGATATGATTCATATTTCATATTCTATGAAAGTGGTATTAAGTGATAAGTTGAAGAAGCCTAATTAATGGTTTAAGAATAAATTTTGATGATTGAAGTGTATATGTTTTGTAATTCAAATATTATGTTATAAAAATCATGAAATGTATAAGCGTTTTTAGTATAGGTTTTTTATTAATGATTTAAAAGGATATGTTAGATGGTGTTGATGACTTAAAAAGTGATTTAATAGAATGATGATATTTTGATTAAGGGAAGGTAACCCTTAATGTGTTCCTGATGTTGGAAAAATTATGTTTAACTTGGATAAAGAGATGATTGATATGAATAAAGTAAATTGGATAGTACTAATTACCATGGAACTAATTATTGATTTGTTGCCAAAGTGGTCTATGTTATCATGCATGAAGTTCATGACATTTTTGTATTTAAGGAATATATCCAATAATATTTGGAATAATAAATAATTCATGTTTTCAATAATGATTTATGGTAATTTAGATTATTACGATGTTTCAAGAGAATATATGATGAAGGTATTCACATGTTTGATATGTGACAACCAATATCTACTTTATAATATATGGGGGATCAATATTATGTTTATTTTGAAAATTTTAGTTATCTTCTTTTTAATGTTTTGATTTTTCATCTTTCAAAATGGTTACATGGTTAACCATTTATGGAATGTTTTATGTTGAACTTTGGATGAGGTTTTAGATATTAAAGTAGTATCTCACCATATAAGGATCTATGCATATTGGACAACTTGTTCTAACCATTTTTTTATGGTAAGGACATATAGAATGACCTATAATTCTATTTATGGATCTCAGGATCTGCTAATGCTTCAGGAATAACAAATTCACCTTCATTTATTAGAAGAAAAGATAAATTGGAAATTAATTAAGGCACAAAAAATGGTGAGATT
Source organism: Viscum album (assembly GCA_963277665.1). Classification (NCBI taxonomy): domain Eukaryota; kingdom Viridiplantae; phylum Streptophyta; class Magnoliopsida; order Santalales; family Viscaceae; genus Viscum; species Viscum album. Next base: position 1,250,432,948 of record OY728146.1, on the reverse strand, counting down.
ATGTTGAAATCAAGTAATTATATATTCTCATTAGAATTATTCAACTTTAGGTAATGAGTCTTGAAATAAAATTTTATCCTATCATCATCATTTTTTATGATATCAATGACCTTTTTCAAGCTACTTTGGGTTACGGATTTGTGATCATTAACTTTATTCTAACTATATTATCTATCAATCTTCATCATAACTTGATAGTTATATTTATATTCCATATCCATGCTTTCACTTTACACCTAGGTTCTTCTAGGTGGAAACATAGTTATGAGTTACTTTAAGTAGTCGTTATGTTTCCAACTTTCCCTTTTTAAAGTAAGTTTTAGTATTTATTTTTATAATGTGGGTTTCTATGAAAGGAACTTAAAAGTATTAAACCTATGATAAACTAGAATAATTTTATGGGGGGAATCATTTTAAGGGGGGTAGAATGTAACACTCTGAGTTTTTATGATTTTTTTTATTTAATGTAATCTTCTTGATATTTTTCATTTCACACAACACTGAATATAGCTTGTGTTATATGAAAGCACAAAGCTATTCTTTCTTTGTACGCAACACCAAGTAATTCTTGAGCTACACGTAATACTCAGATTATATTGAGGTACACGCAACACTATGTTTTTATTATGTTACACATAATGTCGAGTTCCTTTTGATAACTTGTATGACACGCAAGACCTAGCTTTACCAAACTACAACGTACTATTAATATTATTATTAAAATATCACTATTATAAATTTATCTTATAGCCACACTTATATATCCATGATTTATAAAAAACATGGCTATAGGGTAACAAATGGCCATGGGTCATAAACTAATCATGGTGGTATGCCTCTAACCCACCATTTTCGCGATCCCCCCCCCCATTTATCCCTTCTCACGGTCTCTCCTCCACGTGACCCTCCTCGCCTGATGTTGCCACCCAACCTCTTAAAATCCTTCGACGATGTGGAGTTATCCTCCCAACCTCAGGACAATCCTCCTCAGATGTTAGCATGACTACCCCACCTTCCTGTTGATGCTTCTTTGAGGAGGCCTCATCACCTCTTCCTATGGTGCACCTCTAATTTTGTCACCCCACCTCCCTATGACCTTCCTCCTCCAATGCGCCTCTCACGTGGCTCTGACGTGCTTCTGCCTCCTCCTTCACCTTCTGATTTGCCTACGGTAGGGTTTGTTTGAATGATGATTGTTCTATTTTGTCAAATCTATGTTAGATTTCTGTTGTTGGGGTTTCTGTTAACTCTGATTTTCTCCAATACATAGTTTCATAATCATGTCGAAGCCGAAAACATATGTACCAGGATGGTTCTACTTCATCACATGCCCTTGGATTTCTACCATCGAGAAGGGTTTATTTTATTTTAGATCCTTAGCCTCTCCAATTTTCATTGGGTTAGATTTATTTTTTTTTTTGATTTCTTATCTTATTAATTGTTAGATTGTTCTTGGATGTGGTTATGTTGTTTTGAATTATTTCATCGGGTGTCATTTCTTTGATTTTTTGTCCAATTTTTATTAAGTTTGATTGTCTTATCAACGTCTGTGATTTCAGATGACAGGAATAGTTGGTTCATTGTATGAAATTTATCCTTCATATAGGTTGAATGTATGTTGTTATAGATTGACTCTCTAAATTGTTCACCATATATTTTTTGTTTACAAATTTACTCTTTATTGTTTACAATATGTATTATCAACCTACCTATTTTCAATATATTAGGCATTAATAGTTTTTTTAATTATCTAAACCATCTTCTACAAATATTAACATAATATTTTATTCTTCATTTTTTATTTACACTTTATAGGTGCTTGGTTTCGATGTCAATTCAAAAGTCACCCAAATGACTTGAGAAATACATCTTATAAAGTAGTAAGAATTAAGATATTTTATCCACTCCATTTTTTACATTTAAGCAACTAATTAATTTATTCAATGTATGATTTATTTATATAACTTTTATGAACAATTGGAATCCAAATTCCAATCCTATGGGTCTATTTCCAATATTTCAGCCTATTCTTCAATGTTGATGTTTGATTGCTAATTCCTTATGAATTTTTATGGTATTTTATTTTTAAACCTTCCAATCAATGATTCCTAATTCATCTAGATTTTGAACCTATAATATTTCTCATTATCTAGGACAATACAATATATCAAATATTTACACTTCAACTTATGTGTTTGATACACTTTAAATAAGTCCTTTATAACTTTTTTATTTATCTTTGTTTTTTAGAACTTATAATATTTTCCTTTCACTAACATGTAAGAGAGAGTATATATGTTTTTTATTAAGATATGGAAAGAATTATTATATTCAGAAGTTAAAAAAATCCAAATAAAACTCCTATTTTAAATGGATTAGATTGTGAGCACTGGAATGACCACATAGAAATATATATTATATATACACTATTGGAAAACTATCTTATTCTAATATTTAATTAAAATATTATAGAGTAATAAGTTACCAATTTTACTACTTATAAGAAAAAATAATTTCAACATATTTTATGAGTATATAATAATTTATTGTGTGAGATTCAATGAAATATGTATAGTCATGTTTCATCATGTAGAATAACATTAGAGACATGGAAAATACTAGAAGTTATGATTTTAAAATTTTAAAATGTTTTGTAGATTAGAGGATTGTTTCTTTAGTAATATTTTAGATCATTTTATTTATTTTATGGTGAATTAGTTTCCTACATCCACCAATAATTAATGATTATAGTAAACAGTGTAAAATCTATTAGAGAAATAGAATTATCAAATGATAAAATCATTGATGAGACTATCAATATTCTACCAAAATAATTGGAATAAAAAATAATGATAGTTTATTATAATAATTATATCAAAAATATCTATAAATATTTCCAGATTAAAACCCTTAGGTAGTATAAAATTCATTTAATAAGGGTTACTAGAAAATAAATAAAGAATAATAGAATATATTTTTCATCTACTTATAGATCATTAACTTTCGATGATCAAACTTTGAATTTGAGTATATACGAAAGAATTTCTAGGTGGAATTTAGATGATAGTTTTTGGGAACTTATAAAAGGATAGTATGTAAAACTGGATATAAGTATGTTTGGAAGTCATAATTTCTAGAGATATTAACAAAAATATATGAAATATAGGAATGTTACTTATACCAAAATGAAGACCCATCTGAAATGATTTTATATAAATGTAAAAAACTAGGGCACATAAAACATGATTTTTAGATATTGAACAATAAATAGAAGGAATATAATAAATATTATAAGTGAAAAATAATGAAATAATTCCAGGATACTACTAAACTAAGCCTCATAGGGAAGAAATCCACTAAATCTTTTTTTTAGATTTATCCTTGGGGGTATATTTTCAATTTTCATCAGATGATGAACTATCATAATTATATGATGATAAATATGATATACCTCAATCATATGATGAGTTTTAGGAATACATTGTGGAATTTAATGATAGTTATCAAAGGATTTTCCTGAGCTATATAAAACATAAAGTTTAAGTTAGTAAGAATAAGATTGATCTTACAGAATCTATATGTGGTTTAACTATATTAAAAATAAAGGTTTCTTAGTAGAAAGATTAGATTTATTGACTGAATTTGGAACTCAAAGTGAATCCTACATCTGTTTCTACATCATATGTTGGGGTGAAGTGAATAAGATGAATTCAAAGGTCGAGATCTTGAAAAAGATACATTCAAACATTACCACTAGAATGAAAAGTTATAAAAAACCTTAATTAAAGCTGAATTTAAAATAGAAAAATTATGTACTTAGAATAAAGTACACTAAAATATATTATTATCAGTCTAACTATTTCATACAAAAAAAATCACTATTAGGAACAATATTCTAGATATGTTGGAATTTGAAGAATAATTTCTCATTGAACAGATATCAGTCCTTTAGAATACATAGAGATTATATCTCAAAGGAACTCACAAAATCAATCATAAGAAATTTGGAATGACTTAGGTATAAAAGGTATTGTTATTGAATATCTTCAAACCTAAGTAATTATAGATTCCAAGATCATAATTTCTGATCAAATAAAAGATTATACATACCGATATATGAACTTTAGCATCTAAAACCGCGTAAAATTTTACTTAAATTTTAATGAATTTAATTTTATGTATTATAATTTTACTATTATATATGCACTATATATAAAAATTTAGACTTTTTCACATCAATATTTTTCTCCTAAATTTTGTTATTTTACTATTACTTAAGTTTTTCATTACTATTATGTATAATTGTTTTCATTCTTGAATGTTTTGAGTTAGAATTTAACTTCATTTTCAAGGGGGAGTTTGTTTTTCATTGAATGTTTTTTATAGAGATAACATTTAAATATACCATTTTATTCTAAAGAATATGGGAACATTATTTTAAGAACTAATTCGAGGTCCATATTCAAGAGAATAAGATCATCCAACTATCAGAAGATAACTTCTGGAAGGGTACTTAAATTATATTCTTATCTAGAATGACTTATAAGAGTGGTTGTTTATCTTTTTCTATTCACATTTTTAAAATTTTAGTATACCTTGGTTTTTTACATTGATTAATTTATTTTTTTAAAAGGTAACCAATATAGTATTTTTTGAAAATTTAAGTTTTATTCTTTTAAGATATTTAGCATCATCATTTTTTGTCATGAACCATTCTAGATCATAAAATTAAGATTAATAACTTGAATGAGAGTATAACGTATACAAAGGCGTGTATACCCAGAACTATTTTTCATAATTTATTCTTAAGCCTTAGTAGTTTAACAACTCCAAGGAGTCTCACTAAACTCCCATGTAGTCTTCTTGGTGTACATCCATTACCGCCACTGTAAATTGGATCTCCTCCCTTTCACCTCCCTATACTCATCATTCCTACACCAACCTATGCTACCTCTCTACATCACCAAGTCTAGTTTGGGTGGAACAACTATAAAGCTCGACCCATCCTCTTTGGTAAGATGGTTGCTTCAGTGGTTGTAATATAGATTTGGTATATTATTTTAAATTCCTTCTCCAAAATAAAATTCACTTGGCCAATTCCCTTGGATAAAATAAAATCTATGTAATTCTATAAACCAATGTTCAATAAAAAATATTCATTCACCTTTATATTAGAACTAAATAATTTCAATCCATTCTCTAATCAATTAAAACATAACCAGAGTGTAATTCTTATCTTCGTTAGATTCGATAAAAAACAAACACAAGGATGTATTATCAATAAACTAGAAAATATTCAATCTTAGATGATATGAGAATGTACTAAATGAGATTCCTCAGTTGGGTCACTGAAATGCACGGTGTGTTAGTTGGAGAGTGACCCATGATAACATTCTATTTAATATTTTTAGTAACAAACAACTCCTAGTGTCATATGGTTATAAGATATATGACATCTGATTCAAAGGATTATAAGTTGTGTAGTCTGTGAACCTTTGTTAAATTTTATAATTTTTTTAATTGATGCATGGGGATTTCAAATATTCTATATTTTACTAAAATGAGTTTTTTATAATCATATTAAAGTCTAACTTTTGAAAATATGCTTTTAATATTGTTATTTCAAGAAAATATGCACGTTTGAGTGAAACACTTTTACTATTTTCAGGGAATTTTTGGAGTGTACATGCTTGAGGATGCCTTCAATTTGTGCATATTGTTAGAATTTCAATTTATGTAATTTAAAACACGAGTCTTTATTTAATTTTCTAAAATAAGAACCGCCTGTTGATAGTTATTTTGATAAGTCAAAAAAATGAATTTCTTGAAACTGAACATATTTTAGGAAGTGTAAAATTTGGACTATTGACTGTGTTTTTGATGTTCAACATTGAAAATTGCACATGAGTGTAATAAAAGTATGGGGGAGTGATTTAAAATCACTTTTTCAAAATTTTAAAGTATAATTCATTGATTATATCTCACTTTATTTCATATAATATGTGCATTTGTTGTGTGGGAGTGATTTACCCATTTGCCTTGCAACACTATTCAATTCTCTTTGAACTCGTACTGACATGAGATTTTGATGAACTATTTTTTTGTGATCCTCATCTCCTCTTGGTTTTCCTAATAGTTAATATTTCATAATCCTATCCTTTTCTAGAGCGTTATAATTTTTTTGATAGATTCATCAAAATTTTACACATTTATTCCATTCAGGTCATCTCATTATGATGATTTCTTATTTAATTTATATAAATCAAAACTGGTTGATGATAGAGAAGAACTCAATTAATATGTTTCTTCTAATGAAATTTCTCCTTTTAAAGAACTTGATAAAGGGGGAGGAAGTCACAAAATTTTATTTGTGAACATACAACTCCTCCTTAAAATGTTCTTTTTGAATAACTTTGTCAATTACTTACACGATTTCTTTCTCCACTTATTTCTTAGCTCCTTTAATTTGAATTTAAACTTCCATAACTAAGGGAAATTCTACTTGAATAACTTCCATGGAATGAACTTCTGATTTATGGAATTCCAGGGGGCTGGGGGCTGGTGTGAGGGTGGGGGGTTGGGGGCTGGGGGCTGGTGCAGGGGTGGGGGTTGGGGCTGGTGTAGGGTTGTAGGGTTGGGGGTGGTTTAGGGGGGGTTGGGGTAGTGTGGGGGGGTGAGGGGGCTGGTGTAGGGGGCAGGGGAGAGGCTGGTTCAGGGGGCTGTGGGGGTTTGGGGGCTGGTGCAGGGGGTGGGGGGATAAGTGCAGGGGGTGGGGTTGTTACAAGGGGGTTGGGAGGGCTGGTGAAGGGTCTTGAGGGGTTGGTGCAGGGGGTTGGGGGCTAGTGTAGGAGGGTGTGGGGGTTCGGGGGTGTAGGGGTTGGTGCGGGGGTGGAGAGGTTGGGGCTGTGGATGGGGGTTTGGGGGGTTGGTGTAGGGGGTTGGGGGATAGTGTAGGGGGTGGGGTTGGGGGTGTTGGTGCATGGGGGAGGGGTTGGGGGACTTGTATAATTTTGATATTATGGTTGGATCTAAAGAGAAAATACCCTTGGGGACAAAATGTTGTGATTTCCTTTTGGATATTCGTTATGAGTTAATTGCACATTGGATAATTATTTGATTATCTATCTTGAATTAGTTCATAAATAGATAGTAGTTAAAAGACTTGATTTGGTAATAATACTTAACTAAATCTTATAATCACATACAGTGTGTAGTGATTATTGTTATGAATACACATTTGAGTGTGTATTCTCTGGAGATATAGCGCAATTTGGTGAATATGACCTCTTGATCAAAAGCTCAAACTCTAACAATAGTTGAGTTATATAGTCACAAGTTGTAGAAAATTCCAACCAATGATTAATCCATCATGTATACAATTTATTTTCTTACATGATTTAATTTAACATTATTTTCTTAATCCATCATGTATATAGTGCTACTAATAAACATTCTTTTTTTAATACATCATGTATCTAGTATTGGGATGTACATATCAATCTAAATATTCTTTTTTAGTTGTTTGTTAAGGATTCATGTATCATTTATCATGTATAGTTGACACAGTGATCACATATATATAAGAAGTCATTAAATCTAACTTATTTTCCCATTATTTACTTACAGGGGGTTTATTATGATGAGTTTGGTTCTATCCACTACCATCTAAGGTTGTGATTTCAACATCAGATTCAGATAAGGTTTCTTCTGTTTTTATTCTTTGGCCCAATTTTAATTAGGGATTTTGTGATTTTTGGGTTCCCTATATTTTTACAGTGCGTTTTGGATCTCGTTGAGGTGGATTTGAGTCGCTGTTGACAAAGGCTTATATGTGTATACATAGATAGGAATATATATATATATAAGTTACCCCTTTATATATATTCAATCATGGAAGTATGAATATATATATTGGGGCTTGGTGTGCTTATATATAGATATGAAAGCTGCATACATGTGTAAGTGTAAAGGGGTATATGAAAGTATAAACATATATCTAAGGAACCCCTTGTGCATATTTGGCCATGAAAATATATACATAGGGGTCAGGTTTCCTTATATATATATGAATTTTCATATGCGTACAAGCAGAAAAAAGGAAAGATTCGAGTTTTCATCATCAAAATCAGTGCGCCAAGAGGTTGAGGTAGGTTCCCTCTGCCTAACCCTTTAATTTGAATTTTATAATTACTTGATTATTTTAAAAACATATTTCCATAATTTCTTGATTATTTTAAAAAATGGTTTTCTAATAACCACTAGATTTGTCAAGGAATAATTTAATAAGAATATAAATCTTCTAAGTTTATTGGTTAATAAAATTAAACTATGATGCCATTTTATTAGATGATTTGAATCTACATATACCTTGTAAAACAGAAGGATTAGCACCCAACCATAAGGATAAAAATTAATTTTTATTGATCTATGTGAGAAATGATACATTTATCTCAACATATATCTTGTTCGTGTTACTTTCTCCTCTTTTATTATAAAATAAATAAAATACATCTCATGAAACAAGACTTTTTAAAAATCCCCTACCCTTTGAGAAATCCCTTCAAAAATTAACATAATAAAGACCTTATATTTTAGTTTTAGGTCCTTTACAAGAATATTCATGATTGTATGGGATTAAAATTGATTTAATATAGAATCCAATGGAATAAACAACTCATCATTCTCTATCTTAGGAATAAACATGAATCTCTCTTCATGTGGTCAGTATAAAGTTTTATCCAACTCGATAGTGGGAAATGAAATTTCCTTCACTATAGAGACGAAAGTATCCTCATTTTGATAAAACATGCAGTGATCATTCTTATAAAAATCTAAAAATGACATGAGTCAAGATACTCCTCTTAGTGACCTAAATTAAAAATTTTGGTATATTCCCCTTGGAAACTCATAATTCCTAGAGTTATGATGCTACTCTTGGTAGCCTAAAATTCATTAGGTCAAGGTATACTTTTTGGAAGTCCAAAATGAATTAAACTGATATATTCATCTTGGAATCCCAAATTCTATAAGCTAAGATACTTCTTTTGGAAACCATAAAACCTTGATTTGAGAATCTCCACCAGGAAAATTCTCATTGGGTATTTGGTACTTGTTTCTTAACCTTATTATCCAATTCAATGGTATATTCTACAAGGACTTAAAGTACATAGTGTGGTCTATTATATGTGACCTAATTACTCTACAAAAAATAAATATTTATTTATGATTTAAAAGTGTATGGTATTACTAGTTTATGTAATGTCCACTCCTATAGTCTTAAACTAGAAAAAACTATTATATTTTCTCCTTCGAAGCCTAATGTGTGGAAAGAAAACTAATCTAAGGACAACACATAGCTTTATCCATGTTCTCATAGGATAACCAATTATATATAGATCCACATTCTCTAATACTACTATGAATAAAACATTTATTACATTCAAAATACCATCTATAAATTTAGGCCTAACACTTAAGGATGGGTTCTCCCCTATTAGCCCAGTACTATGATGTCAAAAGACTTTAGTCAATAATTATTCTTGGAAAAACAAAACACCTTATGTTGACTATTCCTCTTAGTGATATAGGAACATGGAGTCATAATTCATCATTTTGTAATAAAAAACATTGAGTTTATTATTCCTCTGTGCAATATAAACACCTTGAGCTGAGATTATCATTTTGGTATCCATAAGATATGAAGTGAGATCCACCTATCGGTGAAACATCCTTTTAACGACACAACCCCAAGAACCTACATGAATAATCAAGGAATATAAAAAAATTATATTAAATTAACATCATATTCCATTCATTCTGAATGAATCAAATTTTATGTTTAGGGTATTTATTGGCAGTCAAAAATTGTATGCCATGAAATTTTCTAAGATGAACATATTTTTAGCCTCACATATATGACATGAAATGAGTTGAATTTTAAGGTGTTTCACACTCAATGAATAAGAAAAAATAGGGATCTCCATGTGCTATAATATTTCTCATAAATCAAGGGGTGGAGACCCTTCAAAATTGTTTCCCAATCTAGTGATGTGGTGGTGAGAACCTCCCACTATGATTAGACTATTAATTTCATCCATTTATGGATAAAATGTATCTCCAGTAATGATATAAATATAGAAACCTCAAAAAGTCTCTTTTGAAAATTTAATTTCATAATATCTGACTTAACAAGTAGTAGAACAAAATTAATATATATGTAAAAATTTATCGTCATTTGATGTTGGAAATATTTTTTACTAAATCCCAGTTAGTTTATTCCTTGAAGTGTTCCCATGTACCCAGTTTTGGAGCATAACCTCACATGCCCCAAATCCCATGCCCTTACTTTGAACACCTATTATCTCACACCATTCTATATAGCCCTTTACATGTACCAAGATAAAACCCAACATAGCCTGCTAAAATTCCCTTATATGAACCTATAAATTTCCTTCACATATCCACAAATGACCAAATGCATACCTGAGTGTTTGTAGCTATCAAGAGTGGTTATCGGTAATAGATGCATGCCCAGGATGGTTTTTTCCTATCAAAAGACCCCCTGGATACCCATTTTTAAGAGTAATGATATAGAGAGTTGGTCCTAGAGATCCTTAGCACATAGTTCTCTATATTATATTTCCAAATCTTCTACTGATTTATATAGGTTTTATCTAAATAAAAACCAATGGGAATGTTTTGTAGAAATTCCTATCTTATAACTATGGCTATTTTGGAATTTAATCCATCTTTGAACCATTACCATCCCTAATGGGGTGATATAGGTAAAGAAATATGCACCCAACATCCATTAATTTAGATTCTAACTTAGGCACTCCTATATATATCAATTTACATTCCCATCTAGTAACTCTTTATTTGGAGGAAATCCTTGGGTATTGATCACCAAAAAACCTCATTGAATAGGTTCCCAACCATTTTTGATTTAACCAATTAGGAATCTATCATCATAGTGACACTTCTCCTATTTCTCATTCTTAGGTTTCCATTCACACATGTGACCCACTTGAGTAGTCAATTTGTTAGGTATCAATCATCAGGGTGCCAACCACATGAGCACTAGTTCACCCATGTCACATACTTGGGTTCTCATTCACCATAGTCACCTATTTGAGTTGCATTTTTAATATGAGGGTAAATTCAATGTGTAAATGTATATATGAAGATGAATTTGGTGGTTGTAGGATTCCTTGGATAGATTATTTTATTTAAGACTCTATTGGGTCCACTTATCTAGAAACTTGCATGTTTGATTTTTATACAGCTGTTGTGGGAGGATTTGAGGTAGTTGTGCGATGTTTTTTTATGGAATCCAGATCCTACTACCATGGTTTCTAATGTTGGCTATAGGTTTGTTTCCATAATTTTAATCATGTCTATAAACCTATAGCTAGGGTTTCCAACTGTGGTTGTAGGCCTGCGTATTGGAAGGTATAGCCACGGTTCTAAACCGTGGAAATAGCCCTATTCCCACAGTTTGGAACCATGGCTATATCTATATTTCCACAGTTCAAACCATGGATATAGGTCTATAGCCATAATTTGGAACCATGGCTACAAATTTTACCCTATAGCTACGCCAAACTTAGCCATGACCTATGAAACTATGGCTATAACCTTGTTTTCTAATAGTGTATTATTATAGTTGTCACCTAGCTGTTGGAATGGTGGTTATGAATAAGATTAATTAAATTATGAAAATTTGGTTTACACATGTATATAATAAAAATTATTTGGTTACAAATTAACTAGAAATAAAAATAAAACCCTTTTGAAAATATAGAAAATCTTTTGATGGAAAACTATATTTATGCAATCGAACACGTTTTACCTCAATAAATTAATTAAACAACTTTTGATAAATTATTTTAATGAAATATGTATATTATATTCAATAAACTATTTAACATTAATCTTATATGTTTTATAGACAATAGATAAGAATAAAACCAATTTTACGCATAAAGATATATATTTTTTCTAAAAGGTAATTTTAACGCCTTTTAATGGTGCGCCTATTTTAAATATAATTTTTGAAACTTTTATAAATTATATTTGATAAAATAAACTTTATTTTTGAAATAAGGATATCAAAATTTACATTGGGTGAATTTTTGGTATTTTTCTAAGAAGTTTCATTTTTTGAGGAATAGTGAAAACACTGAATTTTAATTAAAAAATTATTTTTCATATAATTTATTTATATTGTAAAATTAAATTTTAAATTGGGGTTAAATTATAGTTATATCAATTATAAATCAATTAATACAATTTTAGTTATTAGAATAAATTTCACATTGAAATTATATATAAAAATATTTCAAACTTTTGAACATTTTTACTTTAAAAACTCATTATCTCATCTCATCCGCAGTACTAATTTTAAATTAATTTCTACCACTTCTGAAATTATAATTTGGAAAAATGGATTTCATATTTTTAATCATCATAATTTATAATTTCTATTAATCTCAACTAATTTTTTACCAAAAAGATTAGTAAATGTAATTAAAATTAATTACAATGATTAAGGTCAAAATGAGTTTACATAGTGGTTAAACTTTAACTTAAGAAAAAAATAAACTAGACACATATCCAAAATCCATTGGATGGGCATTGATTCTCACTCAAATTTACCCAAGAGATTAAGGTAGAACGGTCCTTGTATTCTAGCTTGGGTTGTTGAATCCACAGAGACTTAAGAAGTAACCTATAGACACGCACATTCTATGGACTGTTTTCGGCTATGAAGTGGCCAACTTGGATTGATTTTAGATGAGTTTAGAGGATATCTAACATAATTAAGTGAATTCAATTTAAAAGGAGTTGATCCTAGGTTGTCGCTCAGGGTGGATTGGACGTATTTCCTTTTCAAAGATTTCAATTTCTTATATTTGAGATGGGTTCATTTAAGAAGATAAAACAACATCATCACTTACTGGTTCAATGCCTAAACCCTTTAATACTAATCAACTATACACTTGAAGGATCAAAGTTTTGATCACTTCAAGGTAAAGGTTCGTATTAGCACATGAAGTGTGTGGCCTTAAATTCAACAAGGATGGTGTAGTTTAAAAATCATCAAATAAAAATCTCAATTTAAGAAGTGATTATACATTAATGGGGTGATAAATAACATCCAATCCAGCCTCTTTCTACTCCCTTGGATTAAACCATTAGTGTGTTAGCCCTCCATTGATCCTATGGTTTCAATGGAAGCGGAAAGTAGACTCATGAGGGAGGACATAGAGAAGTAAAGAAAACAACAAAAATAAAATGATCACTCCACCGTTGTGTGAATAATTTCACAAGATTTGGTGTGAATAAATTCACACCTTGAGGAAACGGTATCAAAGTGAGATGTAGAACAACAGAATAAGAGGAGAAGAAGAACTTTTATTAAGAAAATAAAGTGAATTGAACAACTTACAAGTGAAAGACAAATTTGAGACAACAAAATCGCAGCATAACATTACAATTGAACCAAGCACCCAAAGATCATTCAATCCTCCAACACCACTGCCTTAAATAGGCATTTTGAGCCCTTGGGTCGAGCCTCCAACAGTCCAAGTCTCCTCAATTAATTGTGGTAGGCCATAGGTGGGTGGAAAGTAAGAGAGAGTTGATTTTTCCACCCTTGACCCGAGGTGGCAGTCAGCTTTCCTTCACCGAACAGAAACATTTGGAAGACCTTCTAGATGGCCTAATAAGAGTGGTCCATAGAAGAAGAAAATGGATCTCCGGATGTCTTATAATCGCCTGTAAAATTTGGGCCCATTTGGAGTTTTGGATTCCGAGATATGATCAAATTAGTGGGCTGGTGTCCAATCTGCCTTCTATAGAATTGTTTCCATTCATCTCCAAATATCCCCATCATCATTTATGAATCATCCATTGATCCCTGCATGAAAAATGTTCAAATTTAAGTGTAGATATAGTTCCCAAAATATCAAATTAAAATATTGATAATTACATTCCTTAGAATCAGATGACTCATTAGGCCTAAATTGGTGTATATTAGGCATAAAGTGCACAAATGATGAGAGTGGATGTTCATAATGAAAATGCACTAACTCAGGCCCATAAGATCAAAAATGAACATTTAATACCATTAAAATGTAATTAAAATATATGTTTTTATTGGATAATCACACCCCCAACTTGAGATTTGCTTGTCCCGAGCAAATAATTCAATGATTTTATTTGAATTCCTTTCTTCAAACACATTATAACAAACAGTGATCACAATGTAAACTACACAAAAATATATCTTTATAACCTATAAAGATAATTTAAAACAAGATAAATTTAAAAGCAGATCTCAATTCCAAGCCCATTCCTTTGATCAAATCCATCATCATACTTCATCCAACTTAATTAGGTGTAATGATGTGTTGTGAATCACAATAGATATGGGGGTTCATTTTCATTCAAGGGGGAAATCATGGAAGCGCTAGGTGGAATCACATTTAATCCTAATATGAGTATTATTCATTAATTTTTTTGGATTTTTTTTCTTTTTGCAATATTGCTATAGTAATTGAAATTGTAGTTAATCAAATTAACCCATGTAGCAAGACTTTGTCGATGACTCCCAGACTCAAAGGCCTTAGGGCACCAAGTGAATCCTACATACTCGGGCATCGTCTCGAGTTAACTTAATCAAAAACAAAGTCATATTACCATAAATAGAGATAGATCGAAAAACTTAGGGCTAGACAACTCTGGAGTCACAATCCCCAAGTGCCGAAAGCCTTGCATTTTATCAATCCATTGCTCTACACGCAAAAAAAATTATTTTTTTTTATTTTTTATTTTGAATACTCATATTATTCATAAAAAATCAAACCAGACTATGCTATTTATTATGGGACCCCAAAAATTCAAATTAGTACCCCACAGTCTAGAGGACGTGCATTGTGGCATTTTGATTTAATGGATAAAAATAAAAATGATGAAAATTTTCATTAGACATCCAAACTTCCAAAATCAATGCTTTTAAACTTAATCATGAATTAAATTAAGAGTCAAGGAAATAAAATTTATTTTCTATGTAGTTTTAATGTGAGCAAAGATGTTATTATATGAATGATAAAGGAATTTTACTTCTTTTTTTATCATTGTTTTTTTTAAACAAACATTTTGTTTCCACACCCCCCAACTTAGAATGAAACTGTCCCTAGTTTCTTAAAAATAAAATTTATAATGGGGTAGAGGAATAAAAGGGGAGTTCAATAAGGAAATTGAAATATGAGGATCATGGAATGAAGTCACCTGGTGGTTGAAGTTTGAAGTTCTTGTCGCTCGAATTTAGTCCTTTGATATCCATGTCGCTTGCAAAGTTCCCTAGTGGAAAAAGGAAAACAAACAAACAAAACAAAACAATATATATATATATAAGTAAAATATAAGTATATATATAAAAATTATAGAATAAGTAAGCACATTAAGCTGTAGGTCAGTGGTAAGCGCGCGCCCCTGTCTCCCTTCGGTCCCGGGTTCGAGTCCCCGCAGCTTCGCCGGTTGTGACGTGGTTTGCCCCATGGCCTATCGTGTGTCCCCTTTTTTAATTATTATATTTTTATTTTTATTTTTATTATTTTTATCTTAACCTATAAAATAATAAAAATACAACAAAATAAACTGATGATACATTGTCTTCTTTTTAAATTTCTGGGTAAGGTATTACTCAAGGATCACACCACGTGACACGGATGAATATGGTGCTCCCCTTTCGTACCCATCCATACTCATAATAGAAGAACATGTCAAAATTCTATTTTTTTATTTTTAAATATAAAAATGATTAATTAATCTTATTTTAAAAATAAAGATGATTCAGAAAGATTAGAAACATATAAACCATGGGTTGCCTCCCTTGCAGCGCTTTGTTTAACGTCGTTAGCCTGACATAGATCCTAAATTTATCAATTTTTTTCTGGTTCATAGATTGGATCAATTAACTCAACATCTATTTCCTGTTTATTGAATGATTCAATGAATGTTTTTAACCTTTGACCATTGACCTTGAAAATGTGACCACTAGTGGGATCTTGAATCTCTACTACCCCATGGGGGTATACATGATGCACTATGAAAGGACCTGATCATCTAGACCTTAACTTTCCCGGGTGTAAATGAAGTTTTGAACTATAAAAGAGCACAAGTTTTCCCGGTACAAAATGTTTGACCTTGACATTCCTAGATTGGTAGGCTTGAACTCTAGCTTTATTGATCCTTGAATTTTCATAAGCCTCCATCCTTAATTCCTCCAGTTCATTGAGATCTAATTTCCTTTTTGTTCTGGCCAATGAGAGGTCATAATCCATTTTCTTAATTTCCCAAAAGGCCTTATGCTCAATTTCAACAGGTAAATGGCATGCTTTTCCATAAACCAACCTATATGGTGACATTCCTAGGATGGTTTTGAATGATGTACGATATGCCCAAAGAGAATCCAAGAGTTTCTCGGACCAATCTTTCCTAGAAGGATTGACAGTTTTCTCAAGAATTTGTTTGATTTCACGATTGGCTAACTCAGCTTGACCATTGGTCTGTGGGTGGTAAGCAATGGACACTTTGTGAGAAATTCCATATTTTTTCATGAGTGATCATAATGGACGATTGCAAAAATGAGTTCCACGATCACTTATGATATCCCTAGGAATTCCAAATCTAGAGAAGATGTTTTCTTTTAAGAATCTAATCATAGTTTGATGATCATTGGATTTTGTGGGAATGGCCTCAACCCATTTTGAGACATAATCAATAGCTAAGAGAATGTACAGGTATCCCCTAGAGTTTGGAAAGAACCCATGAAATCAATTCCCCAGCAGTCAAAGATTTCAACCACTGAGATGGGAGTGAGTGTCATTTGATTCCTTTTTGTGATGGACCCTACTTTTTGACACCTAGGACAGATTTGACAAAATGTGTAGGAGTCCCTTGAAAGGGTGGGCCAGAAGAGACCACATTGAAGAATCTTAGCAGATGTTTTCTTAGAGGAAAAGTGACCTCCACATGCCTCACTATGACAGAATTTAAGGATGGACTCTTGTTCAGATTCTGGAACACACCTCCTAATGACTTGGTCAGGGCAGAACTTATAGAGGTATGGATCATCAAACACATAGTGTCTAACATCAGAAAGAAATTTCCTTCGAGCTTGAGTACCTGAGAATTTTGGAATGAATCTTGTAACTAATAAATTGGCTATGTCGGCATACCAAGGGCAGTCACTCACAGAGTATAAGTGTTCATTAGGAAATGAATCAGACACGAAAAGGTGATTTGAGTTGTATTTAAATTCCATCCTAGAGAGGTGATCAGCTACAACATTTTCAACTCCTTTTTTATCCTTGATTGTGAGGTCAAATTCTTGTAAGAGAAGGACCCACCTGATAAGTCTAGCCTTAGAATCTTGTTTTTGGAAGAGGTATTTTAGTTCAGAATGGTCAGTGAACACAGTGATGGGGGATCCTAAGAGGTAGGACCTAAACTTCTCTAAGGAAAACACAATAGCAAGTAACTCCTTTTCAGTGGTGGTGTAGTTTATTTGGGCATCATTTAAGGATTTTCTTGCATAAGCAATGACATAAGGATTTTTATCACAACGTTGTCCTAACACAGCTCCTACAGCAAAGTCCCTGGCATCACACATAAGTTCAAAAGGAAGGTTCCAATTTGGAGATTTCATAATGGGAGGAGAGGTGAGAGAGGATTTGAGGGTTGATAATGAACCCTCGCAGCTTTTTGTCCAAACAAATGGAGCATCCTTTACTAGGAGAGCACAAAGGGGACGGGATATTGAACTAAAGTCCTTGATGAATATTCTATAGAAACCATCATGTCCTAAGAAAGACCTCACTTCCTTGATAGTTTTGGGTGATGGAAGGTGACGAATGATGTCAACCTTGGCTTTATCAACTTCAATCCACCTACCTGAGACCAGATGGCCTAAAACTAGCCCCTCTTTAACCATGAAATGGCATTTTTCACAGTTTAGGACTAGATTCTTTTCTTCACATCTTAATAAGACTCTCTCTACATTCCTCAGACATCCCTCAAATGTATCCCCAAAAACAGAGAAGTCATCCATGAAGACCTCTAGAAAATCCCCTACCATGTCTGATAAGATTCCCATCATGCACCGTTGGAAGGTTCCAGGGGCATTGCATAACCCGAAGGGCATGCGTTTGAAAGCAAAGGTTCTGAATGGACATGTGAATGTAGTCTTCCCTTGATCCTCTAGGGATACCTCAATTTGATTATACCTCGAGTACCCATCTAAGAAACAGTAGAAGGAATGACCTGCCACTCTCTTAAGGACTTGGTCAATGAATGGTAATGGGAAATGGTCCTTCTTGGTGAATGAGTTTAGCTTCCTATAGTCAATGCAGACCCTCCATCCACTACTCACCCTTGTTGGAAGAATCTCTTCATCCTCATTGGTTATCACTGTGATTCCAGCCTTTTTTGGAACAACTTGGATTGGGCTCACCCACTCACTCTCATCTATGGGATATATGATACCAGCTTTTAACAATTTCAGAAGTTCTTTCCTTACTACCTCCATGAGATTAGGATTGATTCTCCATTGAGGTTGATGACATGGCTTTGAATTAGATCCCAGAACAATCCTATGAGTCCCAACAAGTGGAATAATCCCAGGAATATCAGATAGGGTCCAACCAATGGCTTTCTTATGTTTTCTAAGGACATCTAGAAGAATCCTCTCATGATTGGATTCAAGAGAAGAAGAAATGACAATAGGATGTGTTTGATTGTCCCCTAGGAAGGCATACTTTAGTGCAGTAGGAAGTTCCTTCAATTCAAGATCAGGTTGGTTTAGAATTTCAACAGAAGTTTGGGACATTGGATCAAGATCAATTTTATTTCCTAAAGTTTTAGACAGGATTGATTCCCCACATGTGGAAGTTTCAGCTACTAGATTGGATTGATCAAATTTAGGGAAGGAAGTTTGATCGGTATCTATGAATGTGGTTTGCTGAAAGGTTTCACTGATTGTTTGACTTAAGACTTCATCATAAGAGAAATTTGAAAATGATTCAATCCAAGGAGATAAACTTCCTTCATATGAACAAAGGAAATCAATATCATCCTGACTTAAACATCCATCAAATATTCCTTGATGTTCTATGGATTCATTATCAATGCTTTCTATCATGTTTACTTCATGAATGTCCTCATCATCCCCTATTTGTGAGCTTCCATTATAGATGTTCAAGTCTAGACTCATGTTCCCAAAGGTGATGGTCATGTTCCCATTTCGAACTCAGATAACAGAGTTGATTGTTGCAAGGAAAGGGCGACCAAGGATGATTGGGGTCTTTTCCTTATTTCCTAAGTTTGGATGGTTGTCAAGGACAATGAAATCAGAAGAGTAGATGAAGTTTTCAACCTTTACCAGAACGTCTTTCAAAATCCCCTTTGGAACCCTAATGCTACGATCAGCAATCTGAAGTGTGACAGATGTGGGTTGGAGTTCTTCTAGGCCTAACTGGCAGTACACAACATATGGGATGAGATTGACACTAGCACCTAGGTCACACAAGGACTTGAAAACTTTGCTCTCTCCTAGTTCAACATTGATTTAAGGGCAACTCGGGTCTTTCAACTTAGGAGGAATGGTCCCTTGAATGGTGGTACTCACATTAGCAGCCAAAAGGACTTGGTTTTATGTGAAAATTTTCTTTTAAAAGTGAACAAGTCCTTAAGGTACTTTGAGTAGGAAGGTATGGTTTGGATGGCATCGAGAAGGGGAATGTTCAACTTGACTTATGAGAAGATTTCCCTCAATGTTTCACTCAGTTCAGGCTTGGGTTTCCCCCTCATGCATTGAGGAAATGGTGTAGGTTGTGGGGTTGTTTGTTGAAGAGTTGTTTCTTTCACATTTTTATCAGTTTCCTCAGTTTGATCTTCGGGTTCATTTGAATTTTCATCCAAGTTTGAATCTTCAGGTGGGTTATGAATTGGTTGTTTAGGTTTTTCAATTGATTTCTCACTTCTTAAAACAGTCACAGCCTTTAGCTGTTCATGAGTTGTTTGAGCACAACTTGACTCTCCCCTTGAAGTTGAGGATGGCACCGCCTGAGTAGGCATGGGTGCCTTTCCAGTTTTGATGGTTTGAAGTTCTTGTTTTAGGGAAGATACCTCCAAGTTCATCCTCTCCATTTGTTTGCACAGTTGTTCTAGTAGGCTCTATGGAACAGTTTGGGTGGGTGCTTGAGTAGTTTGGTTTATTCCAGGAGGATATTTTGGAGGTGGGATGGTTTGTTGAAAATGGACCGGTGGATATTGGTATTGGATAGGTTGGATTTGGAACTGGTTATGGGTTTGGTAGTTCTGATGGGGGTAAGGATTTTTTCCTTGTGGTTGGCTAGGTTGTTGGTTATCTTTCCAGCAGAAGCCTGGGTGGTCATTATACCTTGGGTTGAAGTTGTTTTGGTATTGAGGCTTTTGAAAGTTCAAAGCATTTACTTCCGCTGGGGGTCCTCCTAAAAGAACATCCTTGATGGATGGAATGGTTGGGCAGTTTTCTGTCTTATGGTCATGTTTATCACAAATTGTGCAAACAGGGTCAACAGTTTGGATTTCATAGACTTTCCTAAGTTCTATCTCTTCAACCTTCCTAGAGAGTGCTGTGAGTTTATCCCTAAGGCTTTCCTCTTCTCTAAGTGTATGAATTCCGGTAGTTCTTTGTGGCTTTTCAGAATAAGGTGAAGTTCCCCATGTTTGGTTTTGTTCAGAAAGGCTTTCTAGATACTCGTAAGCATCATTTGGGGCTTTGCTTTTAAAGGTTCCATTACACATCATGTCAATGAATTGTTTGTTCCCCGGACCCAACCCTTCATAGAAAATTCTCACCTGTTCAGGAATAGAAAAACCATGGTGTGGAACCATGTTTAGAGTGTCTTTGAACCTTTCCCATGTCTCATAGAATGACTCTCCCTCTTTTTCAAAAAAAATTGGATACTCTTTTTAAGTGCAATTGTTTTGTGGTGGGGAAAGTATTTTTTGTAGAATTCTCTTTGTAGTTGGTCCCAAGAATTTATGGATGATGGTCTCAAATTGTTTAGCCAATTTTTAGCTCTATCTTTTAAAGAAAAAGTAAATAGCCTCATCTTAGATGATTCTAGTTGATGTGGGGGACACATGGTTTCTACAATGTCATTAAACTCCTTAATGTGGAGGTATGGCATCTCGGACTCCATTCCATGGAATGTGGGAAGGTGGTTTAGGACATGGGGTTTAAAGATGTAGTTGGAATCTCCTAGGGAATTGTGTCTAATGCATGAGGGGGCATTGGTCCAGGAAGGTGTGAGGTAGTCATTCATGGTTTGATCAATTGCATTCCCTAAGTTTGGGGCTACCTCATTTGGGTTTCCATTTTGGTTTCCACCCGGGTTTATGAGTTGGTTTCCCTGAAGACCTTCCATTTAAATTGGCACAATTTTGGACTCTAGAGTATTAGGAAGATTATGATCTAATGGAATGAGTTCCCTTCGTGTACTTGACTCCCCAACCCCAGGACTATTCACCCTAACTAAACGGTTTGATTGATCGCGGATGTAGGCGGACATGCGCCAAAAGAAAAAAATGAGTAAGGGGAAAGATAAGAGAATTTGGATGAGAAAAGAAGAAATCGGGGAGAATAGAATGGGTGTTTAGATGAATTACTTGGGTCCTTGGAAATGGCGCCAAAATTTGATTCTCGCTCAAATTTACCCAAGAGATGAAGGTAGAACGGTCCTTGTAGTCTAGTTTGGGTTGTCGAATCCACAGAGACCTAAGAAGTAACCTATAGATACGCACATTCTATGAACTTTTTTCGGTTATGAAGTGGACAACTTGGATTGATTTTAGATGATTTTAGAGGATATCTAACAGATTTAAATGAATTCAATTTAAAAGAATGAGTTGATCCTAGGTTATCGCTCAGGGTGGATTGGACGTATTCCCTTTTCAAAGATTTCAATTTCTTATATTTGAGATGGGTTCATTTAAGAAGATAAAACAACATCATCACTTACTGGTTCAATGCCTACATCCTTTAATACTAATCACCTATACACTTGAAGGATCAAAGTTTTGAGCACTTCAAGGTAAAGGTTCGTATTAGCACATGAAGTGTGTGGCCTTAAATTCAACAAGGACGATGTAGTTTAAAAATCATCAAATAAAAATCTCAATTTAAGAAGTGATTGTACATTAATGGGGTGATAAATAACATCCAATCCAGCCCCTTGCTACTCCCTTGGATCAACCCATAAGTGGGTTAGCCCTCCATTGATTCTATGGTTTCAATGGAAGCAGAAAGTAGACTCATGAGGGAGGACATGGAGAAGTAAAGAAAACAACAAAAATAAAATGATCACTCCACCGTTGTGTGAATAATTTCACAAGATTTGGTGTGAATAAATTCACACCTTGAGGAAACGGTATCAAAGTAAGATGTATAACAACAGAATAAGAGGAGGAGAAGAACTTTTATTAAGAAACTAAAGTGAATTTAACAACTTACAAGTGAAAGACAAATTTGAGACAACAAAATCGCACCATAACATTACAATTGAACCAAGCACCCAAAGATCCTTCAATCCTCCAACACCACTGCCTTAAATAGGAATTTTTGAGCCCTTGGGTAGAGCCTCCAATAGTCCAAGTCTCCTCAATTAATTTTGGTAGGCCATAGGTGGGTGGAAAGTAAGGGAGAGTTGATTTTTTCACCCTTGACCCGCGGTGGAAGCCAGCTTTCCTTCACCGAACAGATGCGTTTGGAAGACCTTCAAGATGGTCGAATCAGAGTGGGCCATAGAATACGAAAATGGAGATCCGGATGTATTCTAACCTCCTGTAAAATTTGGGCCCATTTGGAGTTGTGGATTCTGAGATATGATCAAATTAGTGGTATGGTGTTCAATCTGCCTTCCCTAGAATTGCTTCCATTCATCTCCAAATATCTCCATCATCGTTTATGAATCATCCATTGATCACTGAATGAAAAATGTTCACATTTAAGTGTAGATATAGTTCTTAAAATATCAAATTAAAATATTTATAATTACATTCCTTATAATCAGATGACTTATTGTGCCTAAATTGGTGTATATTAGGCATGAAGTGCACAAATGATGAGAATGGATGTTCATAATGAAAATGCACTAACCCAGGCCCATAAGATCAAAAATGAACATTTAATACCATTAAAATGTAATTAAAATATATGTTTTTATTGGATAATCAGGAATATTTAGATAATATACTCCCTTGGAAAAAAATGGATCATTATTTGAGGCACATGATGTAAGGGATACCTCTTAATAGTGTTTACCTTTTAATATTTATAAGAATGTCACTCCTCCTCCACTATAAAAGGGAATTCACCCCCCCTCACTTCTTCATACATCTAAATCCCTTTAACTCGGCCAAAACCTTCCCAAATATCCTCCCAAATTCCCTCCCTTAATTCTAGAAGCCTCAATTTAGGCATAAATCCATCCAAGGAATCTCTTTGGTGCAAACCAAAAGGAGTTACCTAAAGAATAGGTAACATCCTTCCACAAGCACTTTTTTTTATTTCTTTCCTCACCCCCTCAATTATTAGTATATCAAGCTTATATAATAACCTCATTATCATCAATATAATGAGATTTTTTTAAGGGTATGACCTACACTCACACACACATCTATCAAATGGGATACGCAATCATCATTCGTGTGCACGGCGGACTACCGTCTCACGAACCGATATCGTTCGTTCTTCAATTACTACCATTCAAGGTTGGGAATAATGATGTAATTAATATTTTTATATCATATATATGATATATATGATATATATGATATTTATTATGTATATATGACTTTTTAATTATTATATAACACATACCTTCATACTTTCCATTTTGTGGGAATACGATATCTTCGTTTGTGGACTTGTAGACTACCACCTCCTCAAAACAATGTGATTCTTTCGCACTTTACATGAAATTTATTATGGTTTTAGTAAAAATATATGATATATATGACATAATAATTATAATGGAATGATAATATATATATACACATATATATTTCATTTACTTTCTTTATTTTAATGTGAAAATAAAATAGAAACAATGTTCATGTGTATGTACGGCCTATTGTCTCCATGAACGGTGTATTCCATTTAATATTTATATATTTTATATATTATTATAAATACTTATATACAGAATATATATGATATTTACATCATGTTTTACATTCTGTAAATAAGTAAATCATGATCTATGCAATAGGATCAATAATAACAAGTCAAAATATATATCAAAAACAAAGCGATTATTATCCAAAATGTAAATTTAACATGAAATTGTTAATAAAAGGGTAATATAAAGTCATAATAAAATCATATATGGTATGATATATAATAATATAGTTCTTTGGTATCTTTATAATAAACTTAAATTTATTATACTGATGTTTTGAACATGTATGAATAAATTCAAGGCTTAATGTAAGGGTTTTCTCATCTCACTTTTATTTATGTGAAATATATGCTATATTCACCACTTATTTTTATTTTGTGGTGTATATACTTCCATATGATAAGTTATATCATGAATATCCTTTATTTAATTATATAAAAAATTTCAATTGATGTTATTATTTCAGGAATCTTGTGATTTAGAAGTTACTCAAGTAGTAAGAGGATTTCTAGTCTCACTTTTATTTCTGTGAGACTTAAGCACTATTAACTACTCATTTATTTTTTTTGGTGTATATACTTCCCATGAATATATTCTATGATTATTATTGTTAAATTTATGGGTATTTACATATCTATTTTATGATATCTCTTTCATGGGTTTTATGGTTCAAAAGTTACCAAATTCGTAAAGTAATTTTGTCTCAATTTGTCTTCTTTGAGACACATGTTATATTATGCACCAATATTATTTTACAAGGTGTATATAATTCCCTTTAAAATATTTTATCATGAATATGATTATTTTCATGATATTGTAATCTTCTTTTAATATCATTGTTTTATGGAGATTATTATTAAAATTTATCGATGTGGTAAGAGTTAATTGTTACAATCTCATCCTTATCGAGATTATTTACAATTATGCTTCCATTGATGAAATATTATGATCCATCTCTCAATAACTCTTGAGAATTTTCTTCTCCTCTTGTTATTCATGATATCTTCATGTATTGGTATCATTTTTTCACTCTTTAATACTTAAGATAATTAAGAAAATTTTTTTAAGAAAATATGATTGTATCTCTCTCTTTGGTCAGAAATCTGTGTTCTTTAAAAACCATGTTTTCTAAAAATGTCTTCAAAAATGTTCTACTATTATCCTATGATCTTTAAAAGAAATTTTTACTCATGTTTTACCTTTCTAACAGAATTCTTTTTGAAAAAAATAATTTGCTTGTCTTTTTTCGATCAAGGCACTTTTCTAAACTTTATAATACAAAAAGGAATGTTTGGAATGTGCGTATTTATCCACCGTCATGATCATAATCTCTTTAAAGCTTTGTTTGCAAGTTTACAAGTTTTTTTTAAAAAAAAATCCTAAAATTATAAAAATTCATTCTTTTAATTAGGTAAATATTTATATCTCATGAGATACACATTGCTAGAACTAGGAGTAAACTTGGTTCAGTAAAAGTCTTTGCCTGCTAAGATGGTCTTGGGAGTGAACCATCGCTACTAAGATGGTCATGGGAGTGAATCATGACTACCAGGATGGTTTAAAGAGTGAACTCATTCCAATAAGATAGCATTGGAATTAAGCCTTGACTACCATGGAAATAATTTTATATGCCTATGTGTCTGCCATAATTTCATGTTTTATTCCTATGTTATGATTTCATGGTTTATAATCTTATGATTCACGTCTTATCAACTATTAATATTTATGTCATGACACTTGATTATGATCTTTGATATACAGGGTATGATCTTATAATTTTATGATCTTATTCTTATACCCTTATGCTCATTATTATTCTTACATATATCTCTTGTTTATCCTTACTGAGCATCTGATTTCACTCTTTCTTATGTTTCATTTCCCCAGGTTATGAAGAAATGTTTTGACTAGGAGTTATAAATGGGAAGATCTTTCTGGAAACATTGAAGATATTTCACCAAATTAGAAGATTGTGTTCCAAGATTCAAAAGACACTGAACTATTATGGTCATCAAATATATACTTTTGTAATGTGCTGAATATTAATCTAAAATGATATAATATCCACGTATATTAAGCTTGGATCGCTATAAATCATACAAACATAAAGATGTGACATTATTTATGATAAAATCTTATACTATTTGGGGAAATAATTATATCCACCCATTGTCTCATTCCCCATTACATGTATTTCTTAAAATCTAGAAATTGACACAACTTTGGGTTTATGTGCATTAATCAATTTTTTCAGACCGGGCTCAAATTGCCATCCGGTGTGCATGTCTCCTTACTCCAATTTCAATTCAGGTGAGGTATTTTTTCCTGAATTTTTCTGACATAATCACAACTTCAACAAAAACCAAGAAGGTACTATTTCAACCTTTCAATTGCTACAACAGAGAAATCCAATGCCCTATCCATTATCAAAATGGTCCAAAGTTTTGAAATCCACTTCATGCAAAAACTAAGGCTTCAGTCACAATCTTGGTTCATCCTCAACTATTGGAACTCAACTAGCATGGAACTAGCTTTCAAATCCTAAAAATAAATTCATTCAAGCTTTTCATTAGAATCTACCCAACCTTGAAATAGTTCAGGCTCACCAAATTCCTTCTTGGACAAATTTTGATCTCCAAAACATCAAACTCATATCATAATTTTCATGCTAAGGTCAAGTTTTTCATGGTTCCCTGGGAATTTCACCCAAGTATAAAACTAAAATCAAACCAAAATCCATCATCGGCATTATCTAGAGTACTTACAATGTGCTCACTTCTATTATTTTAGATACATCGTTGTTGTACATCAGAGGCTCCATCATCAATTCCATTTTGGTCCTACAAATAGACATCCCAACGAACAAAGACCAGAGGCTTGGTCTTAGTATAGAACATTTACCGCAGAGTTTCGTTCATGACTAGTTTCTGTTAGGTAGAAAAAACTTATCAAGATTCCAGGAAGCACATGTTCAATCCTCATTCCAGTATCATGGTTCATTTTTTCAATACACATGAGGATGAATCTTGTAATTGATTTTTATTCCATATTTTCATCAGCTTCAAAAATATCCTTCATACTTCAATCATCCTGGCTTGGATCAACCTTTTCTTCAACCATGGCTGGGTTTGGTGACCTTCAATAGTGCTCGCTGACATCGATTCGGGTGGTTTCTGATCGATGAGGGCTCAGATTCATCAGATTTCAGTGGTTATGGTATCAATATCAGCGGTGAGAGTTCAGGTTCATCGAATCTTGGTCATTTCTAATTAGTGAGGGCTCAACTTCATCGGATCTTGGTAGTTTCTGATCGTTGAGGGCTTAGCTTCATCAGATCTCGGTGGTTCTAGTATCAATATCAACGGTGAGGGATTGGCTTCATCGGATCTCAGTAATTTCTGATTGGTGAGGGCTCGGCTTCAACGAATCTCTGTAGATTCTGGTCTGTGAGGGCTCAGCTTCATCGGATCTCTGTAGTTTCTGATCAGTGATGGCTCAGCTTCATCAGATCTCGGTGGTTCTGGTATCAATATTAGCGATGAGGGATCAGCTTCATCAGATCGGTTGATATCGACTTCTTCTACAATGACAGCATCAAATTTGGGGGTTCATCAAAGGAAGGATTCGATTTGTATTCTTATGTAAGACTTAGTGACACGTGTCTGTCATGGGGTGTGACAAGAATAATTTTTTACTAAGTTAAAATGCAGTATAGTGGTTAACATAGGCTGTCTCCAGAGAGGAGTGCACAACAATCAAGCTGACACCTTAAATTTGAGAAAGAAGTGGAGGTTGTTTTTGAAATTGTTTGAGGTAAAAAAACTAAAGTAACAAAAAAAAGCAATGAAGAAAAATATTAAAAACAAATTCACAAAGGTATTGAAAATAGTGATATGAATTGAGTGATCAGGTCAGGATCGATTTTCCAATTGTAATGTTATCATAGTTCCAATTTATCCAATCCTCTTCAACTAAGCCAATAAAAGTGAGATTCCATGATCACTTCCTCTCACTACCTTGGTTAAATGGTGATGGTGAGAGTAAGCTTTACCAAGATCTCATCTCGATCTACTCTCCTTTCTATGTGTGAAGAAGTTGTAGCAAATACCATCAATTGACTTAGGCAATTCCTGATCGGGTCTTATTTATCCAAAACAATCAAGAATATCCACTACCCCTTCCACATGTATCGATGATCGACAAGTACTTCACCACTAAGACATGATCTATTACATTGTATATAGACCATAACCTGACAGAGGGAGAAAATGATCATTTACTAAAGCAACAACAATAATAGAATCTAAAACCAAATACGATCGTACTTGATAATAAAAACATTTATTAGAAATTGAAACCAACTTCCCAAAAGAGAGAAAAGATTTTATATAATTAAGTGCAAGAACTCAAGCATTACAAAAATAAAAACCTCTACTTCCCCAATCACTCTTAGTATTACCCATCCATGTGAAGGGTATCCATGAAGAAGGGGGGAAAATAAGACATTACAAAACTAAATAGAAAGAAAAGTAGGAAAAAAGTAGAAGAGAAAATTTCTCCTCCAGAATCCTTACATCGAAAATTTGCTTCAGTTCTTCCCACCAGACCTCAGAAACTCGCCAAGGTCACTTCTTAAAAGTTGTTATAAATTAAGTTGAATATTGACGCTCCAAATTTCAAATCTATTGGTCACGTTTATAAAAATTTATGATCTAATTACTGAAGTAAACTTTTTCTGCCTGAGGAGACTCTTTAACTTTCTCCTTTTGGTTGCATGAAAAGGAAGCCTTAATGAGCGAAATTGTCCATTAAATTTAATGAGAGCATGATGATATTAGTTATCTTTATCCCTAGACTAGAATAAACTCATTTGGACATATTTATACCTATATATGTCTCATTAACTATGGTGGGATCCCTTCTGTCATCCAGCAAAATCTTTCCACTTTATTTATTTTTCCGGGCCAATGGATTTAAAATTGGATCTTGGTCAATAATCAAAACTTGAATCCCATGAACAAAGGAAGCCTAAAAAAAGGAATAACTCAATTTGGATCAAAATTTTAAGAGATATTCCAAAAATACAGAATATTTAGAAAACAACTAAATTTCCAAAATTAACCAATTTTCACAATTAAGCCAATAAAACACCAAAAATACTAAAATGATGCAAATCATCTCATAGTGATTAATTTGAATGGATTAAATCATTGAAACACACATGAAAAATAATGAAAATATTAACTCTATCAATTCCCCCACACTTAGCACTTGGACTCTTGAACAAGTCAAAATCAAATCAAAGAAAATTAAAAACACATGCTCATGAGATCCACCAATTCCATACCAAGAAACCAAAAGTACCATGCCTCATCAACAACCATTATTCCAAGTTTTCAATTTAGGTAATTAAATATATTTCCCCTTCATTTATCCTCTCATGCACACAAAACACCCACCTCACGTGAATTTTCTCTCATCTCACAAATGTTAATTTTCAACAAGGCTTTTCTCATCCAAACCAATGCAAGAGTCACCATAGGCTTGATAAAATCCTACTTATCCACCCAATGTGAGTCAAGAAAAGGTGTTCATCATGAGGACTTTGTAGGGTTTTTCTATGGATTTTGGTTGGTAGGATTTAGATGTTAAAAATTCTGAGGATGAATGAGGAGGGCTTGTATAAGGCCCCAGCCTTAAACCTTACTTAATCTTGAGTTATTACAAGATTATGCATTGAGGATCTTTTCAGGTTTATAGTTTTATAGAATTAGATCATGAAACTTTCATTACATTCCACATTTAAACAAAGTGGTTACATAAAATACAGTATTCATTCTTCCCATCAACGGAAACATATTTAAAATAAAACATGGATTCTTTCTTGACACATCCTTGACACTATCATCACATCATGTACCCTTCCCTTGACATGTGAAAAACATTTCAAAAACTTGGGATGAGCATAAAAAGCTCAATAAGGGTTATAAAAATATGTAAAGGAAACATGAGTTCATATATACATAAGAATAAAATCATACTTTACCCATAAAACATAGACACTTTAACATACCTCATCAAATCATGAATAAATCATAGAAATCATAAGACATAAAGGTAACTTGAGGCATTCATAACATTCTTACGTAGGGAGAAACCCTCTTGGTTACGTTTGGAATACCCATCACAGTATATTCCCTAAATCTCTTCGGAGAAACCTTAACGTTTCACTCCTTCGCGTTACCCAATGCATTAGAGAGCTATATCGGGCTCACCCTCCCTTAGTCTATCACGGAATCACCCGTCTTCATAATAATGCCCAAGAACCTCAACATAATCGTATCACATAAAACATGCGTAAAGGAAACATAACATTTCCACCTTTCAATCACAAGATATCAATACCACACATTGATATAAAAATATTATGAAAACCATTTTCAACACCAAAATAAAAGAAAAGTAAAACATGGTATTTATTTTTCTTTTTTAAAAAAAGGGATGGCTTGTAGAGGAAGCCGAAACTCAAATAATGGTCACAGCGGAGGAGAAGTCGTTGTCGCCGCATACGTACGACAAAAATATTCCCTTTTGTCGTTTAGTAAATGCTTCGTATAAAAAAGATTCCTTTTGAATAAACGTAAAAGTCAAAGGGGTTTATACACCGTATAAAAGAATGTTGTGTATAAAACAAAATATGCCTCAATGAAAGGAGATTGAGACGAAGTCCCATAAAAAGATGGTATCCTTGGTTTAAGGATAAATCAATTACATAATTATGTGTGACAAACGAATACACCAAATATAAGTGGATATTAAGTGTAAAATAATCAAAGGTCATTCACACATATTCAAAGGATGACATATTCAATAACTACATGTTGAACCCAAAGAAATCGAAATTGGGTTAAGAAGTTCCCTTGACAGCCTAACGGCGTCACATCAAAATGAGTTGATGAGAGATAAAAAGTGTATCTAATCACTTGGACATAAAATTTACATCAATAAGGATATATAAGAACATATCCCAACATAAAAATATGTAAATTAAAAGACTCAACAAAATAAGTCTTTTAAAAAGAGGAGGGTGAAAGGTTCTCTTACCGACTTGGGTATCTTTCAAAACATACACCCTAAGAAAGAAGGACAATACATCATTGATGTAAATACTCATAAATGAAAGTATATTACACAAAGAGTAGAATAATGGGCAGTACATACACCACTCAAAGGAAATTGTGGAAAATGTAGCATAAATCTCATGGGAATAATAGTGAGATGAAAAAACCCTTACGAAAACTCGGCATCCTAACGGCACGACATAAAACTTACAAAAATGGATTGATGAGATCAAATAGGGTATCTCATCATATTAACATAAAGTTTATAGAAATAGGAATATAAAAGAACATTCCCCAACATAACAAATAGGAGCTTAAAAGAAGTGACATAAAGGAGAGTACTTAAAAAGAAAGAGAGAGGTTAGATCTCTTACGAAAATTCGGCAGCCTAACGGCGCCACTCAAAACTTCCAAAATGGATTGATGAGAGAGAATAGGGTCTCTCATCACATGAATATAAAAATTACAGTAAGATTAATAAAAAAGAACATCCCAATAATAAGAAAGATGAGCTTTAAAAGGAATGACATAAAAGAGTGTACTTAAAAAGAAAGAGTGGAGTAGGATCCCTTACCTCAAGTCCAACTTGTCTTGTTCATTTCTTTCTATTCCTGAATAATAAACTTTGGTCAATTAATAATTTCCTAATTACCTCCTTTAGAGATTATTATTCAGTTCATATCACATATTATAATGTTATAATAATTGTTTAATAATGTTAGTTCATATCAGACGTTTTTGTCGATGTTTGGTACATGAGTCAAAAATGAACTTGTTTAAAAAAAGATTTCCCATGTAGTTATAAGTAAATAATTTCCAGAATAGTATTAATTATTAAAATATCATATATATCCAGTAAATATTCATTTTATACTATTCCATATTATTTGGAGATAAAAAACGAAAAGCACCGTTCATGGAGACGGTAGGTCGTACGTACGCATGAACACTACTTTCATTTTTTGTCATATAAATGGAATTAAAAAAAATTAGAGAGATATATATATGTTATAATTCCAGAATGATATCCATAATTTAGATGTAATATATTAAATATATATCCATTATATATATGTACTTATAATATTACATAACATTTTGAGATAAGAAATGAAATGTACCGTTCATGGAGACGGTAAGTCGTACGTACGCATGAACGCTACTTCCATTTCTATTTCATATTTAATAGAATTAAAACATAATGATACATAATAGTATTTTAATTCCAGTATGGTATCATATATAATATCATTAAATATATCCTTTATACGTACCACATATGGTATTAACGAATCAAATCACTTTGAGGGGACGGTAGTCCGCACTTCCATAAATGAAGATATCGCGTTTACCCATAATGGAAACCATAAAGGTATGACATAAATGAAAAATACAGAATCTTAAGTAAAACATAAACATATTAGATAGCATATATAAATATAGTGTCATCTTAATGGCCACCTTTGAAGGTGTTAGAAGAATGTTGAACAATCATCGTTCCGGGAGGCAGAAATTCGTCATCCACGGAAACAGTATGTTCTTTAACCATTAGATGTAGGTGTGTGTAAGTGTAGCTCTAATCCTTCTTATAACAACATCTCATTATATTGAAGATACTGTATTTGTTACAAAATAAATGAATAAAAAGAGTTTAGGGGGTTGGAGAAGCAAAATAAAACAAAAGGACACAAGTGAAGACATTACCTTAAAATCGGGTAACTCCCTTAGGTTTGAGCTCAAAGGCTTCCTTGGGAAGACTTCTGCCCAAAGTGAGGCTTCAAGGAGTAAGAGAGGGAATTGGAGAGACAAAATGGGCAGGGTTTGGCTGAGACAAAGGCTTTGGGAGTGTGGGTAACAAGGTAGAGGTGAGGGCCTTTTATAGTCAAAAATATGATTTGTATAACCCCATGTAACAATTGTTTTAGTAAAACATATCATGTTTGTGTCATTTTTACTTTAACATTAAATAAAAAGATATTTATGTCATTTTCCAACCAAAGTGGATCCATGGGGTCCCCAAGTTGACCCATGGATTGTCTTGGTCGGCCATGACACATCAAATGAGGGTAGTACATGTGTCTAGGTCATTTCATTTTATTAAAACATTATTCTTACCATAAACTACACTAATTACCTCTAATCGCGATTAAAAACTTAATAAGTTACTATTCACCAAAAAATTATTTATATCCCATTGAACCACATTTTACTTATTAATGACAACCATGTATGTTGGATTTTTGAAATTCAAAACACAAAGATGACAAAATTTCATTTAAACGGAAAAATCAGTTTTTATAAGTACCACTTAGTGGTTTCACTATTCATCAAAAATTGAAGTTTTTCAGAAAAATCCCAAAAATTCACCCTAAGATATATTTGATATTCCGAATTCAAAAATGAATTCTATTTTAAAAAATTAAAAACATATAAGTCACATTAATTAATTTAATAATTAATTCCCGCTGTCAGAGCAAATAGCGTGTTTTTATGAAACAATAAGTATCAAAAGATTGACACTAGTTTAAGTCTGATTTCAAAGTGAAATTAATTCCAACGACCACTATTGAATTTAATGGTAAAAATATATTCTAATTTCACTTTAAAACCAATTCAAAATATAATCTAATCATATAAATAAATTAGATTAAAAAGAGGTTTTGAATTAAAATACAACATTTTACACTATTCATTAAAAAAAATAAACTTTATCAGAAAGATACCAAAAATTTACACAAAGTAAATTTTGATGTCCTGATTCTTAAGAAGACTTTTATTTGGTCCAATATAATGTATAAGAGTGAACAAAACTATATTTAATGACGGTTCGCCATCCAAAGACGATAAGTGAACCTTTAGTGAAAACTCGGGCATATACATCTAAAATTGAATTCTTTCCGTATTTTAAGCCTTTATCTTTTATTGGATAAATGTAAAAACATTTAAAAACATATATAATCATATTTTAGTTATTTCTATCCATTTCCACCAATACAACGGCTACATGTTCACTACCATTTAAAATAATATTATTTTATTATTAGAGTGCAACGTAAGATTCCCAAGAAAAACTCGTTGTTGCGTGTTGGGTACGCCATCGAGCATAGCGTCCCCTTTAAAGTCATATTAATATTTTATTCACAAATATGGATAAATATGAAAATGTAATATTCTTCATTTACCTAGGGTGTTACATCCTTCCCCCCTTTTGGGAATTGCGTCCTCGCAATTTTAAAATTAAGCTTGGAAATATCCTTGAACGTCCCACATTGGAACAAGAGTTAGTAAAACAATCACTTTAAAATAAAGAAAGATAAGTACAAAGGTCACCTGAGTTAACCCATACTAGGATTTCATGTAGAAAAATATAGACATGGAGGAGAAAACATAGGGTCATGTTCTGATGGAGAGTGAAAGAAAACATGTTTAGGAGAAAGTTAACCACAAGAAAATCACAAACTTGTGATGGGTTAAACGGTATTCGATTCCCCAGTAGGAAAAGTTAATAGACAAATTTTTTGTTTTAAGCTACTTTTTATTGAGGAATTTATTCATAAGGAAACATAATCACTTATCATGTTGACTTTCAACTTTTACTAGATTCCTTAATCAAACTCATATTTTTTTCCAAAAGACGAGTATTTAGGGAGACTTGTTCGCATTAAGAGTACTATAATCAAATTCTAGAGAATCACCTAATCCACCATAGAGAACTATATACTTCTAATATCTTTAGACCTTAACCAAAACCAAAACCAAAAAGGTTAGTACAAGGTCAAATAATCCAGAAAAGGATAACCCTTTAAAAAGAAAATCTATGCTTAATCTCCAAAATTTTTCCAACAAAACCCAAAGTTCAATGAGGACTATCCGATAAACAATTTGCCCATAAAATTCTTCAAATTAAACCAATATAAGATTGAAACCCAAATATTTTAAGGATTTATTCACATAGTCTTCCAAGTTATATCGTAACATTTATCTCCAAACAACATCAGTTGCTCCTAAAGTCTCGTATTGAAAAGTAATTAACCTAATCACATATCCTCCATGATAGGTTAATAATTTTCATAAATAACCCAAAATCAACTTACTCTTAATTCATAAAATCATATAACTAAAAAGAATCAATCAAACTAACTAGGTACTTCACGTAGTCTAGTGGTAGGCGATAAATACCAGTCGCACTTTGGTTGTGGGTTCGATTCCCGCAGCTTTGTCTGACGCGACGGGTAGTCACACGGTCTGTGTGTTGTCCTTTTTCCAAAACTATATAATTATCAAATCATTCCCCAAAAAGAGATAAAATCATCAAAAATAACCATAACATAATTTAACCTCAATTTTATCTCTTGCCTTTCACTTCCATCATAACATATAGTAACCCATAATTACCTCAAAAGTAAGGATCATATAAACTCTAATGGTTACCTTTATAATTATTACCTGAACTTCCACATCGATTGGTCATCTCGTAAATGATGCATTAAAGATCATACCAAGGTTCAAGTGGTTGATCATGACTCCTTGATAGTTGGTTTAGAACAACCAGGAGTTTCCTCGTGGAATCCCCCATTTTATCTAGTATCTTAATCATAGAACCACCACAGTTTCCTTCAAACCTGTTGTCTCTTTGGTGCCTTCTAGATCCATCCATTCACTAAAAACAGAAATGACAGTGTGAGTATATCAACAAAACCATCATGTACTAATGAGGAAGGTAAACACAAAGATACACTTACTCATTCACTTTATCTAAAACTAGGACTCTTTCTGAAATCCTAACCATTATGGTAACGCCACTTATGCTTAAAGAATACTCTAACCTCTAAAGTTATCTAAACCGACCTTTGATACCAACTATAAGGCCCCAGCCTTAAACCTTACTTAATCTTGAGTTATTACAAGATTACACATTGAGGATCTTTTCAGGTATAGAGTTTTAGAGAATTAGATCATGAAACTTGCATTACATTCCACATTTAAACAAAGTGGTTACATAAAAGTCAGTATTCATTCTTCCCATCAACGGAAACATATTTAAAATAAAAAATGGTTTCTTTCTTGACACATCCTTGACCCTATCATCACATCATGTACCTTTCCCTTGACCTGTGAAAAACATTTCAAAAACTTGGGATGAGCATAAAAAGCTCAGTAAGGGTTATAAAAATATGGAAAGGAAACATGAGTTCATATATACATAAGAATGAAATCATACTTTACCCATAAAACATAGGCACTTTAACATACCACATCAAATCATGAATAAATCATAGAAATCATAAGACATAAAGGTGACTTGAGGCATTCATAACATTCTTACATAGGGAGTAACCTTCTTGGTTACGTTTGGAATACCCATCACAATATATTCCCTAAATCTCTTTGGAGAAACCTTAACGTTTCACTCCTTCGCGTTACCCAATGCATTGGAGAGCTATATCGGGCTCATCCGCCCTTAGTCTATCACGGAACCACCCGTCTTCATAATAATGCCCAAGAACCTCAACATAATCGTATCACATAAAACATGCGTAAAGGAAACATAACATTTCCACCTTTCAATCACAAGATATCAATACCACACATTGATATAAAAATATTATGAAAACCATTTTCAACACCAAAATAAAAGAAAAGTAAAACATGGTATTTATTTTTCTTTTTTAAAAAAAGGTATGGCTTGTAGAGGAAGCCGAAACTCAAATAATGGTCACAGCGGTAGAGAAGTCATTGTCACCGCATACGTACGACAAAAACATTCCCTTTTGTCATTTAGTAAATGCTTCGTATAAAAAAGATTCCTTTTGAATAAACGTAAAAGTCAAAGGGGTTTATACACCGTATAAAATAATGTTGTGTATAAAACAAAATATGCCTCAATAAAGGAGATTGAGACGAAGTCCCATACAAAGATGGTATCCTTGGTTTAAGGATAAATCAATTACATAATTATGTGTGACAAACAAATACACCAAATATAAGTGGATATTAAGTGTAAAATAATCAATGGTCATTGACACATATTCAAAGGATGACATATTCAATAACAACATGTTGAACCCAAAGAAATCGAAATTGGGTTAAGAAGTTCCCTTGACAGCCTAACGGCGTCACATCAAAATGAGTTGATGAGAGATAAAAAGTGTATCTCATCACTTGGACATAAAATTTACATCAATGAGGATATATGAGAACATATCCCAACATAAAAATATGTAAATTAAAAGACTCAATAAAAGAAGTCTTTTAAAAAGAGGAGGGTGAAAGGTTCCCTTACCGACTTGGGTATCTTTCAAAACATACACCCCAAGAAAGAAGGACAATACATCATTGATGTAAATACTCATAAACGAAAGTATATTACACAAAGAGTAGAATAATGGGCAGTACATACACCACTCAAAGGAAATTGTGGAAAATGTAGCATAAATCTCACGGGAATAATAGTGAGATGAAAAATCCCTTACGAAAACTCGGCATCCTAACGGCGCAACATAAAACTTACAAAAATGGATTGATGAGATCAAATAGGGTATCTCATCATATTAACATAAAGTTTATAGAAAGAGGAATATAAAAGAACATCCCCTAACATAACAAAGAGGAGCTTAAAAGAAGTGACATAAAGGAGAGTACTTAAAAAGAAAGAGAGAGGTTAGATCTCTTACGAAAATTCGGCAGCCTAACGGCGCCACTCAAAACTTCCAAAATGGATTGATGAGAGAGAATAGGATCTCTCATCACATTAACATAAAAATTACATTAAGATTAATATAAAATAACATCCCAATAACAAGAAATATGATCTTTAAAAGGAATGACATAAAAGAGTGTACTTAAAAAGAAAGAGTGGAGTAGGATCCCTTACACTCTAAGTCTACGTGAGCAATGCTCGGTGTAAAAAACAAGAGAGGAAACTTGAATTGGGTTCCAGTGTTTTGAAATTCTCCATGACGCCTGATGTTATCCTTCTTATACTTCTCATCACAATATTATACTTCTCATCACAGAAGAATTTCTTGACTTTAATTTATTCCTTTCTCCCCCATTGACAATAAAACCAAAGACCGATAAGTTGTTCAATGTTCAGCTCAAGCCATACTTCCCCTGGATAGTATCTCCCCCATAAACCTACATCACATCCATAAGCAGATAAAAACAGTCATAACAAATGGGGAGAGGGGATTTCCAGAGCCTCCTTATGCAGTAGGAGGTGGTTGAACACCGAGGTTCAACCGATGCTTCTCAAACACAGCCGCAGACAATGGCTTGGTCAGGATATCAGCCACTTGCTCATCAGTTCCAACATGATCCATTCTAATCACGCCTTGTTCAACCTTTTCTTTGATAAAATGATACCGTATTTCAATATGTTTTGTACGAGAATGCGGAATCGGATTCTTCGTAAGATCAATTGCGCTTTTGTTATCACAGTAAATCACCATTGGTTGCTGCACCTTATCACCAATATCTATTAGTTGCTGCTTCATCCAAAGCAGTTGAGTGCATGCCTTTGTGGCAGAGATATACTCAGCTTCAGCAGTACTAAGAGAAGTACTTTCTTGTTTCTTGCTCAACCAACCAACACATTTCTGCCCAATATAGAAAGCTCCACCACTAGTGGACTTTCTGTCTACCACATCACCAGCCCAGTCAGCATCAGAAAATGCGGATAATTCACTGTCCCTGCCTGAAGCAAAAAATAACCCGAAATTATGTGTACCTTGAATGTACCTCATGATTCTTTTTACTGCTGCCATATGTTCCTCTTTTGGATTACTCTGAAAGCGGGCCGCAAGGCATGTGGCAAAGACAATATCTGGCCTTGTCGCTGTCAGATACAGTAGGCTTCTAATGATCCTCATGTACATGGTGGGATCAACAGAGTCCCCATCCTCATGCTTTCCAAGTTTAGTTCCAACTGCAATTGGAGTTGACATTGGTTTGGAGTCTTGCATATTGAACTTCTTCAGTAGCTCTCTTGCATATTTTTGCTGAGAAATGAAAGTGTATTCCTTCTTTTGAATCACCTGCAGCCCCAAGAAATAAGTGAGCTCCCCAATCATAGACATTTAAAATTCTGATTTCATGTGGTTGGCAAATTCATCCACTTATTTTTGCCTATTTCCACCAAATATGATATCATCAACGTAGACAAGAACCATGAATTGATCTTTTGGAGAATTCTTCACATAGAGATTGTGATAAACTCCTCCTCTTTTGAATTCCAACTTCTTGAGATATGAATCCAGCCGTGAGTACCATGACCGTGGTGCCTGCTTCAAACCATATAGAGCTTTCTTCAATTTGTAGACCTTTGTTTCATCAGTACCCAAAACAAAACCCAATGGTTGTTCAATGTAGACTTCTTCTTCGAGTACACCATTCAAGAATTCTATCTTAACATCCATTTGATATACTTTATATCCTTTTTGGAGTGTCATGGCAAGGAAAAGACTGATTGACTCCAGTCTAGCCACTAGATCAAAGGTTTCTTCAACATCAATGCCTTCAATCTGAGAGTATCCTTTACATACTAGTCGTGCCTTGTTTCTGATGACACTTCCATGCTCATCAAACTTATTTTTGAAGATCCATTTGGTACCAATCACATTTTGACCTTCGGGTCTCTGGACAAGATCTCATGTCTGATTCTTGTCAATCTGATCTAATTCATCATTCATGGCTTTCTCCCAAGATTCATCATTTGCAGCTTCTTCGAATGAGGATGGCTCTACAACTGATAGAAATGAAGATTTCATGTCATTCCTCATCCTCCTTGTTTGAGTGGGTGCACTCCTGTCCCCAATTATGTTGGATGGATCAATCTCAGCTCTTCGATTTCTCCTGCGAGGTTCAGTAGCATTTTCTTCAGCCATAGTTTCTTCTTCAGATTCTTCTTCTGAGTCAACATCATGATGTGACTGCTGAGTATTTTGAACAACTTCATCTATTTCTGCACTTGTATTTTCTTCACGTTCACATTCTTCCTGACTTTCTATCACATCAACATATGACGTCCTTAAAGCATTTGTGGTTTTCTCTTCAATTATCTTAACATCACTGCTTTCCACAATTCTTCCCAAATGCTTGTTGAAACATTTGTAGGCTTTGCTGTTCATTGAGTAACCAAGGAAAATTCCTTCATCTGCAATGTCGCCATATTTCCCTTGATTTCCTTCTTTGTTCCTGATGAAGAATTTACTTCCAAAGACACGAAAGTATTTTAGAGAAGGCTTCTGTTCATGACACAATTCATACGGTGTCTTCTTCTCACCCATATAAAGTCCTGTTCGATTCTGAATGTACACTGCAGCTTGAACAGCCTCATTCCAGTAATGTCATGGAATACGACTCTCAATCAGCATAGTTCGTGCCATGTTGTTCACCTGTCGATTCCTAAGTTCAACAACTCCATTTTGTTGTGGAGTTCTCACAGCAGCTACCTCATGTTGTATCCCATGCTTCTCAAGATAATTCTCAAATTCAATGGACGTGTGTTCTCCTCCATTGTCAGATCGCAACACTTTGATTGTTCGTCCAGTATCATTCTCGGCGATTTGAGGATATGTTTTCATGCAGTCAAGGACTTGTCGTTTCCTGTGAATGACCATCACACATGCCATTCTACTGTAATCATCTATGAAAAGGACAAAGTACCTTTCTACATGTGTTCCGGCAACATTTATTGGACCACAAACATCTGTATGAATCAGATCAATAAGGTGAGATGCCCTTTTCTTCTTTGGCCGATATGAACTGCAGACCAACTTCCCACGAATACAAGCATCACAAGATTTTTCACGCTCACGCTTCAGGTTGGGAATGTCCATGACAATTCTCAATTTTGATATTTTCTCCATGTCTTGTTGATTGATGTGTCCCAATCTCCGATGTCACAAACTGTTTTCTTCTTCAACAGTCATGTAACATGCATTTTCTTCACTATCAACCTGATACAAGTTGCCTTCTGTTCTGCATCCCTTCATAAGTGAATTGTCGGTTTTTCCCTTGATAGTGCATCCTTTCTGATTAAAAGTAACTATAAGTCCTGAGTCACAGAGTTGACTCACGCTGAGGAGATTATGACGTAGGCCATCTACGTAAAGGAATTCAGTCTTCTTAAGTTCTCCATTAGCTAATTTGGTACTTCCGCTCCCTTTGATTTTTAGAGCCCCGTCATTACCAAATCTTACTGTACCATCAACATTCTTTATGATATTCGTTAGTAGGGCGGCATTACCTGTCATATGAGATGAACAACCTCTATCCAGAATCCAGGTACTGTTGTTCTTTGTAGCTTTGAGGGCTACCTCTGCAAGGTTCGATTTCTCAATCTTCTTCCTTTCCTTCCATGAGACATTAGATTGCGTATATAGAACTGATGTCCTTTCAAATATCTCTTCCGCATACCCAGGTTCTTCATAGTTAAAGTTTTCTTTGAGAGGTGAGAACCTGTTTGAAAGAGTAACACTGTCTTGCTGACGAGACTGGACTTGTCTGGAACTTCGGTATGAGGTGTCAATGTCCCTTCTCTGCCTGCAATTAACATCCTTATGACCAAAGTTAGAACAACAAAAACAATATCCATAGAAATTATTTCTTCTATAAGAATTAGGATATGAAATTGTTCTGCTTTGTTGAGCATCTATATCTTCTCCATTCTGATAGCTTCTTGCCTCTTCGCAATAAGACATGGTATGACCCAGATAGCCACAGAACTGACACTTTATGAGGGGAAATGTCTTCTCACTTGAATTTCTCCTTATACCTTCTTCCTTGGGAGAATAGTAAGACTGTCTGCCATTTTTGAAAGTTTGAGGATAATTTTCAGGTCTCCTTTTAGTTTGGATTGAGGGTTCCTTTTTCAGCACTCTAGGTAACATTTCAACATGTTCAACTTTCAACTTATCTTTCTTTTGGATCTTTTCACTTCCAGTAGTTGATGACTCAGCCTCACAGCCAATTCCACTCTTTCCCATGCAAGCGGGTCTTTGATCACTCAAGATTTTTCCAACCTCATCTGAACCACACTTGGCTCTTGCTAGTAATTAT
Source organism: Viscum album (assembly GCA_963277665.1). Lineage (NCBI taxonomy): Eukaryota > Viridiplantae > Streptophyta > Magnoliopsida > Santalales > Viscaceae > Viscum > Viscum album. The sequence continues at coordinate 1,250,390,533 of OY728146.1, read as the reverse complement.
GCATCTGAGAATCTTCCGAACTGTATTTTCTTCCTTGATTCTTTTGGAACTGATTCAGTCTCCAGTTTACTCCTTAGAGTAACTACTTCCTCCTCAAGACCCTCAGCAGTCTTGGATTTTTCATCCAGTCTGGATGTGAGGTCATTGATGACCTTTGCCTGCTCTTCAATTCTCAACTTCAGATCTACTACATCATCATTACTTTCAATTATTTTAGACTGTACCTTCACAAATTCTTCCAGTCGTTCAATTTCAGCTTCAAGTTGATCAACATATTCAGTTGATTCTTCTACAATTGATTTCCACTTATTGCAGCTCTTACATTTAATCTTAAGCTTACTAACTGCATCCTTAAGTTGCACCTCAGGATCTACACAAGTTCTTAGTTGTTTTTCTCTATCAGTATCTTCTGACTTTTCAACAGTGGTCATCATAGAAGCATGGTTCCCAGTTTTAAATTCTAGTTCTTCTTTATCACAGAATTCATTATCATCTTCTTCCTCTTCACATACAAAACTCTTCCTTTGCATTTTCTTACCAGATTTGAAGTCTCCCTTTTTGAAGAACCTTCTCTGAGGCTTCTTGAAGTTTTCATCTTCACTTTCATCATCATTGATATTATTCAAGCACTGAGAGGCAATGTGCCCAACTTTTCCACAATGGAAACAGGTGAGAGGTAACTTCCCTTTGAATTTCCCTTTCCCCTTCTGGAACTTCTTTGCAATGAGAGAAAGAATTTATTTCTCTTCGTCATCATCACCGCTACTATCCTTTGAGATTTTCAATTTATCCATGGCCTTGAATGTCATTTCCTTGCTCACTTGAGTCGTAGCATCTTCTGGTTTGACTCTCATTTCATATGCTACCAAGCTGCTCAGTAGATCATCAAGAGAAAGTTTGGAAAGATCTCTTTCCTCAAGGGCTGACACCTTCGCATTATACAGAGGTGGAAGTCTTCTTAATATTTTCTTTACAATATCAATATCTTTTATTTCTTCGCCTAGACCCTGAATTGCTCCAACCACTTCAGTAATTCGATTGAAGAAAGAGTCTGCATTCTCGTCTGGATGCATCTTCAGATCATCAAACCGATTGTGTAGCACTTGTAGTTTCGCCTCCTTCACTTTGCTATCTCCTTCATAAATATTCTCAAGTTTATCCCACATGGATTTTGCTAAGGTGCAATTCATCACCTTCAGGTAGATCTGATCAGAAAGGGCTGCAGTGAGAGCATTTTGTGCTTTAGCATCTACATCAAGAAGTTTCCTGTCTGTTTCAGTCATAGCCAGGCCTGTTGGATCAGTGACTTGTATTCCTTGCACAGTAGAAAAAAGAACTTCCATTCCAAGAGATCTTAGATGAGATCTCATTCTGTTCTTCCAGATCTGGAAATTGCATCCATCGAAGTGAGGGACTCCCCTGATATTGACCTCGTTTTCCATGACGAAAAGGGTCAGATTCAACACCAGCAACCTTTACCCTCTGATACCACTTGAAGGACCTTGGGATACCCTGAGAGGGGAGGGGTGAATCAGGGTGACCACTTTTTTCTTTTAATGTGATGGATCTTGTTCCCACGTTGGTCGGAACTTGTTGAACCTGTATGATGATTATGATAAGAAAGCAAACATTCACATGCATAGAGAAGACACAACCCTTTTTACTTGGTTCACCACTAAGGGATACGTCCAAGGAGAATACGCCGACAAGTTGTCGGTCGTACCAAAATCCACTATGCTTCACTAGCTTTTGATTACAAAGGTTCGGGTACAGACACTCTGTCCCAGGCTCACTGCCTTTACAATTGTTCAGAGATAGCTCACTGCGTCCCTCAGGTCACTCCCGTTGACTCCCCCTGGCTCACTGTCGTTGGTGAAGTCTCACTCAGTTTATAGACGTGAAGGTCTCTTCATCATTTGCATAAGAATGCATCCTTTGTTGTATGTAGATGCTCTATTGAAGTCCGATTCTCACCAGAAGCAGAATATCACTTTTTATCGAATGTATCGGGTAGTCTCCTGGCTTTCGTGCAGCTCCAAACAGGCCAGCGGGCTTCAGCAAAACCTGGCGCGCTTCTCCAAGCCAGACGCGCAAGTCCCAATACGGCGCGCAAGTCCAAACTGGCGCGCAAGTGTCACCAACACACCTACGCGATGCATCCTTCCCCAACAACAAACTTGCGCGGTCCACTTCCTTTCCCTCCCAAACCGCCTTGGGCGCTCAGCAGACAACCGGCGTGTAAGCTCAACTTGCGCGACCAAACTACCACCTGCGCGGCTCAACCACCTGCGTGACGAGAGCTCGAACAATCTCTAAGTCTTGAACTCCGTTGGAAAGGAGGAGGGGTGGTCCAGTATTTATAGGCAAACTGGACCCCCTACACGGAGGCGCACAAGTCCCTCAGCGGTGCGCAAGTCTTGTCTCCTGTAACCTCTGTCGCGCAACTCACTTGTGCGACCCAACCAATACTTGCGCGACCTTCTTTCCTTAGCCAAATTTTGAAGTTCTGATCCTCAAAAACATATGGTGTGCAAGTATCCTATCTTCCAAGACCTCGGCACGCAAGTACCTTTTCCACAAACACTTTACTTCATTGGCCGATTTTCAGGCCCAAAAATTTGGCAAACACTGGGAAACGGCGCCACCTTCACTACAGTTTTCTGCTTGAATGGTATGATCTCTTTGTTGGTACACATTCTGAACTTCCACTGAGGATTGACAACAAACACAAACCATACGCCAAATCATGCTTTGAAGACCCTAGTTCCAACAATCTCCCCCTTTGGGTTTGTTGGCAATCAGAATAAATTCAATAGATCTCCAACCATGAGGAGACCCAAAATGCAAGAATCAACTCAGCCAACACTCTAAGTCTACGTGAGCAATGCTCGGTGTAGAAAACAAGAGAGGAAGCTTGAATTGGGTTCCAGTGTTTTGAAATTCTCCATTATGCCCGATGTTATCCTTCTTATACTTCTCATCACAATCTTATACTTCTCATCACAGAAGAATTTATTGACTTGAATTTATTCCTTTCTCCCCCATTGACAATAAAACCAAAGACCGATAATTTGTTCAACGTTCAGCTCAAGCCATACTTCCCCTGGATAGTATCTCCCCCATAAACCTGCATCAAAGCCATAAGCAGATAAAAACAGTCATAACAAACGGGGAGAGGGGATTTCCAGAGCCTCCTTATGCAGTAGGAGGTGGTTGAACACCGAGGTTCAACCGATGCTTCTCAAACACAGTCGTGGACAATGGCTTGGTCAGAATATCAGCCACTTGCTCATCAGTTCCAAAATGATCCATTCTAATCACGCCTTGTTCAACCTTTTCTTTGATAAAATGATACCGTATTTCAATATTTTTTGTACGAGAATGCTGAACTGGATTCTTCGTAAGATCAATTGCGCTTTTTTTATCATAGTAAATCACCATTGGTTGCTTCACCTTATCACCAATATCTATTAGTTGCTACTTCATCCAAAGCAGTTGAGTGCATGCCTTTGTGGCAGAGATATACTAAGCTTCAGCAGTACTAAGAGAAGTACTTTCTTGTTTCTTGCTCTACCAGCCAACACATTTCTTCCCAATATAGAAAGCTCCACCACTAGTAGACTTTCTGTCTACCACATCACCAGCCCAGTCAGCATCAGAAAATGCAGATAATTCACTGTCCCTGCCTGTAGCAAAAAATAACCCGAAATTATGTGTACATTGAATGTACCTCATGATTCTTTTTACTGCTGCCATATGTTCCTCTTTTGGATTACTCTGAAAGCGGGCCGTAAGGCATGTGGCAAAGACAATATCTGGCCTTGTCGCTGTCAGATACAGTAGGCTTCCAATGATCCTCCTATATATGGTGGGATCAACAGAGTCCCCATCCTCATGCTTTCCAAGTTTAGTTCCAACTGCAATTGGAGTTGACATTGGTTTGGAGTCTTGCATATTGAACTTCTTCAGTAGCTCTCTTGCATATTTTTCCTGAGAAATGAAAGTGTATTCCTTCTTTTGAATCACCTGCAGCCCCAAGAAATATGTGAGCTCCCCAATCATAGACATTTCAAATTCTGATTTCATGTGGTTGGAAAATTCATCCACTGATTTCTGCCTATTGCCACCAAATATGATATCATCAACGTAGACAAGAACCATGAATTGATCTTTTGGAGAATTCTTCACATAGAGATTGTGATCAACTCCTCCTCTTTTGAATTCCAACTTCTTGAGATATGAATCCAGCCGTGAGTACCACACCTGTGGTGCCTGCTTCAAACCATATAGAGATTTCTTCAATTTTCAGACCTTTGTTTCATCAGTACCCAAAACAAAACCCACTGGTTGTTCAATGTAGACTTCTTCTTCGAGTACACCATTCAAGAATTCTATCTTAACATCCATTTGATATACTTTATATCCTTTTTGAAGTGTCATGGCAAGGAAAAGACTGATTGACTCCAGTCTAGCCACTAGAGCAAAGGTTTCTTCAACATCAATGCCTTCAATCTGAGAGTATCCTTTACATACCAGTCGTGCCTTTTTCTGATGACACTTCCATGCTCATCAAACTTATTTTTGAAGACCCATTTGGTACCAATCACATTTTGACCTTCGGGTCTCTGGACAAGATCCCATGTCTGATTCTTATCAATCTGATCTAATTCATCATTCATGGCTTTCACCCAAGATTCAACATTTGCAGCTTCTTCGAATGAGGATGGCTCTAAAACTGATAGAAATGCAGATTGCATGTTATTACTTATCCTCCTTGTTTGAGTGGATTCACTCCGGTCCCCAATTATGTTGGATGGATCAATCTCAACTCTTCAATTTCTCCTTCGAGGTTCAGTAGCATTTTCTTCATCCATAGTTTCTTCTTCAGATTCTTCTTCTGAGTCAACATCATGATGTGACTGCTGAGTGTTTTGAACAACTTCATCTATTTTTTCACTTGTATTTTCTTCACGTTCACATTCTTCCTGACTTTTTATCACATTGGCATATAACGCCCTTGAAGCATTTGTGGTTTTCTCTTCAATTATCTTAACATTACTGCTTTCCACAATTCTTCCCAAACGCTTGTTGAAACATTTGTAGGCTTTGCTGTTCATTGAGTAACCAAGGAAAATTCCTTCATCTGCATTGTCGCCATATTTCCCTTGATTTCCTTCTTTGTTCCAGATGAAGCATTTACTTCCAAAGACACGAAAGTATTTTAGAGAAGGCTTCCGTCCATGCCACAATTCATACGGTGTCTTCGTCTCACCCATATAAAGTCCTGTTCGATTCTGAATGTACACTACAGCTTGAACAGCCTCTTTCCAGTAATGTCGTGGAATACGACTCTCAATCAGAATAGTTTGTGCCATGTTGTTCACCTGTCGATTCCTTCGTTCAACAACTCCATTTTGTTGTGGAGTTCTCACAGCAGCTACCTCATGTTGTATCCCATGCTTCTCTAGATAATTCTCAAATTCAATGGATGTGTATTCTCCTCCATTGTCAGATCGCAACACTTTGATTGTTCGTCCAGTATCATTCTCGGCGATTCGACGATATGTTTTCATGCAGTCAAGGACTTGTCGTTTCCTGTGAATGACCATCACACATGTCATTCTACTGTAATCATATATGAAAAGGACAAAGTACCTTTATCCATGTGTTCCGGCAACATTTATTGGACCACAAACATCTGTATGAATCAGATCAAGAAGGTGAGTTGCCCTTTTCTTCTTTGGCTGATATGAACTACAGACCATCTTCCCACGAATACAAGCATCACAAGATTTTTCACGCTCACGCTTCAGGTTGGGAATGTCCATGACAATTCTCAATTTTGATATTTTCTCCATGTCTTGTTGATTGATGTGTCCCAATCTCCGATGTCACAAATTGTTTTCTTCTTCAATAGTCATGTAACATGCATTTTCTTCACTATCAACCTGATACAAGTTGCCTTCTGTTCTGCATCCCTTCATAAGTGAATTGCCGGTTTTTCCCTTGATAGTGAAACCTTTCTGATTAAAAGTAACTATAAGTCCTGAGTCACAGAGTTGACTCACGCTGAGGAGATTATGACGTAGGCCATCTACGTAAAGGACTTCAGTCTTCTTAAGTTCTCCATTAGCTAATTTGGTACTTCCACTCCCTTTGATTTTTAGAGCCCCATCATTACCAAATCATACTGTACCATCAACATTCTTTATGATATTCGTTAGTAGGGCAGCATTACCTGTCATATGAGATGAACAACCGCTATCCAGAATCCAGGTACTGTTGTTCTTTGTAGCTTTGAGGGCTACCTCTGCAAGGTTCAATTTCTCAATCTTCTTCCTTTCCTTCCATGAGACATTAGATTGAGTATATAGAACTGATGGCCTTTCAAATATCTCTTCCGCATACCCAGGTTATTCATAGTCAAAGTCTTCTTTGAGAGGTGAGAACATGTTTGAAAGAGAAACACTGTCTTGCTGACGAGACTTGACTTGTCTGGAACTTCGGTATGAGGTGTCAATGTCCCTTCTCTTCCTACAATTAACGACCTTATGACCAAAGTTAGAACAACAACAAAAATATCCATAGAAATTATTTCTTCTATAAGAATTAGGATATGAAATTGTTCTCCTTTGTTGAGCATCTATATCTTCTCCATTCAGATAGCTTCTTGCCTCTTCGCAATAAGACATGGTATGACCCAGATAGCCACAGAACTGACACTTCATGGGAGGAAATGTCTTCTCACTTGAATTTCTCCTTATACCTTCTTCCTTGGGAGAATAGTAAGACTGTCTGCCATTTTTGAAAGTTTGAGGATAATTTTCAGGTCTCCTTTTAGTTTGGATTGAGGGTTCCTTTTTCAGCACTCTAGGTAACATTTCAACATGTTCAACTTTCATCTTATCTTTCTTTTGGATCTTTTCACTTCCAGCAGTTGATGACTCAGCCTCACAGCTAATTCCACTCTTTCCCAAGCAAGCGGGTCTTTGATCACTCAAGATTTTTCCAACCCCATCTGAACCACACTTGGCTCTTGCTAGTAATTCTGCATCTGAGAATCTTCCAAACTGTATTTTCTTCCTTGATTCTTTTGGAACTGATTCAGTCTCCAGTTTACTCCTTAGAGTAACTACTTCCTCCTCAAGACCCTCAACAGTCTTGGATTTTTAATCCAGTCTGGATGTGAGGTCATTGATGACCTTTGCCTGCTCTTCAATTCTCAGCTTCAGATCTACTACATCACAATTGCTTTCAATTATTTTAGACTGTACCTTCACAAATTCTTCCAGTCGTTCAATTACAGCTTCAAGTTGATCAACGTCTTCAGTTTATTCTTCTACAATTGATTTCCACTTATTGCATCTCTTACATTTAATATTAACCTTACTAATTGCATCCTTAAGTTGCACCTCAGGATCTACACAAGTTCTCAGTTGTTTTTCTCCATCAGTATCTTCTGACTTTTCAACAGTGGCCATCATAGAAGCATGGTTCCCAGTTTTGAATTCTGGTTCTTCTTCATCCCAGAAGTCATTATCATCTTCTTCCTCTTCACATACAAAACTCTTCCTTTGCATTTTCTTACCAAATTTGAAGTCTGTCTTTTTGAAGAACCTTCTCTGAGGCTTCTTGAAGTTTTCATCTTCACTGTCATCATCATTGATATTCTTCAAGCACTGAGAGGCAATGTGCCCAACTTTTCCACAACAGAAACATGCGAGAGGTAAATTCCCTTTGAATTTCCCTTTCCCCTTCTGGAACTTCTTTTCAATGAGAGAAAGAATTTCTTTCTCTTCGTCATCATCACCGCTACTATCCTTTGAGATTTTCAATTTATCCATGGCCTTGAATGCCATTTCCTTGCTCACCCAAGTCATAGCATCTTCTGGTTTGACTCTCATTTCATATGCTACCAAGCTGCTCAGTAGATCATCAAGAGAAAGTTTGGAAAGATATCTTTCCTCAAGGGCTGACACCTTCGCATTATACAGAGGTGGAAGTCTTCTTAATATTTTCTTTACAATATCAATATCTTTGATTTCTTCGCCTAGACCCCGAATTTCTCCAACCACTTCAGTAATTCGATTGAAGAAAGAGTCTGCATTCTTGTCTGGATGCATCTTCAGATCATCAAACCGATTGTGTAGCACTTGTAGTTTTGCCTCCTTCACTTTTCTATCTCCTTCATAAATATTCTCAAGTTTATCCCACATGGATTTTATTGAGGTGCAATTCATCACCTTCAGGTAGATCTGATCAGAAAGGGCTGTAGTGAGAGCATTTTGTGCTTTAGCATCTGCATCAAGAAGTTTCCTGTCTGTTTCAGTCATAGCCAGGCATGTTGGATCAGTGACTTGTATTCCTTGCACAGTAGAAAAAATAACTTCCATTCCAAGAGATCTTAGATGAGATATCATTCTGTTCTTCCAGATCTGGAAATTGCATCCATCGAAGTGAGGGACTCCCCTGATATTGACTGCGTTTTCCATGACGAAAAGGGTCAGATTCAACACCAGCAACCTTTACCCTCTGATACCACTTGAAGGACCCCGGGACACCCAGAGAGGGGAGGGGTGAATCAAGGTGACCACTTTTTTCTTTTAATGTGATGGATCTTGTTCCCACGTTGGTAGGAACTTGTTGAACCTGTATGATGATTATGATAAGAAAGCAAACATTCACATGCACAGAGAAGACACAACCCTTTTTACTTGGTTCACCACTAAGGGCTACGTCCAAGGAGCATACGCCGACAGGTTGTCGGTCGTACCAAAATCCACTATTCTTCACTAGCTGTTGATTACAAAGGTTCGGGTACAGACACTCTGTCCCAGGCTCACTGCCTTTACAATTGTTCAGAGATAGCTCACTGCGTCCCTCGGGTCACTCCCGTTGACTCCCCCTGGCTCACTGCCGTTGGTGAAGTCTCACTCAGTTTATAGACGTGAAGGTCTCTTCATCATTTGTATAAGAATGCATCCTTTTTTGTATATAGATGCTCTATTGAAGTCCAATTCTCACCAGAAGCAGAATATCACTTTTTCTCGAATGTATCGGGTAGTCTCCTGGCTTTCGTGCAGCTCCAAACAGGCCGGCGGGCTTCAGCAAAACCTGGCGCGCTTCTCCAAGCCAGGCGTGCAAGTCCCAATACGGCGCGCAAGTCCAAACTGGCGCGCAAGTGTCACCAACACACCTACGCGACGCTTCCTTCCCCAACAACAAACTTGCGCGGTCCACTTCCTTTCTCTCCCAAACCGCGTTGGGTGCTCAACAGACAACCGGCGCGCAAGCTCAACTTGCGCGACCAAACTACCACCTGCGCTGCTCAACCACCTGCACGACGAGAGCTCGAACAATCTCTAAGTCTTGAAATATGTTGGAAATGAGGAGGGGTGGTCCAGTATTTATAGGCAAACTGGACCCCCTGCGCGGAGGCGTGCAAGTCCCTCAGCGGCGCGCAAGTCTTGTCTCCTATAACCTCTGTCGCGCAACTCACTTGCGCGACCCAACCAATACTTGCGCGACCTTCTTTCCTTAGCCAAATTTTGAAGTTCTGATCCTCAAAAACATATGGCACGCAATTCTCCTATCTTCCAAGACCTCGGAGCGCAAGTACCTTTGCCACAAACACTTTACTTCATTGGCCGATTTTCAGGCCCAAAAATTTGGCAAACACTGGGAAACGGTGCCACCTTCACTACAGTTTTCTGCTTGAACGGTATGATCTCTTTGTTGGTATACATTCTGAACTTCCACTGAGGATTGACAACAAACACAAACCATACGCCAAATCATGCTTTAAAGACCCTGGTTCCAACAATCTCCCCCTTTGGGTTTGTTGGCAATCAGAATAAATTCAATAGATCTCCAACCATGAGCAGACCCAAAACGCAAGAATCAACTCAGCCAACACTCTAAGTCTACGTGAGCAATGCTCGGTGTAGAAAACAAGAGAGGAAGCTTGAATTGGGTACCAGTGTTTTGAAATTCTCCATGAAGCCCGATGTTATCCTTCTTATACTTCTCATCACAATCTTATACTTCTCATCACAGAAGAATTTCTTGACTTGAATTTATTCCTTTCTCCCCCATTGACAATAAAACCAAAGACCGATAAGTTGTTCAACGTTCAGCTCAAGCCATACTTCCCTTGGATAGTATCTCCCCCATAAACCTGCATAACATCCATAAGCAGATAAAAACAGTCATAAAAAACGGGGAGAGGGGATTTCCAGAGCCTCCTTATGCAGTAGGAGGTGGTTGAACACCGAGGTTACACCGATGCTTCTCAAACACAGCCGTGGACAATGGCTTGGTCAGGATATCAGCCACTTGCTCATCAGTTCCAACATGATCCATTCTAATCACGCCTTGTTCAACATTTTCTTTGATAAAATGATACCGTATTTCAATATGTTTTGTACGATAATGTTGAACCGGATTCTTCGTAAGATCAATTGCGCTTTTGTTATCGCAGTAAATCACCATTGGTTGCTGCACCTTATCACCAATATCTATTAGTTGCTGCTTCATCCAAAGTAGTTGAATGCATGCCTTTCTGGCAGAGATATACTCAGCTTCAGCAGTACTAAGAGAAGTACTTTCTTGTTTCTTGCTCAACCAGCCAACACATTTCTGCCCAATATAGAAAGCTCCACCACTAGTGGACTTTCTGTCTACCACATCACCAGCCCAGTCAGCATCAGAAAATGCAGATAATTCATTGTCCCTGCCTGCAACAAAAAATAACCCGAAATTATGTGTACCTTGAATGTACCTCATGATTCTTTTTGCTGCTATCATATGTTCCTCTTTTGGATTACTCTGAAAGCGGGCCGCAAGGCATGTGGCAAAGACAATATGTGGCCTTGTCGCTGTCAGATACAGTAGGCTTCCAATGATCCTCCTGTACATGGTGGAATCAACAGAGTCCCCATCCTCATGCTTTCCAAGTTTAGTTCCAACTGCAATTGGAGTTGACATTGTTTTGGAGTCTTGCATATTGAACTTCTTTAGTAGCTCTCTTGCATATTTTTCCTGAGAAATGAAAGTGTATTCCTTCTTTTGAATCACCTGCAGCCCCAAGAAATATGTGAGCTCCCCAATCATAGACATTTCAAATTCTGATTTCATGTGGTTGGCAAATTCATCCACTGATTTCTGCCTATTGCCACCAAATATGATATCATCAACCTAGACAAGAACCATGAATTGATCTTTTGGAGAATTCTTCACATAGAGATTGTGATCAACTCATCCTCTTTTGGATTCCAACTTCTTGAGATATGAATCCAGCCGTGAGTACCACGCCCGTGGTGCCTGCTTCAAACCATATAGAGCTTTCTTCAGTTTGCAGACCTTTGTTTCATCAGTACCCAAAACAAAGCCCACTGGTTGTTCAATGTAGACTTCTTCTTCGAGTACACCATTCAAGAATGCTGTATTAACATCCATTTTATATACTTTATATCCTTTTTGGAGTGCCATGGCAAGGAAAAGCCTGATTGACTCCAGTCTAGCCACTGGAGCAAAGGTTTCTTCAACATCAATACCTTCAATCTGAGAGTATCTTTTACATACCAGTCGTGCCTTATTTTTTATGACACTTCTATGATCATCAAACTTATTTTTGAAGATCCATTTGGTACCAATCACATTTTGACCTTCGGGTCTCTGGACAAGATCTCATGTCTGATTCTTGTCAATCTGATTTAATTCATCATTCATGGATTTCACCCAAGATTCATCATGTGCAGCTTCTTCGAATGAGGATGGCTCTACAACTGATAGAAATGCAGATTGCATGTTATTCCTCATCCTCCTTGTTTGAGTGGGTGCACTCCTGTCCCCAATTATGTTGGATGGATCAATCTCAACTCTTCGATTTCTCCTGCAAGGTTCAGTAGCATTTTCTCCAGCCATAGTTTCTTCTTCAGATTCTTCTTCTGAGTCAACATCATGATGTGACTGCTGAGTGTTTTGAACAACTTCATCTATTTCTGCACTTGTATTTTCTTCACGTTCACATTCTTCCTGACTTTCTATCACATCAGCATATGGCGTCCTTGAAGCATTTGTGGTTTTCTCTTCAATTATCTTAACATCACTGCTTTCCACAATTCTTCCCAAACGCTTGTTGAAACATTTGTAGGCTTTGTTGTTCATTGAGTAACTAAGGAAAATTCCTTCATCTGCATTGTCGCCATATTTCCCTTGATTTCCTTCTTTGTTCCTGATGAAGCATTTACTTCCAAAGACACGAACGTATTTTAGAGAAGGCTTCCGTCCATGCCACAATTCATACGGTGTCTTCTTCTCACCCATATAAAGTCCTATTCGATTCTGAATGTACACTGCAGCTTGAATAGCCTCTTTCCAGTAATGTCGTGGAATACGACTCTCAATCAGCATAGTTCGTGCCATGTTGTTCACCTGTCGATTCCTACGTTCAACAACTCTGTTTTGTTGTGGAGTTCTCACAGCAGCTACCTCATGTTGTATCCCATGCTTCTCTAAATAATTCTCAAATTTAATGGACGTGTATTCTCCTCCATTGTCAGATCGCAACACTTTGATTGTTCGTCCAGTATCATTCTCGGCGATTCAACGATATGTTTTCATGCAGTCAAGGACTTGTCGTTTCCTGTGAATGACCATCACACATGCCATTCTACTGTAATCATCTATGAAAAGGACAAAGTACATTTCTCCATGTGTTCCGGCAACATTTATTGGACCACAAACATCTGTATGAATCAGATCAAGAAGGTGAGATGCCCTTTTCTTCTTTGGCCGATATGAACTGCAGACCAGCTTCCCACGAATACAAGCATCACAAGATTTTTCACGCTCACGCTTCAGGTTGGGAATGTCCATGACAATTATCAATTTTGATATTTTCTCCATGTCTTGTTGATTGATGTGTCCCAATCTCCGATGTCACAAATTGTTTTCTTCTTCAACAGTCATGTAACATGCATTTTCTTCACTATCAACCTGATACAAGTTGTCTTCTGTTCTGCATCCCTTCATAAGTGAATTGCCGGTTTTTCCCTTGATAGTGCAGCATTTCTGATTAAAAGTAACTATAAGTCCTGAGTCACAGAGTTGACTCACGCTGAGGAGATTATGACGTAGGCCATCTACGTAAAGGACTTCAGACTTCTTAAGTTCTCCATTAGCTAATTTGGTACTTCCACTCCCTTTGATTTTCAGAGCCCCATCATTACCAAATCTTACTGTACCATCAACATTCTTTATGATATTCGTTAGTAGGGCGGCATTACCTATCATATGAGATGAACAACCGCTATCCAGAATCCAGGTATTGTTGTTCTTTTTAGCTTTGAGGGCTACCTCTGCAAGGTTCGATTTCGCAATCTTCTTCCTTTCCTTCCATGAGACATTAGATTGAGTATATAGAACTGATGGCCTTTCAAATATCTCTTCCGCATACCCAGGTTCTTCATAGTCAAAGTCTTATTTGAGAGGTGAGAACCTGTTTGAAAGAGCAACACTGTCTTGCTGACGAGAATTGACTTGTCTGGAACTTCGGTATGAGGTGTCGATGTCCCTTCTCTGCCTGCAATTAACGGCCTTATGACCAAAGTTAGAACAAAAAAACAATATCCATAGAAATTATTTCTTCTATAAGAATTAGGATATGAAATTGTTCTCCTTTGTTGAGCATCTATATCTTCTCCATTCAGATAGCTTCTTGCCTCTTCGCAATAAGACATGGTATGACCCAGATAGCCACAGAACTGACACTTCATGAGAGGAAATGTCTTCTCACTTGAATTTCTCCTTATACCTTCTTCCTTGGGAGAATAGTAAGACTGTCTGCCATTTTTGAAAGTTTGAGGATAATTTTCAGGTCTCCTTTTAGTTTGGATTGAGGGTTCCTTTTTCAGCACTCTAGGTAACATTTCAACATGTTCAACTTTCATCTTATCTTTCTTTTGGATCTTTTCACTTCCAGCAGTTGATGACTCAGCCTCACAGCTAATTCCACTCTTTCCCAAGCAAGCGGGTCTTTGATCACTCAAGATTTTTCCAACCCCATCTGAACCACACTTGGCTCTTGCTAGTAATTCTGCATCTGAGAATCTTCCAAACTGTATTTTCTTCCTTGATTCTTTTGGAACTGATTCAGTCTCCAGTTTACTCCTTAGAGTAACTACTTCCTCCTCAAGACCCTCAGTAGTCTTGGATTTTTCATCCAGTCTGGATGTGAGGTCATTGATGACATTTGTCTGCTCTTCAATTCTCAGCTTCAGATCTACTACATCATCATTGCTTTCAATTATTTTAGACTGTACCTTCACAAATTCTTCCAGTCGGTCAATTTCAGCTTCAAGTTGATCAACGTATTCAGTTGATTCTTCTACAATTGATTTCCACTTATTGCAGCTCTTACATTTAATCTTAAGCTTACTAACCGCATCCTTAAGTTGCGCCTCAGGATCTACACAAGTTCTCAGTTGTTTTTCTCCATCAGTATCTTCTGACTTTTCAACAGTGGCCATTATAGAAGCATGGTTCCCAGTTTTGAATTCTGGTTCTTCTTCATCACAGAATTCATTATCATTTTCTTCCTCTTCACATACAAAACTCTTCCTTTTCATTTTCTTACCAGATTTGAAGCCTCCCTTTTTGAAGAACCTTCTCTGAGGCTTCTTGAAGTTTTCATCTTCACTGTCATCATCATTGATATTCTTCAAGAACTGAGAGGCAATGTGCCCAACTTTTCCACCACGGAAACATGCGAGAGGTAACTTCCCTTTGAATTTCCCTTTCCCCTTCTGGAACTTCTTTTTAATGAGATAAAGAATTTCTTTCTCTTCTTCATCATCACCACTACTATCCTTTGAGATTTTCAATTTATCCATGGCCTTGAATGCCATTTCCTTGCTCACTCGAGTCGTAGCATCTTCTAGTTTGACTCTCATTTCATATGCTACCAAGCTGCTCAGTAGATCATCAAGAGAAAGCTTGGAAAGATCTCTTTCCTCAAGGGCTGACACCTTCGCATTATACATTGGTGGAAGTCTTCTTAATATTTTCTTTACAATATCAATATCTTTGATTTCTTCTCCTAGACCACGAATTGCTCCAACCACTTCAGTAATTCGATTGAAGAAAGAGTCTGCATTCTTGTCTGGATGCATCTTCAGATCATCAAACCGATTGTGTAGCACTTGTAGTTTCGCCTCCTTCACTTTGTTATCTCCTTCATAAATATTCTCAAGTTTATCCCACATGGATTTTTCTGAGGTGCAATTCATCACCTTCAGGTAGATCTGATCAGAAAGGGATGCAGTGAGAGCATTTTGTGCTTTAGCATCTGCATCAAGAAGTTTCCTGTCTGTTTCAGTCATAGCCAGGCCTGTTGGATCAGTGACTTGTATTCCTTGCACAGTAGAAAAAAGAACTTCCATTCCAAGAGATCTTAGATGAGATCTCATTCTGTTCTTCCAGATCTGGAAATTGCATCCATCGAAGTGAGGGACTCCCCTGATATTGACCGCGTTTTCCATGACAAAAAGGGTCAGATTCAACACCAGCAACCTTTACCCTCTGATACCACTTGAAGGACCCCGAGACACCCTGAGAGGGGAGGGGTGAATCAGGGTGACCACTTTTTTCTTTTAATGTGATGGATCTTGTTCCCACATTGGTAGGAACTTGTTGAACCTGTATGATGATTATGATAAGAAAGAAAACATTCACATGCACAGAGAAGACACAACCCTTTTTACTAGGTTCACCACTAAGGGCTACGTCCAAGGAGCATACGCCGACAGGTTTTCGGTTGTACCAAAATCCACTATGCTTCACTAGCTGTTGATTACAAAGGTTGGGGTACAGACACTTTGTCCCAGGCTCACTGCCTTTACAATTGTTCAGAGATAGCTCACTGCGTCCCTCGGGTCACTCCCGTTGACTCCCCCTAGCTCACTGCCGTTGGTGAAGTCTCACTCAGTTTATAGACGTGAAGGTCTCTTCATCATTTGCATAAGAATGCATCCTTTGTTGTATGTAGATGCTCTATTGAAGTCCGATTCTCACCACAAGCAGAATATCACTTTTTCTCGAATGTATCGGGTAGTCTCCTGGCTTTCGTGCAGCTCCAAACAGGCCGGCGGGCTTCAGCAAAACCTGGCGCGCTTCTCCAAGCCAGACGCGCAAGTCCCAATACGGCGTGCAAGTCCAAACTGGCGCGTAATTGTCACCAACACACCTACGTGACGCTTCCTTCCCCAACAACAAACTTGCGCGGTCCACTTCCTTTCTCTCCCAAACCGCCTTGGGCGCTCAGCAGACAACCGGCGCGCAAGCTCAACTTGCGCGACCAAACTGCCACTTGCGCGGCTCAACCACCTGCGCGACGAGAGCTCGAACAATCTCTAAGTCTTGAACTCCATTGGAAAGGAGGATGGGTGGTCTAGTATTTATAGGAAAATTGGACCCCCTGTGCGGAGGCGCGCAAGTCCCTCAGCGGCGCGCAAGTCTTGTCTCCTGTAACCTCTGTCGCGCAACTCACTTGCGCGACCCAACCAATACTTGCACGACCTTCTTTCCTTAGCCAAATTTTGAAGTTCTGATCCTCAAAAAAATATGGCACGCAAGTCTCCTATCTTCCAAGACCTCGGCGCGCAAGTACCTTTGCCACAAACACTTTACTTCATTGGCCGATTTTCAGGCCCAAAATTTTGGAAAACACTGGGAAACGGGGCCACCTTCACTACAGTTTTCTGCTTGAACGGTATGATCTCTTTGTTGGTACACATTCTGAACTTCCACTGAGGATTGAAAACAAACACAAACCATACGCCAAATCATGCTTTGAAGACCCTGGTTCCAACAATCTCCCCCTTTGTGTTTGTTGACAATCAAAATAAATTCAATAGATCTCCAACCATGAGCAGACCCAAAACGCAAGAATCAACTCAGCCAACACTCTAAGTCTACGTGAGCAATGCTCAGTGTAGAAAACAAGAGAGGAAGCTTGAATTGGGTTCCAGTGTTTTGAAATTCTCCATGACGCCCGATGTTATCCTTCTTATACTTCTCATCACAATCTTATACATCTCATCACAGAAGAATTTCTTCACTTGAATTTATTCCTTTCTCCCCCATTGACAATAAAACCAAAGACCGATAAGTTGTTCAACGTTCAACTCAAGCCATACTTCCCCTGGATAGTATCTCCCCCATAAACCTGCATCACAGCCATAAGCAGATAAAAACAGTCATAACAAACGGGGAGAGGGGATTTCCAGAGCCTCCTTATGCAGTAGGAGGTGGTTGAACACCGAGGTTCAACCGATGCTTCTCAAACACAGCCGCGGACAATGGCTTGGTCAGGATATCAGCCACTTTCTCATCAGTTCCAACATGATTCATTCTAATCACGCCTTGTTCAACCTTTTCTTTGATAAAATGATACCGTATTTCAATATTTTTTGTACGAGAATGCTCAACCGGATTCTTCGTTAGATCAATTGCGCTTTTGTTATCACAGTAAATCACCATTGGTTGCTGCACCTTATCACCAATATATATTAGTTGCTGCTTCATCCAAAGCAGTTGAGTGCATGCCTTTGTGGCAGAGATATACTCAGCCTCAGTAGTACTAAGAGAAGTACTTTCTTGTTTCTTGCTCAACCAGCCAACACATTTCTTCCCAATATAGAAAGCTCCACCACTAGTGGACTTTCTGTCTACCACATCACCAGCCCAGTCAGCATCAGAAAATGCGGATAATTCATTGTCCCTGCCTGCAGCAAAAAATAACCCGAAATTATGTGTACCTTGAATGTACCTCATGATTCTTTTTACTGCTGCCATATGTTCCTCTTTTGGATTACTCTGAAAGCGGGCCGCAGGCATGTGGCAAAGACAATATATGGCCTTGTCGCTTTCAGATACAGTAGGCTTCCAATAATCCTCCTGTACATGGTGGGATCAACTGAGTCCACATCCTCATGATTTCCAAGTTTAGTTCCAACTGCAATTGGAGTTGACATTGTTTTGGAGTCTTGCATATTGAACTTCTTCAGTAGCTCTCTTGCATATTTTTTCTGAGAAATGAAAGTGTATTCCTTCTTTTGAATCACCTGCAGCCCCAAGAAATATGTGAGCTCCCCAATCATAGACATTTCAAATTCTGATTTCATGTGGTTGGAAAATTCATCCACTGATTTCTGTCTATTGCCACCAAATATGATATCATCAACGTAGACAAGAACCATGAATTGATCTTTTGGAGAATTATTCACATAGAAATTGTGATCAAATCCTCCTCTTTTGAATTCCAACTTCTTGAGATATGAATCGAGCCGTGAGTACCACCCCTGTGGTGCCTGCTTCAAACCATATAGAGCTTTCTTCAGTTTGCAGACCTTTGTTTCATCAGTTCCCAAAACAAAGCCCACTGGTTGTTCAATGTAGACTTCTTCTTCGAGTACACCATTCAAGAATGCTGTCTTAACATCCATTTGATATACTTTATATCCTTTTTGGAGTGCCATGGCAAGGAAAAGCCTGATTGACTCCAGTCTAGCCACTGGAGCAAAGGTTTCTTCAACATCAATGCCTTCAATCTGAGAGTATCTTTTACATACCAGTCGTTCCTTGTTTCTGATGACACTTCTATGCTCATCAAACTTATTTTTGAAGATCCATTTGGTACCAATAACATTTTGACCTTCGGGTCTCTGGACAAGATCCCATGTCTGATTCTTGTCAATCTGATCTGATTCATCATTCATGGATTTCACCCAAGATTCATCATTTGCAGTTTCTTCGAATGAGGATGGCTCTACAACTGATAGAAATGCAGATTGCATGTTATTCCTCATCCTCCTTGTTTGAGTGGGTCCACTCCTGTCCCCAATTATGTTGGATGGATCAATCTCAGCTCTTCGATTTCTCCTGCGAGGTTCAGTAGAATTTTCTTCAGCCATAGTTTCTTCTTCAGATTTTCTTCTGAGTCAACATCATGATGTGACTGCTGAGTGTTTTGAACAACTTCATCTATTTCTACACTTGTATTTTCTTCACGTTCACATTCTTCCTGACTTTCTATCACATCAGCATATGATGTCCTTGAAGCATTTGTGGTTTTCTCTTCAATTATCTTAACATCACTACTTTCCACAATTCTTCCCAAATGCTTGTTGAAACATTTGTAGGCTTTTTTTTCATTGAGTAACCAAGTAAAATTCCTTCATCTGCATTGTCGCCATATTTCCCTTGATTTCCTTCTTTGTTCCTGATGAAGCATTTACTTCAAAAGACACGAAAGTATTTTAGAGAAAGCTTCCGTCCATGCCACAATTCATACGGTGTCTTCGTCTCACCCATATAAAGTCATGTTCGATTCTGAATGTACACTGCAGCTTGAACAGCCTATTTCTAGTAATGTCGTGGAATACGACTCTCAATCAGCATAGTTCGTGCCATGTTGTTCACCTGTCGATTCCTACGTTCAACAACTCCATTTTGTTGTGGAGTTCTCACAGCAGCTACCTCATGCTGTATCCCATGCTTCTCTAGATAATTCTCAATTTCAATGGACGTGTATTCTCCTCCATTGTCAGATCGCAACACTTTGATTGTTCATCCAGTATCATTCTCGGCGATTCGACGATATGTTTTCATGCAGTCAAGGACTTGTCGTTTCCTGTGAATGACTATCACACATGCCATTCTACTATAATCATCTATGAAAAGGACAAAGTATGTTTCTCCATGTGTTCTGGAAACATTTATTAGACCACAAACATCTGTATGAATCATATCAAGAAGGTGAGATTCCCTTTTCTTCTTTGGCCGATATGAACTGCAGACCAGCTTCCCACGAATACAAGCATCACAAGATTTTTCACGCTCACGCTTCAGGTTGGGAATGTCCATGACAATTCTCAATTTTGATATTTTCTCCATGTCTTGTTGATTGATGTGTCCCAATCTCCGATGTCACAAATTGTTTTCTTCTTCAACAGTCATGTAACATGCATTTTCTTCACTATCAACCTGATACAAGTTGTCTTCTGTTCTGCATCCCTTCATAAGTGAATTGCCGGTTTTTCCCTTGATAGTGCAGCCTTTCTGATTAAAATTAACTATAAGTCCTGAGTCACAGAGTTGACTCGCGCTGAGGAGATTATGACGTAGGCCATCTACGTAAAGGACTTCAGTCTTCTTAAGTTCTCCATTAGCTAATTTGGTACTTCCACTCCCTTTGATTTTCATAGCCCCATCATTACCAAATCTTACTGTACCATCAACATTCTTTATGATATTCATTAGTAGGGCGGCATTACCTGTCATATGAGATGAACAACTGCTATCCAGAATCCAAGTACTGTTGTTCTTTGTAGCTTTGAGGGCTACCTCTGCAAGGTTCGATTTCTCAATCTTCTTCCTTTCCTTCCATGAGACATTAGATTGAGTATATAGAACTGATGGCCTTTCAAATATCTCTTCCGCATACCCAGGTTCTTCATAGTCAAAGTCTTCTTTGAGAGGTGAGAACCTGTTTGAAAGAGCAACATTGTCTTGCTGACGAGACTTGACTTATCTGGAACTTCGGTATGAGGTGTCAATGTCCCTTCTCTGCCTGCAATTAACGGCCTTATGACCAAAGTTAGAACAAAAAAACAATATCCATAGAAATTATTTCTTCTATAAGAATTAGGATATGAAATTGTTCTCCTTTGTTGAGCATATATATCTTCTCCATTCAGATAGCTTCTTGCCTCTTCGCAATAAGACATGGTATGACCCAGATAGCCACAGAACTGACACTTCATGAGAGGAAATGTCTTCTCACTTGAATTTCTCCTTATACCTTCTTCCTTGGGAGAATGGTAAGACTGTCTGCCATTTTTGAAAGTTTGAGGATAATTTTCAGGTCTCCTTTTAGTTTGGATTGAGGGTTCCTTTTTCAGCACTATAGGTAACATTTCAACATGTTCAACTTTCATCTTATCTTTCTTTTGGATCTTTTCACTTCCAGCAGTTGATGACTCAGCCTCACAGCCAATTCCACTCTTTCCCATGCAAGCGGTTCTTTGATCACTCAAGATTTTTCAACCCCATCTGAACCACACTTGGCTCTTGCTAGTAATTCTGCATTTGAGAATCTTTCAAACTGTATTTTCTTCCTTGATTCTTTTTGAACTGATTCAGTCTCCAGTTTACTCCCTAGAGTAACTACTTCCTCCTCAAGACCCTAAGCAGTCTTGGATTTTTCATCCAGTCTGGATGTGAGGTCATTGATGACCTTTGCCTGCTCTTCAATTCTCATCTTCAGATCTACTACATCATCATTGCTTTCAATTATTTTAGACTGTACCTTCACAAATTCTTCCAGTCGTTCAATTTCAGCTTCAAGTTGATCAACGTATTCAGTTTATTCTTCTACAATTGATTTCCACTTATTGCAGCTCTTACATTTAATCTTAAGCTTAGTAATCGCATCCTTAAGTTGCACCTCAGGATCTACACAAGTTCTCAGTTGTTTTTCTCCATCAGTATCTTCTGACTTTTCAACAGTGGCCATCATAGAAGCATGGTTCCCAGTTTTGAATTCCGGTTCTTTTGACTTTTCAACAGTGGCCATCATATAAACATCCTTGAACGCCCCACATCGAAACAAGAGTCGGTAAAACAATCAATTTAAAATAAAGAAAGATAAGTACAAAGGTCACCCGAGTTAACCCATACTAGGATTTCATGTAGAAAAATATGGACATGGAGGAGAAAACATAGGGTCATGTTCTGATGGAGAGTGATAGAAAACATGTTTAGGAGAAAGTTAACCACAAGAAAAACACAAACTTGTGATGGGTTAAATAGTATTCGATTCCCCAGTAGGAAAAGTTAATAGACAACTTTTTTGTTTTAAGTTACTTTTTATTGAGGAATTTATTCATAAGGAAACATAATCACTTATCATGTTTACTTTCAACTTTTACTAGATTCCTTAATCAAACTCATATTTTTTTCCAAAAGACGAGTATTTAGGGAGACTTGTTCGCATTAAGAGTACTATAATCAAATTTTAGAGAATCACCTAATCCACCAAAGAGAACTATATACTTCCCATATCTTTAGACCTTAACCAAAACCAAAACCCAAAAGGTTAGTACATGGTCAGATAATCCAGAAAAGGATAACCCTTTAAAAATAAAATCTATGCTTAATCTCCAAAACTTTTCCAACAAAACCCAAAGTTCAACGAGGACTATCCGATAAACAATTTGCCCATAAAATTCTTCAAATTAAACCAATCTAAGATTGAAACTCAAATATTTGAAAGATTTAGTCACATAGTCTTCCAAGTTAAATCGTAACATTTATCTCCAAACAACATCAGTTGCTCCTAAAGTCTCGTATTGAAAAGTAATTAACCTAATCACATATCCTCCATGATAGGTTAATCATTTTCATAAATAACCCAAAATCAACTTACTCTTAATTCATAAAATCATATAACTAAAAAGAATCAATAAAACTAACCAAGGACTTCGCATAGTCCAGTGGTAGGTGATAAATACCAGTCGCACTTTGGTTGTGGGTTCGATTCCTGCAGCTTTGTCTGACGCGACGGGTAGTCACACAGTCATGTGTTGTCCTTTTTCCAAAACTATATAATTATCAAATCATTCCCCAAAAAGAGATAAAATCATCAAAAATAACAACAACATAATTTAACCTCAATTTTATCTCTTTCCTTTCACTTCCATCATAACATATAGTAACCCATAATTACCTCAAAAGTAAGGATCATATAAACTCTAATGGTTACCTTTATAATTATTACCTGAACTTCCACATAAATTGGTCATCTCGTACATTATGAATTAAAGATCATACCAAGGTTTAAGTGGTTGATCATGACTCCTTGATAGTTGGTTTAGAACAACCATGAGTTTCCTCATTGAATCCCACATTTTATCTAGTATCTTAATCATAGAACCACCACAGTTTCCTTCAAACCTGTTGTCTCTTTGGTGCCTGCTAGATCCATCCATTCACTAAAAACAGAAATGACAGTGTGAGTATATCAACAAAAACATCATGTACTAATGCGGAAGGTAAACACTAAGATACACTTACTCATTCACTTTATCTAAAACTAGGACTCTTTCTGAAATCCTAACCATTATGGTAATGCCACTTATGCTTAAAGAATACCCTAACCTCTAAAGTTATCTAAACCGACCTTTGATACCAACTATAAGGCCTCAGCCTTAAACCTTACTTAATCTTGAGTTATTACAAGATTACACATTGAGGATTTTTTCAGGTTTAGAGTTTTAGAGAATTAGATCATGAAACTTGCATTACATTCTACATTTAAACAAAGTGGTTACATAAAAGACAGTATTCATTCTTCCCATCAACGGAAACATATTTAAAATATAACATGGATTCTTTCTTGACACATCCTTGATACTATCATTACATCATGTACCTTTCCCTTGACCTATGAAAAACATTTCAAAAACTTGGGATGAGCATAAAAAGCTCAGTAAGGGTTATAAAAATATGGAAAGGAAACATGAGTTCATATATACATAAGAATGAAATCATACTTTACCCATAAAACATAGGCACTTTAACATACCTCATCAAATCATGAATAAATCATAGAAATCATAAGACATAAAGGTAACTTGAGGCATTCATAACATTCTTACGTAGGGAGTAACCCTCTTGGTTACGTTTGGAATACCCATCACAGTATATTCCCTAAATCTCTTCGTAGAAACCTTAACGTTTCACTCCTTCGCGTTACCCAATGCATTGGAGAGCTATATCGGGATCACCCGCCCTTAGTCTATCACGGAACCACCCATCTTCATAATAATGCCCAAGAACCTCACAATAATCGTATCACATAAAACATGCGTAAAGGAAACATAACATTTCCACCTTTCAATCACAGGATATCAATACCACACATTGATATAAAAATATTATGAAAACCATTTTCAACACCAAAATAAAAGAAAATTAAAACATGGTATTTATTTTTCTTTTTTAAAAAAAGGTATGGCTTGTAGAGGAAGCCGAAACTCAAATAATGGTCACAGCGGCGGAGAAGTTGTTGTCGCCGCCTACGTACGACAAAAACATTCCCTTTTTTCCTTTAGTAAACGCTTCGTATAAAAAAGATTCCTTTTGAATAAATGTAAAAGTCAAAGGGGTTTATACACCGTATAAAAGAAGGTTGTGTATAAAACAAAATATGCCTCAATGAAAAGAGATTGAGACGAAGTCCCATACAAAGACGGTATCCTTGGTTTAAGGATAAATCAATTACATAATTATGTGTGACAAACGAATACACCAAATATAAGTGGATATTAAGTGTAAAATAATCAAAGGTAATTCACACATATTCAAAGGATGACATATTCAATAACTACATGTTGAACCCAAAGAAATCGAAATTGGGTTAAGAAGTTCCCTTGACAACCTAACGGCGTCACATCAAAATGAGTTGATGAGAGATAAAAAGTGTATCTCATCACTTGGACATAAAATTTACATCAATAAGGATATATGAGAACATATCCCAACATAAAAATATGTAAATTAAAAGACTCAACAAAAAAAGTCTTTTAAAAAGAAGAGGGTAAAATGTTCCCTTACCGACTTGGGTATCTTTCAAAACATACACCCCAAGAAAGAAGGACAATACATCATTGATGTAAATACTCATAAACAAAAGTATATTACACAAAGAGTAGAATAATGGGCAGTACATACACCACTCAAAGAAAATTGTGGCAAATGTAGCATAAATCTCACGGGAATAATAGTGAGATGAAAAATCCCTTACGAAAACTCGGCATCCTAACGGCGTGACATAAAACTTACAAAAACGGATTGATGAGATCAAATAGGATATTTCATCATATTAAAAAAAAGTTTATAGAAAGAGGAATATAAAAGAACATCCCCCAACATAACAAAGAGGAGCTTAAAAGAAGTGACATAAAGGAGAGTACTTAAAAAGAAAGAGAGAGGTTAAATCTCTTACGAAAATTCGGCAGCCTAATGGTGCCACTCAAAACTTCCAAAATGGATTGATGAGAGAGAATAGGGTCTCTCATCACATGAACATAAAAATTATAGTAAGATTAATATAAAATAACATCCTAATAACAATAAAGATGATCTTTAAAAGGAATGACATAAAAGAGTGTACTTAAAAAGAAAGAGTGGAGTAGGATCCCTTACCTCAAGTCCAACTTGTCTTGTTCATTTATTTATATTCCTGAATAATAAACTTTGGTCAATTAATAATTGTCTAAGTACCTCCTTTAGAGATTATTATTCAGTTCATATCACATATTATAATGTTATAATAATTGTTTAATAATGTTAGTTCATATCAGACGTTTTTGTCGATGTTTGGTACATGAGTCAAAAATGAACTTGTTTAAAAAAAGATTGCCCATGTGGTTATAAGTAAATAATTTCCAGAATAGTATTAATGATTAAAATATCATATATATCCAGAAAATATTCATTTTATACTATTCCATATCATTTGGAGATAAAAAAACGAAAAGCATCGTTCATGGAGATGGTAGGTCGTACGTACGTATGAACACTACTTTCATTTTTTTGTCATATTAATGGAATTAAAACAAAATAAGAGAGAGATATATATGTTATAATTCCAGAATGATATCCAAAATTTAGATGTAATATATTAAATATATATCCATTATATATATGTACTTATAATATTACATAACATTTTGAGATAAGAAATGAAATGTACCGTTCATGGAGACGGTAAGTCGTACGTACGCATGAACGCTACTTCCATTTCCATTTCATATTTAATGGAATTAAAACATAATGATACATAATAGTATTTTAATTCCAGTATGTTATCATATATAATATCTTTAAATATATCCTTTATACGTACCACATATGGTATTAATGAATCAAATCACTTTGAGGGGGCGGTAGTCCGCACTTCCTTAAATGAAGATATCGCGTTTACCCATAATGGAATCCATAAAGGTATGCCATAAATAAAAAATACAGAAGCTTAAGTAAAACATAAACATATTAGATAACATATATAAATACAGTGTCATCTTATTGGCCACCTTTGAAGGTGTTAGAAGAATGTTGAACAATCATCGTTTCGGGAGACAGAAATTCGCCATCCACGGAAACAGTATGTTCTTTTACCATTAGATGTAGGTGTGTGTAAGTGTAGCTCTAATCCTTCTTATAACAACATCTTAGTATATTGAAGATACTGGATTTGTTACAAAATAAATGAATAAAAATATTTTAGGAGGTTGGAAAAGCAAAATAAAACAAAAGGACACAAGTGAAGACATTACCTTAAAATCGGGTAACTCCCTTTGGTTTGAGCTCAAAGGCTTCCTTGGAAAGACTTCTGCCCAAAGTGAGGCTTCAAGGAGTAAAAGAAGGAAGTGGAGAGACAAAATGGGCAGGGTTTGGCCGATCCAAAGGCTTTGGGAGTGTGGGTAAGGAGGTAGAGGTGGGGGCCTTTTATAAGATGAGAGGAGGGGCACTCTTGTAAAGTTACAAAATGTTACTTTATTTTCAAAAGAGTTTCAGTTTTTAAAGGTCTCACATTGATGTATTTCAAGGATAAGGTGATAAGAGTTCGAAATCCACTCATACAATAGGTTTTGGACATGTGTAGGTCTTAGATATTACATTATCTTTCCATTTTATTTAAATCATTAAATAATGAGGTCATCGCTGCATCATCATGATGTCATAAATAATTTAATTTATTTAATGTCTAAAAATTATAAAAAAAATACTATTATGTAGGAAATCGTTTTAGCTTTCCAATGACTATTTATAGTTAAAAATATGAATTTTATGACCCCATGTAAAAATTGTTTTAGTAAAACATATCATGTTTGTGTCATTTTTACTTTAACATTAAATAAAAAGATATTTATGTCATTTTCCAACCAGTGGCCCCATGGGGTCCCCAAGTTGACCCATGGATTTTCTAGGTCGGCCATGACACATCAAATGAGGGTAGGACATGTGTCTAGGTAATTTAATTTTATTAAAACATTATTCTTACCATAAACTACACTAATTACCTCTAATCGCGATTAAAAACTTAATAAGTTACTATTCACCAAAAAATTATTTTTATCCCATTGAACCACATTTTACTTCTTAATGACAACCATGTATGTCGGATTTTTGAAATTCAAAACACAAATATGGCAAAATTTCATTTAAACGGAAAAATCAGTTTTTATAAGTACCACTTAGTGGTTTCACTATTCATCAAAAATTGAAGTTTTTCAGAAAAATCCCAAAAATTCACCCTAAGATATATTTGATATTCCAAATTCAAAAATGGAGTCTATTTTACAAAATTCAAAACATATAAGTCACATTAATTAATTTAATAATTAATTCCCGCTGTCAGAGCAAATAGCGTGTTTTTATGAAACAATAAGTATCAAAAGATTGACACTAGTTTAAGTCTGATTTCAAAGTGAAATTAATTCCAATGACCACTATTGGATTTAATGGTAAAAATATATTCTAATTTCACTTTAAAACCAATTCAAAAGATAATCTAATCATATAAATAAATTATATTAAAAATATGTTTTGAATTAAAATACAACATTTTACACTATTCATTAAAAAAATGAACTTTATCGGAAAGATACCAAAAATTTACACAAAGTAAATTTTGATGTCCCGATTCTTAAGAAGAGTTTTATTTGGTCCAATAGAATGTATAAGAGTGAACAAAACTATATTTAATGACGGTTCGCCATCAAAAGGCGATAAGTGAACCTTTAGTGAAAACTCGGGCATATACGCCTAAAATTGAATTCTTTCCGTATTTTAAGTATTTATCCATTATTGGATAAATGTAAAAACATTTAAAAACATATATAATCATATTTTAGTTATTTCTATCCATTTTCGCCAATACAACGGCTACATGTTGACTACCATTTAAAATAATATTATTTTATTATTAGAGTGCAACGTAAGATTCTCAAGAAACTCGTTGTTGCGTGTTGGGTACGCCATCGAGCATAGCGTCCCCTTTAAAGTCATCTTAATATTTTATTCACAAATATGGATAAATATGAAAATGTCATATTCTTCATTTACCTGGGGTGTTACATCCTTCCCCCCCTTTTGGGAATTGTGTCCTCGCAATTTTAAAATTGAACTTGGAAACATCCTTGAACGTCCCACATCAGAACAAGAGTCGGTAAAACAATCACTTTAAAATAAAGAAAGATAAGTACAATGGTCACCCGAGTTAACCCATACTAGGATTCCATGTAGATAAATATGGAAATGGAGGAGAAAACATAGGGTCATGTTCTGATGGAGAGTGATAGAAAACATGTTTAGGAGAAAGTTAACCACAAGAAAATCATAAACTTGTGATGGGTTAAACGGTATTCGATTCCCCAGTAGGAAAAGTTAATAGACAACTTTTTTGTTTTAAGTTACTTTTTATTGAGGAATTTATTCATAAGGAAACATAATCACTTATTATGTTGACTTTCAACTTTTACTAGATTCCTTAATCAAACTCATATTTTTTTCCAAAAGACGAGTATTTAGGGAGACTTGTTCGCATTAAGAGTACTATAATCAACTTCTAGAGAATCACCTAATACACCAAAGAGAACTATATACTTCCCATATCTTTAGAACTTAACCAAAACCAAAACCAAAAAGGTTAGTACAAGGTCAGATAATCCAGAAAAGGATAACCCTTTAAAAAGAAAATCTATGCTTAATCTCCAAAATTTTTCCAACAAAACCCAAAGTTCAACGAGGACCATCCGATAAACAATTTGCCCATAAAATTATTCAAATTAAACCAATCTAAGATTTAAAACCAAATATTTGAAGGATTTAGTCACATAGTCTTCCAAGTTAAATCGTAACATTTATCTCCAAACAACATCAGTTGCTCCTAAAGTCTCGTATTGAAAAGTAATTAACCTAATCACATATCCTCCATGATAGGTTAATCGTTTTCATAAATAACCCAAAATCAACTTACTCTTAATTCATAAAATCATATAACTAAAAAGAATCAATCAAAATAACCAGGGACTTCACGTAGTCCAGTGGTAGGCGATAAATACCAGTCGCACTTTGGTTGTGGGTTCGATACCCGCAGCTTTGTCCGACGTGATGGGTAGTCACACGGTCTGCGTGTTGTCCTTTTTCCAAAACTATATAATTATCAAATCATTCCCCAAAAAGAGATAAAATGATCAAAAATAACCACAACATAATTTAACCTCAATTTTATCTCTTGCCTTTCACTTCCATCATAACATATAGTAACCCATAATTACCTCAAAAGTAAGGATCATATAAACTCTGATGGTTAGCTTTATAATTATTACCTGAACTTCCACATCGATTAGTCATCCCGTACATGATGCATTAAAGATCATACCAAGGTTCAAGTGGTTGATCATGACTCCTTGATAGTTGGTTTAGAACAACCACGAGTTTCCTCATTGAATCCCCCATTTTATCTAGTATCTTAATCATAGAACCACCACAGTTTCTTTCAAACCTGTTGTCTCTTTGGTGCCTGCTAGATCCATCCATTCACTAAAAACAGAAATGACAGTGTGAGTATATCAACAAAACCATCATGTACTAATGAGGAAGGTAAACACTAAGATACAATTACTCATTCACTTTATCTAAAACTAGGACTCTTTCTGAAATCCTAACCATTATGGTAATGCCACTTATGCTTAAAGAATAACCTAACCTCTAAAGTTATCTAAACCGACCTTTGATACCAACTACAAGGCACCAGCCTTAAACTTTAATTAATCTTGAGTTATTACAAGATTACACATTGAGGATCTTTTCAGGTTTAGAGTTTTAGAGAATTAGATCATGAAACTTGCATTATATTTCACATTTAAACAAAGTGGTTACATAAAAGATATTATTCATTCTTCCCATCAACAGAAACATATTTAAAATAAAACATGGATTCTTTCTTGACACATCCTTGATGTTATCATCACATCATGTACCTTTCCCTTGACCTGTGAAAAACATTTCAAAAACATGGGATGAGCATAAAAAGCTCAGTAAGGGTTATAAAAATATGGAAAGGAAACATGAGTTCATATATACATAAGAATGAAATCATACTTTACCCATAAAACATAGGCACTTTAACATACCACATCAAATCATGAATAAATCATAGAAATCATAATACATAAAGGTAACTTGAGGCATTCATAACATTCTTACGTAGGGAGTAACCCTCTTGGTTACGTTTGGAATACCCATCACAGTATATTCCCTAAATCCCTTCGGAGAAACCTTAACGTTTCACTCCTTCGCGTTACCCAATGCATTGGAGAGCTATATCGGGCTCACCCGCCCTTAGTCTATCACGAAACCACCCGTATTCATAATAATGTCCAAGAACCTCAACATAATCGTATCACATAAAACATGCGTAAAGGAAACATAACATTTCCACCTTTCAATCACAAGATATCAATACCACACATTGATATAAAAATATTATGAAAACCATTCTCAACACCAAAATAAAAGAAAAGTAAAACATGATATTTATTTTTCTTTTTTAAAAAATGGTATGGCTTGTAGAGGAAGCCGAAACAAAAATAATGGTCACAGCGGCAGAGAAGTCGTTGTCGCCGCATACGTACGACAAAAACATTCCCTTTTGTCGTTTAGTAAACGCTTCGTATAAAAAGATTCCTTTTGAATAAATGTAAAATTAAAAGGGGTTTATACACCGTATAAAAGAAGGTTGT
Source organism: Viscum album (assembly GCA_963277665.1). Classification (NCBI taxonomy): domain Eukaryota; kingdom Viridiplantae; phylum Streptophyta; class Magnoliopsida; order Santalales; family Viscaceae; genus Viscum; species Viscum album. The sequence continues at coordinate 1,250,359,658 of OY728146.1, read as the reverse complement.
GTATAAAACAAAATATGCCTTAATGAAAGGAGATTGAGACGAAGTCCCATACAAAGACGGTATCCTTGGTTTAAGGATAAATCAATTACATAATTATGTGTGACAAACGAATACACCAAATATAAGTGGATATTAAGTGTAAAATAATCAAAGGTCATTCACACATATTCAAAGGATGACATATTCAATAACTACATGTTGAACCCAAAGAAATCGAAATTGGGTTAAGAAGTTCCCTTGACAACCTAACGGCGTCACATCAAAATGAGTTGATGAGAGATAAAAAGTTTATCTCATCACTTGGACATAAAATTTACATCAATAAGGATATATGAGAACATATCCCAACATAAAAATATGTAAATTAAAAGACTCAACAAAATAAGACTTTTAAAAAGAGGAGGGTGAAAGGTTCCTTTACCGACTTGGGTATCTTTCAAAACATACACCCCAAGAAAGAAGGACAATACATCATTGATGTAAATACTCATAAACGAAATTATATTACACAAAGAGTAGAATAACGGGCAGTACATACACCACTCAAAGGAAATTGTCGCAAATGTAGCATAAATCTCACGGGAATAATAGTGAGATGAAAAATCCCTTACGAAAACTCGGCATCCTAACGGTGCGACATAAAACTTACAAAAATGGATTGATGAGATCAAATAGGGTATCTCATCATATTAACATAAAGTTTATAGAAAGAGGAATATAAAAGAACATCCCCCAACATAACAAAGATGAGCTTAAAAGAAGTGACATAAAGGAGAGTACTTAAAAAGAAATAGAGAGGATAGATCTCTTACGAAAATTCGACAGCCTAACGGCGCCACTCAAAACTTCCAAAATGGATTTATGAGAGAGAATAGGGTCTCTCATCACATGAACATAAAAATTACAGTAAGATTAATATAAAATAACATCCCAATAACAAGAAAGATGATCTTTAAAAGGAATGACATAAAAGAGTGTACTTAAAAAGAAAGAGTGGAGTAGGATCCCTTCCCTCAAGTCCAACTTGTCTTGTTCATTTCTTTATATTCCTGAATAATAAACTTTGGTCAATTAATAATTGTCTAAGTACCTCCTTTAGAGATTATTATTCAGTTCATATCACATATTATAATGTTATAATAATTGTTTAATAATGTTAGTTCGTATCAGACGTTTTTGTCGATGTTTGGTACATGAGTCAAAAATGAACTTGTTTAAAAAAAGATTGCTCATGTAGTTATAAGTAAATAATTTCCAGAATAGTATTAATGATTAAAATATCATATATATCCAGTAAATATTCATTTTATACTATTCCATATCATTTGGAGATAAAAAATGAAAAGCACCGTTCATGGAGACGGTAAGCCGTACGTACATATGAACACTACTTTCATTTTTTGTCATATTAATGGAATTAAAACAAAATGAGAGAGATATATATATATATGTTATAATTCCAGAATGATATCCATAATTTAGATGTAATATATTACATATATATCCATTATATATATGTAGTTATAATATTACATAACATTTTGAGATAAGAAATGAAATGTACCGTTCATGGAGACGGTAAGCCGTACGTACGCATGAACGCTACTTCCATTTCTATTTCATATTTAATGGAATTAAAACATAATTATACATAATATTATTTTAATTCCAGTATGGTATCATATATAATATCATTAAATATATCCTTTATACTTACCACATATGGTATTAACGAATCAAATCACTTTGAGGGGGCGGTAGTCCGCACTTCCTTAAATGAAGATATCGCGTTTACCCACAATGGAAACCATAAAGGTATGCCATAAATAAAAAATACAGAAGCTTAAGTAAAACATAAAAATATTAGATAACATATATAAATATAGTTTCATCTTAATGGCCACCTTTGAAGGTGTTAGAAGAATGTTGAACAATCATCGTTTCGAGAGGCAGAAATTCGCCATCCACGGAAACAGTATGTTCTTTAACCATTAGATGTAGGTGTGTGTAATTGTAGCTCTAATCCTTTTTATAACAACATCTTAGTATATTGAAGATACTGGATTTGTTACAAAATAAATGAATAAAAAGAGTTTAGGGGGTTGGAAAAGAAAAATAAAACAAAAGGACACAAGTGAAGACATTACCTTAAAATCGGGTAACTCCCTTTGGTTTGAGCTCAAAGGCTTCCTTGGGAAGACTTCTGCCCAAAGTGAGGCTTCAAGGAGTAAGAGAGGGAAGTGGAGAGACAAAATGGTCAGGGTTTGGCCGAGCCAAAGGATTTGGGAGTGTGGGTAAGGAGGTAGAGGTGGGGGCCTTTTATAAGAGGAGAGGAGGGGGACTCTTGTAAATTTACAAAATGTTACTTTATTTTTAAAAGAGTTTTGGTTTTTAAAGCTCTCACATTGATGTATTTCAAGGATAAGGTGATAAGGGTTCGAAATCCACTCATCCAATAGGTTTTGGACATGTTTAGGTCTTAGATATTACATTATCTTTCCATTTTATTTAAATCGTTAAATAATGAGGTCATCGCTGCATCATCATGATGTCATAAATAATTTAATTTATTTAATGTCTAAAAATTATAAAAAAAATACTATGATGTAGGAAATCTTTTTAGCTTTCCAATGACTATTTATAGTCAAAAATATGACTTTTATAACCCCATGTAAAAATTGTTTTAGTAAAACATATCATGTTTGTGTCATTTTTACTTTAACATTAAATAAAAAGATATTTATGTCATTTTCCAACCAAAGTGGCTCAATGGGGTCCCCAAGTTGACCCATGGATTGTCTAGGTCGGCCATGACACATCAAATGAGGGTAGGACATGTGTCTAGGTCATTTCAGTTTATTAAAATATTATTCTTACCATAAACTACACTAATTACCTCTAATCGCGATTAAAAACATAATAAGTTACTATTTGCCAAAAAATTATCTTTATCCCATTGAACCACATTTTACTTCTTAATGACAACCATTTATGTCGGATTTTTGAAATTCAAAACACAAAGATGGAAAATTTTCATTTAAACGGAAAAATCAGTTTTTATAAGTACCACTTAGTGGTTTCACTATTCATCAAAAATTGAAGTTTTTCAGAAAAATCCCAAAAATTCACCCTAAGATATATTTGATATTCCAAATTCAAAAATGAAGTCTATTTTACAAAATTCAAAACATATAAGTCACATTAATTAATTTAATAATTAATTCCCGCTGTCAGAGCAAATATCATGTTTTTATGAAATAATAAGTATCAAAAGATTGACACTAGTTTAAGTCTGATTTCAAAGTAAAATTAATTCCAATGACCACTATTGGATTTAATGGTAAAAATATATTCTAATTTCACTTTAAAACCAATTCAAAAGATAATCTAATCATATAAATAAATTAGATTAAAAAGAGGTTTTGAATTAAAATACAACATTTTACACTATTCATTAAAAAAATGAACTTTATCGGAAAGATACCAAAAATTTACACAAAGTAAATTTTGATGTCCCGATTCTTAAGAAGAGTTTTATTTGGTCCAATAGAATGTATAAGAGTGAACAAAACTATATTTAACGACGGTTCGCCATCAAAAGGCGATAAGTGAACCTTTAATGAAAACTAGGGCATATACGCCTAAAATTGAATTCTTTCCGTATTTTAAGTCTTTATCCTTTATTGGATAAATGTAAAAACATTTAAAAACATATATAATCATATTTTAGTTATTTCTATCCATTTCCGCCAATACAACGGCTACATGTTAACTACCATTTAAAATAATATTATTTTATTATTAGAGTGCAACGTAAGATTCTCAAGAAACTCATTGTTGCGTGTTGGGTACACCATCGAGCATAGCGTCCCCTTTAAAGTCATATTAATATTTTATTCACAAATATGGATAAATATGAAAATGTCATATTCTTCATTTACCTGGGGTGTTACATCCTTCCCCCCATTTGGAAATTGCGTTCTCGCAATTTTAAAATTGTGCTTGGAAACATCCTTGAACGTCCCACATCGGAACAAGAGTCGGTAAAACAATCACTTTAAAATAAAGAAAGATAAGTACAAAGGTCACCCGAGTTAACCCATACGAGGATTCCATGTAGAAAAATATGGACATGGAGGAGAAAACATAGGGTCATGTTCTGATGGAGAGTGATAGAAAACATGTTTAGGAGAAAGTTAACCACAAGAAAATCACAAACTTGTGATGGGTTAAACGGTATTCGATTCCCCGGTAGGAAAAGTTAATAGACAACTTTTTTGTTTTAAGTTACTTTTTATTGAGGAATTTATTCATAAGGAAACATAATCACTTATCATATTGACTTTCAACTTTTACTAGATTCCTTAATCAAACTCATATTTTTTTCCAAAAGACGAGTATTTAGGGAGACTTGTTCGCATTAAGAGTACTATAATCAACTTCTAGAGAATCACTTAATCCACCAAAGAGAACTATATACTTCCCATATCTTTATACCTTAACCAAAACCAAAACCAAAAAGGTTAGTACAAGGTCAGATAATCCAGAAAAGGATAACCCTTTAAAAAGAAAATCTATGCTTAATCTCCAAAATTTTTCCAACAAAACCCAAAGTTCAACGAGGACCATCCGATAAACAATTTGCCCATAAAATTCTTCAAATTAAACCAATCTAAGATTGAAACCCAAATATTTGAAGGATTTAGTCACATAGTCTTCCAAGTTAAATCGTAACATTTATCTCCAAACAACATCAGTTGCTCCTAAAGTCTCGTATTGAAAAGTAATTAAGCTAATCACATATCCTCCATGATAGGTTAATCATTTTCATAAATAACTCAAAATCAACTTACTCTTAATTCATAAAATCATATAACTAAAAATAATCAATCAAGCTAACCAGGGACTTCACGTAGTCCAGTGGTAGGTGATAAATACCAGTCGCACTTTGGTTGTGGGTTCGATTCCCGTAGCTTTGTCTGACGCGACGGGTAGTCACACGGTCTGCGTGTTGTCCTTTTTCCAAAACTATATAATTATCAAATCATTCCCCAAAAAGAGATAAAATCATCAAAAATAACCAAAACATAATTTAACCTCAATTTTATATCTTGCCTTTCACTTCCATCATAACATATAGTAACCCATAATTACCTCAAAAGTAAGGATCATATACACTCTAATGGTTACCTTTATAATTATTACCTGAACTTCCACATCGATTGGTCATCTCATACATGATGCATTAAAGATCATACCAAGGTTCAAGTGGTTGATCATGACTCCTTGATAGTTGGTTTAGAACAACCACGAGTTTCCTCATTGAATCCCCCATTTTATCTAGTATCTTAATCATAGAACCACCACAGTTTCCTTCAAACCTGTTGTCTCTTTGGTGCCTGCTAGATCCATCCATTCACTAAAAACAGAAATGACAGTGTGAGTATATCAACAAAACCATCATGTACTAATGAGGAAGGTAAACACTAAGATACACTTACTCATTCACTTTATCTAAAACTAGGACTCTTTCTGAAATCCTAACCATTATGGTAATGCCACTTATGCTTAAAGAATACCCTAACCTCTAAAGTTATCTAAACCGACCTTTGATACCAACTATAAGGCCTCAGCCTTAAACTTTACTTAATCTTGAGTTATTACAAGATTACACAATAAGGATCTTTTCAGGTTTAGAGTTTTAGAGAATTAGATCATGAAACTTTCATTACATTCCACATTTAAACAAAGTGGTTATATAAAAGACAGTATTCATTCTTCCCATCAACAGAAACATATTTAAAATAAAACATGGATTCTTTCTTGACACATCCTTGATGCTATCATCACATCATGTACATTTCCCTTGACCTGTGAAAAATATTTCAAAAACTTGGGATGAGCATAAAAAGCTCAGTAAGGGTTATAAAAATATGGAAAAGGAAACATGAGTTCATATATACATAAGAATGAAATCATACTTTACCCATAAAATATAGGCACTTTAACATACCTCATCAAATCATGAATAAATCATAGAAATCATAAGACATAAAGGTAACTTGAGGCATTCATAACATTCTTACGTAGGGAGTAACCCTCTTGGTTACATTTTGGAATACCCATCATAGTATATTCCCTAAATCTCTTCGGAGAAACCTTAACGTTTCACTCCTTCGCGTTACCTAATGCATTGGAGAGCTATATCGGGCTCACCCGCCCTTAGTCTATCACGGAACCACCCGTCTTCATAATAATGCCCAATAACCTCAACATAATCGTATCACATAAAACATGTGTAAAGGAAACATAACATTTCCACCTTTCAATCACAAAATATCAATACCACACATTGATATAAAAATATTATGAAAACCATTTTCAACACCAAAATAAAAGAAAAGTAAAACATGGTATTTATTTTTCTTTTTTAAAAAAAGGTATGGCTTGTAGAGGAAGCCGAAACTAAAATAATGGTCACAGCGGCGGAGAAGTCGTTGTCGCCGCATATGTACGACAAAAACATTCCCTTTTGTCGTTTAGTAAACGCTTCGTATAAAAAAGATTCCTTTTGAATAAACGTAAATGTCAAAGGGGGTTATACACCGTATAAAAGAAGGTTGTGTATAAAAGAAAATATGCCTCAATGAAAGGAGATTGAGACGAAGTCCCATACAAAGACGGTATCCTTGGTTTAAGGATAAATCAATTACATAATTATGTGTGAAAAACGAATACACCAAATATAAGTGGATATTAAGTGTAAAATAATCAAACTTCATTCACACAAATTCAAAGGATGACATATTCAATAACTACATGTTGAACCCAAAGAAATCGAAATTGGGTTAAGAAGTTCCCTTGACAGCCAAACGGCGTCACATCAAAATGAGTTGATGAGAGATAAAAAGTGTATCTCATCACTTGGACATAAAATTTACATCAATAAGGATATATGAGAACATATCCCAACATAAAAATATGTAAATTAAAAGACTCAACAAAAGAAGTCTTTTAAAAAGAGGAGGGTGAAAGGTTCCTTTACCGACTTGGGTATCTTTCAAAACATACACCCCAAGAAAGAAGGACAATACACCATTGATGTAAATACTCATAAACGAAAGTATATTACACAAAGAGTAGAATAATGGGCAGTACATACACCACTCAAAGGAAATTGTGGCAAATGTAGCATAAATCTCACGGGAATAATAGTGAGATGAAAAATCCCTTACGAAAACTCGGCATCCTAACGACGCGACATAAAACTTACAAAAATGGATTGATGAGATCAAATAGGGTATCTCATCATATTAACATAAAGTTTATAGAAAGAGGAATATAAAAGAACATCTCCCAACATAACAAAGAGGATCTTAAAATAAGTGACATAAAGGAGAGTACTTAAAAAGAAAGAGAGAGGTTAGATCTCTTATGAAAATTCGGCAGCCTAACGGCGCCACTCAAAACTTCCAAAATGGATTGATGAGAGAGAATAGGGTCTCTCATCACATGAACATAAAAATTACAGTAAGATTAATATAAAAGAACATCCCAATAACAAGAAATATTATCTTTAAAAGGAATGACATAAAAGAGTGTACTTAAAAAGAAAGAGTGGAGTAGGATCCCTTCCCTCAAGTCCAACTTGTCTTGTTCATTTCTTTATATTCCTGAATAATAAACTTTGGTCAATTAATAATTGCATAAGTACCTCCTTTAGAGATTATTAATCAGTTCATATCACATATTATAATGTTATAATAATTTTTTAATAATGTTAGTTCGTATCAGACGTTTTTGCCGATGTTTGGTACATGAGTCAAAAATGAACTTGTTTAAAAAAAGATTGCCTATGTAGTTATAAGTAAATAATTTCTAGAATAGTATTAATGATTAAAATATCATATATATCCAGTAAATATTCATTTTATACTATTCCATATCATTTGGAGATAAAAAATGAAAAGCACCGTTCATGGAGACGGTAGGCCGTACGTACATATGAACACTACTTTCATTTTTTGTCATATTAATGGAATTAAAACAAAATGAGAGAGATATATATATATATATGTTATAATTCCAGAATGATATCCATAATTTAGATGTAATATATTACATATATATCCATTATATATATGAACTTATAATATTACATAACATTTTGAGATAAGAAATGAAATGTACCGTTCATGGAGACGGTAAGTCGTACGTACGCATGAACGCTACTTCCATTTCTATTTCATATTTAATGGAATTAAAACATAATGATACAGAATATTATTTTAATTCCAGTATGGTATCATATATAATATCATTAAATATATCTTTTATACGTACCACGTATGGTATTAACGAATCAAATCACTTTGAGGGGGCGGTAGTCCGCACTTCCTTAAATGAAGATATCGCGTTTACCCATAATGGAAACCATAAAGGTATGTCATAAATAAAAAAAACAGAAGCTTAAGTAAAACATAAACATATTAGATATCATATATAAATATAGTGTCATCTTAATGACCACCTTTGAAGGTGTTAGAAGAATGTTGAACAATCATCGTTTCGGGAGGCAGAAATTCGCCATCCACGGAAACAGTATGTTCTTTAACCATTAGATGTAGGTGTGTGTAAGTGTAGCTCTAATCCTTCTTATAAAAACATCTTAGAATATTGAAGATACTAGATTTGTTACAAAAATAAATGAATAAAAAGAGTTTAGGGGGTTGGAGAAGCAAAATAAAACAAAAGGACACAAGTGAAGACATTACCTTAAAATCGGGTAACTCCCTTTGGTTTGAGGTCAAAGGCTTCCTTGAGAAGACTTCTGCCCAAAGTGAGACTTCAATGAGTAAGAGAGGGAAGTGGAGAGACAAAATGGGCAGGGTTTAGCCGAGCCAAAGGCTTTGAGAGTGTGGGTAAGGAGGTAGAGGTGGGGGCCTTTTATAAGAGGAGAGGATGGGTACTCTTGTAAAGTTACAAAATGTTACTTTATTTTCAAAAGAGTTTCGGATTTTAAAGGTCCCAGATGTATTTCAAGGATAAGGTGATAAGGTTTCGAAATCCACTCATCCAATAGGTTTTGGACATGTGTAGGTCTTAGATATTACATTATCTTTCCATTTTATTTAAATCGTTAAATAATGAGGTCATCGCTGCATCATCATGATGTCATAAATAATTTAATTTATTTAATGTCTAAAAATTATAAAAAAACTACTATGATGTAGGAAATCTTTTTAGATTTCCAGTGACTATTTATAGTCAAAAATATGACTTGTATAACCCCATGTAAAAATTGTTTTAGTAAAACATATCATGTTTGTGTCATTTTTACTTTAACATTAAATAAAAAGATATTTATGTCATTTTCCAACCAAAGTGGCTCCATGGGGTCCCCAAGTTTTCCAACGGATTTTCTTGGTCGGCCATGACACATCAAATGAGGGTAGGACATGTGTCTAGGTCATTTCATTTTATTAAAACATTATTCTTACCATAAACTACACTAATTACCTATAATCGCGATTAAAAACTTAATAAGTTGCTATTCTTCAAAAAATTATTTTTATCCCATTGAACCACATTTTACTTCTTAATGACAACCATGTATGTCGGATTTTTGAAATTCAAAACACAAAGATGGTAAAATTTCATTTAAACGGAAAAATTAGTTTTTATAAGTACCACTTAGTGGTTTCACTATTCATCAAAAATTGAAGTTTTTCAGAAAAATCCCAAAAATTCACCCTAAGATATATTTGATATTTAAAATTCAAAAATGAAGTCTATTTTACAAAATTCAAAACATATAAGTCACATTAATTAATTTAATAATTAATTCCCGCTGTCAGAGCAAATAGCGTGTTTTTATGAAACAATAAGTATCAAAAGATTGACACTAGTTTAAGTCTGATTTCAAAGTGAAATTAATTCCAACGACCACTATTGGATTTAATGGTAAAAATATATTCTAATTTCACTTTAAAACCAATTCAAAAGATAATCTAATCATATAAATAAATTAGATTAAAAAGAGGTTTTGAGTTAAAATACAACATTTTACACTATTCATTTTAAAAAATGAACTTTATCGGAAAGATACCAAAAATTTACACAAAGTAAATTTTGATGTCCCGATTCTTAAGAAGAGTTTTATTTGGTCCAATAGAATGTATAAGAGTGAACAAAACTATATTTAATGACGGTTCTCCATCAAAAGGCGATAAGTGAACCTTTAGTGAAAACTGGGGCATATACGCCTAAAATTGAATTCTTTCCGTATTTTAAGCCTTTATCTTTTATTGGATAAATGTAAAAACATTTAAAAACATATATAATCATATTTTAGTTATTTCTATCCATTCCCGCCAATACAACTGCTACATGTTAACTACCATTTAAAATAATATTATTTTATTATTAGAGTGCAACGTAAGATTCCCAAGAAACTCGTTGTTGCGTGTTGGGTACGCCGTCGAGCATAGCGTCCCCTTTAAAGTCATATTAATATTTTATTCACAAATATGGATAAATATGAAAATGTCATATTCTTCATTTACCTGGGGTGTTACAGCTTGGCTCTTTTTGAAGCAAAATTATAAGATTCTAATTTTCACTCTAGTATGGTATCCTTCTCACTCCCATTAGTAGAAAATCAACTCCATCATCATGAAAAATCAAGGAAATTGAACACCATTCAGTATTTCAGTAGTAAAAAATTCAATCTTCTCAAACATAATTTTTCTTGAAAGCTCTAGAAAAGGCACAAATTTCTTCTTCTACTATAATCTCCAAAAAGGCACAACTTCTTTTTTATTGAAAGATCCATAAATGGAACAACTTTCAACAAAATGGTTTTTTCAGAAGAAAACACATCTTTTCAACATTTTATTTTCCACCCAAAGTATCACTAAATGAGGTGCCACAATAAAATAAAGATTCCCCCACACTTAAATTCAACTAGATCATGCAATTTCACTTCAAGAGCAGGTTAGATAGGAAAAATTGGATTGTAATGTGGCTAACCTAACAGGATATTCATGGATTCTAAGGGATACAATGATTAAATGTATAAGGTAGGAAATAATGAATAATATTCTCTTGAAAAGGGGTCTTAAAAACCAATTAAATTCATCAATCATTTAAAACACAAGTACCTCGAACTCTCAACTTTTGAAATAAATAAATCAAATTTTGGTTAAAGCATGGTTTGGTTCTCTCAATAAGTGAGGTGAATGAAAATAATATGACAAAAATGGTTCATAATACTCATAAGAAAGTGATTTCAAATATAAATACAGTGATATGTGGCATGAGATTCAAAAATTAGAATAATTTTCATGAAATTCTCAAAAGGTTTGAACTTGAAACAAAGTCATTTTCAGTATTCATTTAAGCTCGGTTTCATGGAATAAATTGGTTCACTCATTGACATGAGTTTCAAAAATGGAAATTGTAATCATTTCAGCTCAAAAGTTTCAAAAACACACAAAAAATGAAAAATAAATACACAAAAATTTGAAAAAACATAATTTTTTTTGAAAAACAAACAAAAAATGAAAATCTTAAAAAAGAAAGGTTTTCTCCCCCGCACATAAATGATGCAGTGTCCACAATGCATTCAAATGGATTTAAAATGTAAACAGATTTGAAATCGAATCACAACAATCAAGAAAGTGTAAAGGATAGGTACAACCTGACTTATTGGTAGTGCAACATTGAGTTAATCTCCTAAGTGTTGCAAACTGAAAACCTGTAAGCAAAATAACAAAATAAAACATAAGATATTTTTTAAAATAAATGAAAATAGAAATAGGATGAGAAAATAAGGAAAGATCTTAGTTTAATCCCCCAAGTGGGTCCTAGCTTTTGATTGCCTCCAGATGGGAAGTTTTAGTTGGTTATCCCCAATTTGATGGTGGGTTGAGTTTCTTTGTGATGAACCAACAAAACTTATTCTTTACATCTTACACTTCTCCCTTTTTTGTTGAGAAATCCATGGGCATAGTAAACCAAATCCACCCCTAAGACAATAAGATACAACTTTCTTGGTTGGGATAGGATAAAGAATGAGTCCTCTTTCTTGTTTTCCACTTGCACAACTTCTTCTTCATTGTCCAGTGATTTCTCAAGGTATGCTTCATCAATGGAATAATCAAAGGGAATGTCAGAGTGTAATTATATTTGAACAAAATTAAAGCATTAAGTGTCAATATAAAATTCTTCCCATTAAAATTAAGCATCATGCGTCTCTTTTTCCTCTGTCAAAGCCACTTAGATCTCCTCTTGAACTCCCTCCAATAAATTATCAACATGTTTGTGGAGCTCTATATGTTCCTCATCGGGTGCATATTCTTTTTCTTCCTCATCCACCAAGGCAATACAAGTGTTGTCCGAATCTAAAAAATTAAAACTAGGGGAAGTAGTACTCAATTCATAATCTATAAAATCGGAATGAAAAGAGCTTAGAAAAAATATTATCTCTCTTAAGTGGCTCGACATCAATTGATTATTCAGTGGAAAGTTCCTCATTGAGTTGAATTTCACTAGGTAGAGGTAGGTAGTCAGGCTCCTCTATTTGAAAGATGAGTGTAGAATTCACTTCCACCATTGGTTTTGATTTTTTTTAGGTTGAGGTCCTTTATCCAATGTAACTTCATCCTTGGACTTCAATATTTGATCATCATTTTTAAGTTGATTTACCATGTCCATCATTTCTTGAAGTGAGATACCTGTAACATAGTCATTCATCATTTTATTGGCCAAAACATGGAGTTCTTGAACCTTTTCAAAAGGGTCATCTCATCATTATCTATCATTTCTCCTTACACCTATGAGTTATCAATCCAAGAAGAATAATTGCAGTAGGCATACATCATGAATTTTTTTACTTTTTTTAAGTAAAAGAAAGGAAAATGTTTACAAAATGTTAGAATTATATTGTTGGCACAACCTCCTCGGCAATGACGCTAAGTTTTGACACATGCTTATCGTGGGATGTGAAAAAAATCCTAAGTTAAAATGCAGTATAGTGGTTGACCTAGGTTTTCTCTAGAGAGGAGTGCAGAACAATCAAGATATTACCTTAAATTTGAGAAAGAAGTGAAGGTTGTTCTTAAAATTGTTTGAGTTAGAAAAAAATAAAGTAACAAAACAAAAGAAATCAATAAAGAAAAATATTGTAAAAAATTGGCAAAGGTATTGAAAATTGTGGTATGAATTGAGTGATCAGGTCGGGATTGGTTTTCCAATTACAATGATATCATAGTTCCAATTTATCCAATCCTCTTCTACTAAGCCGAATCAAGTGATATTTCATGATCGCTTCCTCTCACTCCATTGGTTAAATAGTGATGGTGAGAGTAAACATTGCCAAGATCTCATCTCGATCTACTCTCCTTCCTATGTTTGAAAGAGTTACATTGAATGCCCTCAATTAACTTGGGCAATTCCTGATTGGGTCTTGTTTATCCCAAACAATCAAGAATATCCACTACCCCTCCCACACGTACCGACAATCGCCAAGTACTTCACCACTAATCCATGATCTATTCCATAATATATAGACCATAACCTAGTAGAGGGAGAAAATGATCATTGACCAAACCAACAATAACAACAGAATCTAAAACCAAATATGATCATACTTGATAATAAAAACTGTTATTAGAAATTGAACCCCACTTCGCAAAAGAGAGAAAAGATTTTATACCATTAAGTGCAAGAACTCACGCATTACAAAAAGAAAAACCTCTCCTTCCCCAATCTCTATAAGGATTACCCCTCCATGCGAAGGGTATCCGTGAAGAATGGGGAAGAAGAATAAATTATAAAACTAAAAAGAAAGAAAAGTGGGAAAACATTTGGATGGAGTCCTCTTTCTCCTCCAACTGAAATAAAATCATTTTGACATATTTAGGGCAAGATATGCCTCATTAACTATGGTGGGCTCCATTCTATCGTTCAGAAAATTCTTTCCACTTCATTTATTTTTCTGGGCCAATGGATTTAGAATTGGATCTTGATCAAGAAACAAAACATTAATCCCATGAACAAAGGAAGCCTAAAAAAGGAATAACTAAATTTGGATCAAAATTTTAAGAGACATTTCTGAAATACAAAATCTCTAGAAAACTGCTAAATTTCCATGTAAAGACCCATAAATTTCATATAATTTTTTTTAAAATTATTTGGGATTAGTACGAGTCTGTGGAAATTGACGGCGCTTGATTTCAAGGCCCGGGGTGCCCGGAACGGAATTTTGAACTTTTTTTAATGTGTGTTCAGTAAACATGCAGGCGACGTTTTTTATCTTTTGAACCAGTGCTCAGAATTGAAATATGAGGGCACCGTTGAATCCGTAGCGTCGAGATTCGCTTAAGGGAGGTTTAACTTCGACCGCAGTAGGTCGGGTGGAAAAGTTAGTTTTGTGACTTTTTTAAGAATAATAAAACAACACAAAAATGTTATTTTATTTTTCTACCAGTGGATGAGCGGCGGTGGCTGGACCGCTGAGTTTTCAATCCATTTAATGGATTCACTCTTCTATTGTGTAACCACTCCTCATCTAATTTATGTGGTTCATTAATTTCACTGATTAATGAAATCATTAATTGAAAGGAGAGTTAAACTCTTAACTCCTCCTTTTAATTATTTACATCATTGGTAAATAGGGGGAATTGGTGATATTGTGGGAGAACTTCGATGAAGCACTGACGAACTTCCCTCCAACGAAGAACGGGGACTCGAACGACGTCGTTGTAGGAATCAATCCGGGATCGACGAATGTCGGTGACTTCATCAAACAAGGATTCTTCTTCCACAACCGCGACATCTTCTTTGAATCTGAGGGAGGGGTTTTGTTTAAATTCAAGTGAATTGTTTCTTTTTCTCATTCTTGAAAAGAATGATGAATCGTGGAAGTATTGAATGGGTTATAGTTTATATATGATGAATTAATTGTAGCCCGCTTGTTATGAAGCTAACGCAGAGGGTGGGGACCAAACGAACAAGGCTAGAACCCTCCGTCGCTTCGGTTTTTGTCGTGTTCTTCATGGGAGAAGTTAAAACTCGATGACAAATTGAATCTGAAAGTCACACAGTGATGACATTATCTTGGGAGGCTCGTAGGAACGTTCGGAAGAAAAAACGGACCACTGAAATTCACCTGGTGGGTCACGGAAGATGGCGACAGCCGGCATCGATCGGCCACAGTGGCAGCAGGCAGCGCGCCACCGCGAGCCATGAAGGGAAGTCGCGGCATCGAGCCGCAGCGGTAGCAGAGGCGGCCAACCCTCAGCCGACTACGTTGGTAGAAGGCGGAGAGTCGTCACGCGCCGCGGAGAAGGGCGTCGTGGCATAGGGGACCAGCACCCCATGGGTCCCGCTAATAGGGGCAGCGCCACATGGTGTCACTGATTAATTACCCGAATGGTTTTGTTGTTCGGGAATGAGGTCCACCACCAAGCTGGCGGACCACGCTAGCTAGCAGGCTGAGCCCGCCGAGGCGGGCCGGGACGAGCCCGCCGCGACCCAGCCTACCTAGGCCGGCCCAACCGGTTCGGGCCGGACCGAGTCGGACCCGGGTCGACCCGAACCGGGTCGGGTCGAGTGGATCGGGTCGGGTCGGGCCGGACTGGGTCGAACCCAGGTCGGCCTGAACCGGGTCGGGTCAGACCAGACCCGGACCCTTTTTGTCCCAGATACGCTTAGAAAGGTTGTATCTTACAAACCAGACGTCTGTTTGATGAACCGTCTACGGCGCTGGAAACCTTGGAACGAGATAGTCCTTTTGAGATACTCCACCTGAGTTTTGGAGAAATTTGGAGTATGACCGGGTTGGATCGAACCCGAATCCAACCGGGCCATCAGTACTAAAATGACTATAACTCACAGACCGAGCATTCGATTTGTGTGTCGTCTGTCGCGTTGGGACCCTTACAACATAGAGGTACTTTGGGTTACTCCTTTGTGGAACTTCGTGGAAGTTGATGCATGAATGATATCTTGAGGAGTAGATACTACGGAACTCAAGCGCATTGGGTGCGGGGAATCTTGTGGCTGGCTGTCAATTGAAAAGCGACCCTATGTGGACCAATATCATAGCGACCCTGTGTGGATCAGCATTCTCGCAACCCTGTGTGGATCAACATTCATAAAGACCCTGTGTGGATAAACAACATAAAGACCCTATGTGGATCAGCATTCTAGCGACCCTGTGTGGATCAACAATGCGCGACCCAACAAGGACCAGCCTTAGAGCGGCCCATCGTGGATCAGCGACATATGACCCTGTGTGGATCGACAATGGAACAAATTCTTCATGGTTTAGTTGTGGAACTTCCTAATGGAATAAAATGATATATCTTAAGACTAATCATCTTTATTCCCAAACTCTGAGTTGTATACCTGGTTTGAGTTGAGTCTTTTACTTTGTTCTTTGTGATTGAGATCATGCTTTGTGGTTTTTCCTTTGTGGAATTCTGAGAGACCTTCGGGGGTCTCGGGGTCCCTACTGGGTATTGTTATACTCACCCTTGCACAGGCGTCACCTGCACCTTGTTGTGTCTTGTGTAGACGACGAGCATCTTTGACTGAGTCTCGAGGAGCCAGGACTAAACGGAGTACAGAGGTGACCGGTTGACGTGGAGAGCCGCAGTGATGAGTTGTACCTACCCTTCATGTAGGATCCTTGGCAGACTACCTCATGAGTTATTTTCCATTTTTCTGTATTTCCATTTCAGTTGGGCTTGTATTCTGGCCCCTTTTGCTTTAGTACTTACTTTTACACTGTAGTGGTTTTTAGTTGTGGTTGCACCTTTCTTCTTCTGTTGTGTTTTACTTGTGCACAGTGTACCCTGTCTGTGTGTGTACAGGTTTTGAGGCAACGCCTTCCCATTTTAGGGAAATGCCTTTTCGATGCTAGTCGTCAACCCCTGGCCTATGGAAAGTGGGCTTAGGGTAGTCACGGCACAGGCCTCGGGGGACGGGTCGTGACAAAGTGCTATCAAAGGAGTTGGTTCTACCATAAGAACTAAGTGTCTGTGTTTCAAATGGAGCAATAGAGTTAAGTGTCTTGAGTTCGTATTTCAGTTCAGGGAGTCCAGTGTTAGTGCGGTGGTCAGCGTATCCATACACCATGACCCTAAATTCTGTTTTCCGAATCGGTACATGAAAACACTAATTGCGTGTGTTTTCGAAATGTTTTTCTTTTTGATCTCTTTTGAGTTAGCTCACCAGGTATAAATTATTGATCGTGGTTCATCTTGATTCTCTTTCAAGATGCCTCCACGCAGACAGCCAGTCGGGATTCCAATGCGTGACCATGAGGATGGTCCACAAAGTGATGAGGCTTCAGTACATGGATTGTTGCCCAAGATGGTACCTTCGGGTGGTGTCCCAACGATACCATTGCCCGTTGGTCAGCAGTTACTACTGGTGTTATCAGTAGCGGACACTTACAGGAACAGTGACTTACACGAGTTTCAGTGACCGATACCCCTCAGGTTCTGAGGCGAGACAGATCCCCAGGCAGTTGAGGACTGGTTGGAGGCTATAGCATGAGTTTTTTGCTTGGTTGAGACAACAGCAGAGCAGATGGTGATCCTAGCTGCTAACCTCTTCCAGGGCACAATAGGGAGATGGTGGAGCCTGATGCTCCAGTTACATGAGGAGGCGACCCTCACCTAGACGGACTTCGAGAGCCTCTTCAGGGTGGAGTTCGTTCCAGCGACACTACGCTCTGTGTGTATTCAGGAGCTCATGCACTTACAGCAAGGCAGTCTGACAGTAGACCAGTACTCGGAGAGGTTCATTGACCTATCACGCTACTCCATCGACGTGGTATGAGACCCTTTCTTCAGGGCCCAAACCTTTGAGTAGGGTCTCCGGTGGGAGATCAGAGCGTCAATGATATCGCTCAATATCCTGACACAGGATGGAGTTCTCAAGCAATCATTACTGGTGGATATATTCTTAGCTGAGGAGGCACCGACGGTGAGAGCCACCACCGGACGATAGGTAGCTGAGTCATCTGTAGCAGGCAGTAGGAAGATGACGCAAAGGTCCAAGCGGGCCAGACCTTCCGGAGGACGACCCCAGGACGTAGGGTCAGAGGTGCAGAGCTCACGAGGTAGAGCAAGCCAGAAAAGGATCAGACTATGCTTCATGTGCAGCGGGTAGGGCCACATGGCTCGCGACTGCCCGACCCACCGCACCGACAATCAGCAGACGGTTGAGGGACCGTCGAGGTAGAGGTAAAGATTCGAGCGAGGAGCTCCACAGGACGGCGGACGTGGCCAGGGAGCAGGCCGTGCAGCAGGCGATGGGAGGCGATTTGAGGTTCTACTGCCACCACCTCCATGTGTTCCACCCAGACCTCAGGGAGCAGGCGGACAGGGATGAGCTCAGCTTCAGGAAGCTGAGACCTATGACCATGGTGCTCCAGAGAAGATTCGAGGTATGATCTGTGTCTACTCCACCCTAGCTACAGTACTTATAGACACAGGTGTCAGCCACTCTTTCATTTTCATGACTCTCATTCAGAGCTCAAAGATTCTGGTAGAGCCATTGGCTCGATCCTTAGGATTAGAGACTCCTACAGGAGAGGATTTGACAATTACACACTAGTGCCGGCAGTGTGAGCTTACTCTAGTAAGTGAGAGCTTTGGCCGGGATCTCCTATTAGCAGCGTCGAGGCCTTATGATTTCATCTTGTGTATGGACTGGTTATCCACAGTCCATGCTCAGATTGACTGTTTTAGGCGCAAAGTGTGGTGTGTCCTCAAGGATGGGATCAATTTTTCCTTCACCGGTGAGAAGGGAACCTTTACAGCATAGGATGGACTTTCTCGAAGGAGGGTGTAGCTGATCACTCATCAGTTGGATAGCCTTACCCTCATAGTAGTTGATGTGAGGTGTCCGAGTTATCCTATAGTGGTGGACCAGTATGCTGATGTCTTTCTTGATGATGTTCCGGGACTACCTCCTCACAGAGATGTAGACTTCTACATCGACCTGTACCACGGGACGACACCGATATCTACACCAGTATATCAGATGGCTCCTATGGAGATTCGTGAGTTGCGGGTATAACTGGAGGACTTGCAGAGGAAGGGGTTCATAAGGCCTAGTGTTTCTCTGTGGGCATCCCCGATTTTTTTCACCAAGAAGGCGGATGGGAGTCTGAGGATTTGTGGGGACTATCAGCACCTGAACTGGGTGACTGTGAAGAACAAGTATCCATTGTCGAGGATCGATGATCTCTTTGACTATTTGCAGGCAGCACAATGGTTTTTGAAATAGACCACAGATCAGGCTATCATCAGCTCAGGGTATGGGACAAGGACGTACCGAAGACAGCCTTCAGATGTCGGTATGGATATTATGAGTTCTTGGTAATGCTCTTCGGTGTGACCAATGCTCCGGTAGTGTTCATGGGGTTCATGAATAGAATATTCCAGACTTACCTCGATCGCTTTGTCGTGGTCTTCATTGACGACATCTTGATATACTCAGCGTCGGAGGAGGAACACGCCACACACCTACAGATAGTTCTAGATACACTCCGAGAGAACCATCTTTATGGAAATCTCTTGAGGTTCCAGTTCTGGATACGGGGAGTCCACTTCATGGGAAACGTTATCTCAGAGGCTGGAGTTATAGTGGATCTGGTGAAGATAGAGGCAGTGCTTGCTTGCGAGGCACCCAGGAGTGTGACCGAGGTGCAGAGTTTCATGGGATTGGCTGGGTACTACCGAAGATTCGTACCTGACTTTTCCAGAGTTGTTACACCCTTGTCATCTTTGACAAAGAATGGACAGCCCTTCATGTGGATGGAGAGATGCCAGCAGGATTTTTAGGAGTTGAGGCAGAGACTGACGAGTGCCCCCATATTGAAGCTACAAGAAGAGGGCATTGGGTATATAGTTTACTACAACGCATTAGGGATTGGACTAGGTTGTGTCCTGATGCAGGAGTGAGTGGTGATCGCCTATAGCTCATGTTAGTTGAGATAGCACGAGCAGAACTACGCTGCCCATGACTTGGAGTTAGCAGCAGTGGTCTTTGCGTTGAAGATATGGAGACACTACTTGATGGGTGAATAGTTTACAGTCTACTCTAATCACAAGAATCCCAGGCATATCTTCTCACAGAAGGACCTAAACCTGAGACAATGACGATGGCTAGAGTTTCTCCAGGACTACGATTTTGATATAGTCTACACTCCTGGGAAGAGGAACCTAGTAGCAGACGCACTCAGTAGGAGGTCTGGTCTACAGTTGCTGAGTGAGGCAACAGAGCATCTAGTCGCATTGCAGTTATCCTTCGTGGATAGTGATGGAGTAGCTTACCTCCAGTTTATGACAGTTACTCCCCCACTCCTTCAGTGAGTTAGAGAGGCACATCTTGGGGATGTAGACTGTGAGGCCTGATGTGCTCAGATATCCTCGGGACAGACTCTTGATAGATTTTCTGAAGGTGGGGAGCACGTCATCCTCATCAGAGGACGCACTATGGTACAAGTGACTCTATGAGAGAAGGTGTTGAGGGACTTCCATACATCCCCTTTGGTGGTACATCCTAGTGTGGGGAAGATGTATCAGGACCTCTGGCGTCAGTACTGGTGGTCAGGGATGAAGAAAGCAGTGGCGGAGTTCATTTCATGATGTCTCACTTGTCAACAAGTGAAGGCTGAGCATCAGGTACCAACAGGCTTAGCTCATCCACTTGAGGTACCAAAGTGGAAGTGGGATGGTATATCCATGGAATTTTTGATAGGGCAACCACGTACGTCCAGGGGCCACGATTCCATATGGGTGATCGTTGACCGACTCACCATGTCGGACCACTTCCTACCCATCCGAGAGCAGGGATTAGTAGAGAGCTCGGGACGTCCCTACGTACAAGAGATTGTACGACTTAACGGGGTGCCGATGATGATCATCTCAAATCACAATGCTCGTTTTACATCTCTCTTAGGGAAGGGATTACAGGAGGAGTTCGGGACTCAGCTACGTTTGAGCACCGCCTTCCATCCTCAAACAGATGGTCAGACAGAGCAGACCATACAGACACTCAAGGACATGCTTCGTGCTTGTGTCTTTGATTTTGGTCGTAGTTGGGAGGACCACCTGCCACTGGTGGAGTTCGCTTACAACAACATTTATCACTCCATCATCGGCATGGATCTGTTTGAGGTCTTGTACGGGCGACCATACAGATCACCTCTATGCTGGACATACCCAGAGGAGTCGGCACTTATGGGTCCAGAGTTGGTATAGGCTACCACAGACAAGGTGCAGATCGTCTAGGAGAGGATAAAGACTGCACAGAGCCGGAAGAAGTCTTATGCTGATAGGAGACGGAGACCCTTGGAGTTTGAGGAGGGAGACCATGTCTTCCTACGGGACTCACCCCGATGAGGATTACAGAGGTTTAGTCAGGGTTAAAAGCTATCTCTGAGGTTCATCAGACCTTTCTAGATCCTCAACAGAGTAGGCGAGGTGGTGTACCGTCTAGCTCTTCCCCCACAGACGCACCGGGTGCATAATGTTTTCCATGTTTCACAGCTGAGGAGGTACGTGCATGATCCATCACACGTTATCGACTGGGGCAAGCAAGACATCGACGATGTGGCGACATTTGCGGAGTTCCCGAGGAAGATAGAGGATCGACAGGAGTGGGTCCTTCATGGGCGGTCGATTCCTCTGGTTTGAGTTCATTGGCAGCACGGGAATCTTCAGGAGATCACATGGGAGTGGGAGGCTCATATACGTGCTCAGTACCCCCATTTGTTTCCCTAGTTTTGTTGTAGCTTTCGGGGAAGAAAATCCTTAAGGTGGGGAGAATGTAAAGACCCAGAAATTTCCATATAATTTTTTTTAAATTATTTGGGATTATTATGACTCTACAAAAATTGACGGCACTTGATTTCGAGGCGCGGTGTGCCTGAAACGGAATTTTGAACTTTTTTTAAAGTACATTCAGTAAATGTGCGGGCGGCGTTTTCTATCTTTTGAATTGGTGCTCGGAATTGAAATATGAGGGCACCGTTGAATCTGCAGCGCCGGGATTCTCTTAAAGGAGGCGTAACTTTGACTGTAG
This sequence comes from Viscum album, assembly GCA_963277665.1. Taxonomy (NCBI): domain Eukaryota; kingdom Viridiplantae; phylum Streptophyta; class Magnoliopsida; order Santalales; family Viscaceae; genus Viscum; species Viscum album. The sequence continues at coordinate 1,250,337,548 of OY728146.1, read as the reverse complement.
TAGGTCAGGGGGAAAAGTTAGTTTTGCGACTTTTTGAATAATAATAAAATAACATAAAAATGTTATTTTATTTTTCTACCAGCGGATGAGCAGCAGTGGTGGGACTGCTGAGTTGTCAATACATTTAATGGTTTGGCTCTTCTGTTGTGTAACCACTCCTAGTCTAATTTATGTGGTTCGTTAATTTCACCGATTAATGAAATCATTAATTGAAAAGAGAGATAAACTCTTAACTCCTCCTTTTAATTATTTTCATCATTGGAAAACAGGGTAAATTGGTGATATTGTGGTAGAAATTAGATGAAGCACTGACGAACTTCCCTCTAACGAAGAACAGGGACTCGAACGATGTCGTTGGAGGAATCGATACGGGGTCGATGAACACCGGCGACTTCATCAAACGAGGATTCTTCTTCCATAACCGTGACGTCTTCTCTGAATCTGAGGTAGGGGTTTTGTTTAAATTCAAGTGAATTGCTTCTTTTTCTCGTTCTTGAAAATAATGACGAATTGTCACGAACCAAGCCGGGTCGCCATCCGGCCCGGCGCCTGACCCGGTCCGCAACATGGACTGAAGTACTTTCCCAATCCCCACGGGCTGACACAAGTCCCCAGGTATCAAAACAAACACAGGGGAACGATTTACCCGAAATAGTAAACACAAAACAACTGATAAGATAAACAAACCAAAATTGAAAAACAGACAACCAAACTAAAATCAAATTTAAAGGTTTACAACTAGAACCAACATCCAAAAAAATAAACGACAACAAAAGAAACTAAAACTCCAACTCAAACCTCCAAACGACTAGAGTGGTGCAGCATCCACACGCCTCAACACCAACCTATATGAGAATACCATCAACGACCAAAACCAAAATCACTGGGCACGATGTCACAACCTAGAACACACAAGAAACAAAGTCTACATACACCCAAAGGTGTAAGTAGGGTGTGAGCCAAGAGCCTAGTAGGACGTCACCCAACAAAAGGTTTCACGTGTAAACATTAAATGACAAATACATTTGCAGGCTTAATAAAAGAAAGTACACCAAAGCTTGAACAACTTTAAAAGAACACTTTCTATAAAGAAAGCACTTTCAACGAAAACAACTTAAATAAATAAAAATAAAATAAAACACCCTTGCAGTAAAGAAAACTCAAACCTTCAAGAGAACACAAATGTTACACCGTATGCCGACGGTGAGTGTATAGTAGTCCAGGAGCACCAAAAGTGGGAGAGGCCCTGTAGGTACTAGTAAAAGGAATGGGACCCTAGAACATCGTGTCTTGGTGAACATTAGTATAGGAACCACAAAAAAATACGTTCTCGTGCATGAGCCACTAGTAGGGCAACACATCCATAACCTAGTGTTCTTCAATCATCATCCAATGTTTAGTTAGTGTTGTAATCGTCAAACTAGCTAAGTGAAACCGGGCCAGATCTGCTTTCGTATCACTAGCACGCTAGATCTAGTCCGCCCACCTAGTACCCAGGTTTCCCCTTTTGTGCTCAAGATGTTCAAATTTCACATTTCATGTCAAACTCAGACAAATAAAACTAACCGGGTGTAACATAAATCAAACGCCACACTTTCACACACACAGAAAACCATTTGACAAAGTACGCACGCCAAGACTTTACCCAACTCAATTAAAACAATTTATGCATTGCTAATAATTGTTTACTAAAAACATATAAAATTTGTATCGTTAATGATTTTATTAAATCATATTAAATTCTTTGTAAAAAAATTCTTTAGAAAGAAACATAACACGACTTTAACACACAAAACCAACTCAACCCTTCTCCCTGACCAAACATACCCGACGCCACATCAAGAACACAACATGCACTGCTTACATCGATTAATGACCCAACCGCACAGTTAAAAGACATTTTCCCGATAAAACAAAACACTAAAATTTTATTAGACAATTCCAAAAGATAGAACATGAATTTGAACACCAAAGACCCATTCAAGCCCTATTTTTTGAAAAAACGCACATGAACGCTACACCAGAACAAAAAAAACCGCCCACTTTGCGCCTTTTCACAAAACAAACACAAAGTTTATCAAACACTTGCAGATAGCCCAGCAAAGGTTTTCATAGCAACAACCTACTCAACCAGCACAACACCTTCACTTATGACTAAGCACATGCAACGCCAATGTCGAAACACAATTAACACCACTTGCACAAATGAAAAACTAACTGCACATATTATTAAAGACTAACAATTGACTAGAAATAAGTTTTCAAACAATGAACACACTCACTCATATAAACATACTACCAACAAATCTAACACATGGACGACTTCAAGAAAACCAAATCCACACCCAAAATAATTAATCAAATAGCACTATAAATGAATTAAGCAAGCAAGTAATTCATTAAATAATTTTTAAACGCGGAACCACCTACCTCACTTGGTGAAACCCCCAAAATGGTGTGGGAACTTTGAATTTCAGCATGAAACATCAATCGTGTGCCGTTTTCACCACAATGAACCCAGCATAAACCCAAAAAAACAAGGAGATTGAATCCCAAAACAAAATATTAGAGCCTAAAAATTGGACCACAACCCGTTGTACAACCAAAAATCATGGAAAAGAAAGGAACTCAACCTGAGGGGGCGGCATTCGTCGGACCGAGGCTTCACCGAAAGAGAAAAAAAAGGTCGTCGGTCATGGGGGTTGCGGTTGTGTGACGACCAGCCAAGAGGGGGCGAGGGCAGCTGGTCCTAAGGCTAGCCGGGGGGGACCGGCGATGTCGGTCGAGAGGTGCTCGGCCAAGGGAGCAGCGTGTCGGGCAGGGTGCGGCACGAGCTGGTGCCACCGGAGGGAGGTCTGGTCAATGTAGGAGGCGTGCGCGGAGGCCGGTGTGGCTGTGCGAGCCGGCTGGCCGAGGGGTCGGGGTGATGACGCGAGTGGCTAGGAGGGAGCTGGGAGCAACGGCGGAGCGAGCCGACTGGCCGGGAGGAGCACCACGCAGGGTGTGGAGCGACCAGCCAAGGGAGGCGCGCGCTAGGGTTAGAGAGGGGTGCGACGGAAGAGAGAGAGGGGGGAGGAAGAAAGGAAGAGGGGGAAAAGAGAAAAGAAAAGTAGAAGAGAGAAGGGTAAGAAAAATAAAATAAAATAAAGAGATAAAAACCTAAAACCTAAATATATTTATAATAATAAATTGGTAGTTCTAAAATAAAATAAAATTTATAACAATTATAATAATAATGATAATAATAACCTCCTCAAATAATATTATTATTATTATCATTAAAATAATTTATTAAATTTTTTATCACACATTTAACCTTATTTCCTTGTTAATAATTCATTTTATTTGGTTAATCGAATGACGGACGGGTCACACGGCGGCACTGGCGAAGTCGCACGGCTTCGCCATTATGTTTTGCACATGCGTCGCATGGTGTCAAGCTCCAAAAAACTCATTCATCGACAAAATCACCAAATCCAACCGGGACTTAGCTCGCACCTCGACGAAACATTTCGAATCCAAATAAAATAAAACAAAAAGATATTGAATTAATTTAATATTAACGATAATAATAATTATTACAATATTACTAACATAATTATTTTTATTTTTATTCTTAACACTAATAATAATAATAATATACTCAAACAGTATTATTATAATTAAAATAGTCCCTTAAATTTTATTACACTTCTTATTTCTATTCTATTTTCATTTTAATATTCATTACATTCTATTTATCTGCCATGAAGATCAAGTGGGTTGTGCGGTGAGTCGGGCGAGGTCTCACGGCTTTGAACGTGGTGCGCTTAACAATGGCATGGCCAAACACATGTTTTTAAATAAGAACAGAAAAATTTTAGTTCGGGTCTCGGCCCGAACTACCCGATGCCATGAAAATTAATAAAATAAATAATTTAAAAAAACGAGTGTGACAATTCTCCCCACCATAGTGTTTTCCGTCCCCGGAAAGCTACAAACTCAGGCTAAACCCCCAAATCAGAAAGAGACACCCCCTTAAGGTTCGAAAAAGAATTACTATGAAAAACGAGTGAAAAGAGTCCAACGCACCGTGCTCATAGAAAGTGTCTTAAATGAAAACCTCAAAAAAAACACGTAAAAGACTTTTCACTATGTATCACCTGCCCCAAAGAGTTGGAACACCTCCAATTGATTGATCAAGGGAGGGAACTCTCGCACCCATGGAAGCGAACTTCACAAACCAAAACAAGACTGGGGAAACTGAGACGAGACTGGGAAAATGCCACAGGGCGATCAACATGGGAAGGCTCGAGCGAACTCTCCACCATAGAAATAGCTTAGCATCGACTTACTTCAAAGGGATTTCAACGAGACTCACAATGGGTCTCATCGCCATACAAACTGGGAGAGGATACAAAACTTTGAAAAACAATTCGACGGTGACCAAACACTCCACCAAAAAGGTCGGGGAGGAAAGGCCCCAACTACCGGGGCATCAAAACCACAGCTGAAGACAAACCAACATCTCCACATCCCTGGATGAGCACCATTCAAATTTGTGACCAATTCACCCAAATAGACCTCATAAGGACCACTAAAATTGATTTCATCCGGAGGGACGCAACCCCCAGGATTTTAAGGTAATGAGATGTCCATGCCTCCTCATAGTCACGGGAAACCCCACGCACCCAAATGAGTCATTTGGAATGGAACAACCACAGAAAACAATTTAAACTGCTTTTACTTTAAACATTGATGACAGAAATAAAGTCGGGGTCCCCTACACTCCTGGGGTTCCTGACCACGCGTCAACTTCACTCCGAGACCTATGAATAGAGCCCTGGTGTTTGAAGCATCTCCTGTCTCGCAGTCAGGTATTGAAGACTCCCGAATAGAGCTTCTCTTTTTGGTGTCACACGCAACCATACCACAACCGAGACAACCCCAACAAACACAACACACCACGGCATCCAACTACTCGCTCGCGACACATCCACCAAACAGGGGTTCAGAGGACGCACATGCATCACCTTTCACCTTAACCAAGAAACTTAAGAAGGAAAGATGCACAATAAACACTCCCCTTTGAACAGAGAAATTAGAACTCCCCGAGAGGACACACCCCTATGAAAACAGGGATTCTTGAAGGATCCTACGAAATCCACCCTTGCTCTTCAAAGAGAACTCACACTGCAAGACGTCACCAAACATGACCCTTGCGGCCAATGAAAGTACTAAAAATCCCTTCAAGACACTGGTTAATACTGATAATTCTAAACCGCCTTCCCCCTTCCCTGCTGGAATTCCTTTCACCGCTTACAGGGGGGAAACTTCAGACGCAACGATGTCAAACTTCATTCCCAACAACTAAGACAACTCAAAGAGACCAAAGCTCCCTTCAAATCCTCTCACGTCTGTCATCCCACTGTGAGAGGATCCACTTAACCGAAAAGGAAAAAGGAATAGACTTAGCACTATCACTAAAAAGGAAAAGTTCTTACTTTAATCAACTGGAGGGTCAGCCAACGACGAATTACCCGTGGTCGCACTTCAATCGCATGTTAATGCTTTATGGGGGGGTTACGCTAGTCAAGAAAGAAAATCATAGACCCAGTCAAACTGGTCCAATGGCCAATACATAATGCAAGCGAACACAAAACGTGCAGGGAAAACCACTACAAGGGCTTCTCAGAGCACTTTTCAAAAGAAACCATTAAGCACACGCTTGCACGTCAACTTACAAATTATAATTCAAACACAAGACACAAATCAGTCAAAAAGGATTCTCGACTCAAAACGCCTCACATCCAACATTTCAGAAACACAAGGACACACCATGCAATCACTGGTTATTAACACACTGAATTCTCATTTAACCAAACTTTTGAAAATCAGAAAAACTAGTGAGTTGCACAAACACCAATGGTGTCCCATGGGCCTCGCACATGCATGTTCTCGTGCCACATCGGCACCCACCTCATATCCAACCAGTAATTCATCCGCTCGTGCCATTGACCACTTCTCTCTCCATATATGCTCATGCATGTGGTTGTCCACGAGAACACCAAGGATCAAAACCAAACTTTTCCATTTTTCAAAACCAAAACATTCAACCCACACCTTTCAAACCTCATACATCATTTTATTTTTTAAAATCTCTTCATTTCAAGACTTTTTTTTCAAAACAAAATCTTTTTTTTACTTAAAAGCCAGATTTCCATGAATCCAAAACAACAAGGCGAGGAGTGGTGCAAAAGGAGGCTAGTGTCAGCGGGTGACTGGAACATATGGTTGGCGGTCATACGTCAATCACGCCACCGCCACTGAGAGTATTCTAGGATAGCGTCCCAGGCTCCACATGGCTTTCCAGACCCTGCGAGCTCATTGGGACCACTGACCCTACTCCCTTTTTCATTTTCCCTAGACAAGATTAACCGCAAGGACCAAAGACTCAGACAAACCTCAACATACTTTGGTAACTCGAGTCACACCACGAGGTGTGCTGGCCAGACACCTTACTCGTAACCAGGACGTCAAGTCCCGAAAACCTTAACTCTAATCAACCGTGACTCTATCCCAAAAGAACACAACCAAAAAGAGAAAAACCCCACGGATACCATTTTGTCACGAACCAGGCTGGGTCGCCATCCGACCCGACGCCCGACTTGGTCCGTGACAAGGCCCGAAGGGCGTTCCTGATCCCCACGGGCTAGCACAAGTGCCCAGGTATCAAAACTAACACAGGGGAACGATTTACCCGAAATAGTAAACACAAAACAACTGATAAGATAAACAAACCAAAACTGAAAAACAGACAACAAAACTAAAATCAAATTTAAAGGTTTACAACTAGAACCAACATCCAAAAAAATAAATGACAACAAAAGAAACTAAAACTCCAACTCAAACCTCCAAACGACCAGAGTGGTGCAGCATCCACACGCCTCAACACCAACCTACACGAGAAGACCATCAACAACCAAAACCACCATCATTGAGCACGATGTCACAACCTGGAACACACAAGAAACAAAGTCAACATACACTCAAAGGTGTATGTAGGGTGTGAGCCAAGAGCCCAGTAGAACGTCACCCAACAAAAGGTTCCACGTGTAAACATTAAATGACAAATACATTTGCAGACTTAATAAAAGAAAGGACACTGAACCTTGAACAACTTTAAAAGAACAGTTTCTATAAAGAAAGCACTTTCAACGAAAACAACTTAAATAAATAAAAATAAAATAAAACACCCTTGCAGTTAAGAAAACTCAAACCTTCAAGAGAACCCAAATGCTACACTGTATGCCGACGGTGAGTGTATAGTCGTCCAGGAGCACCAAAAGTGGGAGAGGCCCTGTAGGTACTAGCAAAAGGAATGAGACCCTAAAACATCGCGTGTTGGTGAACAGTAGTATAGGAACCACAACAAAATATGTTCTCGTGCACGAGCCATTAGTAGGGAAACACATCCATAACCTAGTGGTCTCCAATCATCATCCAATGTTTAATTAGTGTTGTAATCATCAAACCTGCTAAGTGAAACCGGGCCAGAGCCGCTTCCATATCACTAGCACGCTAGATCCAGTCCGCCCACCTAGTACCCAGGCTTCCCCTTTTGTGCTCAAGATGTTCAAATTTCACATTTCATGTCAAACTTAGACAAATAAAACTAACTGGGTGTAACATAAAACCAACGTCACACTTTCACACACACAGAAAACCATTTGACAAAGTATGCACACCAAAAGACTTTACCCAACTCAATTAAAACAATTTATGCATTGCTAAGAATTGTTTACTAAAAACATATAAAATTTGTATCGTTAATGATTTTATTAAATCATATAAAATTCTTTGTAAACAAATTCTTTAGAGAGAAACATAACACATATTTAACACACAAAACCAACTCAACCCTCCTCCCTGACCAAACATACCCGACGCCACATCAAGAACACAACCTGCACCACTTACATCGATTAATGACCCAACCGCACAATTAAAAGACATTTTCCCGATAAAAGAAAACACTAAAAAAATTATTAAACAATTCCAAAAGATAGAACATGACTTTGAACACCAAAGACCCATTCAAGCCCTCTTTTGGACAAAATGCACATGAACTCTACACCAGAACAAAAAAAAACCACGCACTTTGCGCTGTTTCACAAAACAAACACAAAATTTATAAAACACTTGCAGATAGCCCAGAAAAGGTTTTCACAGCAACAAACTACTCAATTAGCACAACACCTTCACTTATGACTAAGGACATGCAACACCAATGTCAAAACACAATTAACACCACTTGCAAAAATGAAAAGCTAACTGCACATATTATTAAACACTAAGAATTGACTAGAAATAAGTTTTCAACCAATGAACGCACCCACCCATATAAACATACTACCAACAAATCTAACACATGGACGACTTCAAGAAAACCAAATCCACACCCAAAAGAATTAATCAAATAGCACTATAAATGAATTAAGCAAGCAAGTAATTCATTAAATAATGTTTAAACACGGAACCACCTACCTCACTTCGTGAAACCCCCAAAAATGGTGTAGGAACTTTGAATTTCAGCGTGAAACATCAATCGCGTGCCGTTTTCAACATAATGAACCTAGCATAAACCCAAAAAAACAAGGAGATTGAACCCCAAAACAAAAGATTAGAGCCTAAAAATTGGGCCACAACCTCTTGTACAACCAAAAATCATGGAAAAGAAAGGAACTCAACCTGAGGGGGCAGCGGTCGCCGGACCGAGGCTTCACCGGAAGGAAAAAAAGGCCGCCGACCATGGGGGATGCGGTTGTGCGACGGCCAGCCGAGAGGGGGAGAGGGTGGTTGGTCCTAAGGCTAGCTGGGGGGGACCGGCAATGTCGGTCGATAGGTGCTCAGCCAAGGGATCAGCGCACTGGGCAGGGTGTGGCACGAGCTGGTGCCACCGAAGGGAGGTCCGACCAACATAGGAGGCGTGCGCGGAGGCCGGTGCGGCTGTGCGAGCCGGCTGGCCAGGGGGATGGGGTGACGACACGAGTGGCTAGGAGGGAGCTGGGCGCAACGGCGGTGCGAGCCAACTGGCCGAGAGGAGCATCACGCAGGGTGTGGAGCGGCCAGCCAAGGGAGGCGCGCGCTAGGGTTAGAGAGGGGTGCGACGGAAGAGAGAGGTGGGAGGAAGAGAGGAAGAGGAAAAAAAGAGAAAATAAAAGGAGAAGAGAAAAGGGGAAGAAAAATAAATTAAAATGAAAAGAGATAAAAACCTAAAACCTACATATATTTATAATAATAAATTGGTAGTTATAAAATAAAATAAAAGTTATAACAATTATAATAATAATGATAATAATAACCTCCTCAAATAATAATTTTATTATTATCATTAAAATAATTTATTAAAAAAAATTATCACACATTTAACCTTATTTCCTTGTTAATAATTCATTTTATTTGGTTAATCGAATGACGGGTGGGTCACACGACGGCGCTGGAGAAGTCGCACGTGTCACGACCCCCTCCCCACAAAGTGTACCCCTCCAGGGCCGGCAATGTGAGAAGGGAGATAATGACCCCCGAGTCCCACCTCCAGTAGGCCCCGGGTTGGCGACTAGCACCGAGGGTATAATACACACACTAATGGGAGGCATTACCCTCTAAGAGAACACATGCAAAAGAGAGAGATAGAATAGACTCCAACCAACTCCAACTCATAACTGAAAATATAAAAGAAACCCAAGTACATATATGAAATGTCATGCAAAAGTACTACAACTGAAAGGAAAAACTAAAAGTACCCAAAAGAAAGTAAAACGGCAGTGACCACAAGCCTGAACAGCTCCTCCTCCAACCGCAAGCTAGTAGTAACCAGCTTGATCTCCAACCTGCTCCAAGTGACCTGAAAAAAAGTTTATATGTACATAGGGTGAGTATAACAGTATACTCAGTAGGATCCTCCCCAAGACTCTCGTGCAAAAGTAAAGAAAGCATGCTAAAGCCCAGTGAACAACAAGTGAAACTAACTCGTTATCTAAACAGGTATACTATGTTCCCAACCTCACCATGGCTACTCTCACCAAGTAACGCATACAAGAATATAGCATATAGTAAATAATATCAAGGGTACCCCGCTACTACTTCCCCACTGGTTTGCCGCTTTTCCCCAACGACATACGTCTTGTGCATCTCTCTCCAAAGGCTTGCCCGCAGACACCTGGGCTAAGCTCCACAATCTGCACCTCGTGCACCACAAAGGATTGCCCGCAGACACTTGGGCGAAGCACCACACCGTCCTCACAACCAAAGTAACCAGGTAGTTTTCGGGAGCCACCATAGCTCGTATAACGTGTATCATACGTCGAGTATTATTCCTCAAGCCATCACAGCCCATACGCCGAGTAAGGATCCTCAAGCCATCACAGCCTATACACGTTACACCTATAGTATTCCATAGGATACTATATCCAGAGTATATGTGTGTGAAATAACCACAAGCCATCACAGCCCTCTACACACATATATGGGTAAAACTAACCACTGTGCCTATCAGCACAAAGATCTACCAAGAGAAGAGAGCGGGGCCAAATGGGGTAGTCATCCATTCAACCTCCCATCAGAATGTTGGGGAAAACACCCCCCCAGGGCTCAGAATCCCCGGGGTGTCAGTTGCCCTTACCGACAGGGTGGAGTAGCGTATAGAAACACAAAAAGTACAGAATATATAAGTAACTCACATCCACACTATGGGCATTACCTAGTCTTAGATACAACTGCAGCTAACGTCTCTCAGACTCCAGGCTGCTACTTCTAAGACTAGGTATCCTATAAGCACACAAACAAAGAAGAGCTTTATTAGATTACTCCATTCTCATTTATCAGTTCCACTGTACATTAATTAATTCTTTAAACATTAATTAAGAATGAAGAATTCCACATTAAACTGAAATGGCATCACTTTCAAAAACAACTGCTCCTTTTTAAGATTCACATCACCTTTAAATTCCAGCATCTCCATCCCCGTGGATTTTCACCATTTAATCAAACATTCATTACAGAATTACTTTTCCACATTCCCAGGCATTCTAGAAAAACATCCTATGCTTCTAAACACAAAGGAGGCTCAACACGGTGAGTAGATATACTACCTGTCGAGTCTTTGCCGCCTATAGAAAGAGCATAGACTCATCCTCCATCGAGAGGCTAAACACGGAAAGCACGTGGCATACCCCGCGTGTCTTCGCCTCCTTCGGAAAGAGGGTAAGCAAGACCAGCTGCCTTGAGCAGTGGGGAAAAGTAAAGCAGATAAACAACCAAACCAAACCACCAACATCAAACCATCACATTCATCTCATACCATCACCCTTGGTGTCCTCCCCGACACCCATATGCATAAACCGATGCATCTCGCCACACTAGGCGTCATCCGCTGCCACAACCACAAGTCTCCATGCCTCCACATATCACAACAGCCATCCAGGCTCACATCACAGCACAAGCAGCAGGAAAACAAACATCACAAAATGGGCTCTCGGCCCTTTAACAAACAAGAGGGTAACTCAGAACCCTTTTAGAAATTCCCACATAATCTGTTCTCTAATCCATATTAAATTAACAGACTTGTTATTCATAGGTTCCAATCATGGATACCTAATCAGTAAGCTATCACAATTAAATAACCATACTTACTTCCCTAATTTGATTATCCTCAAATTAGAACAACAACAACAACTATAATAACCAGATTAATTTACATGCCTCTTTATCTTTAGCCAATTAATTAACAATTAATTCCGGCTTTACGTTCATTATCAATTTCTATCATGAACGAACAAAAAATCAAAGAAAACATAGATATCACTATATCTAGGAAAACATGAGGCAAACCGTTATCACGGTATAAAGCAACAGCATGCGATCAACCAATTCTTTTAATCCGGTTCAAGTATTTAATTAGGTCAATTTCATTGTGATCCAAAGAGATAAATCATGCTATTTCTACGATTGCACATATACAATTAGAGAAGTCATGAATCCCCTACCTCGAAGAGTTCTTAACGTCCTTTATCCACACAACGGGTCACAGTCCTCTTCTCCTCACGACAGCTGCATCCACCGGAGGATGCCACGGTACGACAGTACCAACCAACCCCAAGAAAACCCATTAGAACCATGGATATTACATGCTAATATGGAAGGAAGAACAACGAAGAATGATATCTCGTTCCTTTTAAAAAAAATTAGAGAGGCGACAGTTTAAGATCCGGTTTATTCTCCATTAAAAACGGATCGCATTAACCCACGCGGTTTGACCAAGTAAAAACATCCCGGCCTTAGGAATAATTAATATAGGATTTATGGCCTTTGAATCGGCCTTAAAGTCCTTAAAATAAGGTTTTAAAAGTATTTTACATCAAAGAAAACGTCAAATTTGCGAAGCTGAAAACACTGTTCACATACTCAAAATTTGGCAAAGTATGGAATCGGTAGCTCTTATGGAGTCTGGAAACACTGTTCATTCGTGAAATTTGGCAAAGTATGGAATCGGTAGCTCTTATGGAGTCTGGAAACACTGTTCATTCGTGAAATTTGGCAAAGTATGGAATCGGTAGCTCTTATGAAGTCTGGAAACACTGTTCATTCGTGAAATTTGGCAAAGTATGGAATCGGTAGCTCTTATGAAGTCTGGAAACACTGTTCACTGAACCTCACCGATAGAAGTCCACCGATAGGACCTCACCGATAGAAACACTGTTCACTGAACCTCACCGATAGAAGTCCACCGATAGAACCTCACCGATAGAAACACTGTTCACAGAACTAGAAATTTGGCAAAGTGTTAGCCGAGCTACTGCTGGACTGCGGCTACCAGTATACCGAGCTATCAGTATGTCGTGGCTACCGGTAAACCCAGCTACCGGTAGGATGCGGCTACCGGTAGACCGAGCTACCGGTAATCAGCAGCTACCGGTAATCAGCAGCTACCGGTAGACCGAGCTACCGGTAATCAGCAGCTACCGGTAGACCGAGCTACCGGTAGGCAGCAGCTACCGGTAGACCGAGCTACCGGTAATCAGCAGCTATCGGTAGACCGAGCTACCGGTAATCAGCAGCTACCTGTAGACCGAGCTACCGGTAGGTAGCAACTACCGGTAGACCGAGTTACCGGTAATCAGCAGCTACCGGTAGACCGAGCTACCGGTAATCAGCAGCTACCGGTAGACCGAGCTATCGGTAATCAGCAGCTACCGGTAGACTGAGCTACCGGTAATCAGCAGCTACCGGTAGACCGAGCTACCGGTAGGCAGTAGCTGGGGGATAAGTCACCTTGTCCTCCCGGAACACCTCCAACACCACATTTTCACAAAGTAATGGACCAGGGAGGTCCAGGCAATTACATTAGATACCTCTCAAAACATTCTCGTCCTCGAGAATTAAAAACCAACCCAGAATAAAAGAGGGGTCCGAACAACCACCCCATAAGATACCTCTCAGGGGAAAACCACCATGAGTTGTTCGAAAGCTGGAACAAAACTCTGACATCCGGGAACAAACAATCCATACCCAAACAATTCATTCACAACATCACATCAAAGGTACATAAATAAAACATGAAAGGTCTAACCAGAGAGGAAACATCATTACATGGAAAGAGTTAAACATTAAACAACTCTGGGTACTGAGCACGTATCTGTGACTCACGCTCCCAGGTACTCTCCTCCATGCCACCGTGTCGCCACAGGACACGAACTAAGGGGATAGAACGCCCACGCAACACCTTCTCCTTGTGGTCTTGGATCTCCACAGGTCGCTCCTCGAAGGTTGCATCATCGTCAATATCGATCTCTCCCCAATCGATAACATGAGATTCATCATGAAGATAACGACGGAGCTGTGATACATGGAAAACATCATGTATCTGACTCATCTGAGGGGGAAGTGCTACTCGATACGCCACAGATCCAACACGAGCTAACACCTCGAAAGGCCCAACAAACCGGGGAGAAAGCTTACTTCCACGACCAAACCTTCGCTGCCCACGACGGGGAGTCACATTTAGAAACACATGATCCCCAACATTAAACTCTAACGGTCTCCTTCTTTGATCAGCATATGATTTCTGACGATCCTGTGCTGTCTTCATCCTCTCACGAATCACCTGAACCATCTCTGTTGTATTCTGCACTAGTTCTGGTCCGAGAATTGCCGACTCTCTGACCCCAGTCCAGCACAACGGAGAACAGCATGGCCGGCCATACAAGGCTTCAAACGGCGCCATACCGATGGTAGAGTGAAAACTATTATTGTAAGCGAACTCTACCAAGGGTAAGTGCTTCACCCATGAACCTCCAAAATCAAGAACACAGGAGCGCAACATGTCTTCAAGAGTCTGGATGGTTCGCTCTGTCTGACCATCTGTTTGAGGATGAAAAGCAGTGCTAAGGCATAGTTGAGATCCAAAAGCATGTTGGAGACCTCTCCACACCCTAGAGGTAAAACGAGGATCTTGATCAGAAATGATCGTCCTAGGTACTCCGTGAAGCCTCACCACCTCCTCCAGATACTGCCTCGACAAAACCTCCACTGAGCTCGACTCCTTGATTGCTATGAAGTGGGCCGATTTAGTTAAACGATCCACTACCACCCATATAGCATCATGTCCTCCCGGAGCTCGAGGTAAACCTGTAACAAAGTCCATTGAGATGTCCTCCCACTTCCACTTAGGAATCTCTATGTGTTGGAGAAGACCACCAGGAACACGGTGTTCGGCCTTCACCTTCTGGCAGACTAAACATCGAGACACACACTCTGCAACCATACGTTTCAGCCCAGGCCACCAGAACTGACTCCTTAAGGATCGGTACATCTTCGTCACACCAGGATGTACTGCCAAGGGTGAACTATGGAACTCTCGGAGAACCGTCTCGCGCATCGCCAAGGGAACAAAAAGCCTGCCATGATACAACACTCGGTGTTGTTCATCCTCCGACCAACCATCAGGGGCCTCCCCACAAACAACTCTGTCTCTCCAAACTTCCACCTCTAAATCACCCAACTGAGACTCTTCCACCTTCTGCATCAGGGATGACTGCACCGTCATCTGGAAAAGACAACCTCTTCCCCCAACTTCTCCCATATCAAGATGCAAAGATGATAGCTCTTCCATCACTCTCCAGGAATCACCAGATTCACGCACAACATCATTACGTGACTTTTGGCTCAGTGCATCAGCAACAACATTTCCCTTCCCAGGTGTATATGATATTTCGAAGTCATATTCCTGCAAGAACTCCATCCACCGACGCTGCCTCAAGTTCAAGTCCCGCTGAGAGAAAACATACCTCAAACTCTTATGATCGGTGAAAACCACAAAGTGCTCGCCAATGAGGTAATGTCTCCACAACTTTAGAGCAAACACCACGGCTGCCAACTCAAGATCATGGGTGGCATAGTTGCGTTCATGGGGACGCAACTGCCGAGACCCATAAGAAACAACGGACCTCTGCTGCATGAGAACACAGCCTAGCCCCAGATGTGAAGCATCACAGAAAACATCAAACTGGACTCCCTCCGCTGGAAGACAAAGGACTGGAGCACTTACCAACTTCTCCTTTAGATACTCGAAAGTTGTCTGACACTGATTAGTCCATATGAACGCTTGATCCTTCCTGGTCAAAGCTGTCAGAGGAGTCGCAACTCGGGAGAAATTAGCCACAAACCTCCTATAATAGCCTGCGAGACCAAGGAAACTTCGCACCTCTGACACGGTCTTGGGGGCTGGCCAAGACACCACTGCTTCTATCTTCGAAGGATCCACAGCTACTCCCTGTTGGAACACAACGTGTCCCAAGAAACGAACTTCTCGAGCCCAGAACTCACACTTGGAAAACTTCCCAAACAACCGATGTTGGCGAAGAACTCCCAAAACGGCTCGTAGATGCTCTGCATGCTCCTCTTCTGATGTGGAGTATACAAGGATGTTGTCGATGAAAACCACAACAAACTTGTCCAGGAATTCACGGAACACAGCATTCATCAACCCCATGAAAACAGCTGGAGCATTCGTCACGCCGAATGGCATTACAACAAACTCATAATGCCCATGACGACAACGGAAAGCAGTCTTCGGAATATCCTCATCCTTTACACGCATCTGGTGATATCCTGACCGCAAGTCTATCTTTGAAAACCAACTTGCACCCTTCAGTTGATCGAATAGGTCATCAATCCGTGGGAGAGGATAACGGTTCTTTATTGTCACTTTGTTTAAGCGACGATAATCGACGCACAACCGCAAACTGTCATCAGCCTTTTTCACAAACAAAACTGGTGCACCCCACGGTGACACACTTGGCCGAACAAAACCACACTGCAACAGACCGTCGAGCTGAATACGTAGCTCTCGTAACTCAGAAGGGGTCATCCTATACGGAGACATAGAGATAGGAGACGCTCCTGGCTGTAGCTCGATCCCAAATTCGATCTCTCGTCGAGGGGGTAAGGATACAACCTCTTCTGGAAAGACATCAGGGTACTCCTCTACGACCCTAGGAAATGCCAGTTGTTGAACCTCTGAAGAACTCAGCATCATCCCAGCCATCATGGATGATAAGGATGAAACTCGTCTATGACTCATCCGAGGATCTCTCTCACCAACAAACACTACTTCCTCTCCGTCTTCATCAAAGAAAACGACCTTCTTCCTGTAGCAATCCACAATAGCCTGCACCGAATACAACCAATCCATGCTGAGGATGACATCATATGGTTGTATTCGTAAACATAGGAAATCTCCCCAAGAGCGGTGCTGCCCCAACACTAGCTCACAGTCTCTACATACTTCAAACAAGCTAGCTCGACCTCCAACTGGCGTAGTCAACGCCAAGGGCACTGGAAGCCTCTCTACCTCAAGTCCCAAAGCGTGGACAAGGGTAGGGGATATAAAGGAGTGTGTCGCTCCTGAATCAAACAAGGCATACACCAAGGTAGAAAACAAGCAAAGGGTACCTCGGACGACGTCTGGCTCGCCTGGGGCTGGCAACGCTAGAGCATGAAGCTGACCACGACCACCTCCACGGCCTCTCTGACCCTGATGACGACCACCACCACGGCCGCGATCTGCTCTCTGAGGACGGGGAGCTTCATGGGGATGTCCTCTGCCTGCTCCATCTACCCTCTGGTGATCTAAAGCTGGTGCAACCTGCTGCTGCTGCCTCGGCTGGAACTGCCTCAACGGAGGAACCTGGAGTGGAGCGCCTGGTGTACGATGACTGCTCTGAAAAGTTGGGCACTCCCGCTGCTGATGACCACGTCCACCACAAGAAAAACAAGCGCCTGATCCCTTGGCATAGGTCTGAGAGTTGCTACCTCCGGAGAAACGAGATGGGAAGGGCTGGGACCTACCCCCAGGTGAACGGAAACTCTTCTGTCCTGAAAACCGGGAACCCCGGACCACAGCTCTGCTTCGTGAGGAATCATGACGATTCTCCTCTCGTGACGATCCGGTCCTGGTCAAAGTTCTCTCAACAACCTCTGCCCTCGCCAGCACCTCAAGATATGTCTTCAGCATGAATGGGGTGACCTGGCGCTAGATCTCTGGACGCAAAGCCTCCTCGAAATGCCTCGCCCTGGCCTCATCATCTGGTAACAGGTCTGAAGCATATCGTAGAAGGTTCCTGAAACGGATTCCAAACTCCCGAACACTGGAGCTCCCCTGTCGAAGGGTAAGAAGCTCCTGGCAACTGGATGCCTTCGCAGTCGATGAAAGAAACTCGACTCTAAACCTGTCTCAAAACTCCTCCCATGAGATCGCTGACTCCTCACGATCCCCGAGGAACAAGAACCACCACTGTCTCGCTGCTCCACGCAACATCGTCACAACCAAGGACACCCAGTGTTCCTTCCGAGCACGAATCGAACTGAAGCCTATCTCGACCTCCTCCAACCAGTCTTCTGTGACTGCATCTGAAACGGAGTCCTCGTACTTCTGTAGAATCTGGCGCTGAAACTCTCGGAGTGTCTTCCTCCAAGTGTCATCGTCGTCAACCTCTACCCGGCGGCGATCTGCTGGAACAGCCTGCTGGGCACCTTCGACGCAAACCTAACGAGGACGTCGACCTGGAGCCATACCTGTAAAATAACAACAGTTAGAGCTCCTAAGCCTGGAATATGGAAGACTCAACATTAATTAATTAATTATTTTGTTTTATTAATTTTTGGTTACCTATCCCAAGGTCTACCCATTCAAACACAGGCGCAAAGAATAATGATGCATGATCCTTTCCTAGGTCTCTACCCTGCAACCAGTATCACTTTGTTTAGTAGCCATCGTAAACTTAAAGGTCCGTGCAACAGATCATAGGGGGCCCTGAACGCCTATGTCTCTGCCGGTCTCCAGTGTTTACCCCACTTGCTAAACATGAATGACATCGTTGCCCTACCATCCCATGCATCCTCACCTGTGCCTAACTCCAAACTCCATCATATCTCTCAACCAGACCTCTGATACCACTCTGTCACGACCCCCTCCCCACAAAGTGTACCCCTCCAGGGCCGGCAATGTGAGAAGGGAGATAATGACCCCCGTGTCCCGCCTCCAGTAGGCCCCGGGTTGGCGACTAGCACCGAGGGTATAATACACACACTAATGGGAGGCATTACCCTCTAAGAGAACACATGCAAAAGAGAGAGATAGAATAGACTCCAACCAACTCCAACTCATAACTGAAAATATAAAAGAAACCCAAGTACATATATGAAATGTCATGCAAAAGTACTACAACTGAAAGGAAAAACTAAAAGTACCCAAAAGAAAGTAAAACGGCAGCGACCACAAGCCCGAACAGCTCCTCCTCCAACCGCAAGCTAGTAGTAACCAGCTTGATCTCCAACCTGCTCCAAGTGACCTGAAAAACAGTTTATATGTACATAGGGTGAGTATAACAGTATACTCAGTAGGATCCTCCCCAAGACTCTCGTGCAAAAGTAAAGAAAGCATGCTAAAGCCCAGTGAACAACAAGTGAAACTAACTCGTTATCTAAACAGGTATACTATGTTCCCAACCTCACCATGGCTACTCTCACCAAGTAACGCATACAAGAATATAGCATATAGTAAATAATATCAAGGGTACCCCGCTACTACTTCCCCACTGGTTTGCCGCTTTGCCCCAACGACATACGTCATGTGCATCTCTCTCCAAAGGCTTGCCCGCAGACACCTGGGCTAAGCTCCACAATCTGCACCTCGTGCACCACAAAGGATTGCCCGCAGACACCTGGGCGAAGCACCACACCGTCCTCACAACCAAAGTAACCAGGTAGTTTCCGGGAGCCACCATAGCTCGTATAACGTGTATCATACGTCGAGTATTATTCCTCAAGCCATCACAGCCCATACGCCGAGTAAGGATCCTCAAGCCATCACAGCCTATACACGTTACACCTATAGTATTCCATAGGATACTATATCCAGAGTTTATGTGTGTGAAATAACCACAAGCCATCACAGCCCTCTACACACATATATGGGTAAAACTAACCACTGTGCCTACCAGCACAAAGATCTACCAAGAGAAGAGAGCGGGGCCAAAGGGGGTAGTCAGCCATTCAACCTCCCATCAGAATGTTGGGGAAAACACCCCCCCAGGGCTCAGAATCCCCGGGGTGTCAGTTGCCCTTACCGACAGGGTGGAGTAGCGTATAGAAACACAAAAAGTACAGAATATATAAGTAACTCACATCCACACTATGGGCATTACCTAGTCTTAGATACAACTGCAGCTAACGTCTCTCAGACTCCAGGCTGCTACTTCTAAGACTAGGTATCCTATAAGCACACAAACAAAGAAGAGCTTTATTAGATTACTCCATTCTCATTTATCAGTTCCACTGTACATTAATTAATTCTTTAAACATTAACTAAGAATGAAGAATTCCACATTAAACTGAAATGGCATCACTTTCAAAAACAACTGCTCCTTTTTAAGATTCACATCACCTTTAAATTCCAGCATCTCCATCCCCGTGGATTTTCACCATTTAATCAAACATTCATTACAGAATTACTTTTCCACATTCCCAGGCATTCTAGAAAAACATCCTATGCTTCTAAACACAAAGGAGGCTCAACACGGTGAGTAGATATACTACCCGTCGAGTCTTTGCCGCCTATAGAAAGAGCATAGACCCATCCTCCATCGAGAGGCTAAACACGGAAAGCACGTGGCATACCCCGCGTGTCTTCGCCTCCTTCGGAAAGAGGGTAAGCAAGACCAGCTGCCTTGAGCAGTGGGGAAAAGTAAAGCAGATAAACAACCAAACCAAAACACCAACATCAAACCATCACATTCATCTCATACCATCACCCTTGGTGTCCTCCCCGACACCCATATGCATAAACCGATGCATCTCGCCACACTAGGCGTCATCCGCTGCCACAACCACAAGTCTCCATGTCTCCACATATCACAACAGCCATTCAGGCTCACATCACAGCACAAGCAGCAGGAAAACAAACATCACAAAATGGGCTCTCGGCCCTTTAACAAACAAGAGGGTAACTCAGAACCCTTTTAGAAATTCCCACATAATCTGTTCTCTAATCCATATTGAATTAACAGACTTGTTATTCATAGGTTCCAATCATGGATACCTAATCAGTAAGCTATCACAATTAAATAACCATACTTACTTCCCTAATTTGATTATCCTCAAATTAGAACAACAACAACAACTGTAATAACCAGATTAATTTACATGCCTCTTTATCTTTAGCCAATTAATTAACAATTAATTCCGGCTTTACGTTCATTATCAATTTCTATCATGAACGAACAACAAATCAAAGAAAACATAGATATCACTATATCTAGGAAAACATGAGGCAAACCGTTATCACGGTATAAAGCAACAGCATGCGATCAACCAATTCTTTTAATCCGGTTCAAGTATTTAATTAGGTCAATTTCATTGTGATCCAAATAGATAAATCATGTTATTTCTACGATTGCACATATACAATTAGAGAAGCCATGAATCCCCTACCTCGAAGAGTTCTTAACGTCCTTTATCCACACAACAGGTCACAATCCTCTTCTCCTCACGACAGCTGCATCCACCGGAGGATGCCACGGTACGACAGTACCAACCAACCCCAAGAAAACCCATTAGAACCATGGAGATTACATGCTAATATGGAAGGAAGAACAACGAAGAATGATATCTCGTTCCTTTTAAAAAAAATTAGAGAGGCGACAGTTTAAGATCCGGTTTATTCTCCATTAAAAACGGATCGCATTAACCCACGCGGTTTGACCAAGTAAAAACATCCCGGCCTTAGGAATAATTAATATAGGATTTATGGCCTTTGAATCGGCCTTAAAGTCCTTAAAATAAGGTTTTAAAAGTATTTTACGTCAAAGAAAACGTCAAATTTGCGAAGCTGGAAACACTGTTCACATACTCAAAATTTGGCAAAGTATGGAATCGGTAGCTCTTATGGAGTCTGGAAACACTGTTCATTCGTGAAATTTGGCAAAGTATGGAATCGGTAGCTCTTATGGAGTCTGGAAACACTGTTCATTCGTGAAATTTGGAAAAGTATGGAATCGGTAGCTCTTATGAAGTCTGGAAACACTGTTCATTCGTGAAATTTGGCAAAGTATGGAATCGGTAGCTCTTATGAAGTCTGGAAACACTGTTCACTGAACCTCACCGATAGAAGTCCACCGATAGGACCTCACCGATAGAAACACTGTTCACTGAACCTCACCGATAGAAGTCCACCGATAGAACCTCACCGATAGAAACACTGTTCACAGAACTGGAGATTTGGCAAAGTGTTAGCCGAGCTACTGCTGGACTGCGGCTACCAGTATACCGAGCTATCAGTATGTCGTGGCTACCGGTAAACCCAGCTACCGGTAGGATGCGGCTACCGGTAGACCGAGCTACCGGTAATCAGCAGCTACCGGTAGACCGAGCTACCGGTAATCAGCAGCTACCGGTAGACCGAGCTACCGGTAATCAGCAGCTACCGGTAGACCGAGCTACCGGTAGGCAGCAGCTACCGGTAGACCGAGCTACCGGTAATCAGCAGCTACCGGTAGACCGAGCTACCGGTAATCAACAGCTACCGGTAGACCGAGCTACCGGTAATCAACAGCTACCGGTAGACCGAGCTACCGGTAATCAGCAGCTACCGGTAGACCGAGCTACCGGTAGGCAGTAGCCGGGGGATAAGTCACTTTGTCCTCCCGGAACAGCTCCAACACCACATTTTCACAAAGTAATGGACCAGGGAGGTCCGGGCCATTACAGCACGGCTTCGCCATTATGTTTTTCTCATGCGTCGCATGGTGTCATGCTCCGAAAAACTCATTCATCGACAAAATCACCAAATCCAACCGGGACTTGGCCCGCACCTCGATGAAACATTTCGAAGCCAAATAAAATAAAACAAAAAGATATTAACTTAATTTAATATTAACGATAATAATAATTATTAAAATATTTCTAACATAATTATTTTTTTATTCTTAACACTAATAATAATAATAATAATAATATACTCAAACAATATTATTATAATTAAAATAGTCCTTTAAATTTTATTACACTTCTTATTTTAATTTTATTTTCATTTTAATATTCATTACATTCTATTTATCTGCCTTGAATATCAAGTGGGTTGTGCGGTGAGTTGGGCGAGGTCGCGCGGCTTTGACCGCGGTGCACTTAACAATGTCACGACCAAACACATGTTTTTAAATAAGAACACAAAAATTTTAGTTCGGGTCTCGACCCGAACTACCCGATGCCCCGAAAATTAATAAAATAAATAATTTAAAAAAAAACGGGTGTGTCACGAATCGCGGAAGTATTGAATGGGTTATAGTTTATGTATGATGAATTAATTGTTGACCCCTTATTATGATGCTAACACGGAGGACGTGGGCCAAACGAACAAGGTCTGAACCCTCCACAACTTCGGTTTTTATCGCGTTCTTCGTGGGAAAAGTTAGAACTTGACGACAACATGAATCTGAAAGCCACGCAGTGACGGCATCATCCTGGGAGGCCCGTAGGTGCATTCGGAAGGAAAAATGGACCACCGGAACTCACCCGGTGGCCCGCAGAAGTTCCATCGGTGCGGCGCCGGTGACCGACGCTGGCGGAAGACGGCGGTGACTGGCATCGACCAGCCACGGTGGCATCAGGCGGCGCGCTGTCGCACACCGCGGAGGGAAGTCGCAGCATTGAGCCACGGCGACCGGCCTCGTTAGCGGAAGGGGGCGCGTCGTCGCGCACCACAGAGAAGGGAGCCACGACATTGAGCCATGGCAGAGAGGACACGCACCCTGCGGGTCCCACTGACAGGGGGTGGAGCCACTGATAAAATCACCTGAACAACTTTGTCGTTCAGAAATGTGGTCTGCCACCTAGCTGGTGGACCGCACCAGCTAGCGGGTCGGGCCACCCAGCAGGTTGCGCCCAGTCGAGGCGGGCCGGACCGGCCCGCAGCCCAGCCTACCTAGGTCGGCCTAGCCAATTCGGGCCGGACCGGGTCGGGTCGATTCAGGCTGGGTCGGACCAGACTCGGACCCTTTTCAACTCAGATACGCTTAAAAGGTCATATCTTACAAACCAAACGTCTGTTTGATGAACCGTCTGCAGTGCTGGAATCCTTAGAACGAGACGAACCTTTTGAGATACTTCACCTAATTTTTGGAGAAAGTTGGAGTACGGGTGAGTTGGATCGAACTCGAATCTAACCGGCCCCTCAGCACTAAAATGACTATAACTCACAGATCGGGCGTCTGATTGACGCGCCGTCTGTCGCGTTAGGACCCTTACAACATGACGGTCCTTTGGGTTACTCCTTTGTGAAACTTCATGGCAGTTGAGGCACAACCGATATCTTGAGGAGCAGATACTACGGAACTCAAGCGCACCGGGTGCGGGGAATCCTATGGTTGGCTGTCAATTGAAGAGCGACCCTGTGTGGATCAGCATTCTAGCGACCCTGTTTGGATCAGCATTCATAAAGACCATATGTGGGTCAGCAACATAGAGACCCTGTGTGGATCAGCATTCTAGCAACCATGTGTAGATCAGCATCATAGCGACCCTGTTTGGATCAGCATTCTAGCGACCCTGTGTGGATCAACAGTGCACGACCCAACGAGGACCAGCCTTAGAGCAGCCTATCGTGGATCAGCGACATACGACCTTGTATGGATCGACAATGGAACAACTTCTTTGTGGTTCAGTTGTGGAACTTCCTAATGGAATAAAATGATATATCTTAAGACTAATCATCTTTATTCCTGAACTCTGAGTTGTATACTTGGTTTGAGCTGAGTCTTTTGCTTTGTTCTTTGTGATTGAGATCATACTTTGTGGTTTTTCCTTTGTGAAATTCTGAGAGACCTTCGGGGGTCTCGGGGTCCCTACTGGGCATTGTTATACTCACCCCTACACGGGTGTCGCTCACACCTTGTTGTGTCTTGTGCAGACGATGGGCAGCTTTGACTGAGTCTCGAGGAGCCAGGACTTGACGGAGTACGGAGGTGACCAATTGACATGGAGAGTCGTAGTGACGAGTTGTACCTACCATCATGTAGGATCCTTGGCAGACGACCTCAGGAGCTGTTTTCCCTTTTGCTGTATTTCCATTTCAGTTGGGTTTGTATTCTGGCCCCTTTTACTTCAGTACTTACTTTTACACTGTGGTGGTTTTTAGTTGTGGTTGCACCTTTCTTTTTCCATTGTGTTTTACTTATGCGCAGTGTAACCTATCTATGTGTGCACAGGTTTTGAGGCAATGTCTTCCCATTTTAGGGAAATGCCTTTTCAGTGCTAGTCACGGACCCCTGACCTATGGAAGGCAGGCTTGGGGTAGTCACGGCATGGGCCTTGGAGGACGGGTCGTGACATTCCTGAATTAACCAATTTTCACAATTAAGCCAAAAAATCACCAAAAATACTAAAATGATGCAAATCAGTTCATATTGATTAATTGGTAGGGATTAAATCATTTAAACACACATGAAAAATAATTAAAATATTAACTCTATCACTTGTAAAGATTTGTGGGGTTTTCTCACAATCAGTTCGATTTTTCTCTTGCGATCACTTAAGTGACCAAGGATTTGTCCTGCGGTAACTTTTTCAGTTTTCCATTTTTCCCTACAGATCCTAAAATAAACATAGAATTCAAAAAATATTCAAATAAAAAATTCAATCCCATAGAAAATCTTTGTATTTTTAAATGAAAAAATTCAACAAAATATTTTTAATTGAAAATATGGAATTATGGAAGAGTTAATTCAAAAAAATTAGAATTATATGAAAACTTCAAAAACAAATCACATTAAATGTTTATTCTTAAAATTTTATAAAAATTTAAATTAGGAAAAATTGATCAAATCATCATCAAAAGAAAAAATGTATTAAACTATTCAATTAATTGTAATTTTCAACACAAAATAATTATATTAAATATTTTAATCATTGAAATCAAATTTTCACTATAAAAATAACAATTTCTTAGCTAAATAGATGTGAAAAGATGTGTTAAAATAATGTCACATAAAATTCTTCCGTACTTAATCAATTTCACTCTTTGGAAATAAAATTTATTTTATTTATCTATAGATACACCTAAAAAAATGATGATTGTCTTGCCCAATTTCAAATGGACAGGCTTGAATTAATGAAAACTAGAAAATCTTCTATTGCTTTAAATTTTTATGCCTTGTATGTGAATTAATCTCTCTGCCCCACTTCAAAAAAAGCTCATATTCCAGTTCTATGTGTGCACACCGGTGATATTCTAGTGGAATTAAATTTATAAAAAGAAGCATTGTCAGTTTTTACTCTCTCCTAGGTTCCTCAAACCAATGTTTAATTTTCCACTTCATTGATACAACTCAAAATATTTTCTTATAAATCAATTTTCTCCTTTATTTGGGTTTAATATTCCCCTTACTTTTATGAAAAAAAATGACAAGAAAATTTATTTAAATTTTTCTCAGCCATGAATTTGTGTGTAGCACTGTGCAAAACATTTATAAAATTTGGATTTTATTTACTTACAAAACACACCCAGTGCTTGTCTTCGAGATTCACCGTGGGATCTCAATTTCCCATTTTATTCCAGATTCAATGAACTTATTTTACTCTCGATTGAGTTCAAACCCTAAGGTGTTTCATTTCATCAAGGATAAGTTACTAGGTTCAAGTTTAGCTACATGTCACCACAAGTAATGATTCCAATTCCACAAAAATCTAACCCATCACGCTTTTTTTCCTAGTTTTCAAATAGAATTTCCATTAGAACTATGGACAATATCACTCATAAATCACTCAATATTAACTTTTTAAAACTTAGTGAAACCCCTCAAAATGAGCTTGACATTATCACCTAGGAAGAACACATTGAATTTTTATTTTATTTTCCTAGAGACGCATAAAAACTTTATTTATTAACAAGGAGAAAATCCTAAAATGATGTTGAAAAGTAAGTATTTTGAAGAAAAAAAATAATGGTTTTTGATGTGTACAAAATTGAAGCATAGTTAAGGAATAGAGAAATACCCCTCTCCAACACATAAAACCCAAAATTATCCTCAATGTTGACCCCTAAGGTGGGAGATTAATTTTATTCCAAGAAGATTTGCAATTCAACAGTTCATAGATTTTTTATGGGGTTATAGGAAAGTTCAATAATCACATTTTCCATGGATCGATACAAATTTTCAAATTATTTTTTCTAAATTTGTTCTTTTTATTGGTATATACAGAGAAAATATCTCTCAACTTATCTCAAACAGAAGCTTGGTAAGAAATGAAACAACATCATTTAAATGCCATATTCATTTTGGCGTGTAAGAAGGTTTTGAAATTTTCACTCATTAATTTTCAACATTCTAGATATTAGCAAGCAATGCACACTAACAAGAAAATAGATTCATAAATTTTGAAAGATCTAGGGGAATTCCCTCACACACTATTACAAATACCCCTTTTATCAGTGCTAAAAATGACCCTTAACAGCGCTAGAAAAGCGTTGTTAAAGCCAGCATAGATAAAGGGGGTCCCCCTTTATCAGCGCTCCAAAAAGCACTGATAAAGACCCCTTTTATCAGTGTTAAAAAAGCGCTGATAAAAGTTAAAAAAATAAATAATTTAAAAAAAAAATCCCGGCAATCTCGGGGGGGGGGTTACAGCGCTTAAGCCCTGATAAAACACTATTTTATTGAATATTTTATTGATAATAAATTATATAATTTCCTCACATTGTGTTAAATATGTACAATTAGAAAGTATTTGGGATTAGATCATTCATTTGAATATTTGATGAAAATTCCAGTTTAACCTTTTCAAAATCACTGTAGTATTTCAATCATAAATATTTTTCTTTGAATTATTTGAACTTAATATTTTGTAACGGGGTTCCTTACTTCATGGGCTACAACTTTTATTCATGACACTAGATCAAAATAATGCATTTGGATGGATTGATTGGGTCATAAAGTCAAAGGTGGGCTAGACACGCCAGAATATAAAAGCTTCTGTATTTCAACCATAACTCATTAATCTGGGCTTGGATTGAACCCAAATTTTGAGAGGAGATAGAGGACCCATATCCGCACATATTATCCTTCTAGAAGAAGAGCTTATTCACGTGTTTAGGTGGTCAAATAGGTGGTGCAAGTTGGATTAAAATATTTGGCCGAATTTCCACATTCACACTTGAAACCACTTGTAACCTCTCCTCCCCTCCCCCTCTATAAATTAGAATTTTTATCATTTGTAAGGGTTGGGACGTGCATTAGGAGATTGGAGGTGGAGGGGTCACCCAAATTCTCCAACCATTGTAAGAGGGGTAGCTCTTGAAGCAAGGATCCCCTCATCGAAGTCTCCTTCTCTTCTTCATGTTGTAATATTTTCATTTGTGTTTTAAACTTCATTGTTCTTCTTTTACTTCTTCTCTTTTCTTATGTTTTATTAAAATTTCTTCTTCTCTTAATCTTCCTCTTCGGGCTGGAATTCTTGAGTAGAAGCGTTATTGGGTTATACCCATTATAAACCGTTGCAAATGCAATTTGCTTCTACGATGATTATGCCACCCATGGAAGAGTAGTCTTTTAGTAATCGATCTATCTCTTACCTTCTACATTAATTTATTTTGAATCAATGATATACTGTAATTCACATAATATGATCAATTAATTGAGTTTTTAATTTAATTGAAACTAAGCAAGCAATTGATCAATTAACACAAAAACACGCGAGGACGAGATTTTGTGTAAATTGTGAGAGTGTGAACTTAATCGGTTATACAAAACCATATGGGATCAATTTGTAGTGTTCAAATATAATCCCTAAACTCAATTAATTCTAATTTCAAGAGTGGAAATGTGCCTTAATTTACCACTAACCATAAGCTAATCTTATAACATCAATCAAAGCAGGGTGTTGCGATTGCATGTTCCGAAGTTAGTCTAGGGTTAAATTCACTTCATCTTTGTGGTAAGGTTAATTCTCGTAGGGTTCGGGGGTTAACAAGTTAAGGGATCATAATTAAGTGGATGTTAATTTAAATGATAATGATAAATAATTGATTGAAGAGGTAGAGTTAGATCGATTACGTCTTTTAAATATTGTATAAAAAAACATCTTCTTGTTGTGTCATTTTAATCGAAATTCATTTCAAAACTAAAAACAAAAAAAAATACAATCTTTTTTCAACAAACTTCTTCTAAATTTATAAACTATAACCAACCCTCATCCTTTCAAGTAGTGTTTTCATTCTCTTTTATTTTATTTTTAGAATACCTCTAAAAAGTTGTTTTAATTTACTTCCTCCTTTGAGAGACGACCTTGATCAGCCATTCTGCTGCACCTAAGAATCCAAAAACCACTAATCATTTGAGGGCACCCACGACAGCGCTCTTTCAAGCCCCCCCCCCCCTTTATCAGCGCCTTCCCGCACCTCCAGCGCCCCCACGCACCCCCCTCCACCCTTTATCAGCGCTATCCCCCACCCATTATCAGCGTTAGCTCCCATATTCCCTCATGCGTGCACGCCCTTGCCTCCACCAGGTTTTGAACTCGAGACCTCCCCTCATGCGCGCCTAAGCCCTTATCACTCCTTTATTTTTATTTGTTTTCCATTTCATAATATCTCTATTTATATATATATATATATATATATATATATAGTTATATTAATGTATATATTTATAGTGATATTAATATATATATTTATAGTTATATTAATATATATATGTAGTTATATTAATATATATATATAGTTAGATTAATATATAGGTATATAAATATTCATATATTTGTATTTTAAATAAAATGGATATTAGTTATTATTTAGATAAAGCTAATATATTTTATATGTAAATATATTTTATTATTTATATTTATAATTAAATTTTTATGTGTGAATATATAAAAAATTTGTATATATTTGATTATAAATAGCAGTGCATTATAAAAAACAATAAAATTTCAAAGACATAATATCAATATGAATGTAATACCTTGGAATAAATTCAGTCCCCACCAGAAAAAGTCAATAATACCCCCTTAAACGAGGCTGAAAATCCACAAAATGTTAAAAAATTGGGATATCCCGACTAAAAACTCAGTTTTAGAGGCCTTCTGGACCTTTTTTGGCCTCGAAAAAACCTTGACTGGGGTCCCCCTAGGTCACAAGGGTGTAGAGCTCGTCGCAGACTTCGATTTGATATATGGTAGAGTTCAAACAGACACCCGGATCAAAAGTTGTGGTTGTTTAAAGTTAGAGTTACATTTTCAACATATTTTGGATCTTTTTTTTATTTTTTTATTTTTTTAGTCTTCAAATTGTTATTAAATGACTATTACTCCATAATAATTAACAAATTATTAATTAAAAATATTTTATTAAATTTGTGTATAATCCATTTTCACTAAATATCTTATAAAAAATTGGAAACAACCGCGGAAGCGGCACACAACGCAAGGAATAAAATTACATTAAATTGCAAGCCCGGGGATTTGACCCCGCGACCTACCACTCACCCCCCAAACCCTTACCACTCCACCATCAACGGTGGGGCTACACTAAATATCTTATATATTAAGTGTAATTGTATATTTATACTTATCTAAAATATATTTAAAATTATATTTAAAAAATATATATTATATTTATATCAATATAACTATATCTATATATTTAAATATTAATATATTTTTTTAATGAATTTTTTTTTTGAAGTGGACACTTTATCAGCGCTTTTTGGTTAGCGCTGATAAAAGGTGGCACTGGCCTTGACCCGTTTTGTGGTAGTAACAATTAATTCACAACATCATGCCACGTGAATGTTCATAATAAAAATGTGAAAAATTAAAAATAGTATTGCTCTGAGTGTGGAGCTTTGAGCATTTGAGTACTGCCAAATGTATCCTCACTTTGTTTGCTTCCTATGAGTTCCCTGGCTGCTCAGTTATAGTTCCTAAAAATTTAAATAGATTAACATTAGAATTCGTGATTTATAACTCAAAAGTGAAATGCAACCAAATTTTGAATTAGGGAGTTTAATATTGATGATCTGGGGTGTAACTCCTTTTTCTTTGACTGGATGTCACATGAAATCACTGCCTGGTTATTTTCCTACAAGCAAAAAAACACAATTTTTTAAATAATAAGAAAACTGAAAAGAAAAAAAAAATAAAACACTTAGGGATTAGGATAATCTTAGGATAACCCCCAAAGGGTACTATGTTCAAACTATCCATAGTTGGACAGTCTTTGTGTAACGTCCAGTATTTTGAACCAAACAAAAAAGTGAAGGAAATTAAATTTTTCTGCTAGTAGGGCAGGCTGGTTTTAAAACCGAGCGTTGAAACCTTTTATTTTCGATAGTTGACACTATGATGTATCTTTTAAAGAAATTGAATTGAATTAATTAGATTAAAATTAAAATTGAAATAAATTAAATGAAGGGTAAAGGCCTTCTTTAGCACTTTGAAATATTCTATGAAATATTTTTAGAGTTAGACGTTGAGTCGGTGCGGGATTTCGAGGCCCGTTAACACTCCACGTTGATAGAATAAATATATTTAATATATTTAATTATACATGTGTGCAATTTCTTTCCAAAAAAATGAAATAACTCTCAAATGGTGGGTCCTATAAGAAATTTAAGACGACCGTTAGGTCCGGAATATCGGGTTTACACTTGGAAAAGTGCAACTTTAATGTGCGTCGTATGTTTGGCAACCTCACACGCGATAATATTTTGTTTATTTAATTAATTTATTATTTTGTTTTTTAATAAATAAATAATTTTTCTCACAAACGATGCATCGTATGATAAATATGAGACCATTGTTAAGTCTGAAACGTGGGGTTTGCCCTAGGCGGGGTATAACCATTTTGAGCGTTGGACGTTTGGTCAGATCGCACTCAAAGATAATTTAATAGGTTTTTAAATATTTTGTTGGGTAGTTAGAAATAATAATAATTTTATTATTAATATTATTATTATTTGTGTTGAAAAAAATAAAAATGTATTTCCATAATTAATAAATTATGTTGCAGTGTAAATAATAAGTGGGCAATATAATAATTGTGATATTATTAATTGGGAAAATTAAATTCAAATGTGCAATAAATATTAATTTATTAGGTGTTATCAGTTTTTAATGATTGTTGTCGTTAAAATACTAATGGTATCATTGATGGGTGGTATTAAATAATAATAATTTTAATTATTGTTATTATTATTAGATTAGGATAAAAACATTGTTGTATATATATATGATGTGTGTATATATGTGGGGATTAAATATATATATGTATATATATACATTTGCGGGTATATATATATGCATATACAGATGTGTATATATATACATATAACATGTATATATATGTGGGTGAATATTTATTATTGGGTTAGATAAAACATTATTAATGGCCCACATAAATGATATTATGTGGAAAATTTATTAACTTCACAGTTTTAATGAAAGTTTTGATTGAACTATTCATAGTGATAATTATGACATAGATTTAATAAAAAAATGGTGTTATTATTATTTTATTAATTAGGGAAAATAATATTGGTGTGTATATAAAAGGGAATATATATATATATGTGTGTGTGTATATTTACTTATTTATTTATATGTGTGTGAGCGTAGGTGTGAATAAATATATATATATATATATATATATATATATATAAATATATATATATATATATATATATTTCTGCTTTACCTGGTAGCCTGTTGCGGGTCACGAACAACTATTAAATTATTTAAATAGTTGCACGAGATTTAGGTAAAATAATACATCGCACCCTAAGGCAAGGTTCTGATAATAATAATTAAAAAGTATTAAAAGGAATAAAAAAGAAATTTAAAAAAAAATCAAGTGATGAAAATAGAAGGAAAATAAATAATAAAATAAAAAGCGGACATGAGAAGAGTAAAAATAAGTAAAAATGGGTTTAGCCATTTTTATTATTATTTTTCTTTTTTCCCCTTATCTTCCCTTTTATTTTATTTTTATTTTATTTTATTCTTTTCCCTTTTCTTTCTTTTTTTTTCTTTTTTTTTCTTTTTTTCCGCCTTTCCTTGTTTCTTTCCTTTCTCTCTTTTTTTCTTTTCTCCTTTCTCCCTATCCTCTCTTGTGTGTCGCACCCCCTCCTCTCTAGGTGGTGCGCCACCCCCCCCCCCTGTCGTCGCTTCAAAAGCTCGTTGCACCTCTGTCTCTATAACATCCCGCCTTTTTATAACATAACTTTTCATTACATTTTACAAAACCGATGATCTTTAAGGTTTAGTGTCTTAGAAACCAGGAACTTAAAACATGAATGTAACGACCCGAAATTTTGAATAAATCTTGTTTCCTAATTTTATGTGTTATTTTATTTTTATACTCAACAAAACTGTTTCATTGGATAACATGAGTATAATTAAAATGAGACTGTTGGGTTTTGACTGTTATATGTTCATTGGTCAATATGACCGCTGGAAACTAAACGTTTTGTTTTCTTTTGTCTCTAAATACAAGTGACCTTGGTTAATTAATATAGAAAGAAGATTTGATGGCCTCATCCAGTAGTCTTGAACCGATCGAAGCCCATCTAACAGAACTTGGGAAGGAGGTAGCCCCATTGGGCTTTGCTCTAGACCAAACCCAAGCTGAACTTTATCGTGTGAAGCTAGAACGGAATCGCCTTCGCGAGAAGTTCAAACTGATAGAAATTACTACACGTGCGATGTTGGCCGAGCCTCCCTCAGATTCTCTCACCTTAGCACACCTTACACTTAGGTCCTATGCTGGTGTGATAAGGGGCTATGTAAGGAGACCGTAACTGCCTTGTGTAATCCTTTGTTTTAAATAAAAATTTTGATTTCTTCTTATGATGAAGTTTATGAATTTTCAAATGTCTGGATAAATATAGTATGCATATTTTTGGTGAATTTTAGAGAAAGGATATTTTAAAAAAATGTTTATGCAAACCTTAAATAATCAAAAATGTGTAATAATTTTCAAAAAATGGTCTTCTACAATTATGTTCAATACGAAATTTGGAGTCTAATAAGATCAACTTAATTTTTAATGAATAGTAAATTATGAATAGTGATTTTACGCTTAGGATTAGTAATGTGACCAAATGGATTAGTAATCTCACTTAAAGAAAGTTTTAATATAATCTAGGCACCTTGATTAAATAATGTGATTCAATAAAATGGGTAAATAACGGTTTCATAAATTATTAGTCAAATATTAGTTTTTTTTAGGTGAATAGTGTTTTTTAATTAAAAATTAAATTAAAAATATTTAGAAAATTATTTTTATGGACTTTATTTTTGAACTCAGAGCATCGATATTATGTTAAGGTAATTTTGGAGATTTTTCTGAAAAAAATGAATTTTCAGTGAATAGTGTATTTATTTAAAAATTAAATTAAAAATATTTAGAAAATTATTTTTATAAAATGGATTTCATTTTTGAAATCAGAGCATCTATATTTGGTTAAGGTGAAATTTTGGGATTTTTCTGAGAAAGTTGAATTTTCGATGAATAGTGAAAATACAGTTTTTAAGTTACGGGTGTTTCATGACATCATTAAATGATGTATTAAGTATGTAATCAATATGGTCAACTTATGAATAGTAAGATAAGGTATGAGGTGTCCCAAGTGGCCAATACCATGGGCAAATACTATGGGCAAGCTCATGGTTTTGCCAAAACCACCAATGAGGTGTCCATTGGTCATTAATGTTTTGTCCCCTCACTTTCCCTATAAATACCAAGTCATCCTCTCATCCATTCGACTCTCAACTCTCCCCCAACGAAGCTCTGGTCTCATTACCTCTCAAGGAGTCCTCCCAAGGTTCCCCCAATCCCTCAAGGTCTCAACCTTTGAGTTTTAAGAGTTACGTTTTAAGGTAAGGGATCTGACCCCTCTCTTTCTTTTCAAGTGATCTCTTTTATGTCATTTCTTTTATGCTCCATGTTCTTATGTTGGAGGATGTTCTTTTATATTCATTATACTGTCCTTTTTATGTTCATATGATGAGAGACCCCCTCTTACTCTCATCATTTCGTTTTATGAATGTTTAAGTGGCTCCGTTAGGCTGCCGAATTTTTAAGGGATTCTTTCACCCTTCTCAAGTTCTATTTTCTTGACAAGTCTTTCAAGTTCTTTTTTTTATTTTGTTGGGGTGTGATCTCTAAATCTATCATACTGATCTTTTATGATCGTATGATGAGAGACCTCATTTGATCTCTTCAAATTCAGTATTTTGAAGTTTTAAGTGGCGTCGTTAGGCTACCGAATTTTTAAGGGATTTGTTCACCTTTCTCATTTTTCAAAGTTCTACTTTCATGTCAAGTCTTTCAAGTTCTTTTTTATTATGTTGGGGTATGATCTCTATATCTATCATACTGATCTTTTATGTTCATATGATGAGAGACTCTATTTGATCTCGTCAATTCATTTTTTGATGTTTAAGTGACGCCGTTAGGCTGCCGAATTTTCATAAGAGAAATCTTATTTTTGTCTTCCTTTCATGTTCTTCATTTCATATGGTACATCTTTCAAATTTCATTACCATGTTCATATATCTTTCATATTCTGTCCCTCTACTGTTTTATGGGTCATTTATGAATGTTTGACCCATGTCCCCTCTCTTTTCAATGTTTTCTAAAACCCTGAAACGTAGTCGTTATGCTGTAGAATTTTCGTCTCAAAATGTCTCTCTTTTCTCAAAATTATTTTATGTTATTAAGTGAATACTCAAAACTCTTATTTCTATAGAGGTATTCACATATATATCAAAATGTTCTATTTTAAATTCTGGGATTTACATACATAAAACCCGCTTTCCCTTTTCGTGGGTTTAAAGTGACATAAAGATCATGTCTTTAAAGTAGTTTTTAAAACGTTATGATTATGAAATGAAACCCATTTATTTTATGCTATATGGGTTGTTTATGAAATGATTTATGATGATATATGTGGCTCACATAGTAATAAAGACATGTCAAGGGTGCGCTCAGATAGCGTTCCAATGCATTGGGTAAAGACTTAATCTCTAGAGATGACCTTTTAGACTGATACCTTGGTGAATAGCCTTGGTAATTTTTAACGACACCTTGGGGATGGACCTTGGTGAAACGAAATGATTGTCAATATTAAATATTGTAGTCACATCTTCAAGTTATGAAAAATGTTATTTTTATTATGATATGTCTCACGATTTTTTTCTCACGCCTTAAAGTTCTTTTTCATGACATTGTTGATGTATCTCAAGTTCACATGTTAAATGTTTCCCCTTGATTCTCTTACTGGGCATTCTGCTCACCCTTTCTTTTGATGTATGTCCCCAGGTTATGAGATGCAGTAATGAACCTAGGATGAACATGAGGAGAAGCATTTCAAGTGTTTAAGAAGATTGTTGTATGTTTTCATGTTTTAAGTTCCTGGTTTCCAAGACACTACCTTAAAGATCCTCGGTTTTGTAAAATGTAATGAAAGTTTATGTGATAAAAAGGCGGGATGCTATAATGAAAACATAAAACATTCTTCTTAAACACTTGAAAGGTTTCTCCTTGTGTTCATCCTAAGTTCATTACTGCATCTCATAACCTGGGGACATACATTAAAAGAAAGGGTGAGCAAAAGGCCCAGTAAGGGAAACAAGGGAAAACATTTAACATGTGAGCTTGAGATACATCAATAAAGTCATGAAAAAGAACTTTAAGGCATGAGAAAAAAATCATGAGGCATATCATAATAAAAATAACGTATTTCATAACTTGAAGATGTGGCTACAATATTTAACTTAGACAATCATGAACATATCACCAAGGTCCATCCCCAAGGTGTCATTTGAAAGTTACCAAGGTTATTCACCAAGGTATCGTTAAAATTGTAATCTCTAGTGGTTACATCATTACCCAATGCATTGGAGCGCTATCAGGGCGCACCCTTAAATTTGTAATCTCTAGTGGTTACATCATTACTCAATACATTGGGGCTCTATCAGGGCGCACCCTTAAATTTGCATTTGTTATCATATAAGCCACATATATCATCATCAATCATTTCATAAACAACTCATATAGCATAAAAGAAATGGGTTTCATTTCATAGTCATAACATTTTAAAAAAAAACTGCTTTAAAGACATGATCTGTATGTCACTTTAAACCCACGGAAAAGGAAAGCGGGTCTCGTGTATGTAAATACCATAATTTAAAATAGAACATTTTGGTATATATGTGAATACCCCTTTAGAAGAAAGAGCTTTGAGTATTCACTTAATAAAATAAAAGAATTTAAGAAAAAAAAGAGACATTTTGAGACGGAAATTCGGCAACATAACGACTACGTTGTAGGGTTTTAGAAAACATTGAAAAGAGAGGGGACATGGGTCACCCACTCATAAAAGATCCATAAAACAGTAGGGGAACATAATATAAATGATTTAAGAACATGGTAATGAAATTTGAAAGATATACCATATGAAATGAAGAACATGAAAGGAAGACAAATATAAGATTTCTCTTATGAAAATTCAGCAGCCTAACGGCGTCACTTAAACTTCAAAAAAATGAATTGAAAAGATCAAATATGGTCTCTCATCATATGAACATAAAAGATCAGTATGATAGACATAGAGATCATACCCCAACATAATAAAAAGGAACTGGAAAGACTTGACAAGAAAATAGGACTTGAAAATGAGAATGGTGAAAGAATCCCTCAAAAATTCGGCAACCTAACGGCGTCACTTAAACTTCAAAAAAATGAATTGACGAGATCAAATAGGGTCTCTCATCATATGAACATAAAAGATCAGTATGATAGATATAGAGATCATACCCCCAACATAATAAAAAGGAACTTGAAAGACTTGACAAGAAAATAGAACTTGAAAATGAGAAGGGTGAAAGAATCTGTTACAAAAATTTCGACTGTCTAACGACACCACTTAAACATTCATAAAACGAAATGATGAGAGTAAGATGGGATCTCTCATCATATGAACATGAAAAGGGCAGTGAGAGGAATATAAAAGAACATCCTCTAACATAAGAACATAGAGCATAAAAGAAATGACTTAAAAGAGAGTATTTGAAAAGAAAGAGAGAGGTTGGATCCCTTACCTTAAAACGTAACTCTTAAAACTCAAAGGTTGGGACCTTGAGGATTTGGGCCACCTTGGAAGGACTCTTTGAGAGGTAATGAGACCAGAGTTTCGTTGGGAGAGAGTTGGGAGTGAAAACTAAAGGAGGAAATGGTGGGTATTTGTAGGAAAAGTGAGGGGACAAAGCATTAATGGCCAAGGGACACCTCATTGGTGGTTTTGGCAAAACCATGGGCTTACCCATGGCATTTGCCCATGGTTTTAACCACATGGGACCCCTCATACAATAATCCATCCCCTTTAGTCAGTCATCCCTTAAAATATCTCATCACATCATCATGATGCAGTTATGATGTCATTAAACACTCATAACTTAAAAACCGTATTTTCACTATTCATCGAAAATTCAACTTTCTCAGAAAAATCCCAAAATTTCACCTTAACCAAATATCGATGCTCTGATTTCAAAAATGAACTCCATTTTATAAAAATAATTTTCTAAATATTTTTAATTTGATTTTTAAATAAAAACACTATTCACTGAAAATTCATTTTTTCAGAAAAATCCCCAAAAATTACCTTAACATAATATCGATGTTCTGAGTTCAAAAATAAATCTCATTTTATAAAAAAAAAATTCTAAATATTTTTAATTTAATTTTTAATTAAAAAAACTATTCACCTGAAAAAACTAATATTTGACTAATAATTTATGAAACCGTTATTTAACTATTTTATTGAATCACATTACGTAATCAAGGTATCTAAATTATATTAATACTTTCTTTAAGCGAGATTACTAATCCATTTGGTCACATTACTAATCCTAAGCATAAAATCACTATACATAATTTACTATTCATCAAAAATTAAGTTGATCTTATTAGACTCTAAATTTCGTACTGAACATAATTGTAGAAGACCATTTTTTGAAAATCATTACACATAATTAATTATTTAAGGTTTACATAAATATTTTCAAATATCATTTTTCTAGAATTCATCAAAAATATGCATACTATATTTATCCGGATATTTGAAAATTCACAAACTTCATCATAATAAGAAATCACAATTTTTTATTTAAAACAAAGGATTACACAAGGCAGTTATGGTCACATTACATAGCCCCTTATAACATCAGCATAGGACCTAAGAGTAAGGTGTGCTAGGGTGATAGAATCTTAGGGCGGCTTGGCCAACATTGCACGAGTAGTAATTTCTATCAGTTTGAACTTCTCACGAAGCTGATTTTGTTCTAGCTTCACACGATGAAGTTCGGCTTGAATTTGGTCCAGAGCAAAGCCCAGTGGTGCTACCTCCTTCCCAAGTTCTGTTAGATGGGCTTCGATTGGCCTGAGACTACTGGATGAGGTTATCGAATCTTCTTTCTATATTAATTAACCAATATCACTTGTATTTAGAAACAACAATCGCAATATTTAGTTTCCAACGGTTGTATTGACCAATGGTCATATAACGGTCGAAACTCAATGGTCTCATTTTAATTATACTCATATTATCAAATGAAATGGTTTTTTCGAGTGTAAAATAAAATAACACACAAAATTAGGAAACAAGAATTATTCAAAATTTCAGGTCGTTACATTCTTCCCCCCTTAAGAAATTGCGTCCTCGTAATTTTTAAAATTAGGCTTGGAAATTTCATTGAAAGTCCTACATCGAAAAAGGAGTCAGTAAAACTATTACTTTAAAAGAAAGAAAGGGAAGTACAAAGGTCACCCGAGTTAACCCACACTAGGATTTTATGTAGGAAAACATGGACATGGAAAAGAAAACAAAGGGTCAAGTTCTGAGGGAGAGTGATAGAAAACATGATTAGGAGAAAGTTAACCACAAGAAAATCACAAACTTATGATGTGTGTAAACGGTCTTTGATTACTCAGTAGGAAACTTAAACCAACAACGTTTTTGTTTTACGTTCCTTTTCATAGTTTTGAGGAATTCATTTACTACATAGAATAAAAACATAAGGGAATATACCTACCTTCAAGTAGAGTTTCATCCTTTAATAAGTTTCTACCAAATTTAATCTTTTCTCCAAATGATGAGCATTCAAAAAAACACTTGGTCTCATCAAAAGCACAAGAATCATCTTCTAGAGAATCACATAATCCACAAAAGATTAACTATCTATTTCTTTTATCTTTAAACGTTATCCCAAAAACAAAAAGGGTAAGATAAAACAACTCTTCAAAAGGAAAGAACCTCATAGGAAGGGAAACTACTTTTAAATCTTCAAAATTTCAAGGTACTACCCAGAGTTCATCATAGACCATTCCATAAATAACTGTTCTTGAAATTCATCAAAATAAAACCAAACTAATATTGAAACCCAAATATAAGAAGGATTTGATAACATAGTCTTCCAAGATAAACTTTATCATTCATCTCCAAACAACATCAACCACTTCTAACATCTTATAACAAAAGTAACTAACCTAAACATATGTTCCCCAAGATAGGTTAATTATTTCCATAAGTAACCTAAATTACTACAAGTTCACATTAAATTCGTCGATTCTTCAAAATATAAGTCAACATTTACTCCTCAAAGAAAATGACATAGTAATCTATTTACCTCGATCATATAGGATTCCCAGAATAGTGAACGTCTTCCAAAATAATAATCATCTTTTAATCCCCTAATCACCCTTGAAGAACAACTCCACTACATCAACATGTGGTACATAACAATAGATGTTTTCCTTAATGATATTAAACCATCTTAGGTAGTGACTCGATGTTCTTAGAAAACATTAAAGATATGCTCATAGGGCACGAACTAGAATACAACATGACATAAGACAATTATTGTGAAGAAGTTGCATGTACATTAGTCATCATGATCCATCTCAGCATAGGACTGGCATTGTTCCCTTGTCCTTGAAGATTGTTGATGCTCATCATGCTTCTCATCCCTTCTAAGAGAGCATTTCCATGCATAATGTCCAACTTCTCCACATTTACGACATTGAAGAGTATAAGGTACATTAGATCGAACCTTATCTCTATTCATCACATTATCCATTTTTTTGAAGCAATTGGCTACTTTATGCCCTATCACCCCACACTTAAAACATCTCTCAGTTCCTTTGTGACATTCTCCTTGGTGCCCTTTTCCACACTTTTTACTAAAAAGAAATTGGGTCTTCTTTCCCTTATCAACTTTATCAGATGAACATCCTTGAGACTTCGTCTTCTACTTCCTTGATGAATTTGGGCATTCAACTAGGTACCAATTATTAATTGTGATTTTTGATAGCTGGTTTGGCATAATCACAATATGTTCAACTTGATCTCTCGTCATCTATGTCACATTAATAGAGCAATCGTCACATTTCCTATCACATTGGTTGTTGGGACATGTTTTTTATTTCCTGTCATTAACTAAGAAAAGAAAGTATAATTATGGGATTAAATACTTAGCCAATAATCATGAAAAGAAACTTTAAGCATAGAAGGATAAACTTGTAGAATAAAAGTATATCCTAACTTGTGATCCCCTAGGTTCCAAACTAGGTTATCCATGATCATATATTCTTATGTGAATCCTTATTTTATTTTATCTTTGTTCCTTTAATAATAGTTCATACTAAGCTTATGAATTTACCAAAGCACATATCTTGGGAGTGTCGTAACCAAGAGTGCAGCAAGCCCCGTTGCCGTGTACCAGTTTCGTTCGAGTCTAGCTCAAAGCGGTGTTTTCGGGTTTTACCCCTATGTACATCTGTGTCAAAGTCACCTCTATCTGCTCGTATCCAAACAGGGATGTATTTACTTAATAAACCACTTACTCAATACTCACCAAAATACTAGGAAGATTTCCTATATTTAAACTTCTCTTTAGGGTTCTTCCTAGAATTTTCATATCCTAATTTCCACAAATAACTAAATCATCCTTTAATACCAACTATAACATCCCGCATTTTTATAACATAACTTTTCATTACATTTTACAAAACCGAGGATCTTTAAGGTTTAGTATCTTGAAAACCAGGAACTGAAAACATGAAAACATAAAACGTTCTTCTTAAACACTTGAAAGGCTTCTCCTTATGTTCATCCTAAGTTCATTACTGCATCTCATAACCTGGGGACATACATCAAAAGAAAGGGTGAGCAGAAGGCCCAGTAAGGGAAACAAGAGGAAACATTTAACATGTGAGCTTGAGATACATCAATAAAGTCATGAAAAAGAACTTTAAGACATGAGAAAGAAATCATGAGGAATATCATAATAAAAATAACGTATTTCATAACTTGAAGATTTGACTACAACATTTAACTTAGACAATCATGAACATATCACCAAGGTTCATCTCCAAGGTGTCATTTGAAAATTACCAAGGTTATTCACCAAGGTATCGTTAAAATTGTAATCTCTAGTGGTTACATCATTACTCAGTGCATTGGAGCACTATCAAGGCGCACCCTTAAATTTGTAATCTCTAGTGGTTATATCATTACCCAATGCATTGGGGCGCTATCAGGGTGCACCCTTAAATTTGTCTTTGTTATCATGTGAGTCACATATATCATCATCAATCATTTCATAAACAACCCATATAGCCTAAAAGAAATGGGTTTCATTTCATAGTCATAACATTTTAAAAAAACTTCTTTAAAGACATGATCTTTATGTCACTTTAAACCCACGGAAAAGGAAAGCGGGTCTCATGTATGTAAATCCCAGAATTTAAAATAGAACATTTTGGTATATATGTGAATACCCCTTTAGAAGAAAGAGCTTTGAGTATTCGCTTAATAAAATAAAAGAATTTGAGAAAAAGATAGAGACATTTTGAGACGGAAATTCGGCAGCATAACAACTACGTTGTAGGGTTTTAGAAAACATTGAAAAGAGAGGGGACATGGGTCACTCACTCATAAAAGATCCATAAAACAGTAAGGGAACAAAATATAAAGGATTTAAAAACATGGTAATTAAATTTGAAAGATATACCATATGAAATGAAGAACATGAAAGGAAGACAAATATAAGATTTCTCTTATGAAAATTCAGCAGCCTAACGACGTCACTTAAACTTCAAAAAAATGAATTGACGAGATCAAATAGGGTCTCTCATCATATGAACATAAAAGATCAGTATGATAGATATAGAGATCATACCCCAACATAATAAAAAAGAACTTGAAAGACTTGACAAGAAAATAGGACTTGAAAATGAGAATGGTGAAAGAATCCCTTAAAAATTCGGCAGCTTAACGACGTCACTTAAACTTCAAAAATATGAATTGACGAGATCAAATAAAGTCTCTCATCATATGAACATAAAAGATCAATATGATAGATATAGAGATCATATTCCAACATAATAAAAAAGAACTTGAAATACTTGACAAGAAAATAGAACTTGAAAATGAGAAGGGTGAAAGAATCCGTTACAAAAAATTTGGCAGCCTAACGGCGCCATTTAAACATTCATAAAACGAAATAATGAGAGTAAGAGGGGATCTCTCATCATATGAACATGAAAAGGGCAGTAAGAGGAATATAAAAGAACATCCTCCAACATAAGAACAAGAAGAATAAAAGAAATGACTTAAAAGAGAGTATTTGAAAAGAAAGAGAGAGGTTGGATCCCTTACCTTAAAACGTAACTCTTAAAACTCAAAGGTTGGGACCTTGAGGGCTTGGGGGTACCTTGGGAGGACTCTTTGGGAGGTAATGAGACTAGAGCTTCGTTGGGGGAGAGTTGAGAGTGAAAACTAAAGGAGGAAAGTGTGGGTATTTATAGAGAAAGTGAGGGGACAAGACATTATGGTCAAGGGACACCTCATTGGTGGTTTTGGCAAAACCATGGGTTTGCCCATGGTATTTGCTCATGGTTTTAGTCACATGGGACCCCTCATACAATAATTCATCCCCTTTAGTCGGTCATCCCTTAAAATATCTCATCACATCACCATAATGCAGTTATGATGTCATTAAACACCCGTAACTTAAAAACCGTAATTTCACTATTCATCGAAAATTCAACTTTCTCAGAAAAATCTCAAAATTTCACCTTAACCAAATATCGATACTCTGATTTCAAAAATGAACTCCATTTTATAAAAATAATTTTCTAAATATTTTTAATTTAATTTTTAAATAAAAACACTATTCACCAAAAATTCATTTTTTCAGAAAAATCCCCAAAAATTACCTTAACATAATATCGATGCTCTGAGTTCAAAAATAAAGTTCATTTTATAAAAATAATTTTCTAAATATTTTTAATTTAATTTTTAATTAAAAAAACTATTCACCTGAAAAAACTATTACTTGACTAATAATTTATGAAACCGTTATTTAACCATTTTATTGAATCGCATTACTTAATCAAGGTGCCTGAATTATATTAATACTTTTTTTAAGCGAGATTACTAATCCATTTGGTCACATTACTAATCCTAAGCATAAAATCACTATTCATAATTTACTATTCATCAAAAACTAAGTTGATCTTATTAGACTCTAAATTTCGTATTGAACATAATTGTAGAAGACCATTTTTTGAAAATCATTACACATA
Source organism: Viscum album (assembly GCA_963277665.1). Classification (NCBI taxonomy): domain Eukaryota; kingdom Viridiplantae; phylum Streptophyta; class Magnoliopsida; order Santalales; family Viscaceae; genus Viscum; species Viscum album. The sequence continues at coordinate 1,250,293,315 of OY728146.1, read as the reverse complement.
ATTAATTATTTAAGGTTTACATAAATATTTTCAAATATCCTTTTTCTAGAATTCATAAAAAATATGCATACAATATTTATCCGAACATTTGAAAATTCACAAACTTCATCATAAGAAGAAATCACAATTTTTTATTTAAAACAAAGGATCACACAAGACAGTTATGGTCTCATTACATAGCCCCCTATAACACCAGCATAGGACCTAAGAGTAAAGTGTGCTAGGGTGATAGAATCTTGGGGCGGCTCGGCCAACATTGCACGAGTAGTAATTTCTATCAGTTTGAACTTCTCACGAAGGCAATTCCGTTCTAGCTTCACACGATGAAGTTCGGCTTGGGTTTGGTCCAAAGCAAAGCCCAGTGGTGCTACCTCCTTCCCAAGTTCTGTTAGATGGGCTTCGATTGGCCCGAGACTACTGGATGAGACCATCGAATCTTCTTTCTATATTAATTAACCAAGATCACTTGTATTTAGAGACAACAATCGCAATATTTAGTTTCCAACGGTTATATTGATCAATGGTCATATAACGGTCGAAACTCAATGGTCTCATTTTAATTATACTCATGTTATCAAATGAAACAGTTTTGTCAAGTGTAAAATAAAATATCACACAAAATTAGGAAACAAGAATTATTCAAAATTCTGAGTCGTTACAGTCTCTTCTCCGTTTTCAACACCGTCGGAAGCGCAGTGAAGCTCTCTGTAAGGATAATCTTCTGCACCAATAATTGTTGGATTTTATCCACTCTTTGTCGCACAATCTGCCGCTAATGGTTTTTACCCGAAATTGGGGTTTTTCTAAAATCATTGGATTTCTTCCATTTTAGGTCAAATCAAAGGTTATCATGGGACGTGGGAGATACTACAACTACAAGGCAGGGCTTTTGTGATCTTTCCTATTGTTTCATTGGGTTATTCAATTCGCACCGTTGTGCCGCTCTTCAGTGCCTACCGACGAATCTCGATTTAAGCTTATTAATTTAATTAAACTGCTTAGCCTTGATATTTGTGACCTTTTCTTAATGTGAACCCTTCTTAGGTTGTCGTCATGTCGTTGGACACCCCTTCGGGTGTGCCGACATAATTGGAATGTTTTTACCATTTGCCTTGATTCTTTAAATTATCAACTACATGTGTTTTTGTGATACTTTAGGTTGAAGTTTGAATTGAATAAAATTATATAGGGTGAATTGTTTGCCTAAATAATTTGGTTATAAGGTTTATTGTGCCTTGCTTTTATTTAAATGGTGTTCTCTCTGCTTAGGCTGATAAATGCCATGTTCTGTTTAACCTGAATTATGATGTTGGAATTGATTGGTAACCTAAATGGATGCAATTATGAATGTTTGCTCTGGGATGTGTGTGTGTGTGTGTTCCTCTCTTACGGTTTGCAAGTAATTGGGTCAGTGAGAGAATATTGGTTCCGTATTAAGAACCCACAAATGGACTCACCGTGCTCGACAGGTTACAACACGATGCGTCGGGGAAGCGATGTTTTAGGCTCTCCAATTATGGGCTCCCCCGGGCTTTTCGTATACTATTGAGTGACATTGATTCCCTAAGGGGCAACTGAGGACAGACCTGTTGGCAAGATAGCTACGCCAAGGCTCGGTTGAGACTCGGTCCCTTATGTGCGATACTTGGTACGGACTCATGGTTACCACACCACAAGGGATACTTGGGATTCTGAAATGGATCGCCTTGAACAGGCTTTGGTGGCATTGGATAATTGATTGGATGTATCGTAGCGATAACTTTGGGACGGGCTCGAACTCCACCTATGTACTTGTCAATTTTAATATAAATGCTTGAGATGCTTTTATTGATGCAATATAGATTTTTCCTTATGCTTTTTGATCATGTCTTATGTCTTTAGTGTGCCTAGTTTTGACATATGGTTTAGACCTTAAGCCAAAGCACAAGCTTGGGGGTATGCACTTTTCCTTCAGTTTTCATGTTACGTAGGCCTTGCTATATATATTCTGCTTTACCAGGTATCTCATTCACACTTCCGGCATAGGCCGAAACAGGTGGTATGGGACGGGTGTCCGCTAGGGAACCTGGGCCAAGTTATAGTTATTTTTATTATTTGAGTTTCCTGATTCTATTATACATCGGCACAGTGCAATTTGTTTACTACACGAAATGGAAAGGTCTAGATACCTTGGGTGTCGGCCTATTGAGATTATATCTCACACCCTGCTCAAGCACCATTTGGTACCCAAGTAGACTTTATGTTTGCAGGTATGGATACAGGGAAGCGTGTTGCTTCTGATGCTTGACTGTTTGGCTATTTTAGATGGAGCTTTGGGTGCAGAGGACCGATCCATGCTCGAGATGCCATGTGACAGTTTATGTTTGGTCTTTTGAGTCTTTGTTAGCATGCAGTATATGGTTGTACCGCATACCCCTGCACTTTTATTTATTTGCATTTGGCATCATACATTGACATCATCATGGTATCAGTTATGACATTTCAACTTCCACATTTATTATCTATTTTTATGTTGGGTCATTTATCTGCTTCTACTACTGTCTGTTGCTTTTCTTATTACTTCTGCTACTTGCTCAATTATATTATTACCTTCCTCCGTGCTATAACTTTTTCCTATGAGGGTATAGTCTCCCCACAAAATTACCCAAGGCCCTCGTTGTTAGTTGGTAGCCTCTGGCGTTTGGGGAGATGCGCTTGAGGTCTTGTGCACCACCGTCTCGGGGGCCATTTTAGAGGCACTCAAGACGTGACACTACAAAGTGGTATCAGAAGAGGTTACTTTTTCCTTTTTTTCTTACTATTTTGGGTTGGTAGACAAAAGACTAGGAATGTGTCGGTGCTTGGTTAATAGTCGTGTCTGGGATTGATCACCCCACGTATAGGAAATGACCAAGTGGTCAGGACTGGGAATTGATGTTCATGCTTTTTGATATTACAGTTGATATGATTTCAACTCAAGTGATTGGTGTAATTTCCACTGCTTATGGATTTATGGAATTTATTGAAATTTACCCTTGGCCTGGTTCGTCGAGGATGAAACATGGCATGCATCATATTAGGCACATAGAAATTCACATGTCATGCATAGTGTCATGCCATGTAGGTGCATTTTAGTTTGCTTGTTGATTCAAATTGTGTGCCTTGAATGTATGTCATGTCTAGTATTTATTTAGCATGCCTGTTAGATACCATGTTTCGGTGATATATTTAGCATGCTACCCTGTTTCCATGTTTCCTGCTTACTAGCATGTTTTCCTTGTATCATGCTTTTGTGCTTATTAGCAAGTCTTTATGATTCAAATGTCATGATTCTGTGATTTTAGCATGTTTCTCTCTGTTAGGTGCTTGTAGTGACATGCTAGCTTGTGTGATATTTAATTGGTTGCTTTTGCTAAAATTTATTGGTTGCAATTAAATTGGAGCCAAATGCCACTTGTAAAGTGTATGGGTGCTTTATGGATTGGTAGATGGCCGCTCATATGACTGGATCATCGAACATATACATGTTGTATTATGAAATGGGTTTAAATATAAAGGGATTGGAAATTGAACCTGTAGCGGTGTCCTCTGTTTAAGACCCTCGTGTAAGGGAAGTTTGAGTTTCTCCTTGAGTTTCCTTGGAATGGAACCATAAGTGTCTTCCGTAGACTTTCTTCACTTTAGAAATGGCCTTAATGATCGTCTCTTGAGCCTAGTGACTTTCGTAGGTAGGAACCTGTTATGGGTCAATGCTTTTTGCTTTTGTAAGGGGCTAGCCCATGGTAGGTAACATCCTTTGAGTTTAAATGCCTTATTAATGCTGTGAGTTTTCTAAAGTTTGGTGTTGTTTGGGTGTTGTTATACCTAGAAGGACTCTTACTTTCTAAGTAACCCCCTTGTTCGGACAAGTAGTCATGGTATCCTTGACTTTTGTTTCGGTCTTGAGCATTAGGTAATGCTCATTTTCAACAGATTAGACATGCCTCGGGCATGGTTAGTTACTTCGTAGGTCGTTCGACCCTCTCTTATCTACAGTGATGGATGACTTGGTACATCGTCCTCTGAGTTAAAAGTCATCTTGCTTCTGTATCACCTCAGGGTAGTATGTGTTCACATACGTGGTGTCGTCGAGTGCTTAATGTTGTTACGAACTGGACGAGTTCAGGGTAATCGTTAAGCCTTGTGATATTAAATACGTCTTGGGTCATCTCCGTAGTAGAGTGACTGGTGCGTTAAAGGAATCAAGTTCATCCTAATGCTCGGGATGACTTCCAGAGACTCGAGTGTATTAACACACCGGTCAGTTTGGTTGGGTTTTCATGCCAATTGTTTAAATGTTTGCCTTTATGGTGGTACTAACCTAGTGCGCTTTTGAGCGACTAGTCTGTCACTTCTTTTTGATGATTAAAACACTCTTAAGGTGAGGAGTGTCATGTTAGTTCTGTTAAATATGTATCCTTTCAGGTAGAAGGAACACAACCAAAGTGGACCATTAGAGAATGGTTGGGATGGCTTAAATGGCATGAAGCTTGTGAACTTTAAATCATGTTCGTGCTTGCTCGGTAGCATGATGTTGGTGTGGTTGGAAGTTTATGAAACCTTTGAGAAATTTCATTGGTTGTGGGTGGACTTCGATGGTTAAGCTTGAACGATCATGGAATGCCTCGGGTGGTAAAGGCTCGGTGATCGGTTAATGACGGTGCATCGACAGGTGAAGCCGAGTTTTTGCTAAGATGTCGACTAGTAGTGGTTCAATCGTTTTCATTCTTAAAAACTTTAAAATCCTCCTTGTGTACTCTGGTTTAGTGACGAGCATGTCCCCTGTCTTGACATCGTCCTTGATGCACTAAGAGAGTGTCGATCTTATGCCGCCCTAAATTTTAAAAGTTGTTAGATATTCTCTATCCAGTTGCACGTTGAAAGCGTGGTTCTTATCGAAGCTTGGTTAGTCTTGAGTGATCCTTAAATTCCTATGTAAGAATGCCTTGGATGAACTCTCGTACACCAGGCATTTCTTCAAACTTGACAACCAGACTGATGCCACTTTGGGCTCAGTCAATGCTTTGGTGTGGATGTTTTGGCTGTGTACCAACATCTCACTTCAGTGGACGTGTACGTGGTGAATTCGAGATACCTTGGAAGAATACATCGCAGTTTGTTTTATAAAAACGTCGGTCGTCTAGGCCGAGCGTCATCTTGAATAGTCGACCGGAGTGGCTCGACTAGTTGTCTCTCTTGCTCAATGGAGCAATCAGTGAAGGACCGTCTATGGCACGTCCTCAGATGAGATGAGTGCGGTTGTGTCGGCCATGGATTTCCATGAAAATCCGGCTCAAGTTGGGCTTTGAGGTTGATGGGGAATCGATCGTTTTATCCGTTTTGGAAATCATGAAAGAAGTGTCACCAGAATACTTAAGGGCATGTCTAATAGGCAATTCCAGGGGTGGAAGGTGTCGTGGCTCGAAATTTGCCCCTTTCTAAAGTTAAAGCCTAAGGTGGGAAGTACCTTTGGCCTGATGTTTAACGAGATGACGACGCGGTCATGTCTCTAGCTAAACAGGCTCAGGTGAGTGACATCTCGGTGTTTCGATTGGAAAATAAACATTGGTTCAGATCTTAATTGCTTATGTGTCGCTTGCCTAACAAATGCTTGAACATGCGTTGGGCGTTTGAGACGCAACACGACCTTTTGTGGGAGACTTCACGGCCCTTTTAGGTCAGGTGAGAGTTATGTTGTTCCCGAAGGCTTCTCGGGGATGAGAAGTTCTGAGGTGGGAAGTTTGTAATGTCCTGTGTTTTGAACCGAACAAAAAAGTAAAGGAAATTAAATTTTTTCGTTAGCTAGGCAGACCGATTTTAAAACTAAGCGTCGAAACTTAGGCAGACCGATTTTAAAACTGAGCGTCGAAACTTTTTATTTTTGATAGTTGACATTGTGATATGTCTTTTAAAGAAATTAAATTAAATTAATTAGATTAAAATTAAAATGAAAATAAATTAAATGAAGGGTAAAATCCTTCTTTAGCACTTTGAAATATTCTGCAAAATATTTTCAGAGTTAGACATTGAGTCGGCATGGGATTCCAAGACCCGTAGACCCTCGATGTTGATAGAATAAAAATATTAAATACATTTATTCATACGTGTGTGCGATTTTTTTTTCAAAAAAAATGAAATAACTCTCAAACGGTGCATCCTATGAGAAATTTGCGACTACCGTTAGGTCCGAAACATCAGGTTTACCCTAGACAGAGTATAACTTTAATATGTGTTGGGTGTTTGGCAACCTCGCACGCGATAATACTTTTTTTATTTAATTAATTTGTTATTCCGTTTTTTTAATAAATAATTAATTTCTCATAAACAATGTGTCGTGTGATAAATCTGAGACCACTGTTAGGTCCAGAACGTCAAGTTTACCCTAGACGGGGTATAACCATTATGAGCGTCGAATGTTTGGTCAGATCACACCCGAAGATAATTTAATAGGTTTTTAAATATTTTGTTGGGCAGTTAGAAATAATAATAATTTTATTATTAATATTAATATTATGTGTGTTCAAAACAAAAAAAATGAAAATGCATTTCTATAATTAATAAATTGTGTTGCAGTGTAAATAATAAGTGTGCAATGTAATAATTGTGATATTATTAATTTGGCAAATTAAATGCAAATGTGCAATCAATATTAATTTATTAGGTGTTATCGGTTTTTAATGGTTGTTGTCGTTAAAATACTAATGGTATCATTAATGAATAGTATTAAATAATAATAATTTTAATTATTGTTATTATTATTAGATTGGGACAAAAATATTGCTATGTATATATATGATGTGTATATATATAGGGATTAAATATATATGTATATAATATGCATATGTGTATATATATACATATAACATGCATATATATGGGTGGATATTTATTGTTGGGTTAGATAAAATATTATTAATTACCTACATAAATGATATTATGTGGAAAATTTATTAACTTCACAGTTTTAATGAACGTTTTATTAATTGGAAAAAATAATATTGGTGTGTGTATATATAGAGAATATATTTATTTATTTATTTATGTGTGTGTGCGCAGGTGTAAATAAATAAATATATATATATATATATATATATTGCTTTACCTGGTAGCATGTTGCGGGTCCCGAGCAACTATTAAATCATTTAAATAGTTGCACGAGATTTATATAAAATAATACATCACGCTATCGCATAAGGTTCAGGTAATAATAATTAAAAAGGATTAAAAGGAATAAAATAAATAAATTTAAAGAAATCAAGTGATGAAAAAAATAAAAAAAAAATATTAAAATAAAAAAGAAAACATGAGAAAAGTAAAAATAATTAAAAATGGGTTTAGCCATTTTTATTATTTTATTATTTTTTCCTTTCTCTTCCCTTTTTTTATTTTTTATTTTATTTTATTCTTTTCCTTTTCCTTTTTTTCTTTTTCTCTCCTTTTATTATTTCTTTCCTTTCTCTTTTTTTCGTTTCTCTTCTCTCCCTCTCTCCTATGCGTTGTGCCCCCCTCCTCTCCAGGTGGTGCGCCACCCCCCATCGCCGCTTCAGAAGCCCGTTGCACCTCCGTCTTTTCTCCGCTTTCAACATCGTCGAAAGCACAGTGAAGCTCTCGGTAAGGTTAATCTTCTGCACCAAGAATTGTTGGATTTCATCAACTCTTCATCACGCAATCTGATGTGAAAGTTTTTTACCTGAAATTGAGGTTTTTCTAAAATCACGTGATTTCTTTCATTTTAGGTCAAATCAAAGGTTGTCACGGGACGTGAGAGATACTACGACTACGAGGTAGGGCTTCCATGACCTTCATGTCGTTTCGTTGCGTCATTAAATTCACACCATTGTGCTGCTCGTTGGTGCCTACCGACGAATCTCAATTTAAGCTTATTAATTTAATTAAACTGCTTAACCTTGATCTTTGCGACCTTTGCTTAATGCGAACCCTTCCTAGGTTTTCATCATGCCGTTGGATACCCCTTCGGGTGTGCCGACATAATCGTCTTGTTTTTACCGTTAGCCTTGATTCTTTAAATTATCAGCTACGTGTGTTTTTTGTGATACTTTAGGTTGAAGTTTAAATTGAATAAAATTATTTAGGGTGAATTGTTTGCCTAAATAATTTGGTTATAAAGTTTGTCGTGCCTTGCTTTTATTTAAATGTTGTTGTCACTGCTTAGGCTGATAAATTTCATGTTCTGTTTAACCTAAGTTATGATGTTGGAATTGATTGGTTACCTAAATGGATGCGATTATGAATGCTTTCTCTGAGATATATACACCTCTCTTGTTGTTGGTAGGTAATCAGGCTGATGAGAGAACGCGGGTTCTGTATTAAAAACCCACAAATGGACTCACCGTGCTTGATAGGTTACAACACAATGCGTCGGGGAACGATGTTTTAGACTCACCAGGCATTGGCTCCCCCGGGCATTTCATATACTATTGAGTGACACTGGTTCCCTAAGGGGCAACCGAGGATAGACCCATTGGCAAGATGGTTATGCCAAGTCTCGGTTGAGACTCGGTCCCTTATGTGCGATACATGGTATAGACTCATGGTTACAACACCACAAGTGATACCTGAGATTCCGAAATGGATCGCCATGGACGGGCTTGGTGGCATTGGATAATTGATTGGATGTACCATAACGATACCTTCGGAACGGGCTCAGACTCCACCTCTGTACTTGTCAATCTCAATATAAATGCTTGAGATGCTTTTATTGATGCAGCATAGATTTTTCGTTATACTTTGTGATCCCCTCTTGTGCCTTTAGTGTGCCTAGTTTTGACATATGGTTTAGACCCTAAGGCAAAGCACAAGCTTTGGGGTATGCACTTTTCCTTCAGTTGTTATGTTTCGTAGGTCTTTCTATATATATTTTGCTTTACCAGGTATCTCGTTCATACTTCCGATATAGGCCGAAGCAGGTGGTATGGGACAGGTGTCCGCTTGGGAACCCAGGCCAAGTTACAGTTATTTTTATTATTTGAGTTGTCTGCTTCTATTATACATCATCACATTGCTATTTGTTTACTGCATGAAATGGAAAGGTCTAGATACCTCGGGTGCCGGCCTACTGAGATTATATCTCACACCTTACCCGGGTGTCGTTTGGTACCCGAGTAGATTTTATGTTCGCATATATGGATACAGGGAAGTGTGTCGCTTTCGATGCTTGATTGCTTTGATGTTTTGGATGGAGCTTTGGGGGCAGAGGACTGAGCCATGCTCGAGATGCCATGTGTCAGTTTTTGTTTAGTCTTTTGAGTCTTTGTTAGCATGCAGTCTATGGTTGTACCCCATACCCCTACACTTTTATTTATTTACATTTGGCATCATACATTGACATCATCATGGTATCAGTTATGACATTTCAACTTCCGCATTTATTATATATTTTTCTATTGGGTCATGTATTTACTTATACTATTGTCTGTTGCTTTTCTTATTTATGCTATTACTTGCTTGATTGTATTATTGCATTCCTCCGTGCTATACCTTTTTCCTATAAGGGCATAGTCTCCCCACGGACTTACCTAAGGCCCTCGCTGCTAGTCGGTAGCATCTGGTGTTCGGGAAGATGCACTTGAGGTCTTGTGGCCCACTGTCTCGGAGCCCATTTTAGAGGCACTCGGGGAGGGACGCTAAACTTTGGATAAACCACAGTGTGAATGAGGTTGTGTATTTTTATCTAATAACCAATAGATGTTCCTCTTTACAACCACAGTGCCTTGTATCTTGTAGAATAGCCTTTGGATGGCTTCTTTCAAGTCCCTTTCTTTGGTAGTAGACCAACTATGGGGTATTGGAGGGGAAAATAGTGTGAAAGAGTATTTCCACCATTCTCTGCAACATGATGTTCTGGTTTCACATGTTGTAGGAAATAAACTGTAGGGTGAGACTTGTCATCTGGTTCGGTCAAATCTCTTATTTCCTCTAGGATAACAAAACATGTATCGGCATGTCACGAACCAACTAGGGTCAACCATGAATTGGTCAACTGAGGTGGCCCATAATAAGGCCTGAGAGGCGTTCCCGATCCTCCCGGGCTAGCAACTAGTGTCGAGCATCAGATAAAACTCAGTTAGGAATGATTTAGCCCATAAAAGACAGATAAATAAAAAAGAATAAAATAAAAGAACAAACTAAAACAGAAAAAGAAATAAAACTAAATGTCTAAACATACCTCCAAATGACCTTGTGGGTCACCACCAATCACAGAACCGTGCTCGCTCCAAGAGCGATCCAAAACTGGTGGAACCTAAAACTAAAAAAGATGATGTAGGTGTGACCACTGAGATGCTCGGGATTCCAAAGTACAAACCACACCCTATGTATTGCCATTAAAAAGCAAACCATGTCATGCTAGTTTGAATTTTATATATTTAAAATAAGGTTTACATTTCCCTTTAAAATAAGTAAAAAGTTAATAATTTCAAAAGAACCATTTTCCTTTCTTTTTTTAAAAAAAAATCTAAATAATAAGACTTTCCAAAAACCCCTTTATAAGAAGAAAAATGAAATGAACAAACATTTAAATGAAAAGCATTGAAAAACATATCATGAGTGCTATCAAAATAGAGGGTAACTAAATACATGTTGACAGGTGCTAAAGTAAGAGTTTCAAGGGAAAGCATACCAATTAAAATGATTTTATGAAAACATCACAGAACGAGTGAGAGTAAAATACCTGTAAAATAGTTATCATGGGATATACCTAGACACCAAGTGAAGAGACCCTAGACGTACTTGGTTCAGAATCCATCTGTCGGCCTATCGATGTGATCCATAATCAATAACCAACATGCCCACTCTCAACTAGACTTACCAGTGGCACATCTCACATGGTCTTTCCCTGCCATGGGGATCTAGTACGTCTAATCGGGACTAAATAGCAACCCTCTTTCGACTCTCACTACCACACCTAGGATCTCATGGATCTAAAAAATGTGTGAGGTGAGGAAGAAAGTATGAATACAGCATATCATTCACAAAAAGCCACAATACATGCTAAGGCCCACCTCCTGACACCATCCATGCGAATTACCCCTATAATGGATAGTGTTCATGGAGGCGCCCTCTTTTCAAGAAAACATTACAAGGTGCCAATCGAGCCTCATCATCTGAAAAAAAACATTTTACCATTAAAAACCATTTTCAGAAACTCTTTAGAAAATTAACATGCCATTAAAATTTCAAGGAAAACACTGGTCGAAGGGGCAAAACATCTTTGATACTTTACAACATGTATAAATAAGATATTTTAGGAGTTAAATCAAGCACATGTGTGCTTCTTTCAAAACACATTTTTTTCTTTGATGCGCTTCATCCATAACAAAGCATAACAAAGCATGGAAACACAAGAGGCTAATTTCATCCATCACAATCATTTTTTTCATATTATACTTATTTCATAATATAATAAGAACACCCAATAAATCAAGCAAGCAATTATAGTTTCCAAATTAAAGGTTTGGACATAAAGAACCTACCTCAAAACATACTTCCCTTGACGAAGACCACTCGAATCCGCTTCAAGGAGACCCACATAAGAAAGAGAAACCCTCGTTTCACACTTACACGCATATACACCTATACATATATATAAAATTACCCCTAGCTGTGTTGTACATATTCCTCTCCCCATGAGAGAATATGCACAGAGGGTGTATATATATATGCCTTACACATGAATATGTGTGTAAGTTGCCTTCATGAATGGCGATCCAAAATACACTAGAAAAATACTAGAGACTCAAAATTTACAAAAGCCCTAATTCAAATTGGGCCAAAGAATAAAATCAAAAGAAACCTTACCTGAAACCGATGTCAAGCCCACTTCCTTCAACATTTGTGACTAGAATCAGCCCCAACGGGACCCAAGGACCCTAGACAATAAGAAGAAATAAGAAAAACACCCAAAAACGGGTTAGGTTCGGCTGGGTCATGCGCGCCACATTGGGGAAGAGAAATGGTGCGTTGAAAATGGAACGAAAATGAAGAAGGGGAGGAAAGGGACTCATCGAAGAAGATCACACCAAGAAATCAGAGGCAGTAGTGGTCGGAACCCATGGTAGAGGAGAGGAGGGAGGCACGCAAGGGGGGCTTCAACCATGGGGTGTCGCATGACACATAGAGGAAGGAGTAGTCGCGCGACCTAAGGACAAGGGGGTAAGATAAGAAAATAATAATAATAATAATAAATTATTTATATTGTTTTATTTTATTTTACTCTATTTTATTTTATTTTTCAAAATCCTTGAAACCGTGCACGGTTGGCCAAACTGTGCGCCAACCGTGCATCTCTATTGGAAGCCCTAAACACCTCACACGAGCAGACCACATGGTTAGGAAAACCATGCACAAGCCATGCAATTTAGCAATGTCAAAATTACAGGTGTCCTCACACAGTTTGTGCATGGTTTTTACTAACTTTCTGCCAATCATGTGTCTATGCTGGAGACCCCCAAATTTTAAAATTTTCAACCCATTCGACCTGAAACACAAAAACAAAACCAATAATGATTAAATAATTAATAAATCATGATTGGGGTGTGACAATTCTACCCACCATTAACACTTTCTGCCCCAAGAAAGTCTCAAAAGACTCAATTGACCAAGATACGAAGCAAAGAGAACCCATCACTTGAAATGAAACCTCCACCACCTGAAGATCAAAGATTAAATACTCACCCTTCTCACAATACTCTGAACCCAAATAGAAACTAAAGAATCCATTTTCAAAGAAATGGAACCACAATAGAAGAGAAAATGAAGAAGACTTAAAGAACTCGAATCATCGGACAAAAGACTCAACGAAAGAGGTTCAAATCTCCAAACACAATCTCAAAACATGGAACACCCCGACCCTTGACATAGAAATCACCAAAGAAATTCATCATGGTCTGTTTCAGATCTCCACGAGCATCTGTTGTTGGATTGGTGTAGCCCGATCCGGTTGGGCTGAATGCTTGTGGTCTGCAACTGTCGCGGGTCGAGCTCCGCGGTGAGCTCGTTGGGGGTTGCAGGGGGCAATGCGCCCCTGCTCCAGGGCGCCGGGGGGCCGAAGGCCCCCAGTCCAATTTTCAGTACTGTAGCATCTCTGACCATTGTAGCGGAGCTGACCGACCGACACCGACAGACACTGTAGCAATGCGGACTTCAGAGTCAACAGTACTGTAGCACTTTTGACAAAGGTGGATGTCGTTCACTGTAGCGACGCGAACTTACTTTTCAGAATAGTGATCATCTTCTCCATTTTATAGCTCATTTTTTTGCTAGGGTTACTACTGCAAAAACTCTGTATTTTGTGCTCCCGATATTAGTGAATTTTCTGCCTCTCCGTGGACGTAGGGTTATTCCCGAACCACGTAAATTTGTGTGTCCCGTGTCTATTTACTTTCTGCATTCTTCGTTCGTTTCTCGTTTCTGTCGTTGCGACTCCCGACGATTCTGCAACATCCGTCACATGAACCATCTCCCAGGTTAACCAATCACCACTATGATCAGGTTCGGGCGGGGTAGTAACAAGGATATGCCTCCATCATAAACACCTTAAATGCATAGTTTTCCATGTGTTTATCCTATGGTGGTATCCCCACCATTTTGGACTCTAGTCGAACATTGATTTCCCAAGTCGAGACAACTCACAAATCCAGAAAAAACCCCTAACACCGATGTGACCACTTAACTTCCTATGTCACACCCGACCAGCTTAAGTGACGACATTGACAAGTCCCATAGTGGGTCTCCCCACCATTAATGAACTGACTAGCAATGCGGTTGCACTAAGAGAAACGCTCAATGGACTATCGTCCTACGCAAAAGGACCCAACCTCAAAAACCTAAATCAGGCACCAAACTAGATCACAATTCATAATTTCCTAGGATAGAGCATCTCCAAACATGAACCACCTAAAAGCAACACCACTCCCAAAGATGGATAACCATAAAAGAGTTCACATCCCCAAGGAAAAACCACATAAATCCCAATAAAATGGGGCCACCAAGATCTCCCAACAAGAGGTTTCAAAAACGAAAAGCCACAACAAGGAAACACTTAAACATTTTCCACTCTGACGTTGGAGAAAACAGGTTGGGTCAACATCCACCACACCTGGAAGCTCCCTTACTACATGAAAAGCCTCACTCTGAGTCTTATGTATAGAGCCCTGATGTCTTGAAGCATTTACTACCCTGCAGTTAGGTGTTGAAAATATTCAAATGAAACTTCCTCTTTCGGTAGCACCACTTATAGAACCTCTTCAGGTGACCCAAGCAGTGAAGTTAAACGAAATATCTTTTCATAAGCCACTACGGAGGGGGTATTCTTCTCATTTCAGTAGAAGAACGTGGGAGACAACCCAATAAGACCCAGGTGTGGTCCAATGTCTATAAAGGCTTCGATTCCACCACTTGATTCAGAGTCTGAGTAAAGTCATCAATGAGAATACACAGAGAAACTATTATTCATAATTTCCTCAAATACTCCAACCACCTCAATTTTTATGAGCTCAAATCACTAAACAAATACCATTACCAATTCCCAAAAATGAACTTCACTTAGACAACCAAGGAAGACACTTCTAAAACCAACCATCTACTCTTTACTAAGACTCTTCTGGGGCATACTCAAAAAACAAGAAACACAGAACCAAATCAAAATACATCACCAGCTAAAATTCCACATTTCAATCAAAAATCACAATTCCATACTCAAAATATCATTCCAACCGCATTTGCAACATGCCAAAACAAAAAGCCCACGAAAGAAGACTCCAAAATAAAAAGAAAACACCAAATAACTACTCACTCACCTTTAAAAACATTGAAATCCCCCTTTTTGAAACCCATTTTTAGAAAACATAACAAGCCTTAAAACCCAAACACCTGCCATTGGTACTTTATGAAGCCTCACATATATACATCCTTGTGCTATCTCAAGTAACCATTCACACATACCACCAACCATCCACTTACCGCATGCATACATCCATATATATGTGAGCATTCATAGGGATACCAAGGGTCAAAACAGGACACTTCCATTTCCAAAACAAAACATCCAACCCAAAATTTAAATTCCTGACCAAATTTTAAAGTAGCCTCTTATCATTAAAGAAAAACATTTCCAAATTCCCATGCATCTTCCATTTAAAATTTCACAAAACATTTTCAAAAATCCCAAAACGTTTTCCAAATCCATTTCAGATTCACTTTTTATAAAACCTTTCAAATATCCCAAAACAATTCCCAAAACACTTTCTTTTTTCAACATAACTCATTTTCAAAGAATCCAAGGTTTTCATTTTGGAAATCCAATTTCAATAAACCACTTACCATTTTTAAGACCCGAGGGAAACACCCCAAAACAAACTTGGGCCATTACTAAGAACAAGCAAAGGCAACCCAATCACTCAACATATCAAAATCCCAAAAACATAGAAACACATCCAATATACACAGATTGGTAGCGTGGTTTGGCAGAACGTGCGCTAATTTTGTGAGTACACTGGAGGTTAATAGAGGTAGTTGCATGGTCTGTGCATGGTTTGTCAGACCATGCACAATAACCATGCACTATCTAAGTCCTTCCAAAAACCCACTCTAACCTTTGGAGTTTCTCAAACAACCCACCAATCTCAAAACCAACCATAAACTGTCAAAAAAAACCAAAAAACTTGAAAACATCTAAGATTCAAGCTTGGATTTTGTAGCAAACCCGTCCCAAACCACCTTGACAATTCAAGCGTCCCTCCGAATAAATGGTGAACAATAACCTACCCGCAACTGAACACTTGAATACCAACAATCCTAGCTCCAAAATACCATAGATCCCCAAATAATAAGGGTCAAACTCCTTTGATACCATTTTGTCACGAACCAACCTAGTTCAACCCCGAACTGGTCATCCGAGCCAACCCGCAAGGAGGCTCGAGAAGCGTTCTCGATCATCCCGGGTTGGCAACTAGTGCCAGACATAAGATAAAACTCAATTGGGAACGATTTGGCCCGTAAAAGACATAAATAAATAAGAATAAAATAAAAGAAAAAATTGGTAGTAGAAAATGAAATAAAACTAAATGATTAAACATACCTCCAAGTGATCTCGTGGGTCACCACCAATCACATAACCATGCTCACTCCAAAAGCGATCCAAAACTAGAGGAACCTGAAATTGAAAAATACGTAGGCGTGAGCATCAAGATGCCTAGTAGGGATACCAAAAAAAGAACCACGCCCTATAACTTACCTTTAAAAAGTAACCCATGTCATGATAGTTTGAATTACATATATTTAGAATAAGGTTTTCATTTCTCTTTAAAACAAGTAACAAGCTAATAATTTCAAGAACCATTTTCCTTTCTTTTTTTCAAAATAGTTTCTAGATAATAAGTCTTTCCAAAAACCCCTTTAGAAGAAGCAACATGCAATGAAGAAACATTTAAATGAAAAGTAGTGAAAAACATATCACGAGTGCTACCCAAAGAGGGGGTAACTGAATACATGTTGACAGGTGCTAAAGAAAGAGCTTTAAGGGGAAGCATAGCAATTAAAACGATTTTATGAAAACATCATAGAATGAGAGAGTAAAATACCTGTAAAACAGTTATCATGGGATATAACTACACACCAAGTGAAGAGACCCCAGACGTACTCGGTTTTGAATCCATTTATCGGCCTATTGATGTGATCCATAATCAATAACCAACCTGACTGTTGTTAACTAGCCTCGCCAATGGCACAACCCACATGGACTTTCCCTACCACGGGGATCTAGTCCATTTAATCGGGACTAAATAACAACCATCTCTTGGCTCTCATTACGATGCCTAGGATATCATGGCTCTAAAAAATGTGGGAGGTGAGGTAGCAAGTATGGATACAACATCCCAATCACGAAATCCACCACATGTGCTAAGGCCCACCTCCCAACACCATCCATGCAACCCCCCCCCCCCTAGAATAGAGAGTATCCATGGAGGCGCCCTCTTTTCAAGAAAACATTACAAGGCACCAACCGAGCCTCATCATTTGATGACAACCTTTTACCATTGAAACCCATTTTCAGAAACTCTGGAAAATTAACGTGCGATTAAACTTTCAAGGAAAGCACAGGCCGAAGGGCCAAAACATCTTTGATACTTTCCAACTTGCATAAATAAGATATTTTAAAAGTTAAATCAAGCACTTGTGTGCTTCACCTTTTAAATCACATTTTTTTCTTTAACAAGCTTCATCACGAAAAACTCGTGGAAAAAACATAACAAAGCATGGAAACACAAGAGGCTAAATTCATCCATCATAATCATTTTTTTCTTCATATTATAATTATTTCATAATATAATAAGAACACCCAATAAATCAATAAAACAGTTATAGTTTCCAAATTAAAGGTTTGGACATAGGGAACCTACCTCAAAACATGTTTCCCTTGACGAAGACAACCTGAATCTGCTTCAAGGAGGCTCATGAAAGTAAGAGAGACCCTCCTTTCACACTTACACACATATGCACATATATATATATATATATATATATATATATATATATATATATATATATATTGCCCCTAGCTGCATTGTACATATCCCCCTCACCATGAGGGAATATGAACAAAGACGGTATATGTATATATATGCCTTACCCAGGCATATGTGTGTAAGTCGCATTCACGAACGACGATCCAAAATGCACTAGAAAAATACCAGAGATTCAAAAATTACAAATCCCTAATTAAAATTAGGCCAGAGAATAAAATCAGATGAAACCTTACCTGAAATCGATTTCAAACCCACTGTCTTCAACGACCATGACTAGAATAGGCCCCAACAGGACCCAAGGATGCTAGACACCAAGAAGCAATAAGAAAAACACCCAAAAACGGGTTAGGGTTCGACTGGGTCAGGCACGCCACATGGGGGAAGAGAAATAGTGCAACAAAAATGGAAATAAAACGAAGAGGAGAGGGACTCATTGGAGAAGATTGCACCATCAAATTGGAGGCATGTATTGGTCGAAACCCACGACAGAGGAGAGAAGGGAGGCGCGCAAGGGGGCATTGGTCGTGGGGTGTTGCACGACACGTAGAGAAGGGGGGGTCGCATGGCCTAAGGATAAAGTGGGGGGAGATAAGAAAATAATAATAATAATAATAACAACAACAACATTTCTTTATTTTATTTTATTTTTCAAAAGCCCGGAAACCACACGGCTTGGTCGCACGGTTGACCAAAATGCGTGCCAATCGTTCGCCTTTACTGGAGGCCCTTGACACTTCACACGGGCAGGCCGCACAGTTAGGGAAACCATGCACCAGCTGTGCGATTCGGCTCTGTCAAAATTACAGACGTCCTCTCACGATCTACGCATGGTTTCTACTAACCGTGTCTCTATACTGGAGATCCCCAAATTTTAAAATTTTAAACCGATACGACCCAAAACACAAAAACAAAACCAGTTTTAATTAAATAATTGAAGAATCATGATCAAGGTGAGACATTGCACCCTCTTTTGATCTTATGCACAACTCTAAAAACACCACTTCTTCTTCAGCTGCCCCCTTAATTTAATTTTTAAACAATGCTAGAAGTTCCAGCAATTCCTCAGTAGGTGCAGTCTTCTCAATACTGTCCATGTAATCTAATAGTTTAGCTAACTCAACACAAAGAGAAGCAATATTAAAATCAGATTAAAAAAATCAAAATCAATTGAAAGAAAAACTTTTTCAATAATGTGAAAATCTCCCTGAAGCTAGTCATCTTGTTCTTGTTCATAATGGAATAGTGCTTATGGGAGTAATTCTGGGTTAGGAGTGAGGTAGTCAAGCTCCTCCGGTCTTTCTTCAAAATAGACCACCATAGGTCTGGTGTCTTACAAGGCAAAATAGAGGATATCTTGTGCTAGTTGAATCTGTTTGAACATTAAAAAGTCATTAGATAAAATAACACTAAAAAACATCAAAAAGAGTATTAGAATTAAAATGATTCTCAAAATGTTGACCAGATTCTTCAATTTTTGCATGTCCCATCTTCTATCAGCCCTTAAAACTTGTTTCTGAATATGGATCTTGAATCTCTAGTGATGGGTCGATGGACATTTCTGGCTTGAATGTGGGCAACTCTAATTTCTTTTCTATTTTTTCTGCTTCTTTTCTTTCTTATTCTCAGTTGCTTCTTAGAATGTTTTTCAGTAGGTTGCTAGATTTATGCCTTATCCTCTTGATTCTTTTTTATCTTATCATTGGCTCACTGATACATTTTTCATGATTTCATGATAGTAAGTCATTTCATCATCATTAATCTCTCTATGTTGTCATTCTTGCAATTATCATTGGACTACCACAACAACCTCCTCAAGTTCTTGAACCAGATCTAACAATGACATTTAATTAGAATTATTAGTGTCCATCATTGTTTGTTGTTTTTCCATTTTTTTTTATTTTTTGTTTTTGTTTTTGTTTTTTTATAGCAGAAAAAATGAAGAAAAAGTGCAAATGCCACAAAGAATAATGTTGCTTTCCCTGAAGAGCCTCCAATTTGATGAGTGGGTCCTAATCGTGAGGATGTTCACAAATACATTTATTGCACCCTAAATATAGCATAATGGTCAACTCAAGGGTTGATCATAATGAAGCAGTGTCGAATGTCCTAGTGTTTCCTCAAATATTTTTGTGTTTTTAAATATTTTGAAGCAATGGGTGGAATGAAAACTATGAAAACAAACAAGAAACTAAGAAAACAAGAAAAATGAAAGAAAAGAAAAGAAATGAAGTTAGTAAGAAATGAGCCCAAATCTATATTGATCCGCTCATCCAACTACCTTTCATTGATCTGTAGTGGATTAGATCATTTCTCAACCTCACTCAGCGTGTGATTGATATATTGGGTCACTGATAGAAACTATGGGGTAATAGTGTCATTATAAGAAGAGAATACGAAGTGGGCCTCAGGGGAATATTCTAGGGAATATTATTAGTTTGTTAGCGGGAGAATTCTATTATAAATAAATGGTTGCTGGTGAGAGGGAGGGGGCATCGAGATCACTGCATTCAGGATGCACTTACATATCGGCCTTGGGCTTGGGAGCCTGCCTTCGTGGCTTGGCTTGGGCAGGAGTCATCTTTTTCATCCTCATATTTCTGGATGTATTTATCTTAGTTATTTATATATCACAAGTAGTCGGTCCTCTGTTTCTATCAATTTGGTCCGACCTGCTGCTGCTTCCTCGCTCCTCGTCGGAGGCACACTCATCGCATCCAGCGGTCGCGCGCAGTACTGGTGGACATCATCTTGATCGAGCGACCACAGAGTGCTGGAATTTTTTACGTCAGAGACTCTGGGCTAGCTCACCTCTCCCGCAGAAGGCGACTGCGGGTGTTCTCCTTCGCGCAAGCAGTAACGTCCTGTCGAACGAGGTTTCTCTTCTGGAGCACTGCTACTCATCACCTCGTTATCCACCACTAAAAACCTCAGGGACACAGGAGCAACGGCTTCACACGAGGGGAGCGTGCCTGGAAATCCGCTTGCGGGGGAGGGGAACGCGTCGGGATCTTCCGATCGTGCGAGAGGAGGCAGCCTCCAATTTTTTTTCGCACTGGTACAATAGCGCTACCGACGAGGCGAGTTGAGTGCACGACGAGATTTCGCCTGACGAAAACAGGATGAGGCGCACTTCGGCGACGCCTTCGCCGACTCACGGCGGCAAACTCAGCTTCTTCCCGCACCTCATTCCCCCCAACGGAGCCTCCGTCGTTAGGCGTTCCCGCGTCCGAGTCGCCTGCTCCCGCCATTGTCTGGCGTTGAATCCACGTCAGCCAGCAGCGCACTGCTGCTTCAGAAGGGCGGCCTGATTTACTACCTCGGGACGGAAACACAAAAAAAAAAGTGAGGTGGGACTCATTTTTCAGTCAGGGAAGAGAAACACCGGAGAAACACAAAAAAAAGGGACAACCCTACTCTGTACAAAAAAAACAAAAAAACAAAAGAAAAAGAAATTAACAGGCGGGTCGTTTGTTGCCAGCCTCTGTGCAGCCATTGGACAACCAACACTAATATGGAGAAACGCTTCGACATGATCACCGAGCAACTCAGGAGTGCCTCCGTTCAGTTGGCACAGGAGCAAACAAAAAATTTGGGACGCTCTCAAACTTTTGGGGCAACGTCTTGAGACGATGATGTCGTAAGGGGAGGCGACTCTGCCTTATCTGGTACCGACGGATGGGTTGCCAAAGGAAGGTCCCGCCTAGCCCCCAACAGTCATGGGGAACGCACTTTGCGAAGAGGCAACACTGCCTGTCTTGACGTTGGCGCTGCTTCAAGTGCATCACACAACGTTTGCTACGACGAAAGTGGAGCAGTGCGACAAAGTGGTGTTGTCGGAACTGACCACAGACGACCAGCCCGCACTCGAGAAATTCAGGGAGCTTGTCCAGCCCGCTGAAATTTTTTTTCTGGCACTTACCTGGAAAATTGTTGGCCCATTCCGCAGTACGGTGCATATGGAAGATCGTGTGGCATCCCTACCCTCGGTTCCATGGAATGAGGCTAGTATGAGAGATCGCTTGACCTGCTCGTGCGACACACCACCTTGGAAGGCGACTAGTATGGGAGATCGCTTGACCTGCCTATGCGACACACCACCTTGAGGACAAGGTGGTATTTTAGGACAGCGACAGTGATAGAAACTAGGGGGTAATAGTGTCATTAAAAGAAGAGAATATGATGTGGGGCTCAGGGGAATATTCTAGGGAATATTATTATTTGTTAGTGGGGGAATTCAGTTATAAATAAAGGGTTGAGGGTGAGAGGGAGGAGAGAGAACTGCATTCAGGCTGGGCTTGGGAGCCTGCCTTCGTGGCTTGGCTTGGGCGGGAGTCATCTTCTTCCTCCTCCTATTTCTGGTTGTATTTCTGTTAGTTATTTCTATATCACAAGTAGTTGGTCCTTTGTTTCTATCAGTCACACACCTCTTTCACCCAAAACAATGAACACCAATGCATGGAATCTGTTCCGGTACATAAATATTATCCCAAAAGTGACGGAATCACATAGTTTGAACATTAAGAATATCCTCCTGGCCAAAGCGATCCTAATAAGACCCTTAATCGTAGATCCACTCCCATATACTCTATCCAAGGAACTAAGAAAAGAACGGGATAAAGAGAAGGGTAAAGTGTCAAAAACACTAACCTTGGGTGGTCGTGCTCTTGCATCAACGCTTACACTGTCAATGTCCGCCAAGACAAATGAAGAAGGATGATGAGCGGCATGATGCGCAAATCTCCAAGCAGCAATGGAGTTTCACTTCCTTCGAGTTAGACTTGCAAATGAGCCCCCCATCTCTGATGGTCCGAGATCACAACACATCAAGGAAGAGGAACAAAAGATATTCAACATGTATTTATAAAAATGGAAGAGTGACAAAATGATAGATGAGGGGTGAGAGAGAAAGAAACAGTGCTTGGTCCCACGAATCGGGAATACTAAAAATTACAAACGGCGCCCCATCTCCGGTAATGATGAATCCTTACTCAAATTTCAATTTAGGCAAGGCATTTTTTTCTTGAATTCATCCAACCTGATCAAATCATAAACAAAAAACAAGATAGGGATGGTGAAACCTTGCAATTGCTGCATCAGAGAATTCCAAGGTCCAGCCCATTAACAAAATGGTCCCAAATTTCGAAATCCACCTCAGGCGAAAACGCAAGGCCTCAATTGCAGTCTTGATTCATCCTCAACTGTTGGCACTCTGCTAGCATCTAGCTGGCTTTCAAATCATAAAAATAAATTCAGTCAAGCATGGAATTGGAATCACCTCGTCCTTGAAACAGCTTTTGAATGCTGAATCATCAAACTCGGATCATAATCCCCATGGTACAGTCAAGTTTGTCATGGTTCAGTGGGCTTTGAACCCAAGTCTGAAGCTGTACTCGAACCATAATTTCTCAAGGGCATTTACTCGAGCACCTACAATGTGATCACCTCTGGTCTTTCACCCGCATCACTGGGGTACATCGGAGGCCCCATCGTCAACTCCATTTCGGTCCTGTAAACAGACATCGCAGTGAACAAATCTCTTAAGCTCGGTCATAACGTCGAACACATCGTCGACACCCCAGAGTTTCAGTCGTGACTAGTTTGTCTCAGGAAGAACAAACTGATCCAGATTCCATGGAGCCCGTGTTTTATCCTCATCCCAGCATCATCGTTCAATTGTTCGCTGCATCTGAAGATGAATCTCATCGTTGATTTCTTTCCAGATTTGCGTCGGCTTCAAAAATCTCCTTCGGACTTCAGTCGGCCTGGCTCCGATTGGCTTCTTCTTCAACCACGGCTGGGTTCGGCGACCTTCCAACAGAGCTCACCGACATCGGTTCGGGTAGTTGCAGATCAGTGATGAATCGGCTTCATCGGAGCTCGGTGGTTCTGGTATCAATATCAATGACGGATTTTCGAGGGCCTTCGGCGGCCGACGTCGGCTTCTTCTACAGTGGCGGCGTCAGATTTGTGAGTTCTTCAGAGAGAGGCTTCGATTGGCGCAGGCATGGTGTCTTCTTTAGCAAGCATTGACCAGATTTGTGGGCTTTTCTTCAAGCAGCAGGGCTTCCATAATCGCCTTCCACAGCTTGGCCGGTGCTCGGCTCGGCCTGCTTTAGCGGTCTGGCACCATCAATTTCAGATTGATTATCAAAGGTGGAGATGGCCGGTAAAAGTCCCTCTCTCGTTCTCAAGATGGCTAAAAAAGAAAGGTGGCTAGCCTTGAAATTATGGGTTTTCACCACACCTATAAAAAACCCCATTCATTCAGGGTACCCTGTTGAAGGCCACGGGGTCCCCTTTATCCCTTTGGTGCCTCCTTGAATCTTGGGGTCTCACTAGGTATACAATGCCCGTTCGTATGGTGCTAACCATAGGATTGTTTATATCACAATCCATGTGATAAAACTATACAAAAATATTAACATCCTCTCTAGGATTTCCTCTTTCGAACCTTACTCATCTAATCCCAATATCCTTGATCCATTAGATGGTCTTTGGGTAATATGATATAAAACCACATTGAACATCCCTCGCTTGATCCGACTGATCCTTGGTCATCATCACCAAAAAGTGACATGCTCCAACCCATCATGGCACACCAACTTCACCCAAGAAACCAAATCATACTCATTATTATATCCTCCATCAAGTATCTCAATTTTTTCATGAACTACAAGTGGTATACCATATTTCATCATGTTGACGGCATGGAATGCTTAGCCAATCCACCCTTAATCCATCACCAATCAGTTGTACTCCACCATACAGAAGCCTCACTTCCGTTTCCAACCAACTCATCCAATTACCATCTCTACCTATTTATATGTCCACTTCAATGGTCTCTAAAGAATCAAAATACACCCACTCCTAGGTTAGTTTCACCAGGTCATACACATTAGAGATGTTACTCTAACCACACTTGACTTTTCAAAAGAAACTTCCCACTAGAAATTGTTCATCAATCCCAAGACACAAGGTTAAATCTGGTGACCCATCAACACCTCCTCGCCCCATCATTATCTCAAATCACATGTTTCCTCAATAATATCATAGTTAGAACCCATTGGTATACCCTAACATTCATTTTGAATATCACACTACAAGAAAATCACCAAATATCACCAGTTTTTTTTTAATATAGCGGTGGTTTAAACCGTCGTGATATGGTTCTCTGATGGTTTCATAAAACTGCCGCTAAAACCGGTGTCGGCATCCGATATGCGGCAGTTTCTTCCATTTAGTGGCGGTTTCTAGTAAGTGTTGTGTACCCCATATTTAGTGGCGGTTTTATTGGTTTTAGCAGAGGTTTTAAGTGGGGAAATATGGTAAGGATTTAGCAGTGGTTTTAACCGTCGCAAAAAAAAAAATTCTTCTTTTGCATGGAAATTGCTGTTAAAACCAATAAAACCACCGCTAAATAAACATATGTCATTTTTTAGCGGTGGTTTTAACCACTAATGATAAAAACTATCAACATATAGCGGTGGTTTAAACTGCCGCTAAAAAATGTACCATATTTAGCGGCGGTTTAAACCGCCGCTATATATTGATTTACAAATAAAAATCGGCTACAGATTTTGCAGCCCCAGTACCCTGAAAAAAAAAACACATGCATAGAACATATAACCCAAGGTGTGCACACATCAAATCTAATCGTAACTAAATCTGTGAAGGGAAACTATATTTCACATTATAAAACCACACCACGCCTCTAAAACAAGGAAAACGCACAAAAAGGTAAACTCGCTGTTAAAATAATATTTGGCTTAAAACCCAACGAATAATCATTTTTCTCAATGAAGACCACCCTTGTAATTTAAAAAAAACATGTAAATGCATAAAAAACCATTAAAAACAACCAAATTCCATTTATCTATGCCATTTACCAACTTTTACAAGGGAAAATCCAATCATACATCAAAAACCTTTCTCAGACCAAACTAGCTACCATATAAATCTTCACTTTAACCCAAACACCCTATAGAAAATCCAAAATTACTGAACACTTATTTAAAAGTAAATTAATTAGAAACACCTTCCTCAAATGGTGGAACCATGTTGCTTTCGATGAAATCTACCAGAAAGGAACTCATGGGAGGGTTTACAACTAATAGAAACTAAATGCCCTATATCCTTGTAACAATAACCTAGAAAATAATCCAAACAAGTCCACTAGGTTTAGAGGAACTAGTAGGGGAAGATATAAAACCAATAGAAAGATAAGAGAAGTTCATACTTCTTGAACCTGGTGAAGAATCACTACGAAAACAACTTGAAACCACCAAATAGGTGCATAGAATAAAGGGAGAGACTCGTGTGAGGTGTTTGGGTTGATAGGGATGAATGGGGAGGCTCAAGGTGTAATCCCCCCATTAAAAAGAATAGAAAGAGAAAAATACCCCGTTATGGTTAGGCCACATGGTTTTCTAAACCACACAAAAACTATGCAGATCAGAGGAGGGAGACACATAGGGAGGTAGGCTAGTGAATATGTAGTAGGAGATATAGGGATAGGGGAAACACAAATGTAATAATTCTAGGAAGATGTGATACTATTTGGGTGAGGAATAGTGATAAGGATATGCATCGTGAATGATGATGTAAAGTGATTGATGTCAAATAGTGAGTTGATGCATCTTAAGGGGATGATGGAACATAAATCATAAAAGGGGTTTGGGGACTACAGGATATAAGGAGCAACAATGTGAGTGTGAAACATGCACATGTATAGGCTTGAAGTAAAAAAAATAATGCATGAAAATTTAAAAATGGGGAGAAAATTTATAACCATAATGATTGAATTTTACCTTGTGGGATTCTAACAAGAAATAAATTCCACTTAGGTATTACTATACTGGATTAGGGAAAGGATGTTTTTTGATGTTAAAATAAAAGATAATATGGTTTTCAATAAATAGCATGAAGACCATTGTAATATAGTTATATTAATCATATTCAATCCTATATTTCAATGAATGGATGACTATCACTGCAACCCTGAAAGGTTTTCAACCTCTTCAAACATGGGAAATCATGAAAATGTTAGGTCATAAAAATGTTAGGTGAATACTCTATGCCACACATGATACATGAATAAACCCTATCTTTCTATATTTGTCAAAAACATCAAAAATACCACTAATCACTATCTGATGATGAACACTGCTCATCATCCTCTCCATCTCTGTCTCTACTTCCTGCTATCAGCACCTGTAAGACAATTATATTAAAAATTAAATAATGTTGTATGTTTATATTTAAACATAAAACCAATAAATGTTTGTGAACTAAATGATTTTGAAATTGTGCGATTTACCTGCTCACCACTAGTCATCGATGCAATACCACCAAGGACAGATCTGGTTGTCTTCTGATATAAATCCATCAATGCTTTATGCAAAGCGGATACTTGAGCCCCCTGTTCTTGAATTGTGTTTTTCATAGAAACAAACTCTCTCTAAGCATCTCGGGGTAGGGAGTGGCTACAACCAAGAGTAGATGCAGCTGTAATCCCTGGTCGTATTCCAAAGACCTCAGATAGTAATGGTCCCAAACCCATCCCACACACTCAACGAGGATGCTCCTTCCCAAGGACTTTACCAATTGTGTCATCCTGAGAGACTACCATAGTTCTTTAATTTTTACCTATAAATCAAATATCAGTCATATTAGAAGCAATATACATTAACATAGTGATAAATGATAATAAGTTATTATAATGAAAAATGAATTCATCCCCAACTTTTTTGGAAGGATCATTAACAAAACTCTCATCAAATTTTTTATGAACATCCAAGCACACTTCTATTCAGGATGCTTGGTTCCCTAAAATCTGTGACTACATTAAACAAAGATAAATCAAAAATTTAATATATTAAATATATAATATTATCTTATAAGTATTTAAACTACTGAAAATATTACCAGAGTCGATCGACTTCTAGAAAAACTCTTTGACCCCGTAGTGTGAGGGATGATTTGCATAGCCCGACTCAATGCATTCTTCCTTGGAATATCCTGAAATGAATAAAATATAATTTAACAGTAATGTATACAATGTCATCTCCTTTTCATATACATGTATAAATGTAAAATGAGATTAAAATAATAATATATATTTAAATACCATGTGCTTCTCATCACGATGCCTATTAATAAAAACTTTCCATTTCTCTCTAGGTACCCCATTGGGTACCTTATCATACATTTTTTGGGCACTCAATGAAGTATCATTGACTTCGTTCCATAATATTTATTTAAAATATTTCAATTTCTTGTCCAAATTTTTCAATATCAACTTTCGTGCTAGCATATCAGCAACAATAAAGTGGAAAAACATCTATACACAAAGATTAATTTTGAAAATATTAGCATTTAATAATATAATGACATTCGATTACACCATAATGTATTAAAATTACCTTTATTTTTGAATAAAAAACTTCATTTTTCCAAGATGAAGGCATATGACTCCAATCATCATACGTAATGGGAAGGGTAACCGGCTCCGCTGCCAGCCAACCTAGAATCTGACCAAGTAATCCCATGACATCATCCGTAGGGACCCCATAAGAATCAAATGGTACAATTATCTTTAGTCTGGTTAGATTCCATACATATGAAAATTTCATATATTTTTTTCTGTAGTAGCATTGTTTCCATATTTTATGAAAAAACAGTTAATAGTATAAAAAATGTGCAATAAATTTATTCATATTAAAATTTGTACCTATAAAAGTCACCCTCCAATATCCCCGTAAAGAACTAGGAGTGGATCCCTTCTCCCTCACTACTGAGACTACTGAATGAGAAGGCATCAACTGAGCTACTAATGGGACACTGACGGAGGGTGTGAGAGACGATGCAAGGGGGAAAGCGGATGGTGTCTCAGATTCTATAGGGAGGGAGATAGATGGATCATCATATGTCGGTGTGGTTGATGGAACATTGAGTGAGAGTTGATTGGCATCAATATAATGCTTCCTCCTTGTAATTCATATCATTTAATCAAATAAAATTAAGTTCTGAACATATATTTCAAAAAATTCATGCAGAAAAAATAGAAATGATAATAGATGCATAGTACTAATAAACAAAATATACATAAAAATGATAATGAATGACTGCACAAATGATATAAGTGGTTGATAAATGAATGGATAACTGCACATACAATCATTTTGTCCTTCAATAATGTAGGTTTCCTGCTCCATTATTACTTAATCTACTTCATCCACCCTTGCAAGACTAGTATTTTTAATATCATGATGGAAAAATAAGTTTTCTTCTTACTGTTGATGGGATTCAATGTTAGATGTCAAATATTCCATTTCATTACTCATATCATACAAGTCTCTTTCTTTTACATGATCAACTACACTCCACCCTTCATCCACAACATATTTCACATAATATTCCATTTTCACTTGCGATGATAATATATACAGATCATTTAGTTCACAGTCACCAACATCTATCAAGCGAGAGAAGTTCGGAGAAGTAAATTGTAAGGAATCTCTTTTAACACCCCTGATAATATCCACACAATTGCTTTTGAATAAAACAACTGAAAAATGACCATGCTAGTTTAATTCAATAATATACGTCAACTTTTCATAGTATCTCACTTTAACAAACATAAATATTCCACTATTCTGTGTTTTCAAACCCTCTTCCTGATTTACTGTATGGAATCTAAATCCATTCACGTTGTAAGTGTTGAACTTCTAGCTTGTTTTAGAGGACCTAGAGCAAGAAACTTCAAATATTCTGACAACTCTTCTCAAGTATCAATATTCATGATCTAAAAAAATTAATATACATTATTAGATTTAAAAAATATATGTATCAACCTAATATCTATATTGATTGAAATATTTATGAACTTACATGTTGTGCAAACCATTCGATAAGATCTTTATTGATAGATTTTGTAATATCTTTCTCATTTCATGTCCGTCCTCTCATTTGTCACTTTTTTTGTATCCTAAAATCTTTAATAAATGGATCTACAAATTCATTATTCATTAGCACATATCTATGTGTCTGTAATAATTCTATTTATGTTAGTGTAACATTTGAGCTCCTCCCAACTGATCGACCAATAACAGAAAAGATTTTTGATTTCCCATGTATTTGAGATTGAGTTGATGTGTCGTCAACACGTCCAACTTGATTGAATCTTGTTTCAATATTATCCAAGTATCTAGAACAAAAGTTAAGACACTCCTCTTCCAAATAGCCTTTAGAAATAGAGCCTTCAGGTTGAGATTTATTTTTCACTAATAATTTCAAATTCCTAAGATATCAGTATAATAAAATAAAATAACATAACTATGTATTTAATAAAGTTCCAAGAATTTTTTACTAAAATGAAAAACATATAAATAAATTACCTATAAATTGGATACATCCATCGATAATGTACGAGGCCTCCTAATTTAGCTTCCTCAACCAAGTGCATAGTTAAATGCATCATGACAGTAAAAAATTATGGAGGAAATATCATCTCCATTGCACAAAGTGTCAAAAAAAATCTCTCCTGAAGGTTTTCAAGCTCAAATGGATGTATAGTTTTCTCATATAATTATCTAAAAAATGTTTTTAATTTGAGTACAATAGAAGTAGCCATTTTCAGGTAATAATGTATGCAATGCCAATGGTATTAACTATTGTAACAAAATATATGAATTGTGGATTTTCAATCCATGTAACCTATGATGATTTAAGTCAACACACCTTGAGATGTTACTTGAATACCCATCAGATACCTTCATATGTTTTAAAATTCAAAGGAATGTATCTTTATCCCTATTTTTCATTGAATTTTTTTTTCAGAGCATTCTTTCTATTATCATCTGGCCAGAGATCAAACTTTATGTTCATTGCTTGTAAGTCTTTCCGAGCATTGAGATGATCCTTCGAAATTCCATGCTCATTAAGAAATTTGTAGATAAAATTGATAGAAATATTCTTCTAAATATGCATCACATCAATATTATTCCTCAATAAATTAAATTCCCAATATGAAAGTTTGAAGAATATACTGTTTTTCTTCCATTGTTGAGTTCTGATTTCACTTGACAATGCACTTCGAACTCGTTTTCCACTATCATTAAAATAATGCACCTTCCCAAATTCTGTTTCAACATTTCCAAGTCATGTCAATATTTCAGAACCCATTAACAACTTTGAAGGTGGTCTACAATCAATGAAACCATTGAATTTTTACTTGATTAGCCAAAATCTATGAGATTCATTGAGAAATATTCGATGGCACAAGGAGCACCATTTTCTATTGCGAGGTATCTATTCAAGCTCATAATAAAATTTATAAATAGGAAAACCCAAACCCGTGTAAGTGTTCCAACTAGATAAATTCATAAGTCCTGGGAAGTTACTAATGGTCCACATTAGAGCATCTTTCATTTTAAACATTGTTATATTAGATGCATCATATGTCTCAACACCATTTCTCCATAAATCCTATAATTATTCAATTAAAGGATGAAAGTATACATCAATATCATTTATAGACAATTGTTTTCCAGGAATAATAATCAAAATGTAAAATATGTTTGTTGCATACATATCAATGGAGGCAGATTGTAGGGGATCAAAACAACTGGCCAAATGTTATAACTGGTACTCAAAGTCCCAAATGGGTTGAATTCATCACTAACCAATCCCAATCGAATATTCCTATAACCAGATGAGAAATATGGATTTAATGAATCAAATGTATTCCATGATTTTGAATCTCATGGATACCACATTAACACATCATTGTTGTTATATACAAAATTCGACTTCATGTGTTTGGTGGTTTTCAATGACATGAATAATCTTTGCAATTGAGGATTTAAAGGAAAGTAACAAAAGGCCTTTGCAGGTGTGTTCCTTTTCTTCTTCTTTATGGTAATATATTGATTCAGACTTCCAGCATCACCCATTTACTACCATCTAGAAAAAAGAATTTTTTTTCAATCCTATCAACTTGAATCCTCTCCCCAATAAAGCATACAATAAATGGGACACACATGTATTTTTGTATAATTCAAACCAATCTTGTTAACAATTTTTTTTCATATCATAAAAAGACTTAGGGATATTTTCTTCAGGAAAGACATCATGCACCAATTCAAATATCATGGACATTGCCTTATTTTTAATTCCATATACACATTTGATATGGTACAACTTCAGCAGAAAAGAAAGTTTTGAATATTTCAAA
Source organism: Viscum album (assembly GCA_963277665.1). Classification (NCBI taxonomy): domain Eukaryota; kingdom Viridiplantae; phylum Streptophyta; class Magnoliopsida; order Santalales; family Viscaceae; genus Viscum; species Viscum album. The sequence goes on along the minus strand of OY728146.1, from coordinate 1,250,261,521 downwards.
CATCCACTATACAACTCTTGATTTCCATCATCAACTAAACCGTGAAACACATTTGCCTTCTTAGTGAAGTTTTCTCTTACATTAGTCTCTAAATAATCAAGAGGAGTATCCAATGATATGTTATAATCTTGATCTAGTTGTCTTATAGTCTCAAAAACATCACTTTTCACATTTCTATTTTTAGCACCCTCAACGGGTTGTTTTGATATGTTTTGATGTTGATGTTGGTGTATTGAAATACCAAATGCATCATTTATAAGGTTTTTCAATTCATTATCCATTGTCGATGAAGTTGGGAGCTCATTCTGTGGATTGACATCATTTCTCAACCTTTCTATAATGTTTGATTCTCCATGCCAAATCCAACATAAATATTTCTCAAGAAATTGATTCAATATCAAATGTTCATAAAATTTATCTCTATTCAACCATCTTCTAAATTTACATTTAGGACATGGACATCTTATTCACCCATCAACAGATCGACTGGAAATTTAAAAATCTAAAAACTCCTCCAAACCCTTAGCATACTGAGATGTGTTCCTTGGTAATGTGACCCAAATTTTATCCATACATATCACAATGTTCCTACACATTATTAAAAAAAATTAAAACACTTAACTATTACTAAATAGGAAAAGATATTCATATATACTAGTTGAAAAAATATAAATATGTTAAATAAGTTTTTCCTATATAAATACATATGGTAAATAATGAATCATTTTAAGAAGGATAATTGAAATCCATAAAGTCTAGTTGTGAGGAAAATGATGTGTAGAAGAGTTAAAATTTTAATTTAAAAACCATTAAGAAACCCAAGAGGAAAAATAAATGTTGAAATCCATTTTTAATAAAAATATTCTTTTAAGAAATCATTGAAAAAAGTATCACGATCCAATGTCAATAATTTACTATAGGACCATCATGATTCTCAAAACTATTAAGCTACTATCATGATACACTTTTTTATATAATGGATATATTTTGTAAATTTTTTTCATTGAGTGAATTGGAGGATTGATGATGATCAAGGATGTGTTATTAAAATTTTATCTCTTTTATGTATATCTATGATTTTATTTATCTTATTTTTTTTTAATTTCCTAAATTTCCTTCTCATGTATGGATGAAGACACCATTGACCTTATCAGTAGCTGGTGGAAGTGAACAAAGAGATAGTGAATGGTCGGGTATTACGTGGGAAACCTTTCTACTCTGATGAGGATTGGGAAATGATCAATGATGTGTATTATGAATCAATTAACATCATTGATGCCAACATTGAAAATTATGTGCAAAATGATCATGACTTTACGGGACATGCTAATGAGGCATTCAAATAAGAAATGAACTACTCTAAAGATGATGATATGAGTTCATGAAATAAAAGTAATTCTAATAATCTGGTAACTATAATGAGTTAATAGGTACCACCAATATAATTTTCCTTATACAAAGTGAAATAAAAATGTTTGACTACATCCATTGCTCACTCGCTACTTAAGTAAATTGAAACTCTTTTACAGAAGATATATTCAACCAATACAAAATTGAATTAGCATAATTGAGGAGGATCAATGTTGAATGAATAATTAGATATATTCTTATTAAGTATAATTGTTAGTTAAAACCAATTTCACTCCTCCAATATACATTTAAATATACAGAACCACATAACCCATAAGAGTTGAGATTACTCATCCAACCACCTCTTCTTCTTAGCTAATGATTTATGGAAACTGAATAACATAAGAATACTAATAATCTATATATTTGGACAATAATAATAATGTAATGAATTATACCCCATTTTATCTAAGAAAATATATTATAAATAAGAATCAGTAGGCCTAACATATCAAGATCCACCCCAACTCCTTTGAGAACCAACCTGAAATGTATAAATTAATGTATAACAAATCCAAATAGTACCTCAGTGGGAGGGGGTATCAGTTGCTTGGATTGGGATAGGAAGTGAGGAGCTAGGTCAGGACTGGCGGTGAGGGGTGACAAGGTTATAGGTTTGGATTGGTGGAGAGGGGAGGCGATCGGCAAGGCCATGACTGATAGCGAGGGGTGGTGAGAGTTGGGGGGAGTGAGGGTTGGGACCAGCGGCAAGGGGCGGAGAGGGTCGGGACTGGTAGGGATTTTGGTGGTTGGGGTGGGGGCAGCAGAGAAGTGTTGGGTATGTAAAAAAATTAAAAGGTTTAGCGATGGTTTTTAATAAACCGCTGCTAAATTATTTTTTAAAAAATAGAAGCAGTTTAATAAACCGTCGCTAAAGTCTGATTTTGGTGTAGTGTCATTTAACTCTATTATAGATTACCCACAATTCCTTACATGTGCACCAAATTGTTAAACCATAAAAAACTCTTTCTTAAATATTGAAACCATGATCCAACCACTATCTACTTAATTATATAAGGTCATAATACCCCTCATGAAGTGCCCAAGGTTCCTTTACTCACAATATACCCAAGGAAATTCTAAATAAAACTTTATATCCTGAACCCATAGTATGCTCAATCATTACCCAACATGAATGCATCTAACTATTATTCTCTCATCATAGGTAGAATCTTACCATGTTCCTAACATGAAAATAAAAACCCTCTCATTCCACTCTCATGATATTTAGGATAACCTACACCATGTTAGCCAACCACAACCAACTTCCTTAATAGGTATAGCCACAAGCTTCATCATTAAACTAACCCAACTCACCTTATCGTGAGACACATCTTGTCATATCAAGGAAATTACACTAACCAACCTAACCAACTCATGGATCTCCCATCAATAAAAAAATAAATATATAAACAACTAGTACAAATAACTCACTTTTGGGATGACGCAAGGTATCTCTTACCATTGACCAAACCACTATAGGGATTTCTTCTACCATGTGCTTACTAAAAGTATCACAATATAAAACAAGAAAATATGAAAATATATATAGTGGTTTCAATTAATTAATCCACCACTAATATGTTATATGGGAAAACATCTAATAAATTATTATTGATGCATTAATTAATTAGATTCTCTTCATCAAGATATTTTATCAAAACATTTCCTTTTTAAAAATATTTTCAAAACAAAATTTCCTTTAAAAATTATTTATCATACATGTGTAGTCATGAATATGTAAAGGATATCATGGTTCCTAGTATGATTCATGAAATAACGCTTTATAGCCTCCCAAAAAGGATAGTAAATACAATAAGTAACAACTCACCCAGAGCGTCGTAATTTAATTTACATCTTAATCATAATAGTGAAAAGCAATGAAAAAGATCGCATTCATATGGTAACTTGGATATTCCCCAAAATCACATCATACTTATAAATATAACATCCCAATACGATTATAATTAAAATTAATGCTCTCATACCATTTTGGAATTCCAAAAAAAATCTATTAAATGACACCCTAGTCGAAGCACCAAAAAAACTCATGTGTGCCTCCCCATACACCAGAGGCTACTAACTAGAGGAAAGACTCTATAAAAAACATGGGGAGACTATACTCTGAGTACCGTCCCAAATAATAATTTTTAAATAACATAATCATCGATAAATAATATACTAAGAACATGGATTTATAGCTAATTACTAACCATCAATATGAATAAAAAATATAAAATAACATCATGATGACCATGATCATCACATAAACATAAATCATGGGTTATCTACCATACTGATCAATATAAAAAAATTAGAATAAAATAAAAGGGCCAGTAGACAATAAAACCTCAACCCCTCCATGTACAATTCTCTCAACAACCATCTAGATACTTCTTATAGATCCACCAACTACCCATCACTTAAAATCAAAATATAAGTTCTACATGTGTGTCGTGGTGTCCAGAAAATGTGTGACCATAAAACAAAGTAGGGATCCAATGTGTCACTTATATACTCCATCATATATAATTTTTCCATATATAGAAAAATAAATCAGGTAAAAACATACAACATGAAATAAAATCATCACAACATCATGTGCTTAACGTGCCACCATGCCACCATGACACATGAAACCACCTACTTTGGCTGGTGCCTACAATCATGTCTATCATAGCCACATATACTTGGATCCCATTTAGAAAAGGAATCTCAATATATAGTCATGTGTATATATGAAACCCATGAATGAATAGCATCTTAATAACCAATTCCATTTATATTGTAACAAAAAAAATTGACCTAAATGAAGTTAAATGAAAAGGGTATCAAGATATCAGGCTTCTTGTATAGGACATACCACTATGGAAATTTGTGCTATTTGCGACGGGATCCCATCGCAAATAGTCCGTTGCAGAAAACGGCATCGCAAAAAACATTTTTTGCGATGGACCCATTGAAAATAACTCTATGATTATATACATTATATATAAATAAACTTTTTGTGATGGTACCAAGGGCCCGTCGCAAAATACTATTTAAAAAAATATTTTTAAACTATTTGCGACGAGATCTGGTCGCAAAAGATCCTGTTGCAAATAACAACCAAAATAATATATATATATATATATATATATATTTAAATTACAATTAATGAAAAAATAATATTAATATTATTAAAATAATAAAAAAATATTAAAATTCTCAATATTCTCAAAAAATATATAAAAAATTCATAAAATATTATTATTATTATTATTTGTAAAATAAACAAACATTAAAAAATATAATACTAAAAAAATATTTAATAAAATTTTGATTAATGAAAAAATTATATTAATATTATTAAAACAATAAAAAATATTAAAATTCTCAATATTCACAAAAAATATATAAAAAAACTCATAAAATATTATTATTATTATTAGTAAAATAAAAAAAACATTAAAAAATATAATAGTAATAATAAATAATAAAATAATAAATAATAAAATAAAATAAAATTATGCAATATTCGCACCAATATAAAAGACATAAACTAAAAATAGTTCATATTACAACAAATCTTGAATTCAAATGTTTTTAACATAAAAAAATCACTAAGGGGGGTCGTCTTCTAGAGGAGGTGGAGGAGCTATAGGAGATGGTGGAGGAAACTTCATACCTAAACTACGAGTCATATGATGCATGTACTCTATCTGCTCATGATGATGATGCTACTGCTGCCATCAACACATCTCCTCCTCGTGCTGTTGCTGTTGTTGCTGCTGCCGATGCATCTCTTCATGCTGCTTCTGTAAACTCTCTATAAGCTCATCCTAAGTTCGCAACTACTCCTGATACTGTGAGGCAGAAGATGATGCCTCTCCATGATCTCCTCTTGAGTTGGACGCTGATATCGCAGAAGTGCCATAATAAGTACTAGGAGTCACATGAGAGTTGATACCAACTACTCGACCCTTCTCAAAGCCAGACTAAGTTGCCCACATCTATGTCGCCTTATCAAAATGGTGGGCACTGGTCTGATTTGTCACCTCATCCTGACTCCCAACCTATGTATAAGAGGTCGCAGCCTCATATAACTCCTTCAATTCCAATTTGAAATTAAAATTGTAAAAATATTATATGCAGTTAATTGTCAGACTAAAAAATAATAATACTAACCACAATCTAACGCTGGTGATCACCTTTAATCTCCCCAGTGACTGGATCACTGTACATCCTCCGATAAACGTCGTACTCTATAATATCAGGATGCTCGACTACCTATAAAAATATAAAATAAACTGTTTATATTTAAAGTTATATAAAATATTTAAAAAAGATACTTACCAGATGCTCTCCATGCGTACTGAATGTACGGATACCAGCTCGATGCGTCACCTCCTATCTCCCCCAGTTCTGCCGACCCACCAAAGTCCTCCTCTAAAATCCACCACTCAACCATTGTAAACATAATCCATCCCAAACGTGAGATGAAATGTATTATGGTCGGTGGGCTTTACATGACTCATCAAAATCTGTCACTCCTTCTTTCTTAATGGTTATCCTTCTCAAATTGTGCAAAAACTGACAGAAACGGTCACACATAGACACCTCTCATGCCATGTGGATAGCGTCCCGTATGCTATCATCGATGGGATACCGTAAACCCTATAAATAATTTATAATATCAAGTTATTAATAAAATAAATTTCAAAATAAATATGATTTATTTGCATACCAGCCAATGATTGAACATGTGGAGCTATACATCAACGGGAATATGTTCTCATGTGATCCATGGCTAAGAAAAATAATTGCACAAGATAACACTCCCCTGTCCTACATCTACAGGTGAAAAACTGTGAAAAAAGAATAAATAATAAAACAATTAGTATATATATAAATAAATAAATTAAATCTAACTAAAATATACAGGTTACCTACCTCTGTGTGCATGGATCTAAGCCAAGATGTAGACGTCGCTCGTGGATAGGGTCAGGAATCATCAGTCACGCAAGACCGCTCCCCCTCCACGTACCCCTTGAATGGCCAGTAGGCTGAGGGTCAGATGATCCCAAATCCCCCTCATCCAACGGTAGCTTTGTATCCTGTAACTCACGAAATAGATCGGGGTCTATCTAAAACACAAAATGATTGTTATTAGAAAATAGTTGAAAATAACTATTATATATAGATATATATTAGTTATGATTATAACCATCATTTAACTGTGTCAATGTTCACCTTCATCATTATCTTCATATCTAACTATGTCAATGTCTTCATATTCCTCCTTGGCATCATCAATATCCATATGATTTTCAGTTTCATCATCTCTTTTCATTTCAAATTCATTTGTAACATCATTAACATCTTTGTCACCATCGACCCTTAATTGTGGAGTGTCATCATCGATATTCACGTCTCTTTGTGAAAAAGATAGATTTTGAGTAGTCTCTTGAAAATTTTCAATTCCTTCCACTTCAGAAGAACCACATTCAGTTTGAGTAAATTGAATTTCCTAAGATTTCATTTTTATTATGCTCCACCAATTACTCATGTCTCTTGAAGTAGCACAGTACTTTGCATAATAAATTTGATGTTCCTATTGAGCCAGTAAAAATGGTTCATTTACTGCAAGAAGATGTTTATATTTAATATAGACAATTCCACAAGTCAGATGAACACGCAAGCCTCTCTTAGTATCCAACCACTGGCATTTAAATATTGTTATGTAATTCTATCCTAGATTACATAGCTCAATAAATGTCGTAAAAGTCAACTTCAGTTTCTCTATGATGTGATCCTCTCAAACAAACTCCACTGTTCATTGTTTTTTTTGATTCCCCATATGCACGTGTATGAAATCAAAAACCATTCATCACATATGCATTATAAGATTTAACCATTTTGGATGGTGGGTTACTCAATGTACATAGTCGCTTATCAATTTTATCAGCATGTTGAGACACCTAATTTTTTTTTAAAACAAATATCAATATAATAAATAGTAAACTAAATTAATATTAAACCATTAATAATTTATGTTACCAGTTTTTGAAACCATTGAGAATTTTTTTTGTGCTCTTCAAGAGCAGATGCTGTAATTTATGGAAGTTGTTTCTTGATATGATTATTATATAACCTACAAATAAAATTTTTTTACATACTATAACATAAATTATAGAATAAGTGATAGAAGCACTCATAGTACAAATTATGTCATTTCTTCACAGTTGAGCAGAACATATGTATGAGCTCTGTGATGTTCATCGTCTGAAATCCATCATTCTTGAACTCCACCAAAGCAAAGATTTGGCTGATTAAAAATTAATAATTGATTGTCCATTTCATAATTAACATTTCCCTCATGTTGGACTCCTCATGTTTTAATCATGTTTTAATGATCACAAATCCTATTTAGTCTATAAACCATGTTAACTCTATGTAATCTATCTCACATCAAATGTACAGTAGCTTAGTAAAAGATATCCAAAGCTCTTAAGTGCTATACACTCAATTTGGATACTATATACTATCTTTTGATTAACTTTATAATGATTTCTATGACAAATGATTAAGTTTAATTCATTTCATGAATATCACTACTTAAGTCTGAATACAAATATTTTCCTAAGTCTGAGACACCGTGAAGAAGACACCGTGAACAAGACACCATGACCATGAGACATCGTGAAGTAGACACCGTGAAGCATACACCATGAACAAGACATCGTGAAGCAGGCACCATGAAGCAGACTCCGTGAAGCAGTCACCGTGAACAGGACATCGTGACATCCAGACACTGTGACATCCAGACATCACGACATCCAGACACCATGACATCTAGACACTACGACATCCATACACCGTGACATCCAGATACCATGACCATAAGACACCGTGATCAATCCAGAAACTATAGGAAGAAGACATTGTTTCCATGACATACTGTGACACCGTTTCCTAATATGTTTTTTCATCTTTTGATTTGATCTCTAACGGTCATATTTGAAGATTTTAATGCACTAACATAATTAATGTTTCTTTTGTAGACATGTCCTTGATAGTAAGAGGTATGAGATGCAGAATACATGCAACCTGTCAGCTCAAACACATGCACCCAAGATAAAAGAGTAATGCAGCCCAGAAACAAAAATAGGATATACATGAGAGTAGTTTCATGATACTAAAAAATAAAACAAGCCGGTAGGCATGAGCGCGACAACAGAATACACTTAGAGAATTGTCTCATGCAACTCGACTCTATTGAAGAACACATGAAGCATAATCGAATCCTAGAATCCTGAGAACATCTTCGCACTGTAAAACACCACGAAGAACACAAGTTGGATCTGTTTGACTTGCGAAACTTTGTTTTCCATACGAGGACTTGAGTTCTGCATCTGACTCATCTCAAAAGTCCAGAACTACAAAGACTAACACTCATAGCACTTATAAACCTATCTCAATACTTCTTCTCTATTGTGTATCATTTTATTAACTTTCGAGCAGAGTGTGTATCTATATTACAACATACTCTATCTCCTACATTAAACTGAAGGATACATGATATCCTTACTCAAACATTCTTTTACTCTTGTGTATACCCACGATAAGTGTGGAAGAGGTCCCTGTGTGGCCTAGTTGTTTGTACCCACAAAGAACCGTGGAAGAGTTCCTGTATGGTCTGGACAGTCCTGTGTACTATTGTTAACCTCAATCTAGGGTGTGTATCAAGTTTATTTATATAAAGTGCTTGGTGGTAGGTGATCACCAAGTGGAGTGGATTAGGTTTTGGCTTGAGACTAAACCAATTGTTTCATATCCGCTGTGCTGATTAATTTAGTCTTCTCTGTTTTACTAATTTACTGTATAATTCAGATATCACTAAATTCACTTTGATAGTTAATCTTGGAAAGAAGTTATAATTGTCTTGTCTTAATAGAATAGCTTCAAAAGCAATCCTAATAACTAACATTAAGTTTACTGAGAACTGATCAATATTCTAAGAAGTTATTTAAATAGTAAAACCTTTATATTAGTATAACCTTGATTAAATAGGCTATATTTAACCTCTTGGGGAAACCTTTTAGAAATAATTTTTAATCATAAATTTTTATAATTTCTCAATTCACCCCCCCCCTCTTGAGTAATCTACTCCGACCAACATTTGGTATCAGAGGCTATTTATTAAGACTTTGTTTAACCTTATTCAATTGTGATTGTAGTTATACTTTGAAGATCTATAAATTTATGTTAATTCTGAATTTCTAGCTCTTTCAAATTATTTCTGTATTATGGATAATATATTGGAAGGTGCTGCAACCAATAGACCACCATTCTTTAATGGAACCAACTATGCTCAATAGAAAATTAAAATGAAAATTCACTTAGAGAGTATGGGTTTTGAAATTTGGTCTTCCATTATAGATGAATATAATATTCCTACTACTGATAGAATCACATGGGATTAACCTATCAAAACTTCCAACAATAACAATTTCAAATCTATGAATGTTTTATACTGCTCCTTAGGATATGAAGAATTCAATAGAATTTATGCTTGTAAAACTGCCCATGAAATTTGGGATACTCTGTCCATCTCACATGAAGGAACATTTAGTGTAAAAGAAATGAGACTTAATACTTATACTATTAAATATGATAACTTTAAAATGAAACCTGATGAGCCTATCTCTGACATGTATATTAGGTTCAATGAGATTTTCAACACAATGATTTCTCTTGGAAGAGAAGTCACTGCCAAGGAACAAATCATGAGAATTCTCGGATGTTTTCCTGATATATGGAGAGGAACCTCTGTTTCTATTAGAGAATCATGCGACATAATCAAGATACCTGTAAAAGAACACATTGGGAAACTGATGATGTATGAAGAGGAACTAAAAGTCAACAAGGAAGAGGAGGATGAAACAAAGATGAAATCTGTTGCATTCAAGACCACCACCGCTAAACACAAAGACAAAGGAAAATTGGAAGCTTCTGTATAAAGTTCCAGTAGTGAACAATCATCACCTGACAGTGATGAGGAAATGACTCAATTAGACAAAAGATTCAAGAAATTTTACAATAAGAAGAACTTTTTTTGAAAGCCTAACTTCAAGGGAAAATATGAACAAAAAGGAAATTGGAAGAAGGACTGGAAAAGAAGTGACAAGACTGATGAGATTGTCTGTTATGAATTTAAGCACAAAGGACAAATCAAGGCTGACTGTCCAAATCTCAAGTACAGAAAGAGATATGAGGACAAGGATAGGAAGCATAAAAAGGCCATGAAAGCAACCCGGAGTGCTTCTAAGGACAATTCAAGTGACTTAGAAACATCACATGATGAACAGGAAAACAAAACCAATATGTGTTTTATGACTAACACATCTGAGGTAACACTAGACTCTATTGTACATAATTGATACTATTATGAAAATGAGAGTGACTATGAAAATATGACTAATGAAGAAATGTTTGAATACTATAACATGCTTGAAGAAACATGCAATGAACTAAAAGACAAATATAAATCATTGAAGAAACAGTATTCTCTTACTGTGACTGTTAAATATGAACTCACAACTGAAAAAGAGAAAAATACTCAACTGCTCAAAAAGAACAACAAATTAAAAATGTCTAATGAGAAATTGAAGAATGACCTAGAAAAGTTTACCAATGGGAAGAATACCCTTACTCAATTGCTAGGAAAACAAATTTCACCTAAATACAAAACTGGAATTGGTTATCAACTTGGAAAAAGAAATCTTGGTAGATCAAATTTTGTTTTAAAATCTAGGACATATAGTTTTACTCACAGTTCTAAACACAAATCAACTAATTTTATTTTTTGATACATCTTCCACTGTTTCTAGTTTTTCTAGACCAAATAGAGTTTATTTTTCAAATACTTTACTTAATGCTTATAGGAAACCTATGAGACAGATATGGGTTCCGAAAGCACTTATTACTAACATTACTAGACCCAAACAAGTATTGTAATGACCCAATGTTTCATTAATGGAAATCCCTCTGGATCTAATTAAATGTCTCTTTATGTTTATATAAAATGTCAACTTCTTTGGTTTTATGTTAAGAATTTTGACCGTTGCTAATATAGCCGTTGAATAGTGATCACATGATTAGTATAAATATAGGACTTTAACAAATCCAATTTACTCAGAAAAAAAGAAGCGATGGACTCATCTAGTAGAATTGCTCCATACGAAGCCCATTTTTCGGAGCTCAGAAAAGAGGTGGCATCCTTGGGTTTTTCTCTTGACCAAGCCCAAGCTGAGCTTCATCATGTCAAGCTCGAACGGGACCGTCTACGGGAAAAGTGGAAGTTGATAGAGATTACCACTCAAGCGATGTTATCCGAGCCACCCCAAGAGTCTGTCACCATCGCACACCTTACCCTTAGGTCTTATGCGGATGTTTTAAGGGGTTATGTAACAAATCTCTAGTACTATGTCCATGCATATTATTTTTGTATATAATAATAAATATACCTTCTTTTCATTATCGATACATTGTAAATAGTTTTTAAAGTACAAATAGTGTTTTTAGTTATTATTTAATTAAGAAATCTATTTTATTAAATTAATGGATTTTTGAATTAAATAATATTTTAATAAAATAATATTTTTATTATTAAATTAATTTTTATTAAATATAAATGATCTTATAATTTTATGAATGCAATTGTAATTTTTATTAAGGTCTGAAAGCCATTTTTTTCAAAACCCGTGAATTTTAGATAAATGTCGGTTTTTATTTTAAAAGTGAAAATTAACATATTTAGAAAATTATTTAGATAAAATAAATGTTATTTTTGGAATCAGGACATTGAAATTATCTAATGGTGAATTTTTCATAATTTTCTGAGACAGTCAAATTTTTGGGTAAAAATTAAATACCGTTTAAATATATAATGTGTTTTATGACATCATAATGACCCAATAGTGATGTAATAAAATACTATAAGCTTTATGTTCGGCCAATATATGTTTTACCATTAAAATAATGTAATTTTGGGTTTGTTTTACCTACTTTTCAAAGCATTAATGGACCCCTCAAGACTTATTAAACATCTTGTCTTTTTAAATTATTTTCCATGAGAGTGTGACTCACCTCCACATAAGCAACCTCATTATTTTAAGAAGTTCGGAATTTGGACTTATAAAATATTATTTTCCTCTTCCCTTTTCCAAAAACCATGGGAAAAAATCATGGGATGGTTTGTGGTTTGAATTAATTTAATGTAAGGGGTCCCAAACCTAAATAATAAAGAATTCCCTCACCTTTCCTATATAAACCCACCCAAGATCCCACTTTCTCCTCACTCAAAGCCTTTGGAGTTCGTCCAACCTCTGACCTACTCTCTCTAGAATCCTCCCAAGGTGCCCCAAGATCCCAAGAAGCCTCTCTCAATCCTCTCTCAAGCCTTTGGAAGCACACTTCCAAGTAAGGGTTTTTTCTTCCTTTCTCATTTTTGTCCAATTTTCTTTAAGTTGTTTTTCACTTTTAATTTCAATAATGAATGTTGGGGTATGGTTTATCACCTCCATCATACTTCCCTCTTTATGTTTGAATTATGGTATACCCCTTTCTCTCTCAATAAATTCCTCCCATGTACACCCGTTACTATGCCGAAATTTCGAAAGGAACTTCTATCTCCTCATTTACATTAAAGCAATACTTTTGTATCATGAATCTAAATTTCATTACAATTGTTGGGAAATATATCTATATGACCTCCTTAATTTAAATTACATGTAAATATTATGAGGAACCCCTTTCTATATCATCAACCATTTTTATGAATTCTTATGTCACGCCGTTACGCTGCCGAAATCGAACTGATTTTCTAAGCCAATGCCTTTGTGTAGTGAATACCATGCCCATTTCTCCATCAAGGGTATTCAACTTTATGAACATTTAATTATTGATTATAAAGTTTCATGTATTAATTCCAAATTCTTTTATCGTGGAATAAATGATTATGTTTTATGAATCCATGTATTATGATCCAAGTGGCACACTTATGCATGAAATGAAATGTTTAAGAAGGGTGCGCCCTTATAGCGCTCCAATGCATTGGGTAAAGTATGGTATCATGATACATCATGTGAAATGAGTTTTGACTCATTCTAATTCAAGTTCAACAAGGGTTTACTCGTTCTTCATGTGCAATGAGAATTTACTCATGCTCCATGTGCAATGAGCCTTAACTCATGCTAATTCCATGTTAAGTGTTGTTGCCACATTTCCATGTTATGATTATCATTCTTTATCATGCCTTTATGTTCATGTTTCTCTTGTGCTCTATTGATATGGCTAATGTCTAACATGTATTGTACTCCTCATGTTATTCCATTTGTATTCCCTTACTGGGCTTTATAGCTCACCCTTTTCTTATGCATGTCCTTAGGTTATCCCATGCAATGCTAAGTACGAGGGAATTTAGTGGTCATGTAAAGGAAGTTTTCAATAAAGATGTTGTATTTCATGTTTTAAGTTTTTATGTAATGATCCTAAGCCCCAAATATACTAAACCTCTCTATCTCCTTTGTTTTATCAAGTGAAGTATAATGTAATAAATCATGTTTAAGTTGTAATAAAAAGCAGGGTTGTCATAGTTGGTATCAGAGGATAGGTTTAGTTATTTTTGGGATTAGGATTAGAAAATCCTAGTAAAGCCTTAAATATGAGACTAAGTACAATAACAATGTCCCTAATTTTTGGTGAGTATTGATTAAGTGGGTTATCAAGAAAATACATCCCTATCTGGATACGAGCAGGTAGAGGCGGCTCTGGCACAGATGTATCCTAGGGATAAAACCCAAAAACACCACTTTGAGCTAGACTCGAACGGGAACTGGCGCACGACAACAGGCCTTGCTGCACTCTTGGTTACGACACTCTCAGGGGATATGCTTTGGTAAATTCACAAGCTTAGTATGAACCCTTATTAAGGGAATTAAAAAAAAATGCCCCTAAAAATATATGTTAGAAAGTAGATCATGAAAATCCTAGATTGAAGCCTATAGATTCATAATTTAAGGAAATAAAATTTAATTTATGAGTCATCAACTTTTGTCTTTGGATTACCCTTTATGTGTTACCCCTAAATTTACTTTTAATCCAGCCAATGGCCGGTAATAGGAGGACTCGGGCTAACAACTGATGTGAAGATCAGTGTGATGACTATACAAATGAGATGCCCAATCCAATGGGAGAGGGAATTGCGAACTTTGTCATGCTTCTCTCTCAGCTAACTCAAGATTTGAATAGAAACACGGTTCAATAGGAACGTTCAACCCCCCACCCCTAAGAAAGAACAAGTCGCTATTGAGAGCTTCATGAGACAAAGACCCCCTAATTTTAGTGGATCATCCGATCCCACGATCGCTGAACAATAGATCAACTCCATTGAAAAGATATTCTCCATACTTCAATGTTCTGAACAAGAGAAGGTTCTCTTAGCGGCTTATCATATGGAGGGTGAATCTGATCAATGGTGGACGTTGATAAAAAATACGAAGCCTGAGGAGGAGATCAAGGAGTTGGAATGGAAGGATTTCCAAAAGATGTTTTTTGATAAATATTTTCCATGCACCCTCTGGCTTAAGATAGAAAGGGACTTCCTTTCCCTCGAGTAAAAATAAGAATAATCTGTTGGAGTGTACGAGGCAAACTTCACAAGGCTTGCACGATATGCTTCCGGCTTTGTCATTACCCCCGAATGCAAGGTTGACCGCTTCTTTGGTGGGCTGAAGCCTATCCTGCGGAAAGAATTAGCGATCCGTGACTTCGACAACTATGAGGAAATTGTCTGATGTGCCCTGAAGGTCGAAATAGAGATCGGGGAATCACATGGGGATCATGGGGACAAGAAGCGCAAGGTGGACTTAAATGCTGGAGGTCCGATGGATAAATCCAATGGTGCTAAGAAGATCCAGCACCCCACTTGCCAAAAGTGCAGAAAGAAGCACCCTAGAAATTTCCTCAAGGGGACGAGGAAATGATTTATCTGTGGAAGAGAAGGGCACCTAGCTGTTAACTGTCAGTAAGAAAGACCCGCGACTATAACAGAGGAGAGGAACACTCTGTTCGAACCTCAACGCATTGTTCATTGCTACAAATGCAAAGAACCGGGGCATCTTGAAAATCAGTGCCCTAATCCAAGGGTTTTCGGAGGCAACCAACAACCTCCAAGGTAGCAAGGGCGGGATTTTTCTATCACTACTACCGAAGTGAACCCCGAAAACGAAGTGGTGACAGGTACGCTAGTTATTCATTCAAGAATAGGGAACATTCTTTTTGATTCAGGTTCTATACATTCTTTTATATCTCAAATGTTTAGTAGAACAATCCCAGCACCACCACAAATCATGGAAGTGAAGATGTCGGTGAGTACGGAAAATGGGTCAATCATTGCATCTCATGAATATAAGTCCTCCCCTGTTATAATCTGTGGATTGAATTTCTCGGTGAACCTCTTCATACTCACTCTAGTGTAATTTGATGCAATTCTTGGGATGGATTGGCTTTCCTTATATAGAGCCAACATAAATTGCCGTGAGAGGGAAATCACTCTCCATATGGAGAATCGACCCCCGATTCTTTACAAGTACAAGGAGGAAGATGAATCTTCTTTAGCTCCATCATCTCAAGCATGGATATTACTGCCTTATGAGCATGCGTATCTGGCTCAGATGATTGAGTCCAAAGAAGCAACCATCCTTGAAGACATGCCTATTGTGAGGGAGTTCACTGAAGTGTTTCCTGAGGAATTTCCCGGTCTTCCTCCTAGAAGAGATGTTGAATTATCAATTGAACTTATACCAGGGGCTCTACCAATATCCAAGACTCCATATAGAATGGCTGCCGTAGAGCTTGAAGAGATGAAGAAACAACTACAGGAGAATCTGGATAAAGGGTTTATATGCCCAAGTGCTTCACCATGGGGTGCACCAGTCCTCTTCATCAAGAAGAAGGATGGGTCAATGCGCCTTTGCATCGATTATCGTGAGCTCAAAAAAATCATGATAAAGAACAAGTATCCTCTCCCACGAATTGATGACTTGTTCGATCAGCTGCGTGGAGCACAATACTTCTCCAAGGTGGACTTGCGGTCGGGATATTATCAAGTAAGGGTGAAGAAGGAAGATATACCCAAGACTGCTTTTCACACAAGATACGGGCACTATGAATTCATAGTAATGCCTTTTGGACTCACTAATGCTCCAACAATCTACATGGACTTAATGAATAGAGTCTTTAGAGATTACCTCGACAAATTTGTAGTAGTCTTTATAGATGATATTCTAATATACTCAAAAACCAAAGAGGATCATGAGGAGCATTTAAGAACTGTACTAGAGACTTTGCGCAAGGAGAAGCTCTATGAAAAGTACAGTAAGTGTGAGTTCTGGTTGAAGGAGGTCTCATTCTTAGTCCATATCATCACAAGCAATGTGATATCTGTGGATCCCTCTAAAACAGATGCAATTGAGGGATGGTCGAGGCCAACATCGGTAACGGATATCCGTAGCTTCTTGGGGTTAGCTGGATATTATCAACAATTTGTGAAGAATTTCTCAAAATTTTCCAACCCTCTTACCAAGATAACTCGAAAGGGAGTAAAGTTTTCTTGGAGTGATGAATGCAAAGAAATCTTCAAGGAGTTGAAAAGGAGGCTTATCACTGCGCCTGTGCTCACTTTACCCACAAGTGGGGAACTTTTTGTGGTATTCAGTGATGCTTCAAAGAAGGGCTAAGGCTGTGTGCTGATTCAGAATGATAAATTGATATCCTATGCCTCAAGTCAGTTGAAAATCCATGAGCGAAACTATCCAACGCATGATCTGGAGTTAGCAGCAGTGATCTTTGCCTTGAAAATCTGGATACATTATCTCTATGGGGAGAAATGTGAGATATATACTGACCAAAAGAGTCTTAAATATATATTCACACATAAAGAGCTTAATATGTGCTAGATAAGATGGATAGAGCTCATCAAGGATTATGAATGTTCATTACATTACCACCCTGGGAAAGCAAACAAGGTGGCAGATTCCCTAAGTGGAAAGGACCCATTGGTTCTATCAATGATGATAATTGAGAAGGATCCAATCTTATTAGACTTGATGAATATGGACATGGTAATTATAAAGAATAGATCATCATCAATCCTTTCACAAATTATTGCTCAACCGTCTCTTTTAGAAAGGTTAAAGGATGCTCAAAAAATGATGTGGGAATTCAGGAAAAAGTGGAAGCTATCGAAAAAGGGAAATCCTTGGAGTTTAATGTTAATGAAGAAGGAATTGTGTGGTTTGGGAAAAGACTATGTGTTCCATCATGTCTGGAGCTGAAGAAGTAACTTTTGGATGATGCACATAGTTCAAATTTCTTTATTCACCCAGGGATCACAAAGATGTATCGAGATCTCCGAGAAAACTTTTGGTGGGATAATATGAAGAAGGAGATCGCTGAATATACATCAAAGTGTCTGGTGTGTCAACAAGTGAAGGCAGAGAGGCAGAAGTCTAAGGGGATGATGCAACCACTAGCCATACCAGAATGGAAATGGGAGAACATCACCATGGACTTTGTCACCAGACTTCTAAGGACATCCAAAGGCAACAATGCAATCTGAGTTGTTGTGGATCATCTTACAAAGACTGCACACTTCATTGCTATTCAGGAGGATTTCTAATTAGATCAACTAGCACATATATATATCAGGGAAGTAGTAAGGTTTCATGGAGTACCACTATCTATTGTGTTTGACCGAGATCCAATATTCACCTCTAAGTTTTGGAAGAGTCTTTAACGTGATCAAAATACTGAACTGAACTTCAGTACGACCTATCATCCTCAAACTGATGGCCAATCCGAGAGGACTATCCAAACACTTGAGGACATTTTGAGAGCATTCTGAATGGACTTTAAAGGAGGATGGGATCAAAATCTTCCACTGGTTGAGTTATCTTATAATAACAGTTTCCACTCGAGCATCCAAATGACACCATATGAAGCCCTGTATGGGAAAAGGTGTAGAACACCGGCATGTTGGGATGAGGTCGGTGAATGCAAGCTTCTTGGACCAGAAATGGTCAAGGAAATGGTGGAGAAGGTGAAAACCATTCAGTAACATATCAAGGCATCCCAGAGTCTACATAAGAGTTATGCAGATAATCGTCAACAAGACATTGTGTTTAAAGTTGGAGACATGGTCTTTCTACGAATATCTCCACGGAAGAAGGTCATGAGGTTTGGAAAGAAAGGGAAGTTAAGTCCAAGGTACATTGGCCCCTTCGAGATTCTTGATCATGTTGGGGCTGTGGCCTATCGACTTGCACTTCCACCTACCATGGCCAAAGTACATGATGTATTTCATGTATCCCACTTAAGGAAGTACATACTGGACCCTTCATATGTACTCTCTTCTGAGGTGGTACAATTGGAGGATGATCTTTCTAATGAGGAGAAACCAGTGAAGATCTTAGATCATAGAGAAAAAGTTCTACGAAATAAGACAATGCCCCTCGTCATGGTGTTGTGGCAAAACCACAAGTTTGAAGAAGCGACTTGAGAATCAGAGGAAATGATGAAGCTGAGTTACCCACATCTGTTTTAGTGTGGGAAAAGGAAAATTTCGAGGGAGAAATTTCTTAAGGGGGGAATATTGTAACGACCCAAAGTTTCATTAATGGAAATCCCTTTGGATCTAATTAAATGTCTCTTTATGTTTATATAAAATGTCATCTTCTTTGGTTTTATGTTAAGAATTTTGACCATTGCTAATATAGACGTTGAATAGTGATCACATGATTAGTATAAATATAGGGCTTTAACAAATCCAATTTACTAAGACAAAAGAAGAGATGACCTCATCCATTAGAATTTCTCCATAAGAATCCCATTTGTCAGAGCTCGGAAAAGAGGTGGCATCCTTGGGCTTTGCACTTGACCAAGCCCAAGCGTAGCTTCATCATGTTAAGCTCGAACGGGACCGTCTACGGGAAACGTAGAAGTTAATAGAGATTACCACTCGAGCGATGTTATCCGAGCCACCCCAAGAGTCTGTCATCATCGCACACCTTACCCTTAGGTCTTATGCAGATGTTTTAAGAGGTTATGTAACAAATCTCTAGTACCATGTTCATGCATATTATTTTTGTATATAATAATAAATATACCTTCTTGTCATTATCGATACATTGTAAATAGTTTTTAAAGTACAAATACTGTTTTTAGTTATTATTTAATTAAGAAATCTATTTTATTAAATTAATTTATTTTTGAATTAAATAATATTTTAATAAAATATTATTTTTATTAAATATAAATGATCTTATAATTTTATGAATGCAATTGTAATTTTTATTAAGGTCTGAAAGCCATTTTTGTCAAAACCCGTGAATTTTCGATAAATGCCGGTTTTTATTTTAAAAGTGAAATTAACATATTTAGAAAATTATTTAGATAAAATAAATGTTATTTCTGGAATTAGTACATCGAAATTATCCAACGGTGAATTTTTCATAATTTTCCGAGACAGTCAAATTTTTGGGTAAAAATTAAATACCGTTTAAATATATAATGTGTTTTATGACATCATAATGACCCAATAGTGATGTAATAAAATACTATAATCTCTATGTTCGGCCAATATATGTTTTACTATTAAAATAATATGATTTTGGGTTTGTTTGACCTACTTTTCAAAGCATTAATGGACCCCTCAAGACTTATTAAACATCTTGTCTTTTTAAATTATTTTCCATGGGAGTGTGACTCACCTCCACATAAGAAACCTCATTATTTTAAGAAGTTCGGACTTTGGACTTATAAAATATTGTTTCCCTCTTCCCTTTTCCAAAAACCATGGGCAAAAACCATGGTATTATTTGTGGTTTTGGATTAATTTTATGTAAGGGGTCCCAAACCTAAATAATAAAGAATTCTCTCACCTTTCCTATATAAACACACCCAAGCTCCCACTTCCTCCTCACTCAAAGCCTTTGGAGTTCTTCCAACCTCTGTCCTACTCTCTCTAGAATCCTCCCAAGGTTCCCCACGCTCCCAAGAAGCCTCTCTCAAGCCTTTATAAGCACACTTCCAAGTAAGGATTTTTTCTTCCTTTCTCATTTTTGTCCAATTTTCTTTAAGTTGTTTTTCCCTTTTAATTTAAATAGTGAATGTTGTGGTATGGTTTAGAACCTCCCTCATACTTCCCTCTTTATTTTTGAATGATGGGAGACCCCTTTCTCTCTCAATAAATTCCTCCCATGTACACCTGTTACTATGCCAAAATTCCGAAAGGAACTTCTCTCTCCTCATTTACATTCAAGCAATACTTTTGTATCATGAATCTAAATTCCATTACAATTGTTGGGACATGTATCTATATGACCTAATTACTTTACATTGAATGTAAATATTATTAGGAATCCATTTCTCTCTCATTAACCATTTTTATGAATTCTTATGTCACGTCGTTATGCTGCCGAAATCGAACTGATTTTCTAAGCCAATGCCATTGTGTAGTGAATACCATGCCCATTTCTCCATCAAGGGTATTCACATTTATGCACATTTACTTATTGATTATAAAGTTTAATGTATGAATTCCACATTCCTTTATCATGGAATAAATGGTTATGTTTTATGAATCCATGTATTATGATCCAAGTGGCACACATATGCATGAAATGAAATGTTTAAGAAGGGTGCGCCCTTATAGCGCTCCAATGCATTGGGTAAAGTATAGTATCATGATACATCATGTGCAATGAGTGTTGACTCATGCTAATTCAAGTGCAATGAGGGTTTAATCGTGATTCATGTGCAATTAGAATTTACTCATGCTCCATGTGCAATGAGCTTTGGCTCATTCTAATTCCATGTTAAGTGTTGTTGCCACATTTCCATGTTATGATTATCATGCTTTATCATGCCTTTATGTTCATGTTTCTCTTGTTCTCTATTGATATACCTAATGTATAACATTTATTTTACTCCTCATGTTATTCCATGTGTATTCCCTTACTGGGCTTTATAGATCACCCTTTTCTTATGCATGTCCTCAGGTTATCCCATGCAATGCTAAGTACGAGGGAATGTAGTGGTCATGTAAAGGAAGTTTTCAATAAAGATGTTGTATTTCATGTTTTAAGTTTTTATGTAATGATCCTAATCCCCAAAGACACTAAACCTATCGATCTTTTTTGTTGTATCAAGTAAAGTATAATGTAATAAATCATGTTTAAGTTGTAATAAAAAGCAGGTTTGTCATAAGTATGGGTACCAAAATTTATTTTTGCTTGGTCATTTTATAGGAAAGCTGCTTAAAGATTTCCTTTAAAAGTGTATGGTACTTGAACAGTGGATGTTCAAGACACATGACATGGGAATACTCATGCTTCAAGAATCTAATAAAAATAGATGGAGGACATGTCACATTTGGTGACAATGCCAAAGGAAAGATCATTAGCCTCGGCCAAATAGGTAACTCTAACTCAGTTTTAATTTCTAAAGTATTTTTTGTTGATGGATTAAAATATAATCTGCTTAGTATCTCACAATTATGTGATGATGTATTTCTTGTTATATTTGAAGATAATTCTTACAATGTCTTTAATTCTAAAGATGAATTAGTGTTTTCTTCATTACAAGATGAAAATGTTTACTCTGTTAACTTATATTCTTTAGCTTCTCAAAATGCTTCATGTTTAAGTGTATTTCATAAAGAGTCTTGGCTCCGTCATAGGTGACTAGGATGCTGTAATATTCACTCCCTTAGAAAGCTAACTAGAAAAATATTAGTTAAAGACTTACCCAAATATGAGTTTCCAAATGACAAAGTGTGTAATCCCTGTCAAAAGGGAAAACAACACAAAATTTCCTTCAAACCAAAGAAAGAAGTATCAACTTATCAACCTCTCGAACTAGTTCACATAGATTTATTTGGACCATCTAGAGTTTCTAGTTTAAATGGGAAGCACTATGTTTATGTTCTTGTAGATGACTTTTCTAGATATACTTGGACCTTATTTCTGGCTCACAAAAGTGAAACCTACTCTTATTCTACTAAATATGCCAAGTCTGTGGAAAATCTTAGTGGACTTAGAATTAAATCCTTAAGAAGTGATCATGGCTGTGAGTTTGAAAATCAAGATTTTGAATCATTTTTCTCACAAAATGGTTATAGTCACAATTTCTCTGCCCCTAGAACACATCAACAAAATGGAGTTGTATAAAGAAGAAATAGAACCTTGCAAGAGATTGCTAGAACATGCTTAGTGAATATGACCTACCTATTTATTTTTGGGCTAAAGCTGTCAATACAGCATGCTACATAATCAATAGAGTGTTAATCAGACTTATTCTTAAGAGTACTCCTTATGAGTTATGGAATAATAGAAAACCCAAGGTTAACTACTCCAATGTTTTTGGCTACAAATTCTATATTCGTAATACTAAGGACAATCTTGAAAAATCTTTAGCTAAGAGTGATGAAGGTATCTTTTTAGGATATTCCATATACAGTAAAGCCTATAGAGTGTTCAATAAAAGAACTAAATGTGTGGAAGAATATGTCCATATAAAATTTGATGAAACAGATCCACATGAGCCTAAAACCATTCTAGAGAACATGGAGGATGATGTATCAAATCTGAACATTAATCCAAAATCCTCAAACCATTATGTGAAAGAATCTATGAAAACTTCTAGTTTTGGAAATTCCTTAAACTCAATCCATAATGAACCTGAACCTGTTAATGAACCTAAAATCACTAGTCCCTCCTTTTATAGAGATGTTAGAACTCTTAAGAACCATCCTTTAGATGCTGTTATAGGAGACCTAGACAAAGGAACTTAAACTAGAGGTTCTATTAGAAATCAGGTTGAACATCAAGTCTTCTTGTCACAACTTGAACCCAAAAACATTAATGATTCTATCAATGATGAATTTTGGGTGATGGCTATGCAAGAAGAACTTAATCAATTTGAAAGGAACAAAGTTTGGAAACTTGTTGAAAGACCTAAGGACACATTCAACATAGGCACTAAATGGGTGTTTAGAAACAAGGTAGATGAGGCTGGTAACATAGTTATAAATAAGGCCAGATTAGTGGCCCAAGGCTATAGTCAAGAAGAAGGAATTGACTATGAGGAGACCTTTGCACCAGTAGCTAGACTTGAAGCCATAATAATCCTGCTTGCTTATGCTGCACATATGAATTTCAAACTATATCAAATGGATGTTAAGAGTGCATTATTATATGGGTATATAGATGAGGATGTCTTTGTTGAACAACCCACTGGTTTTACAAACCCCCATTTTCCAAATCATATTTTTAAATTATCAAAAGATTTATATGGTTTGAAGCAAGCTCCAAGATCTTAGTATGATCAGTTGAGTACTTTTCTTATTTCCAAAGGTTTTACAAAAGGAATATTTAATCCTATTATTTTTATAAAACGAATTTAAAATGATGTTTTAGTTGTTCAAATCTATATAGATGACATTATCTTTAGATCTTCAAGAAAGTCTTTATGTGTTGATTTTTCTAAAATGATGCAAAATGAATTTGAAATGAGTTTAATGGGTGAACTAAAATTCTTTCTCAGATTTAAAATCTTTCAAAATAATGATGGTATTATTTTAACTCAAAGTAAATATACTAAAGATCTTATAAAACGTTTTAGATTGGATAACAATAAAAGTAGTGACACTCCCATGAGTACCACTTGTAAGTTGGATCTTGATGAATATGGAAAATATATTGATCAAACCACTTATAGAGGAATGATTGGAAGTTTGCTCTACTTAAATGCTAGTCGACTTGACATTATGTTTAGTGTGTGTATGTGTGATCTTTTTCAAGAAAATCCTAATGAATCTCATCTAAATATTATAAAGAGAATTTTCAAATACCTCAAGCATACACCCAATCTAGGACTGTTCTATCCTAAAGGACAATCATTTAAATTAGTTAGTTATTTTGATGATGACTTTAATGGCTATAAGTTAGATAGAAAAATCACATTTGGAACATGTAACTTTTTAGGCAAGTCACTAGTATCATGGTGTAGTAAGAAACAAAATTCTGTTTCATTATCTACTGCAGAAGATGAATACATAGCTTCTAGCAGCTATTGTGCACAAATCTTGTGGATGAAACACACATTAATAGATTATGGATATCAATTCAAGCATGTACCTATAAATTGTGACAACACAAGTGCTATTAACATTAAGAAAAATCCTGTTTCACATTCTAGGACAAATCATATTGATGTAAGACATCACTTTTTGAGAGATCATTATCAAAAGGGTGATATCACTTTGGAATTCATTGGTACTGAGTATCATCTTGCTGATATATTCACCAAACCACTAAATTCTGAAAGAATATACTACATTATACATGAATTAGGCATGATAAATCGTAAGTAAATGTCTTACTGGTTTACATCTTACTATTTTATATTTTAATATTTTATGTCTTACTGTTGTATCTTTTACTGGTTCATGTTTACTATCTCACTGTAAATTTCATGGTTACTGTCTCACCGTAAAGTTCATGTTTAGTGTCTCACCGTAAAGTTCATGTTTATTGTCTCACCGTAAAGTTCATGTTTACTATCTCACCGTAAAGTTCATGTTTACTATCTCACCGTAAATTTCATGTTTACTGTCTCACCGTGAAGTTTGTTTACTGTCTCACCATGAAGTTCGTTCACTGTCTCACCGTAAAAACCTGATATAGTCTAACCGTAATGATTCTTTATGATTTTTTATTTACGAATTAAAAACCGTATCGCGGTAATTATTCATTTCACCCCTTTATTTTTTTAGTGTTTTTACTTTTGCGATGCTTGGTATTACTAAATGATAAAATAAAAAAATTATCACTTGTACTTTACTCGATCTCCCTTCTAATCACTCAATTTGTAACCCTTCTTCAATCCTTTATGTCACACCCCGACCTATCTTTTATTTTATTTTATAATTTTCTTTGACTTTTTAAATTTTGTTGGGGTCTGGGTTGATTCCCGGATGAAAAACTTTTGAGTTATGTTAAAATGTGTGCATTTTTCAGCTGACTTAATTGGATGTAAGGGCGGAGCACGTGTTGGAAACCCCGCGCGGCTCCGATTAGGCATTGGCACGATTCACCTGCCTTTGAAAAGTTAAAATGAGTAAAGATTGTGATTTATTGTGTTATTTAAAATTTTTATTGTTGGTAATAATTTTATAATTATGATTAAATATGAAATGATAAATAACAGTAATAATAATAATAATAATAATATTATTATTATTATTATTATTGTTATTATTATTGTTATTATTATTATTATTTAGGCTGGTGCGCGGACACCGCATGACTAGCGTAAGTCGTGTGGTCAATCCGGATACCCGCGCAATCACAGTACTCAAATCAACAAAATTAAAATAGGGTGAATAATAAAGATATTATTCAATTTTTTATTATTATTGATGTTATTATATTTTTTAATTAAAATAAATAAATAAATAAAGTCAATAAAATATACTAGCCATGATAATAATTATATTATGGTTGCACATGATAATGAAATTATTATTAAAGTGACTAATATCATGATTATTGTCAAAATTGTTTTTTATACTATAATAATTTAAAGGGAAATAAAAGTTATAATTAATTTTAACATCATGCTACTTATTATTATTATTAAGGATTTTTCAACTTATTATTTTCTCTATTTTTATTAATATTATTAGTTTTGGTTTTAGTTTTATTTCCTTTAGATTATTTTTATTTTATTTATTTATTATTATTTTTCCTTTAGGGTTTCCTCCCTTATTCCACGTAGCTCCCCTTCTCTCTCTCTCTGTACGCAGTCTGCCGGTGCACCACCTCCATCGGCTCCTCCTCCCTTTGCCCTAGCGCCGACCTACCCTTCTTCTTCAGCGACACCCCCTCGCGACCTGAGCTCCCCCCTCCCTGTTGGCCAGGCCCCTTGCTGACCCCGTACCGACGTCGAACGCCCGCCCCACCATCTGATGCCCTGTTTTTGTGCATGCTTCAGCCACCATATACCCAGCCAGCGTACCCCTACTGGCAACCATCGTCGCGCCGTTGTCCGCCTCACACTGAGTCGTCACACCCCCCTTCCCTGTCCTCAACACGCATCACCCTCTCCTTTCTCCCTCTCCCAGTCATGCCGACTTCCCAACCGACTAGTCTCCATCCTAAAACTACCCCGTTTCAGCTTCATCTCCATCCCACTCGCCACCTCCCATACCTCCCATCCCAACAACCCTCCGACCCTTGACCACCTCCGGCAATGACCCGCGACCTCCAACACAACTCCCCCAGGAAGGTTTACCCTCTTATTCCTTGAATTTTTTGGTTTCTGACGGGTATGAGGTTCTTTTTAGTGTTCTATTTGGATTCATTTTTGTTCGCATTCTTGATTTAGGGTCTAATTTGGATTCCTTGTGGTGCATTTTTGGTGCGATTGGAGTTTGGCACCAAGTTTTGGGAGTTCTCGACACCTGATATAAGTTGTTCTATCGATAAACATAATTTGGGTGAATTGTTTGTTTGTGTGATTAATTTATTATGATTATGAGTTTATAAATGTGTTCTTTAGTATGTTTTTGTGGTGGTAATGGTGTTTTTAGAATGATTGGTGTGTTTGATGGTTAGAAATGAATTTTTGATTAAGGACATGTCAATGTTTTATGTTGTTTTGGTGCGATATTTTCAAAAGGGTTTTTTGGGGTTGTTTGGTTTGTGCGAAGTTTAATTTTTAAATGAACTTGGTTTACATTTAATATTTTGTAGCCTTCTCATGGGAATTAGGGTACGTTTTGATGGAAACTAGTTGCGTGCTGTTTAATAGCTTTTATTAAACTCTATAATTTGTTATTTTTAATGTGCAAGTAGTGCGTGTTCTGATATGGTGTGTTGCGGGTGCACGTTTAATTATAAAAGGGGTCTTGAATAGGTTTTGGGTGTGTAAAGTCATGGGGTTCTCTTTGAAATTGTTTAATAAATTTTAAAGTGGGTTATTAAATAGTGCAGATGGTGCAAACTGTGTTTTGAAAACATGTTGAGGTAGTTCTTTTGCGCTGTTTGTTCATTTGGATTGTTTTAAGTCCATGTTCATGTATTTTATTTATCT
The DNA here is from genome assembly GCA_963277665.1 of Viscum album. Classification (NCBI taxonomy): domain Eukaryota; kingdom Viridiplantae; phylum Streptophyta; class Magnoliopsida; order Santalales; family Viscaceae; genus Viscum; species Viscum album. Next base: position 1,250,233,912 of record OY728146.1, on the reverse strand, counting down.
TTATGGTTACAGTGAGTTGACAAGGTTTTTCCATAGTCCTTCAATCGTCATCTTGTGTGTTCTTGCATGCCCGTGCGAGGAGTGTCGCGTCATCGTGACTGGTCTGCGAGTCGAGGTAGGTCCCCCACTTCACTTGCCTTTAAATTCAGAATTTATTAATTGCTTGATATTTTATTAATATTAAGGAATGGGAAATTATATAAGATAATTAATTTTTAAACGATTATTTGGTGTAAAAAAGAGCCGTTTATTTTAAACACGACACTTGAACGACACTTGAAATATTTTCTTGACGAACGGACACCCAGTAGTGAAAGAATTCCCGTTTTTCCTTTAAACATAATTCACCGAATTTAAAATGTAGTTCTGGTTTATTGATAATTGGTTTATTTTGAAGCATGAACAAGTGTTTTGGTTCTCTTGAGAAATGAGTATTTCCTTTAAAATTGGTGAAGGCCCGTTTGGCACTTTAATAAACTAAATTATTTTGTAAAACTCTCTTTGGGGTGACTCAGGAGTGATATTTGGTGTACGTTGACTGCATGATTTGTGTGCAATGTCTGTGTTGCTTGATTGACTTTGTTGACTCACCCCTTTCCTATTTATTAAATGTATTGACATGGGAACTTGGAATAATAAGTGAATCTTCTGAGAACTATTGCTGCACTAGTTTAGATTACACACTAGCTAGTGGCCCTTAGTAGGGATGACACTCTACTTGGGGATTGGGCCCCTCGGTTAGGAAATTTAGGGTAACACCGGGCATTAGGGCGTTATGACGTCATCGAGAGTAGGCATGACTTTAGGATGAGTCACATGTATAGTACGTTCTGGATTGTTCACGAGCTCCTAGGTTCGACCCATGTTTTCCATAGTGTTTATTTGTATGTGGGGGACGATTGAGGGGTCTAGTTCAGTAGATGGCCCTCATGTGACACTTTTTCCATTGCCCTTAGTGTGTGTTGCATGTGTGTGGTTTTACCTTTTTACTAACAACTAAAATTTGGATTTCTAAATTTTTCGCAAAAATAATTTTAAAATGCAATGCACACGTTTCTTTCAAACATTAAGCTTGTTTTTAAATTAAAAAGGGCATGGACTGTTACTTTTTTTAGAAATGAAAGTGTATGTGGAAACCCATATTTTGTATACTTTATTTCAAACCTAAAATTGGTAAATTCTTTATTTAAAGGTTGTGCATTGGGAATAGTTTTTTGGGCACACCTACTGAGTTTTAATACTCACGCCTATAATGTTTTCCTATTTTTAGTGTCTTTTACAGGTTTGAATCGAGCTTGATCACCATGGGAGAGAGTTGGTTGTGGTTTGGTCAGCGACTCTCAGGGTTGTGAGGAGTTTTGGCCATGTTCAGGTTAGTTTGTTATTGTTGGTTGTTCTTACTTTTCATGTCCTTTATTTGTTTTTCACTGTTATATTTTCTTTTCCCTGTTTTATTTAATTTTTATCGGGAGAAATCATTCCCCCTTGTCCTATATTGATGCCCTGGTGCTTGTTGCCAGCCCGAGAGGATCGGGAACGCCTCTCGGGCCATGTCGCGGACCAGCTTGGGTGACCGGTTCAGGGTCGACTCGGGTTGGTTCATGACAAAATGGTATCAGAGCAGGTCAGCTCCTGAGCGGACCTTGTTTTTCAGAGTGCCCATTGTTATTTGGGGTTGTCATAGTATAAGGGGTAGATTTTTCGGGACTCAAGGCATACAGACAAGAAGGACTTCATGAACCCTTACTTGTTCTGAACCTTGGGTTACCATGGGATGTTCGAGTTGTTAGTGTCTTTTGGTTCTTTTGAATTGTTTCATGTTGGGAAATGAAATGGAAGCCATTCAAGTGATCTTCGTGAGCTTGCATGGCCTGGAAAGAGATGTGGAGACGGAGACATTACCCTAGATTGCTCCTTGTGACGGTGGTGTGACTGGCGTATGACCGCCAACCATATGTCTGAGTCAACCATCGATGCTAGTTTCTCCTTGTGGATCATTTGAGATTTTCTTTATTTCTAAGAATTGTTTTGCAAGGTTTTATTTTGGAAATTATGAAAAGTTGAAATTGAAATAGCAATGACATTGTTTTGATTATGTTCTTTGTTTCCTTATTCCTTAGTGTTCACCCCCCAAGATGGTTTGATGGATGCCCAAGGTGTGGCTTCAGGTGGTGCGCCCCTAGCTAATCCTCCAGTTGATCAGCCTATAGACTATGTTCTGGAATTCTAGAAGTTGAACCCTCCCCTGTTTTATGGCCAAGCAGATCCACTTGAGGTAGAGGAGTGGTTTCAGAAGATTGATAGGAAGTTCAGTTTCATTGGGTTTCCTGATTCGTTAAAGGTTAAGTTGGATACCTTTATGCTTGGAGGTCCAACCTGAAAATGGTGGAAGTCTGTGTCTCAGAATAAACCTCAAGAAGATCTAACATGGGAGTTTTTCAAGTCATTGTTTATCTAGAAACACTTCTCTGAGGTGACAAAGGTGAGGAAGAGGATGGAGTTGTGCGGTCTTCAGTAAGGTGTTGGATCAGTGTTGGAGTTATTTCATCGTTTCCTGGACCTGGCTCTATATGAACCAGGGTATGTTGGAAATGATCCTACGAAAGCTCGGTATTTTGAGCTTGGATTATGTCTTGAGTTGTAGTCGAAGGTGGAAGAGTTCAACATAATCACCTTCCCTGACGTGGTGAGACAAGATTTCCTCATCGAAGCTGAGTTAGCAGAAGAACTTGAGGTGGAAAATCCTCCTCTGGCCTTGGGAAGCAGTGCAGAAGATCAAGATAAGAAGAATGGGAAGCAGCCTGATGCTGGTGGTACTGGTAGAGTATTCAAGAGGCCTTCAGACCTTTTGTCATCTTCCTCACAGTGCAATGCCTTGATCTATCACCAGTGCGGTAAGCGGGGGAACAAGAGGCAAATGTGCCTGAATGCTCCAAGACCCTTCCACACCTGTGGGTTCCTGGGTCACGTGTAAAGTTTCTGTCGATGTGTTTCCAAGAATCACACTAAAGCCAGACCTGACACATCGAAGGTCACCTCAGCCTATCAGCAGGAGTAGGGCGACATTTGTGGATCAGTTTGAGGTTTTCTCTTTGTAGTGTTTTGTGAATGTAGTAGTCGCCACCTGGGATGTTTTGTGGGGTTTATTTTCCTTCAGTTGTAAGAATGGTTATTATCGAACCTCTTTGGAACTTTTATTTTATTGGAAGAGTGTTTGGTGAAATTCTGGTTTGTGTGTTATGTTTCGGAATTTCTGAATCTTGACTGCGAGGCAGGAGATGCTTCAATCATCAGTGCTCTAACCATAGGTCCGAGAGTGAAGCTGGCACATAGTCAAGAGAACCCCAATGGTGAAAAAGGGCCTTGGTTTAACCTTTTTCCTTAGTGTGGAATGTTTTTTTTTCATCCGAGGGTGCGATGTTGTTGATATACTAATGGAGGTAATTTTGACGCTCTATCAGTTCGGTCCTTCCCTCCCCTACCCTTGTGGTGGGGTTTTTGGTCAGTGTGGAAAGTTTTCAAGTTCAGTTAATACCGTCAGTTCTTATGGTGGGGAGACCCACAATGGGTCTCGAAAAGTTACAACTGAAGTAATTTAGAGTTAGCCCAATCCTTTTGGAGGGGAGCCCATTCAGGACTCCCCGTATCAGTATCAGAGTTTGTTCTAGATATCATTTTGGTGGTGGGTGGTCTTGTGCAGAACCACCTAATCCTATGTTCTTTCTCCTGGGAAAACATCAAGATTGGAGTACACCCAACGGTCCCGTTGGACTAGGATGATAGGAATAAGTGTCAGATATGGTTTAAGTTCATTCTTCCCTTGGTTGAAATGGATGGTTTGGGTTCTCCTTGGTGACGATTAAGGTGTTTGTGTTTTAAGGATGAGTTGTGTGTCTGGGGATTTCGGTGGCTATTAGGACCGATCAACTGGAGGTGCTTAAAAGTTTATAGGTGGGTGACACTTGATAAGTTTTATCTTTGGGTCTAGATCTTTTTGTGGATTTCCGAGGGCGGAAAGCATTATGGTGGGGATAATTTTCACACCCCGACCTATCTTTTATTTTATTTTATAATTTTTTTGACTTTTAAATTTTTTTGGGGTCCGGGTTGAGTCCCAGACGAAAAACTTTTGAGTTATGTTAAAATGTGTGCATTTTTCAGCTGATGTCATTGGGCATAAGGGAGGAGCGTGTGTTGGAAACCCCGCGCGGCTCCGATTAGGCATTGGCACAATTCACCCGCCTTAGGAAAATTAAAATGAGTAAAGATTGTGATTTATTGTGTTATTTAAAATTTTTATTGCTGGTAATAATTTTATAATTATTATTAAAGATGAAATGATAATAATAATAATAATAATAATTATTATTATTATTTAGGCTGGTGTGCAGACACCACACGACTAGCTTAAGTCGTGTGGTCAATCCGGATACCCGTGCAATCATGGTACTCAAATCAACAAAATAAAAATACGGTGAATAATAATGATATTATTCATTTTTTTATTATTGATGTTATTATCTTTTTTAATTAAAATAAATAAATAAATTAAGTCAATCAAATATGATGGCCATGATAATAATCATATTATGGTTGCACATGATAATGAAATTATTATTAAAGTGACTAATATCATGATTAATGTCAAAATTGTTTTTTAATACTATAATAATTTAAAGGGAAATAAAAGTTATAATTAATTTTTAACATCATGCCACTTATTATTATTATTAAGGATATTTCAACTTATTATTTTCTCTATTATTATTAATATTATTAGTTTTCATTTTAGTTTTATTTCCTTTAGGTTATTTTTATTTTTATTTATTTATTTATTTTCCTTTAGGGTTTCCTCCCTTATTCCATGCAGCCCCCCTTTCTCTCTCTCTCTCTCTCTGCGCGCAGTCTACCGGCGCACCACCTCCATCAGCTCCTCCTCCCCTTGCCCTAGCGCTGACCTCCCCTTCTTCTCCGGCAACACCCACCTCGCGACCTGAGCTCCCCCCTCCATGCTGGCCAGGCCCCTCGATGACCCCGTCTCGACGTCGAACACCCACCCCACCGTTCGAAACCCTCTTTCCGTGTGCTCTCCAGCCGCCATGTACCCAGCCGACGCACCCCTACCGGCAACAGTCATCGCGCTGCTGTCCGCCTCGCACCGAGCTATCAAACCCCCTTCCCTAGCCTCAGTATGTGTCGCCCTCTCCTTTCTCCCTCTCCTAGTCATGCCGACTTTCTATCTGACTAGTCTCCATCCGAAAATTGCCCCGTTCTGGCCCCATCTCCACCCCGCTCGCTGCCTCCCATGCCTCCCATCCCAACAACCCTTCGACCTCCACTTCTACCCTTGAACACCTCCGACAATGAACCGCGACCTCCGACGTAACTCTCTTGGGAAGGTTTCCCCTCCTATTCCTTGACTTTTTTGGTTTCTGACGGGTATGAGGTTCTTTTTAGTGTTCGATTTGGATTAATTTTGGTTTGCATTCTTAATTTAGGGTCCAATTTGGATTCCTTGTGATGCGTTTTTGGTGCGATTGGAGTTTGGCACCAAGTTTTGTGAGTTCTCAACACCTGATGTAAGTTTTATTATTTATAAACATAATTTGGGTGAATTTTTTGTTTGTGTGATTAATTTATTATGATTATGAGTTTATAAATGTGTTCTTTAGTAATTTTTTATGGTGCGAATGGTGTTTTTAGAATTATTGGTGTGTTTGATGGTTAGAAATGAATTTTTGATTAAGGATATGTCAATATTTTGTGTTGTTTTGGTACGATGTTTTCAAAAGGGATTTTTTGGGGTTGTTTGGTTTGTGTGAAGTTTAATTTTTAAATGAACTTGGTTTACGTTTAATATTTTGTAGCCTGATCATGGGAATTAGGGTACATTTTGATGGAAACCAGTTGCATGCTATTTAATAGCTTTTATTAAACTCTGCAATTTGTTATTTTTACTGTGCAAGTAGTGCGCATTCTGATATGGTGTGTTACGGGTTCAAGTTTAATTATAAAAGGGGTATTGAACAGGTTTTGGGTGTGTAAAGTCATGGGGTTCTCTTTGAAATTGTTTAATAAATTTTAAAGTGGGTTATTAAATAGTGCAGATGGTGCGAACTGTGTTTTGAAAACATGTCGAGGTAGTTCTTTTACGCTGTTTGTTCATTTGGATTGTTTTAAGTCCGTGTTCATGTATTTTATTTATCTTTGCAGTTGTAGTGCATTGAAAAGGTTTTTCCATAGTCTTGAGATCGCCATCTTGTGTGTGCTTGTGCACCCGTGCGAGGAGTGTCGCGTCGTCTTGACTGGTCTGCGAGTCGAGGTAGGCCCCCCACTGCACTTGCCTTTAAATTTAGAATTTATTAATTGCTTGATATTTTATTAATTTTAATGAATGAGAAATTATATAAGATAATTAATTTTTAAATTATTATTTGGTGTAAAAAGGGTCATTTATTTTATACACGACACTTGAAATATTTTCTTGACGAACAAACACCCAGTAGTGAAAGAATGCCCATTTGAACTTTAAACATAATTCACAGAATTTAAAATGTAGTTTTGGTTTATTGATAAATTATTTATTTTGAAGTGTGAACAAGTGTTTTGGTTCTCTTGAGAAATGAGGATTTCCTTTAAAATTGGTGAAGGCCCGTTTGACACTTTAATAAAATAAATTATTTTGTAAAACTCTCTTTGGGGTGACTCAAGAGTGATATTTGGTGTATGTTGACTGCATGATTTTTGTGTGATGTTTGTGCTGCTTGATTGACTTTGTTGACTCACCCCTTTCCTGTTTATTACATGTGTTGACATGGGAACCTGACATAGTAAGTGAATATTCTGAGAATGATTTCTGCACTAGTTTAGATTATGCACTGGCTAGTGGCCCTTAGTACGAATGACACTCTACTGGGGGATTGGGCCCCTCGGTTAGTCCATATAGGAAAAAAATGGGCGTTAGGGAGTTATGAAATCATCGAGAGTAGGCATGCCTTTAGGATGAGTCACATGTATAGTACGCTCTATATTTTTCACGATCTCCTAGGTTCTACCTATGTTTCCTTTAGTGTTTATTTTATGTGGCGGATGATTGAGAGGTCTAGTTTGGTAGTTGGCCCTCGTGTGCCACTTTTTCCATTACCCTTAGTGTGTATTGTGTGTTGTGTGGTTTTTCCTTTTTACTAACAACTAAAATTTGGATTTCTAAATTGCTCGCAAAAACGATTTTAAAATGTAATTCACACGTTTCTTTCAAACATTAAACTTGTTTTTAAATTAAAAGGGGAAATGGACTGTTACTTGTTTTAGAAATGAAATTGTGTGTGGAAACCCATATTTTGTGTACTTTAGTTCAAACCTAAAATTGGTAAATTCTTTATTTAAAGGTTGTGCATTGGGAATAGTTTTTTGGGCATGCTTACTAAGTTTTAATACTCACGCCTATAGTGTTTTCCTGTTTTTAGTTTCTGTTGCAGGTTTGACTCGAGCTTGCTCGCTGTGGGTGAGAGTTGGTTGTGGTTTGGTGAGCGACTCTCGGGGTCCCGAGGACTTTTGGTCGTGGTCAGGTTAGTTTGTTGTTATTGGCTATTCTTCCTTTTTGTGTCCTTTATTTGTTTTGCGTTGTTCTATTTTCTTTCTATTGTTTTATTTAATTTTTATCAGGTGAAATCATTCCCCCTTATCCTCTATTGATCCCCTAGCGCTTGTCGCCAGCTCGGGAGGATCAGGAACCCCTCTCGGGCCATGTCGTGGACCAGCTCGGGTGACTGGTTCAGGGTTGACCCAGGTTGGTTCATGACACTTCAACCCTTCTCTCTCGAACATTCGGTGAATTCCTAAGATGAAACTCCCTTCATCATCGACTCCTAAGAAATGTATTTCAAAAAGAAGAAAATCACACCCAAGCTAGCACCTGTAGGTCCTCTAAACCAAAATCAGGTAAACCGAGTTGTAGTACCTGAGAAAGAGGTTTTCCCTAAATGGATTCTGTTAAGTAAGTCTTTGGTTCTGAAAGTTTTAAAAGAGAAAGGCTGGTTAGAGTGGTTTTCGAAGGAATATAGACCTATCTATCCTAAGTTAGTGGCTCATTTTTATCAATATGTTCAGTTCTCCTTTGATTCTGAAGATGGGTATGTTGTGAAAAGCTTGATAAATGTCCAGAAATGCTCATTTTCTTCAAGGTTATGGGATTCATGCCTTAGGATAGCCCATAAAGGCATCTGTGAGGACTATTAGAGAGGACCTCAACCTTCTAGTGAGTTCTTTGTGTTGAAAGATGCTCTAAAAGGATTAACTGGAAATGGAACCAAGAGAAGAACCATTGCTGCCGAACTAGATGGAGAATCAAGACTATTATTTAAGTTTATACATAACCTGATTATCCTTAGAAAAGGTGATTTTTCTATTCTAAAATATCAGGATGTGTTTCTGATTCATCTTATGAAAAATGGGCATAAGATCAACATTTGTAAGTATATCATACACCATATGTGTAAACAAATAAAATCCACATCCAAGTCAACCTCCCTGTTTTACTCTCGGCTTATCTTAGCCATGCTTCATGCCAAAGGTATGGTTGGACCTAATGAGGAAGTTATCAAGGATTGTGAGTTCTACCTTTCGAAAGTCACTATCAAGAGGATGAAAATCAATTGGAATCCTTGGAAAAAGGCATGGGTGGAAGACAATGATAGAATTTATGAAAAATTCAATCCAATAGAATATGCCTCAAGACCAAGAGATATTTCTGATCCTGGTTTGGAACCAAATGAGTTTATTGAGTGTTCTAAAGAAGAAGAAAAAGAGGTTGTTGTGACTCTTAGGGAAACTGTTTCTGATAAAGAAGACATTACTTTTGTCCCTAATGTAGTAAGTGAAGAAGAAGTCTCTGCTTAAAAAGATGTTGTTAATCTGGAAGATTGAAATAGCACTATTGTGGGTGCCCTCAAATGATTAGTGTGATTTTGGGGTACTTAGGTGCAACAGAGTGGCTGACCAAGGTCGTCTCTCAAAGGAGGAAGTGAATTAAAACAACTTCTTAGAGGTATTCTAAAAATAAAATAAAAGAGAATAAAAACACTAATTGAATGGATGGGGGTTGTTAATAGTTTATAGATCTAGAATAAGTTTGCTAGAAGAAGATTACATTTTTTTGTTTTTAATTTTGAAATGATGTTTGATTAAAAAGACACAACATGAAGATGTTTTTTTAGAAAATATTTTAAAAGGCGTAATCGATCTAACTCTACCTATTCACTCTATTATTAATCATTATCATTTAAATTAACATTCACTTAATTATGATCCCTTAATTTTTTAAATCCCGAACCCTACGAGAATTAACTTTACCACGAAGATGAAGTGAATTTAACCCTAGGCTAACTTCGGAACATGCAATCGCAAAACCCTACTTTGATTGATGTTCTAAGATTAGCTTATGGTCAGTGATAAATTAAGGTACATAACCACTCTGGAAATGAGGATTAATTGAGTTTAGGGATTGTATTTGAATTCTACAAATTGATCCCGTGTGGTCTTGTATTACCGATTAATATTACGCTCTCACAATTCACACAAATCCCGACCTCGCGCGTTTTGTGTTTATTGTTCAATTGCTTGATTAGTTTCATTTAAATTGAAAACTCAATTAATAGATCATATTTAGTGAATTAAAGTAGATCATTTATTCAAAATAAATTAATGAATAAGGTGAGATGTAGATCGATTACTAAAAGACTACTCTTCCATGGGCGGCGTAATCATCGTAGAAGCGTTTTTCATGTGCAAAGGTTTATAATGGGCATAACCCAATAACGCTTCTACTAAAGAATTCCAAACCAATTAGGAAGATTAATATAAGAATAAATTAAAAAAAACATAATAAAAGAGAATAAATAAAAGAAGAACAAATATGTTTATTACACAAATGAAAACATTACAAAATGAAGAAGAGAAGGAGGCTTCGATGAGGGGATCCTTGCTTCAAGAGCTACCCCTCTTACAATGGTTGGAGAATTTGGGTGAAACAAATTCTCCTCTGTCTCCAATCTACTAATTCACGTCCCAACCCCTTCAAATGAGAAAAACTTCAATTTATAGAGTGGAGGGGAGGCTAGGTTTAAAGAGGTTTCAAGTGTGAATGGGAAATCTCGGACAAATATTTTAATACAACTTGGACCACCCATTTGACCTCTAAAACGCGTGAAACAGCTCTCCTTCCAGAAGGATTATTTGTGGGAAAATGAATCCTTGAGCTTTTCTCAAAATATGGGATTAATCCAAGACTTTATGAAGAAGATATGTCCCAAATACAGAACCCATGTCCATTCTGCCGAGTCCAGCCCACCATTGGATTAATGTCCCATTTACTCCATCCAAATGCCCTTTTTAGCTCTAGTGTCCTGAATGAAAGTTGTGGAAAATTAAGTTAGAAAAACTTTTAAAAAATTTAAAATTACAATAATAAATATAAAAATATTTATTTTCGAAATACTACAGTGCACTATAAAGGGTAAAACTGGAATTTTCACCAAATTTTCAAATGAATGATCAAATCCCAAATATTTTATAAATAAACATATTTAGCACAATTTTGGGAAATTATATCATTTATTATCAATAAAATATTCAACAAAATAGTGTTTTATCAACTCCCCCACACTTACCCTTTTTCACTCCTGAGCAAAATCTCATATTAAGTAAACATCAATATCAAATCAAAACCAATTTTAAAACACACATCCTTGAGATCAATCAATTTCCCACCAAGAATAAAAAGATATCATGCCTCATAAAAAACCTTATTTCAAGTTCCCCATTTATATCATTCAATATATTTCCACTTCATTTATCCTCCCATGCACAAAACACTTACCTCGCTTGAATTTTCTCTCATCACTCAAATATCAATTTTTTGCAATGTCTTTCTCATCCAAACTTATACAAGGGTCACCATAGGCTTAATAGATTCCTACATCACTACCCGATGTGAGTCAAGGATATATGTTTATCATGAGGACTTTTCAGGGTTGTTCTGTGGCTTTCGGTTGGTAGTATTAAGATGTGAAAAACTCTGAGGCTGAATGTGGAGGGCTTGACTCTTTTGAAGAAAAATTGCATTAATCTAATTTTCACTTAAATATGGTCTTCTCCTCAATCCCCATAGTATCAATTAAGCTCCATCATCATGAAAAGACATGAAAAGTTTACACCATTCATTATTTCAGCATAAAAAATGTCAATCTTCTCAAACATGATTTTCTTGAAAGCTCCAGATGGGCACAACTTTCCACCTCAATTAGAAGCTCCAGAAAAGGCATAGCTTCAATATAATGGATTTCTTCAGTAGAAAACACATCTCTTCAGAATTTAATTTTCCACCCAAAGTATCACAGAATGTGGTGGCACAACACAAGACAGCTTCCCCCACACTTAAGCTCAACTAGATTATGAAATTTCACTTCAAGAGTTGGTTGGATAGGGAAAATTGGCTTGTAATGTGGCTAACCTAACAGGCTGTGCATGGCTTCTAAGGGCTAAAAGGATTAAATATTCAAGGTAGGACATTATAAAAAAGGATTCTTTGAAATAGGGGCTTTAATACCAAACAAATGTCTCAATCATTTAAACATATGTACCTCAAACCCTCAAGTTTTGACAGGAATAGATCAAATTCTGGTTAAATCAAGCATGGTTTGGTTCTCTCAAGAAGTGAGGTGAATGTAAAGAATATGAAAATAATGGTTCAGAAGCTTCACAGGAAAGTGATTTCAAATATAAAGACAGTGAGATGTGGCATGGGATTCAAAATTCAGTGTACTTTTCATGAAATTACTAAATATTTGAACTTGAAACAAAGTTATTTTAGCATTCATTTAAGTTTAGTTTCAAGGGATAAATTGTTTCACTCATTGATATGAATTTTTAAAATTGTGATGAGAATCATTTTAGTTCAAATTTTCAAAAACACAAATAAAATTGAAAAATAAACACACAAAATTTGAAAAAACACACATTTTTTTTGTTTTTTTTAAATCAGGAAAACAATTGAAATTACTAAACTAAAAGGTTCCCTCCCCCACACTTAAAATATTGCATTTTCCTCAATGTGAACCCATGAGATGATATATGCGCATGAAATGCAGAATTTTTAAATAGGACAAATAATATAAAAGTGAAAGGGTTAGTAACAACCTGATGTGATCAAGCGATGATGGGGTCATGCAGTGTGATAAAATCCACTGCATCAGTAGGAAGTCTCTCAATGTATCTCTTCAAACATTGCCCATTGACTGTAAAGCTCCTTCCAGTGTCCTCTTGTGTGATCTCCACTGCACCATAGGGAAAAAAATTAGATACAATATAAGGACCTAACCATTTGGAACGCAACTTACCAGGCATCAGCTTCAGTCATGAACTGTAGAGAAGGACTTTCTCTCCAACATGAAACTCCCTTTGTTGGATCATTTTGTCATGAGCTGCTTTTGATCTTTCCTTGTAGAGCCTTGAGTTCTCATATGATGACAGTCGAATCTCCTCAAGCTCTTGAATTTGAAAATTTCTTTGAATTCCAGCGTGGGCCAAATCCATGTTGCATTTCTTTATAGCCCAATATGCCCGATGCTCGACTTCCACTGGGAGATGACATGCTTTCCCAAAAACAATCCTAAATGGGGACATACCAATGGGTGTCTTGTATGCTTTCCTATAAGCCCACAATGCATCATCCAAGCGCTTGCTCCAATCCTTCCTATTTGGCTGCACGGTTTTCTCCAATATTTGTTTCAACTCATGATTTGAAACCTCAGCCTGACCATTTGTTTGGGGGTGGTATGGTGTTGATGTTTTGTGTGTCACCCCATAATTTCTAAGAAGGGAAGAAAAATTACTATTACAAAAGTGTGTCCCTTGGTCACTGATGATGGCCTTTGGTACTCCAAACCTGCAAAAAATATGTGCTTTGACAAAGTCCACAACAACATGAGAATCGTCAGTCCTGGTGGCCTTGGCCTCCACCCATTTACTCACATAATCAAAAGCAACCAAAATATACAAAAATCCAAATGAACTAGTAAAAGGACCCATAAAATCAATGCCCCATACATCAAAAATCTTACAGAATAGTATGGGTTGTTGGGGAATCTCATGTCTCCTAGAAATATTCCCAGTGTGTTGGAAACAAGAGCATGAATTACAAAACACATGGGCATCATGGAGCAAGCTAGGCCAATATAATCCAAAGTCCAAAACCTTACTAGCTATCCTTTGGGGACCAAAGTGTCCACCACAAGAAAGTGTATGACAGAAATGCAAAACAGACTCAAACTCATGATCGAGAACACACCTCCTAATGAATTGGTCACTACACATGCGCCATAGGTAAGGATCATCCCACACATAATACCTAGACTCACTTTTTAATTTTTGGACTTGATATTTCTTTAAATTTGTAGGGATTTCAGAGGAAATAATGTAGTTCAATAAATCAGCATACCAAGGATGCATACCTGAGATGGAATAAAGATGCTCATCGGGAAAAGTGTCCCGAAGTGGTACCTGGTCCAAGGTGTCATCCTCTAGTGTGTGAGTAAGACTACTCATGTGGTCCGCCACCAAATTCTCTGACCCCTTCTTGTCCTTTATCTCAAGGTCAAACTCTTGAAGAAGGAGCATCCAACGGATAAGTCATGGCTTTGCATCTGGCTTCTTCAGGAGGTACCTCAAAGCTGCATGGTCAGAAAAAACAACTACTTTAGAGCCCAATAAATATGAACGGAATTTATCTAAAGCAAATATGACAGCAAGAAACTCCTTTTCCGTGGTTGTGTAGTTTTATTGGGCTGAATCCAATGTCCTTGATGCATAGGCAATCACATGTGAACGTCCTTCCACCCTCTGAGATAAGACAGCTCCAACCGCAAAGTTGGAGGCGTCACACATAAGCTCAAATGGAAGGTCCCACCGTGGGGGCTGTATGATAGGTGGAGTGGTCATACGTTGTTTTAGCTCATCAAATGAATTCCTGCAAGAAACATCAAACACAAAATCATAATCCTTTTGAAGTAATCTTGACATAGGAAGAGCAATCTTACTAAAATATTTGATGAAGCACCGATAAAACCCTGCATGCCCTAGGAAATATCTAACATCATGCACACATATAGGATATGGAAGGGATGAAATAATGACTATCTTAGATCTATCAACCTCTATCCCATGTTTTGACACTACATGCCCTAATACAATGCCTTGCTCTACCATGAAATGACACTTTTCAAAGTTCAGGACCAGATTCTTCTCAATACAACGATTCAATACCTTTCCCAAACTCTTTAGACATTCATCAAATGAGGATCCATACACTGTAAAATCATCTATAAATACCTCCATGAAGGTCTCAATAAAATCAGAAAAAATACTCATCATGCATCTCTGGAAGGTACCTGGGGCATTTCAAAGTCCAAATGGCATCCTCCAGTAGGCAAATGTGCCAAAGGGACAGGTGAATGTAGTCTTCTCCTGATCCTCTAGAGCTATAGGAACTTGAAAATATCCAGAAAATCCATCCAAGAAACAATAGCGTGTTTTCCCAGCTAGTCTCTCAAGCATTTGATCAATAAATGGGAGGGGGAAATGGTCCTTGCGAGTGGACTGATTTAGTTTCCTATAATCAATACACACACGCCAACTGTTTTGCACCCTCATTGGAACTAAATCATCTCTCTCATTTTTAACAACAGTAACACCACTCTTCTTAAGCACAACCTGAATAGGACTTACCCATTGAGAATCTGAAATGGGATAGATTATACCTGCCTCGAGCAATTTTTCAACCTCTTTTTTAACAACTTCCAGGAGGGTGGGATTGAGTCTCCTTTGTGGTTGTCTCACCGGTTTAGCCCCATCCTCCAAGATAATCCTATGCATGCAAATGGAGGGGCTAATACCTTATATGTCTTCCAATGTCCAACCAATTGCCCTAATGTTATCTCTCAAAAGATTCAAAAGTTTTTCTTCATGTTCAAAAGAGATATTATTAGCAATGATAACAGGTAATCTATCACCACTCAGCAAGTATGCATATTTAAGATTTGGGGGCAATGGCTTGAGTTCCAATGTAGGGGGTGATGTATGGATGGAGAAATTGATGCAACAGACATATCTGCACAATGAACATTAGTATCAGAATATAAATCATCATAATCAGATAATAAAGCACCAAATCCATCAGAATACTTAATAGCCATGTCATAATCAGAGTTCACATGATCAAAATCAGAATATGATTCCATTTCAAAATCAAATCTTAGAGAGTCTTGTTCCTTAAAAATGGGTGTAGAAGTACTCTTAGACATCAAACTAGAACCAATACTCATAATCTCCCTAAGCATAGGACAATCCAATTCCATGGGGTTTTTACTTGGTGGTTCAAAATGGGAGATAACAAAAGCAGAATGGTCCTCTGAGGGGTACTTCATAGAATCCATAACATTAAATATCACAACTTCATCTCCAAATTCCATGTAAAGTGTACCCTCATTGACATTTATGATAGTTTTTTCAGTTTTGAGGAAGGGCCTACCTAAGATAATGGGGGAATGAGAACTTACCTGATCGTCCTCCATGTTAAGCACATAGAAGTCTGCTGTAAAGATCATGTCTCTTACCCGGACAAGTACATCCTCAAGGACTCCCGATGGATATGCCATAGCTCTATTCGCCAATTGCACCACTACTCTTGTTGGCTTCAACTCACCAACCTACAAGGAAGAGAATACAGAGTGAGGCATCACATTTATTGAAGCTCCTAAATCACAAAGAGCATCAGAGAAGTGCAACTCCCCTATAGTACAAGGGATGGTGAATGTCCCGGGATCCTTGCACTTTGTTGGCATTTCTAGAGTTTGTGTAATGAGTGCCGAGACATTCCTTCCAAGGTTGATCCTCTCATTTCTCTTGAGCCCTCTTCGATTGGTGTAGAGTTATTTTAAGAATTTGGCATACCTTGGGATTTGCTTAATGGCTTCAAGTAGAGGAATGTTGATCTCCACACGCTTGAATGTGTCCAAAACCTCATTTTTCATTGCTTCTTCAGCCATCTTCTTGGTTTGAACAACCCTGTTTGGAAAAGGAAGGGGTTTAGGAGTAACATCATCAATCTTTTTCTTACCTTTATCTTTCTCCTTGGATTGCTCATCAGTTGGTATGGAATGCGGATTCTCTGGACTTGTGGTGAATTCCGGTGGAATGGTAGGTACATATGTATCGTTCATTTGCTTCCCACTTCTCAATGTGATGGAACTAACATTCCCCTTTGTATTTGGAGTGGGTTGGGAAGGTAGATTTCCAGAATTCTTACTCACAAGTTCATGGAGGGTGGTGGCAATCTGGCTCATTTGAGTCTTTAACTCCCTCAACTCCGAACCCTGACTCTTCAGCTCATTCTGTTGATTAAGAACAGTTTGCTTCAAAATATCATCAGTATTAGAATCTACCTTGTGTGGGGGATTCCCTTTTTGTTGTCTTGTTGATGTTTGAGCTTCAAATCTCCTTTGGGGTTGTTGTAACCCCTACTGGTAAGGTGGAGGCTGCTGGAAGTTTGGTTGAAAAGGGGGCCTTTGTTGTTTTCCAGAGCCATACCTCATGTCCGGTTGATCTTTCCACCCTTGGTTGTATGTTGGAGCAAATTAATCAAACTTATTTTGGGGATATGGTTGTTGTTTCTGCTGAAATGGTCTCCCTGGGAATACTGCTGCGCAATCCTCTGTCTCTTGTAGTTGTGGGAAACAGTCAGTTGGGTGGCTTGTCTCAGTGCAAATGCCACAAGGCCTTGAAGGAGGGGGTAAAGATGTCTTTTGTGCCAAAGCAATTTGCCTCACCATAGTTGTCAATTATTCTAACTTGGTATCAATCAAATGACTCTCAAGAGAAGAAGGAATTACCTGATGTACTCCCCTGATATGTGGTGTACCTCGATCACCAAATTGTTGGGAGTTTTGGGCCATCTTGTCAATCAATGCATGTGCGGCTGATGGTGTTTTGTCCACCAATGCTCCTCCAGCTGCAGCATCCACCATGCTCCTCTCCATGGGTGTGAGTCCTTTATATAAGTACTGAATGAGGAGTTGCTCACTGATTTGGTGATGTAGACAGCTTGCACACAACTTCTTGAATCGCTCCCAGTACTTATACATTGACTCCCCTTGTGCTTGCTTGATCCCCGATATCTCCTTTCGAATGGAAGTGGTCCTTGATTCTGGAAAAAATCTCTGCAAGAAAAGACGTTTCAAATCGTTCTAACAAGTTACATCTTCGGGTTGTAAATAATACATCCAGTCTTTTACAGCTCGATCAAGTGAGAATGAGAATGCTCTTAATTTGATTTGATCTTCAGAAACATTTCTTGGTTTAAGGTTTGAGAAAACCACATTAAATTATTTTAAATGTTTATTGGGATCCTCACCAGAGAGACCATGAAACTTTGGAAGTAATTGAATTAACCCAGATTTCAGTTCAAAGTCCGATTCGAGATTTGGGTATGCAATACAATTTGGTTGATAGTTAATATCAGGTGCAGCCAATTCTCGAATAGTTCTATTAAGTTTATTTCTATTATTTTCATCCATTGGTTCTTCTTTTATGTTTTAATTTGAATAACTTTCATTTCCAATGTTTCCAAAAAAGAGGAATTCACCAACTGGTTGAATATTGAAACTTCCCATAGATTGAGAATGTCTGATTCATGCCCTAAGGCTACGTTCAATCTCAGGGTCAAGATCTAAGAGATCTTCAGGATTAGTTCATGTCATAGATCAAATAAAAATGAAAAGAATAAAATTGGACCATAGTAAAATAAAAATGAGAAGTTTTAGTTGATGGTCCAAAAAAAGTAGAAGAAAATAAAAGAAGAAGAAGAAAAATCAGATTGGGTAAAGAAGGAAGAAAGAAGAGAGGAAGAGAATAAAATGTAAAATAAAATAAATACCTATAATTGGTTGAAATAATTACTTGCCTCCCCGGAAACGACACCAATTTGAAATATCACTGTCTTGGGTGCCCTCAAATGATTAGTGTGATTTTGGGGTACTTAGGTGCAGCAGAGTGGCTGACCAAGGTCGTCTCTCAATGGAGGAAGTGAATTAAAACAACTTCTTAGAGGTATTCTAAAAATAAAATAAAATAGAATAAAAACACTAATTGAATGGATGGGGGTTGTTTATAGTTTATATATCTAGAATAAGTTTTCTGGAAGAATATTGCATTTTTTTTGTTTTTAATTTTGAAATGATGTTTGATTAAAAAGACACAACAAGAAGATGTTTTTTTAGAAAATATTTTAAAAGGCGTAATCTATATAACTCTACCTCTTCACTCTATTATTAATCATTATCATTTAAATTAACATTCACTTAATTATGATCCCTTAATTTTTTAAATCCTGAACCCTATGAAAATTAACTTTACCACGAAGATGAAGTGAATTTAACCCTAGGATAACTTTGGAACATACAATCGAAACACCCTGCTTTGATTGATGTTCTAAGAGTAGATTATGGTCAGTGATAAATTAAGGCACATAAACACTCTAGAAATGAGGATTAATTGAGTTTAGGGATTGTATTTGAACTCTACAAATTGATCCTGTGTGGTCTTGTATTACCGATTAAGATTACGCTCTCACAATTCACACTACTACAAAAACGGGCAAGCAAAGCGCTACCTTTATCAGCGCTAATCAAAAAGCGCTGATAAAGGATAATCTTTATCAGCGCTATTTAAAAGTGCTGATAAAGGGATGATTTATCAGCGCTTTTCTAGCGCTGATAAAGGAAAGGTTTTAACAGCGCTAGAAAAGCGGTGATAAAGCCCCCCTTTATCAGCACTAGAATTCTAGCGCTGATAAAGGGTGGCTTTATCAGCACTTTCTAGCGCTGTTAAAACCTGTCTCTGATTTTATTAAAAGGAGGCCGACAGTCTCCTCTTTTTTATCGTGCCCTAAGCTCTCGTGGGACTGTACCCTTGCGACTTCTTCCTCCCCCCGATCTTCCCTTTGCCGGACCTCCACCGTACTCCTTCTCCTTCTTCTCGACCCTCTTCTGCGGATCTTCCTCCCTTCCGAACCCTACTCCTCCTCTTCAACGGTTGGCGGCTCCTCCCGTTCACCCCTACTCCGGCGGTCGCGTCTTCCAGGCAGCGCAGAAGGCTCCCTCACCTCTTTGGACTTCCGATTTCTTCACCCAAGGTATGTGGATGCCCTAAATATTGTTTTGCAGTGTAGGTTTTTATGTGGTTGTAATTTATTTGTCGCCTCTGCTTCCCCTCCTCCCTCTTTTCAGACTGAATCAATGTTATTCACTCTACTCCTGGTGATGATTTTTTTGCATATGTTTTCTCTTATTCGTTCTTCAAATCTGCTACTACTGTGTGTTTTTTTGATTTGATTTTCCTTATGTTAGTAATGTTTATTTCTACTGCATCATGAATTTACTCCACTTTAACTTCAATTGGTTCTGTTACTGGT
This sequence comes from Viscum album, assembly GCA_963277665.1. Lineage (NCBI taxonomy): Eukaryota > Viridiplantae > Streptophyta > Magnoliopsida > Santalales > Viscaceae > Viscum > Viscum album. The sequence continues at coordinate 1,250,214,390 of OY728146.1, read as the reverse complement.
GTTGATAGTGAGTCACATTAGGGGGGGCTGGTTTGCAGGGGGTGTGAGGGGGGGCTGGTGTGTGCAGGGGTACGGGATGAGTAGGTTTGGTGTGTGCAGGCAGGGGGGAGAGGGGGTTGGCGTGTGTAGGGGGGAGGCTGGGTTTGGTGTGTGCAGGCAGGGGGGGAGAGATAGGCTGGGTTGGTTTAGTGTGTGCAGGCAGGGGGAGAGGGGACAAGATGGTTTGCAAGAGGGAGTGGGTAGGGGGCATGAGGGGGGAGGGAGGCCGGTTGGTGGTGCTGCTGGAGGGGGATGGGTCTGGCGTGCTGGTGGGGGGGGGGGCTGGATGGTTTGTAGGGGGCAGGCTGGTTTGCAGGGGGGAGTGTGTGTGCAGGGGGGAGGTTGGCGGGCAGGCGCAGGGGTGCAAGGAGGCTGGTGGTGCAGGGGTGCAGGGGGGGGGGGGGGTCTGGTGTGCAGGCACGAGGGAGAGGGGGGCAGGCTGGTTGGTTTGCAGGGGGAGGGGGAGGCTGGTGTGTTTGTGCAGGGGGGAGGGTGCGGGGGTGCAAGGCTGCTGCAGGCTGGTGTAGGGGTGCAAGGGTGCCATACAGGGGTGGAGGGGTGTTGTGCGGGGGTGTAGGAGGGGGGAGGGGAGGGGCCAGGGAGTGCAGGGGGAGGGGGGCAGGGAGTGCAGGGGGAGAGGGTTGTTTTGTTGTATGGGGTACAGGAGGGGGGAGGCTGGTGTGCCTGGGGGAGGGGGACAGAGGGTGCAGGGGGCTGAAATTTTTGTGCAGGGGGGCTGAAATTTTTGTGCGGGGGGGGGGGGGGGTCTGGGTTTTTTGTGCAGGGGTGTAGGAGGGGGGAGACTGTGCAGGGGGGAGGGGGCAGGGGGAGAGGGGTGTTCTGTTGTACAGGGTACAGGATGGGGGGGGGGTGGTGTGCCTGGGGGAGGGGGCAGAGGGTGCAGGGGGAGGGGGCTAAAATTTTTGTGCAGGGGGGCTGGTTTTTTTTGTGCAGCAGGCTGGTGCAGTGCAGGGGGTCCATCGGGTTGGGTCTAGGGGGGTTGGGTTTGAGTGGATGGTTCGAGTCCGTTGGGTTGGGATGGGTTGGATTGGTTTGGGTCGGGTTGGGTCGCGTTTACACATATAACCCGACCCTCGATGGGTTGGGTTGGGTTGGGTCCTTCGGGCATGCGACGGGTAACCCGACCCCACTGGGTCGGGTTGGGTCAGGTTGGTTGCTCCGGAAGCTTGTGACCCGACCCGACCCAACCCGAACTTTTTTGTTCGGGTCGGGCCTTGAAACACCTCCAACCCGACCCGACCCGACCCATGGACACCTCTAGTTTATATGATGCATTATTGTTCCGTGTGGTAAACCTTCTGCATGTTGACTATAAAATGTAAAATTAATTTAGTAGATTATCATGTCTTAAATTGGTTAGTCATTGTGCACCAAACTTATTCTTTGGAGGTTGTATACCTTACTCGAATCACCCCCTTAGGGTGTGTTTCTTATAGGCCCATGACCCCTATTGATCTTTGGCTTGAAATTGAACCACCTTTGACATGTGTTGATATATCCCATGCCCATGGGTTTATTAAAGGGAATTAATGATATTTATGTGTAATGGACATACCCATGGACTACTTGATCACTTATAAATGAATTAAATAAAATTTGAATGGTAAGGCCATGTTCCTTAACCATTTTTAAACAATGTAGTGCTATTGATTATATACCTTGGACCCCATATTACTAATTATCAGTTATAAGACTTAAATTTATCAAATTAATTGATAAAATGCAAGGGTGATATTCCTTAGACTTGATCATAATATGATATGGATGTGATTACATCATTATTACCTTCTTTAATGAATATGATGTTTCATATTGATTATTTGGAATTAATAGACATGAAATTCCATATTTCTTATTCGAAATTGATGGAATTAACATTCTATATTGTTTGTTTGAAATTAATGGACATGGCGTTCTGTATTGCTTATTCAGAATTAATGGACATGAAATTCCTTATTATTTATTTGGAATTAATGGACATGACGTTCCATATTTCTTATTCAAAATTAATGAACAATATGCTCCTTATGGTTTACATGGAATTAATGGACACGACATTCGTTATTGTTCATTTGTAATTAATGGACATGATGTTCCATGTTGTTTATTCAGAATTAATGGCGATGAATAAAGATTGGATGGATGCTAATCGTTTGACAATAGAGTATGAGAACGGAGTGAAAGAGTTCATCATGTTTGCACAGTATCATGCAAAGGATCCTTCTCAACTCCTTTGTCCGTGTTTACGTTGTTGTTATTCTAGACTAATTACTCCAGAGGAGTTGGAAGAACATTTGATATGTCACGGAATAGATAGGAGTTATAAATGTTGGAATAAACACGGGGAAAAAGCGAATGTAGCTATTGGCTGGAATAAAACTGCATTTTATGGATCATCAGATATGATTACAAATATGGATAATGAAGAAGACCGTATAGAGGATGTGATTACAGATATCAATGATGATGAAGATCGTATTGAGGAAATGACAAGGACAGTTGAACATGAACTCCGTGATTGCCCAAAATTGTTTGAGAAGTTAAAGAGTTGTGCAAAGATGCCATTGTATGCTGGTTGCACTAAATATACTGCATTGTCAGCTGTACTGAAGTTGTATAAATTGAAAGCAGGCAACGGATGGAGTGATGTCAGTTTCACGGAACTACTTGCTCTTTTGAATCACATGCTTCCAGAAGATAATGAGCTCCCAAGACGGACATATGAAGCTAAACAAATGCTACACTCGATGGGTATGATTTCTGAAAGAATACATGCCTGCCCTAAAGACTGTATATTGTTTCTCAAGGAGAACAAATCACTTACAGAATTCCCAAAGTGTGGTGCTTCTCGATACAAGAAAGATGAACGCAGTCCTATGAAAGTTGTATGGTAATTTCCAATCATTCCAAGGTTTAGGCGTCTATATGGAAGTGAAGAAACTGCAAGACAATTGTCATGGCATGCAAATAAAAGAAATAAAGATGGAAAATTACGTCACCCGACCGACTCTCCTCAATGGAAGAGAATTGATCATGAGTATCCTGAATTTGGAAATGAGTCGAGAAACCTGCGTCTTGCGTTATCTACCGATAGAGTGAATCCTTTTGGTTTTCAAACCAGCACTCATAGTACTTGGCCTGTTATGTTGGTAAATTATAACTTGCCACCCTGGTTATGCATGAAAGGGAAATTCATTATGTTATCTTTGCTTATATCAGGACCAAAACAACCAGGTAACGATATTGATGTATATTTGGCTCTCTTGATCGATGATTTGAAGTTACTGTGGGATTCAGGTGTTATGTTGTATGATGCTTATGAAAAAGAATACTTTACGTTGAGAGCGTTGTTGTATGAGACGATAAATGATTTCCCTGCTTATGGAAATTTGTCAGGCTATAGCATTAAAGGAAGTCAAGGGTGTCCTGTGTGCGAAGAAGATACAGAATCAATTAGGTTGAAACATTCATCCAAATTTGTGTTTCTAGGACATCGTAGATTTCTACCCCGTCGACATAAGTACCGATCTTGGACGACATCATTCAATGGAAGTTCAGAACAATGCAAAACACCGTCTCCACTAACAGGTGATCAGCTGTTTGAGAAAGTAAAAGACGTGAACACTGTTTTTGGTAAACCATTTTCGAAAAACCTTACGAAAATCGGTTGGAAAAAGAGTTCAATTTTTTTTGAATTACCATACTGGAAATGTCTGTACGTCAGACATTTTCTTGATGTGATGCATGTGGAAAAAAATGTATGTGACAGTGTTATAGGAACATTGCTAAATGCTCCTGGCAAAACAAAGGATGAAATTAAGGCAAGGTTGGACATGGTTGACATGGGAATAAGAGAAGAGTTGGCTCCCGTGAAGGGTGAAAATCGAACGTTTCTTCCTCCAGCTGCGTACACTCTTTCTAGGGATGAGAGATATCAGTTTTGCAACTTCTTCAATGATGTAAAGGTTCCAGAGGGATATTCATCAAATATCAAAAACATTGTGTCAATGAATGATTTGAAGTTAAAAGGTTTGAAATCACATGACTGCCATGTTTTGATGCAAGATTTAATTCCTATAGCTTTACGTTGCATTTTGCCCAAGAATGTTTGTCATACGTTAAGAAAACTTTGTTTCTTCTTCAAATCTATATGCAGCAAAGTTTTAGACCCGGCGAAATTGCCAGCTATGGAAAAAGAAATTGTCATCATATTATGTGAATTAGAAATGTTCTTCCCGCCAACACTCTAATGATCTTCATTGCTTCATGTATTTTATACTCTTCCAGAAACTCTTCTCTAAGAAGGTCAACTATCGTGTATGCATACTCACCTTCAAATGTGACGTGTACGAGTCAACCCCGACTCAATCTGAGGCCTGTTGTGGCTGACACAACTCCAAGTGCCTCTGTTTTGTTCAAAATAGACTTATTTTTAAGTGAGAAATCAAAAACTGACAAACGGGAAACCGACCAAACACCTTCGGATTGTGTTGACACTTTAGGACAACGATTCATGGGTTATATGTGACGTGTACGACTCAACCCCTCCTCAATCCGAGACGCGGTGTGACCAGTATCACTCTAAGTGTATGTATTTTGTTTAAAATGGACAATATTTTACGTGCATACGCCAAACCGATCTAACAGATTCTGATTGTGTTGATACTTTTGCACAACGATCCATGACTCATGTGTGATGTGTATGAGTCAACCCTGCATCAATCCGAGGCCCAGTGTGGCCGAAACCACTCACAGTGTCACTGTTTTGTTAAAAATGGACTTAATTTTAAGTTAAATCAACAACTGACATACGGAAAACTGACCAAACGCATTGGGATTCTATTGAAACTTAAGGAAAACGATCCATGGGTCAAATGTGACGTGTACGAGTCAACCCCGCATCAATCAGAGGCGCGGTGTGATCGGTATCACTCCAAGTGTATGTATTTAGTTTAAAATGGACAATATTTTACGTACATACGCCGAACCGATCTAACGACTTCTGATTGCGTTGATACTTTTTCACAATGATCAATGACTCATGTGTGACGTGTATGATTCAACACTGCATCAATCCAAGGCCCGGTGTGGCCGACACCACTCACAGTGCCTCTCTTTTGTTCAAAATGGACTTATTTTTAAGTGAAATCAACAACTGACATGCGGAAAACCGACCAAACGCATTTGGATTCTGTTGAAACTTAAGGAAAATGATCCATGGGTCAAATTTGACGTGTCAGAGTCAACCCCGACTCAATACGAGGCCCGGTGTGGCCGACACCACTCAAAGTGCCTCTATTTTGTTCAAAATGGATTTATTTTTAAGTGAAATCAACAACTGACATACGGGAAACTGACCAAACGCCTTAGGATTGTGTTAACACTTTAGTACAATGATCCATGGGTCATATGTGATGTGTACGAGTCAACCTTTCTTCAATCCGAGACGCGGTGTGGCCGGTATCACTCCAAGTGTATGTATTTTGTTTAAAATGGACAATATTTTACATACATACACCAAACCGACCAAACACATTCGGTTTCTATTGAAACTTAAGGAAAACGATCCATGAGTCAAATGTGACGTGTATGAGTCAACCCTGCCTCAATCCGAGGCCCGTTGTGGCCGACACCACTCAAAGTGCCTCTGTTTTTGTTAAAAATGGACTTAATTTTAAGTGAAATCAACAACTAACATACGACAAACCAACCAAACGCATTCAGATTCTGTTGAAACTTTAGAACAATGATACATGGGTCAAATGTGACATGTACAAGTCAACCCCGCCTCAATCCGAGGCCCGGTGTGGCCGACACCACTAAAAGTGCCTCTGTTTTTGTTAAAAATGGACTTAATTTTAAGTGAGAAATCAACAACTGACATACGGGAAACTGACCAAACGCATTCGGATTCTATTGAAACTTAAGGAAAATGATACATGGGTCAAATTTGATGTGTATGAGTCAAACCTGACTCAATCTGAGGCCTGGTGTGGTCGACACCACTCAAAGTGCCTCTGTTTTGTTCAAAATGGACTTATTTTTAAGTGAAATCAACAACTGAGATATCCAACTCACATGTAGTGTAGACCCTACCCCAAGACTTGGAATGCATTTTTGAGATACACAAACATGGGGTGGATTACATGGCTTTCCTACATGGAATATATCCCACTACACGTCTTTAATGAGCCAGCTACGCAGTTTATCCCTTGTACAGATACATAGGAAGAATCACACGGGATCGACGTCATGTACTAACATAGGGCAAGGGTGCATAAGATGACACAAGATCAAAGGGTAACACTTATATGTTTTTTAACATGCCATGTAATTTCCTATTGATATGACATGTATATTCACACAGGCAGCTGAACATTGGAGTTACCCAGGGTAAAGGGACAAGGCATGTGACCCTTTAAATGACACATAATTTTATGTACCATGATTGATCTCTTTGAACACTATATCAAGGACATATTTCATTAGGGTTGGCTCCCATGATCCTTCCTAGGATGGTTTTGGTATCTTTTCCTACTTACGGTAGTACGATCGCTTCAGCAGGACGTCCTAGACATAGTTGGAGTCTCTCTGAAAGTCCTGGAGTGAGATCATATATCTATTTTTGAGGTCCAGGTAGAGTCATGTATCAACGCAACCAATCCTACTAGACATCGATCCTATATATAGAATGTTAATCTTGATGTCTCATTACAGTCCCCCAATTTATGATATGTTACCTTTTTTGTATTAATATACATAATTACTAAGGGTGATGGTTGGGAGAGTTGGGATATCCTTTTTATGTATTGCAGAATGATTCAAGGAGCACGAGCTTTGCACGATTTGTCAAAACCAAGTGGCAATCCAAGGAGAAACAATGCATAGTGGAATGTTCTAGTATTTATCTTCTGAGTTGTGTAGGAATATTTTGTGATACTATGTAATGAGGTAGTTTTTGTTTCTGGGTAGACGGTATATAACACATGGTAAGAACACTGTTTGGTTGGGTTGTGATCGGTTGATGACATGATTGTGGTTGATATACTGGTTTTTGTGCAGGTCTGTGGTTGATATACTGGTTTTTGTGCAGGTCTGCTTGGCTGGCTGTACTGGTGCATGTTTTTTATTAGCAGCAGGCAGGGATTTAACAGCGCTAAAAAAGCACTGTTAAAGGAGAGATTTAACAGCGCTAAAAAAGCGCTGTTAAAGGCAACATATAACAGCGCTTTTTAGCGCTGTTAAAGGTGTCCTTTAACAGCGCTTTTTTAGCGCCGTTAAAGGCGACATTTAACAGCGCTTTTTTAGCGCTGTTAAAGGTGACATTTAACAGTGCTAAAAAAGCGCTGTTAAAGGACCCCCCCTTATCAGCGCTGAGCTTTACAACGCTTTTCTAGCGCTGTTAAAGCCCGATTTTAGCGCTGTTATTGCCCGTTTTTGTAGCAGTGTCACACAAATCCCGACCTCGCGTGTTTTGTGTTTATTGTTCAATTGCTTGCTTAGTTTCATTTAAATTGAAAACTCAATTAATAGATCATATTTAGTGAATTACAGTAGATCATTTATTCAAAATAAATTAATGAAGAAGTTGAGAGGTAGATTGATTACTAAAAGACTACTCTTCCATGGGTGACGTAATCATCGTAGAAGCGTTTTTCATGTGCAAAGGTTTATAATGGGCATAACCCAATAACGCTTCTACTCAAGAATTCCAAACCAATTAGGAATATTAATAGAAGAATAAATTTTAACAAAATAGAAGAAAAGAGAAGAAATAAAAGAAGAACAAAGAAGTTTATTACACAAATGAAAACATTACAAAATGAAGAAGAGAAGGAGGCTTCGATAAGGGGATCCTTGCTTCAAGAGCTACCCCTCTTACAATGGTTGAAGAATTTGGGTGAAAAAAATTCTCCTATGCCTCCAATATCCTAATGCACATCCCAACCCCTCTAAATGAGAGAAACTCCAATTTATAGAGTGGAGGGGAGGCTAGATTTAAAGAGGTTTCAAGTGTGAATGGGAAATCTCGGCCAAATATTTTAATACAACTTGCACCGCCCATTTGACCTCGAAAACGCATGAACCATCTCTACTTCCAGAAGGATGATTTGTCAAAAAATGAATCCCCGAGATCCTCTCTAACTATGGGCTTAATCCAATACTAGATGAAGAAGATATGACCCAAATACAGAACCCATGTCCATTCTACCGAGTCCAGCCCACCATTGGATTAATGTCCCATTTACTCCATCCAAATTCCATTTTTAGCTCTAGTGTCCTGAATGAAAGTTATAGAAACTTAAGTTAGGAACACTGTTAAAAAATTTCAAATTACAATAATAAATATAAAAAAATTTATCTTCGAAATACTACAGTGCACTATAAAGGGTAAAACTGGAATTTTCACCTAATTTTCAAATGAATGATCAAATCCCAAATATTTTATAAATAAACATATTTAGCACAATGTGGGGAAATTATATCATTTATTGTCAATAAAATATTCAACAAAATAGTGTTTTATCAAAGATCAACCCGAGGTTGAAACAAAATCTATTGTCAAAGACACCGAAAACAATGCTGTGGAAGAACATATAGAAGAAGAATTACCTGTTATGAAATAAGCTGACCTTGAAGAACTCCCAGTGGAAAAATCTATTCCTGAAGTCATTCCTTCGACTGAGGAAAGGCTGGAGCTGGATTTTCAGCTGGATAGGCAATAAATGGGTGAGGAACTAAGAGATGAATTTGTGGAATTAGATCAAGACCCTAAGCTTCTCAGTCCTAAGAAAGATGCAACTATTGAGGGGGGGCAACCCCCAAATCTGGAATCTACTGAAGTACCAAACTCGATAGTTTCAAGCCATGTAGACACTTAGTATAAATTCCCCTATTTTTATGATGTGGATTACTCTCAATAAGTTTCAATAAAAGTCCTTGAACTTTCTACTATGTTCCAACTAAAATCTGTCTCTAATCTTTCCCTTGAGAAGGAACTTGAGCCTGTATCAGTCCCTATTTATGAACCTTCATCAGAACAACCATTCTTGGTGAGTAAAGATGATCTGAAAGAATTTGAAGCTACCCTTTTGTCTGGTTTTGAAAAGGTATTGAATTCTCAACCTGATCTTGCAACTCATCTAAGTGAGAAAGATGCCTCACTATTGTTAGAAAAAGTTATTTAGAAGAGTAAACCCAAAATTCTTCATGATATTTAGGAAGATGGAGTGGAAATATACTGCTTAGTGATGAAGTGAAGAATCTAAGAGGTATGATTGAAGAAATGCAGAAAGAGATGCATTCGAGATCAGAGCTTTCTTCTCATCCTATAGAACCTGCTATTCCTCAAACCCCACAGAATGTTGTGTCCCAGATTCAACCTTATTTAGCTTCTTTAGCTGAAAAGGTCACTGAAAGGAACAAACAGATTGTGAAGGAGATGAGAGAGATTATTGTTAATCTTAAAAAGCTCACTGATGAATATATGGGGTGTCTTCAAAAGTGCTAAACCAACTGAAATCTCTGAACTCAGCTGTCGATGATTCTAAGGCATCTGGGCAATCATCTCAACCTTCCCTGGACAGTGACCTGCTCAGAACAGTGGTCAAAGAAGAACTTCAGACTGTGTTTAGTGGCTTCAATAAATATTATCTATATGAAGTTGTCAAGAACAGTGAAATAGTTCTTGATATGGTTCAAATCCATTCAAAAATTTCTAATGATGCTCAGCAATAAATTTCCAAGAAAGTCTATTTATACTTCAACCGAATATTCTCAAAGACTGACATGACCAATCACTTTAAATATCTTGTAGAAAATCTGAGGATTCCTCCTATTACTCAAGCTTTCAAGACCCAAGTTCAAAAGCTCATAGAGTTCACTCATCTATTGGATAAGTTTATGGAAAACAAGGATGACTTTGAGAAGGCTATGTAGTATGGTGGAGCGATCATTATGGATTTTATCAAACTTCTGAGGCCCTATCTTCATGTCCAGAGTACAACCATTATTGCTCCTGCGGCTGCACCTCTGAGACCTGGTCTGCCTACATTCACCTCTACCCTAGCCTCCACTTCTATGTCTGTCAGTCAGGCACTGAGTCAGATTAGGCCTGTGATCCTTGATCAACAACTGCCTCGGTCTTTTACTACACCTACTCTGTATCCCTCTGTCTTTGAAGGCCTTCCTTTACCTTCTCTATCAACCAGATCACTCCCTTCTTCTACCTCAACTTCTGCTCCTATGGCTTCCTCTTCTACTGCTGCTGCTAAAGGCAAAGAGAATACCAGTTAGTGAATAAGGACAGTGTTTACTCTATTTTTATGGGAATCTTGTTTCATTTATTTTGCTTTTTGTAATGCCACTCTTTTTATCTAATACATTATTCACTTTGCTTGTCTCTTTTGTATTTAATTTCCCTCCTACTTTTTGATAATCCCAAAAGGGGGAGAAATATATGAGAAATGCATATATGAGAAATATATGAAAATATATGGGAGGATTATATAGGAAAAAAAATATGGGAGAAATATAAGGAAAAATATAGGAGAAGAGAACACTCTCTCTATATATGTTATATGCATTCGATCTATGTTGTTAGGAAAAATATGCACTCTAAATCTACATGGTTTTTGATCATCAAAAAGGGGGAGATTGTTGGAATCCTCATGTATTAATCACGTTTTAATGATCAAAAATTCTATTTAGTCTCTAAATCATGTTAACTCTATGTAATCTATCTCACATCAAATGTATAGTAGCTTAGTAAAAGCTATCCAAAGCTCTTAAGTTATATAAACTCAGTTTGGATACTATATACTATCTTTTGATTCACTTTATAATTATTTCTATGAAAAATGATTAATTTTAATTCATTTCATGAATATGACTGCTTAATTATGAATACAGATATTTTCCTAAGTCTGAGACACCGTGAAGAAGACACCGTGAACAAGACATCATGACCATGAGACATCGTGAATCAGACATCGTGAAGCAGACACCGTGAACAAGACACCGTGAAGCATACATAGTGAATCAGTCATCGTGAACAAGAAACTGTGACATCCAGACACGGTGATATCCAGACACCGTGACATCCAGACACCGTGACCACAAGACACCATGAACAATCCTGACACAGTGTGAAGGAGACACCGTTTCCATTACATACTGTGACACTGTTTCCTAATATGTTTTTTCGTATTTTGATTTGATCTCTAATGGTCATATTTGAAGATTTTAATGCACTTACATAATTAATGTTTCTTTTTTAGACATTTCCTTGATAGTACAAGGTACGAGGTGCAGAATACATGCAACCTATCGGCTCAAACACATGCACTCCAAGATAAAAGAGTAATGCGGCCCCAAAACAAAAAGAGTATACAAGCGAGAGTAGTTGCATGATACTGAAAAAGAAAACAATCTGGTGGGCATGAGCATGACAAAAAAATACACTTATAGAATTGTCTCATGCAACTCAACTCTGCTGAAGAAAACACTAAGTATACAAGAATCCTATAATCCTGAGAACATCTTCGCACTGTAAAACACCATGAAGAACACAAGATGGATCTGTCTGACTTGAGACACTCTATTTTCCATACGAGGACTTGAGTTCTGCATCTACATTATCTCAGAAGTCTAGAGCTACAAATACTAACACTTAGATCACTTCTAAACCTATCTCAATACTTCTTCTCTGTTGTGTATCATTTTATTAATTTTCAAGCAGAGTGTGTTTCTGTATTACAACACACTCTATCTCCTACATTAAACTAAAGGATACAGGATATCCTTACTCAAACATTATTTTACTCTTGTGTATACCCACAATAAGTGTGGAAGAGGTCCCTATGTGGCCTGGTTGTTTGTACCCATGAAGAACTATGGAAGATGTCCCTATGTAGCCTGGACAATCCTGTGCACTATTGTTAATCCCGATCCAGGGTGTGGATCAAGTTTATTTATATAAACTGCTTGGTGGCAGGTGATCACCAAGTGGAGTGGATTAGGTCTCAGATTGAGACTAAACCACTTGTTTCATATCTGCTGTACTGATTAATTTAGTCTTCTCTATTTTACTACTTTACTATATAATTCAGATATCACTAAATTCACTTAGATAGTTAATCTTGGAAAGAAGTTATAATTGTCTTGTCTTAAAATAATAGCTTCAAAAAATATCCTAATAACTAAAATTAAGATTACCGAGAACTAATCAATCTTGTAAGAGGTTATTTAAGTAGTCAAACCTTTATAACAGTATAACCTTGATTAACTGGGCTATATTTAACCTTTTGGGGAAACCTTTTAGAAATACTTTTTAATCAGAAATTTTTATAGTTACTCAATTCATCCCCCCTCTTGAGTAATCTACACTGACCAACACCTCATTCCATCCCATGCAGTTGTGTTTTGAGGGATATTCAGATTCAAAATAGTGAGATTAGAAAAAAAGCAATTTCCTCTTGTAAATAAGCTTCAGCAATTGAACCTTCAACTGATGCTTTGTTGCATACTTTTTCTCCAATTTCTGCATGCATCTCTCGAATGGGTACATCCATAGAAACTATAATGGACCTCTACATTTATCTTTATGTGGAAAATGTAATATCAGATGTTCCATTGAGTCAAAGAAAGCTGGAAGAAAGATTTTTTTTAGTTTACATATAATTACAGCAACATCTTCTTCCAGTTTTCTTAGTGCATCATAGTCTGTTGTCACTACACAAATGTCTCGAAAAAAATATGATATGTCTGTTATTGAATCCCAAATCATATAATTCAACAAACCTCTGAATCCAATAGGCATAATTCTTTCCATTATAACATGATAATTATGACTTTTTAATCTGGTAATATGACTATTCTTAACACATCTGCCCAAATTGGAAGCATAACCATCGGGAAGTCTCAAATCTTCAATCCACTAAAAAAATAATAAGCAACTCTCTTTAGACAGTGTATCATCTACTTTTGGATTCATTAACCTCTGTGATCTGATATTTTCAAATAGTTCAAGTTTTGGTCGCCTTCAAAATTGGGTAAGATCTAATCGTGCTTTTACAGCATCTTTGGTCTTACCTCGTGTATCCAAAACTGTATAAAATAAATTATCAAAACAGTTCTTCTCAATATGCATAACATCCAACATGTGGTAGACCAACAAATTAGATCAATATGGAAGATCCCAAAAAATGATTTGTGTTATCCAATTATGTTCTTTTCCAAAGCCATAATTTTCTGTTGGTTTACTATTGGCCCAAATGTGATGGGAGGTAATAAAAATACAATTGATTTTAACTCTGTACCTGAGATCATTTTTGAAGGTTCATGCCTTTCAATTGTGCCTTTTCTGAAATGAGATTTGTTTCTTCGAAAAGGATGATCGGTTGGAAGAAATCTGTGATTATAGTCAAAATAGAAAGGTTTTTTTCCATTGACAAGCATAAAGGATTTGTTATCTTTCATACATTAAGGACATGATTTCAGACCATGTGTACGTCAGCCAGATAACATTCCATATGCCAGAAAGTCACTAATCATCCACATCAATGCAGCTTTTAATATGAAATTTTGTTTCATAGAAACAACATATGTACTGACACCATTACTCCAAAATGCATTTAACTCATCAATCAATGGTTTCAAATAAACATCAATATTATTTTTTGGATTTCATGGGATTAATAAGGTCAAAAAGATATAGTTCTACTTCATCAACATCCATGGAGGTAAATAGTACGGAGTTATAAAGACATGCCAACATGAATACTAACTACCATAAGAACCAAATGGACAGAAACCATCAGTAGAAAGACCCAATCACACGTTTCAGGATTCTAAAGTAAAAGATAGATGTAGATGGTCAAAATGTTTCCATAAATCACCATCAGATGGATGATTCAAGCTTTTATTGGTTGAAATATTGGTTTTGTGTCATGACATCATTGACACTGTGTTTTGAGACATAAATAAATGTTGCAGCTTGGGTGTAAGGGGAAAATATCTCAGCTGTTTTACAGGAATCGATCTAGACTTTCCTGGTTGAGCTTCTTTATACCTCAATTGTCCACATGTGGGAAAACTATCCAATGACTCATTTTCACCAGAATATAAGATGAAATCATTTTCACATGCATGAATCTTCCAATAATTAAGGCCCAGATTACGAACCAACTTCTTGCTCTCATAGTAATTTGCAGGCAACACATTTCCTTCAGGTAATAGTGTTTTAACCAAAGAAAATATCTGATCAAAACAGTTGTTTGACATTGAATTATATGATTTATTAGCCATAAATTTTTCAATCGCTTATAGTTTGTTTATCTTACAACTAGGATATAATGCATCCTCAGTAGACCTCAACAACTCATAAAATTCGGATGGCGCCAACTCAAGAGTTAAATCGATATCATCTTGAGTTTCAGTTTGTTGAATAGATGGACCTGCAACATCATGTATAAAATTTTGAAATCGTGATGGATCCGAAATCAAGTTATTAGTATCTTCTCTGGAACTGTGTTCACCGTGTTGATACCAAAAAACTTAATCTGGTTGAAAATCAAACCGCAAGAGATGTCCCCCAACCTTGTCAAATGTGTCAAATGTTCTCAGAGCATATTTTTTATAAGGACACTTAATTGTGCCTTCTGAAACATATTCTGGTTTTGATGATTCAAATGATAAGAAAGCTTTAACACCCTCAATATATACAAGATTTAAACCAGAACCGTTTGGATTTCTGCATTGATTTATCCAAGCGTGATCATTTAATAATGATTGATGTCAATTTCCTTGATCCATATTTTTCTACAAAATATAAAATCATCACTGTTTTTGAATAATTTGAAATTATAAAAACACTATCTAAAAAAAGAAGATAAATAATTATAACTAATTTTTAATAATTACCATTAATTTTGGGCGACACAATTTTCAGTGGATTAATGACTACTCTTTTGTCGGATAGCTCATTTACTTGAAAATTTCTCTCACTAAAATCACAATGGAGAATCTGCTCGGAGGTACGCATATTCATTCTCGTGCATATGAGAATGTATAAGCGTACCTCTGAGCAGATTCTACATCATGATTTCAGTGTGAGAAAGATGCAAGTAAACGAGATTTCAGACAAAAGAGCCCCCTTTTCGTCGATGGATCATCTTCTTGCAACAATCACCACCTGAAAACATTATGAAAAAAGTGTTTGTATGAATGCATATTCAAACTCGTGCATATAATATTGGATATGCATACGTAGAAGTATACTTTTCATAATGTTTTGAGTCGGTGAAAGTTGAAAGAAGAAGAGTTATCGAACAAAAGGAGTGTCGTCAATCCACTGAAAATTGTGCCAAGTTATTACAAGTTATTAAAATTTATTACAATTGATATTATTCCTAATTATTCCTAATTATTACTAATTATTACAAATTATTCATAATTATTACTAATTATTCTCATTTATTCTTATTTATTCCTATATATTCCTATATATTCCTATATATTCCTATTTATTCCTATTTATCCCTATTTATTCATATTTATTCCCAATTATTGCTATTTATTCCTATTTATTACTAATTATTCCTAATTATTCCAAATTATTGCTAATTATTCATATTTATTCCTATTTATTCATATTTATTCATATTTATTGCTAATTATTACTAATTATTGCTATTTATTACTAATTATTGCTATTTATTACTAATTATTTCTATTTATTACTAATTATTCCTAATTATTGTTATTTATTACTAATTATTGCTATTTATTACTAATTATTCCTAATTATTCCTAGTTATTGCTATTTATTACTAATTATTGATATTTATTACTAATTATTCCTAATTATTCCTATTTATTACTAATTATTCCTAATTATTCCTAATTATTACTAATTATTTCTATTTATTACTAATTATTCCTATTTATTACTATTTATTCATATTTATTCCTATTTATTTATAATTATTACTATTTATTGCTATTTATTACTATTTATTCATATTTATTACTATTTACTTCTAATTATTACTATTTATTACTATTTATTCCTATTTATTACTAATTATTGCTATTTATTACTAATTTTTGCTATTTATTACTAATTATTGTTATTTATTACTAATTATTTCTATTTATTACTAATCATTACTATTTATTGCTAGTTATTGCTAATTATTGCTATTTATTTCTAATTATTCCTAATTATTACTAATTATTACTAATTATTACTAATTATTCCTATTTATTACTAATTATTCCTATTTATTACAATTTATTTATAATTATTACTATTTATTGCTATTTATTACTATTTATTTCTAATTATTACTATTTATTTCTATTTATTTCTATTTATTACTATTTATTGCTAACTTGTCCTATTTATTCCAAATTATTCCTATTTATTCCAAATTATTACTAATTATTCCTATTTATTACTAATTAATCCTATTTATTACTAATTATTCTTATTTATTACTAATTATTCCTATTTATTACTAATTATTCCTATTTATTGGTAATTATTCCTATTTATTGCTAATTATTCCTATTTATTGCTAATTATTCCCATTTATTACTAATTATTCCTATTTATTACTAATTATTACTAATTATAATTAATTATTACTATTTATTACTAATTATTTCTATTTATTACTATTTATTTCTAATTATTGATATTTATTACTATTTATTACTATTTATTACTAATTATTGCTATTTATTACTAATTATTGCTATTTATTACTAATTATTTCTTATTATTACTAATTATTTCTATTTATTACTAATTATTGATATTTATTACTAATTATTGATATTTATTACTAATTATTGCTATTTATTGCTATTTATTACAAATTATTGCTATTTATTGTTAATTATTACTATTTATTCCTAATTATTACTAATTGTTACTAATTATTCCTATTTATTACTAATTATTCCTATTTATTACTAATTATTCCTATTTATTACTAATTATTCCTATTTATTACTATTTATTTATAATTATTGCTATTTATTGCTATTTATTACTATTTATTCCTAATTATTGCTATTTATTACTATTTATTGCTATTTATTGCTATTTATTTCGAACTTTTCCTATTTATTCCTAATTATTCCTATTTATTACTAATTATTCCTATTTATTACTAATTATTCCTATTTATTACTAATTATTCCTATTTATTCCTAATTATTCCTATTTATTGCTAATTATTCCTGTTTATTGCTAATTATTCCTATTTGTTACTAATTATTCCTAATTATTACTAATTATTACTATTTATTAGTAATTATTAAAAATTAGTACTAATAATTTCAATTTATTATTACCAATAAATACTGGTAACAAAACAATTTAAATCTAATTTAATTACAACTAATAAAAAATAATTAAAATTAACATCAAAAAAATAAAATAAATACTAAATTAAAGAAAATATAAATACCTTTAAACTTGATCTCATATTGATGTAGATGGGTTCACAACTTTTTTTGTGAAAAAAAACCAACTCACCCAATTTTTCTCTCTGAAAATTGAGTTTAGAGAGAGAGAGAGAGAGAGTAAGAAATGAGAGGTGGATTTGATAAAACAGATGAGAGTATATATAGGTTAGATTAGTTGCGACGAGACTATTTGCGACGAGCTACCCGTCACTAATAGTATTTTTTGCGACGGGACCCGTCGCGAAAACCTCCGCCCGCATTAATTATGGTCGGCGATTAAAATAGTATTTGCGACGGGACCTGTCACAAAAAGGTACCTGCCAACACACTATTTGCGACGAGAGAACATCCTATCGCAAAAACCTATTTACCACTGTTAGGTATTTGCAACGGGACTCGTCGCAAATACCCACGGACTGACGCACTATTTGCGACGGGGGAATACCCCCCGTCGCAAATAACCTTCCCGCGGTTTGCCGCGCAAACCGCGCCAAACCTTTTGCGACAAGACCCCAGATCCCATCGCAAATAACCAAGTATTTGCGACAGGTAGAATCCCCCGTCCCAAATAACCTCTGGGACAGACTATTTGCGACGAGATTAAATCCCGTCTCAAATAGCCCGTCGCAAAAAGCTATTTTTCACGTAGTGGACTATCCCTTTAAGGGAATCCAAATAGTCAACTAGTCATAGAAAAAAGTTATTTTTTAAGGGAATCCAAAGTTATTTTTTTCGAATGTATAAGGAGTCTCGAGGGTGTTCCAGGGTTTCAGGACATGAATGAAACGGAAAAATGGCCATCCAATGCATGTTTCATGATTAGCGTACTGTTAGTAGTAACCATGCACCCATGCCATGCATGCCTGGAGGAGGGGTACAATGTTTGAACAAACCATGCAAGGGGAAGGAAAAACTATACAGTATTGGATAGAGCCATCCCACATGGTCTGAGCATAGCTTCTCAAACCGTACAGGATTCCCAAGTAACCCTGTGGACTAGCCCCCTCTTGGATAAAGGGTGGCATAAGGTTGGTGCATGGTTTGGCCAATCATGTGGCCAAACCATGTGACCCTTTAAAAATGGTATTTTACCATTTTCCCTCTCGGGCCCTAAGTGGTTTAACTCAGCATTTTTCTCCATTCTTCCTCTTGTAACCATAAGGATGAACCAAATCTCCCAAGACTCCCCAATGATTTATCTTCCCTATTTCTAGACAGTTTGGAGCACCATTGGTTGCGAATCGAATCTTCGGGTGATTCTAACACTCCTCTTTGCTCTCTTTTTTAGATTAGGGTTTGTGTGGTTGTTCTTATTCTTTCAAATACCTAAAACCCTCTTTTTCTAGTGGATATTAGGTTGCAGATTTGAAGGGTGTTCGAATCTGAGTCATGGGCTAAGGTTAAGCGAGCATTCATCTTCAAAATCGATATTGGCAGTCTACAAGTTATATCCCATAGTCTTGATGTTTGGTTTATGTGTATGTGGTTGTGCTATTGGTCCCTTCTTGTTGTGATTTTGATTCCCATAGTGAGAAATTATAAATTGGATTGATAAATGAGGAATTGAACACCTAATGATCCTTGTGGGATACATTTAGGTTGACTATACCGGTTATGGGACCACCCATGGGTTGTGCCATCATTCTGAACATGATATATTGTGATGATAATAATATATTTAATATGTTATGAAATAGATCCAATGGTAAATATAATGACATTTCAACTTGAATTATGAAAGGGAATTGATGTTAGTTGTGATTAGTTGTGACAAGACATAAAGGGTTGTTTGGAATATCATGAATGGGTTAAATGAATCAAAGTGAATATGTTAAATGATGTATGGTCATAAATGAGAATGTGTAAATGGGTAAGGCATGGAGATGATTTATGTATTGATTGAAACATGAATTTTTAATGTTTTGTGTATTGTTTGATTATAGTCCATTGAAATGGTTTATGTGATGAATGGTTAATAAAGCATGTGCACATGACTTGGTGGCATGTGGGGTATTAGACTGAGGATGCTCCCATGGGTCGTGTTGGACTGAGGCTCTAAACCCCACCCCTTGAATGTATGGGTTAGGGAGACATACTGATGCTCTAGGCCCCTAATGGATGCATTGTATGAGACTACTTGGACTGAGGCTCCAAGGCAGTGTGATGTAATCGATTGTGAAATGGTTTCCCCAATGAGATAGGAAACTTGGTTTATTTTCTTTAGGTTTAGTGGTTGACCAACATCAATCATTGTGTTATAAATGATTTGACTAACCCATGGATTAAATGATGTAAATGGTTTAAGTGAATGTTGTTAACTAATGGACCAGTTTATCTTTTATTTACCCCGTTGTTCTTTTAGTACATGCATACACTATCTATTCGACTGGATATTTTGTAGAAACCATTGGTGGTGACCTACTGAGTTGTAATCACACCCTGCATAGACCATCATTGGGTACTTGGGTAGACTTCATAGTTGCAGGTCAGTATAAGGGAAATGGCCTTATTCTAGAGGGTTGATTGGGCATGGGATGTGCATGGAGGAGGGGACCAGACTTGGTGTCAGAACCCATTTTGGGGATTCTTCAATTTTTCTTTATTTTGGGGTTTCCTTACACTTAGCACTGTATGACATGATGTGGCATACTTATTGTTTGGTTATGGGTTGGTACCCACTTTTGGGAAATGATTTCTAATGCACAGTTATTGTTCATTTATTATTGTTTATTGTTTTGTTTATTTTGTATTCTATCAGCTATGGATTACTCTTATAAATAGGGTATAGTATCTCTACATGACTTATTATACCCTCACCAAATGTCGATAGCCTCTGTAGTATGGGGAGGCGCACCTAAGGTCAAGTGGAGACCTGGCTCAGAGCACTAGTTTAGTGGCTTCCGGGTTGGGGATGTTAAAAATCGGTATCAAAGATTATTTCCCATGGTATTACTATTTGGGGATGGTAGACGGGAGGCTAGGTTGTGTCAGGTCATAGCAATGAGCTCATTCATGGGAGTATCTAACCCATGTATGAGGGAAAACCCAAGTACCCCAGGGTGGTATTGATTTTATTGATGTTTTTTATAGTTAAATGATATTTCACCATTGGGAGATGCACTTGTTGTGTGATGTGACATGCTTTAATCCATCAAAATAAAATATCTATCTTTACATAGATAACCCACGTATGAGGGAAAACCCATGTTCTTGATGTGTTTTCTTACAATATCTAACCCATGTATGAAGGAAAACCCAATACCCTTAGGGGTCTCACTGGGTATACAATGGTTTTACTGGTTTAGGTAGTAGCCTTGCCAACCCTATGAACCTTTCTTGAGGCCACTGAGTACCACCCAAATATCTATCCTTACATATATAATCCTCAATAATTCTCACTCCATGTTTCTTAATTTGAATCCCAATTCTCAAGAATATCCCTAAAAAAGATCTAAAAAATTTGAATTCTACTGAATTTCTCAAACCCGTAACAATGTAGTTTATTAAAAACTCTAAATCACGAGGTATCTCATCCCTAAGAACAATTCCAGATTATTTCCATGACATTAAATTTGAATGTCTAAATCCCATGACACCACTTGTCCTTGATTCTAACTAGTCCTAACTCTAATACACATATATCCTACCTAATCTAATTAGATTATCCTCTAATAACACTTAGACTTGCATTTCACATATAACATCCAATTTTCAAACAACATAGGTGACATTGAAGATGCTTTCTGAAACTCAATTATGCACATCATCATCTATCATCTCCTTCGTGGAATATTTTCATCAACAAAATCATTAGAACATGCTGATACCAATACTCAACCCACAACATGAGGCCTATACTATATGAAATCATATAACACAATATCTCCACCTATACTGTTCAACTGAACATATCCTTTATCGTCCAATGCACATGATAATGGTAATTACCACAATATAAGAATTAGTGAACTCAGTATGGATAATTATCTCTCTATCATATACTTCACTAAATTCATTTTCTCATGACCCATAATTGGTATTCCATAAATAACCACATTGATCAACACCCCCAGACACATGGGACACATGCCAAATGACTATTTTATGGTGATAACCATAGGATTGTTTATATCACTATACCTACGATAAAAATATTAAAAAATATTATCATTCTCTCTAGGATTTCCTCATTCAAACCTTACTCATATAATCCCAATATCTTTGAGATATTAGATGGGACTTTGGGTAATATGATATCAAACCACATTGAATATCCCTTGCTTGATTCGACTGATTCTTGGTCATCATCACAAAAAAGAGACATGCTCCAACCCATCACGGAACACAAAATTCACCCAAGAAACCAAATCATACTCATTACTATAGTATCCATCAATTGTCTCAAGTTTTTCATGAACTACCAGTGGTATACCATATTTCATCCTGTTGAGGGCATGGAATGCTTAGCCAATCCACCCATAATCCATCACTAATCAGTTGTACTCCACCATAGAGAATCCTCACTTCCATTTCCATACAAATCACCCAATTACCATCTCTAACTATTTATATGTCCACTTAAAAGTCTATAATGAATCAAAACACACCAACTCCTAGGTTAGTTTCACCAGGTCATACATATTATAGATGTTACTCTAACCACACTTGACTTTTCAAAAGCAACTTCCCACTAGAAATTGTTCATCAATACCAAGACACAAGGTTAAATCTGGTGACCCATCAACACCTCCTCACCCCATCATTATCTCAAATCACATGTTTACTCAATAATATCATAGTTATAACCCATTGGTATACCCTAGAATTTATTTCAAATATCATATAACTCTATTTTATATTTCCCACAATTCCTTACATGGGCGCCAAATTGTTATAGGTCAGGACAAGGTCAAGGGCCCCGTGCTAGAGGGTTGATTGGATATGGGATGTGAATGGAGGAGGGGTCTAGAATTGGTGTTAGAACCCATTTTTTTGATTCTTCAGTTTGTCTTTTATTTTGGGTTTTCCTTACAATTATCACTGTATGACATGACATGTCATACTTATTGTTTGGTTGTGGATTGGTACCCAATTTTGGGAAATGGTTGTTAATGCATGGTTATTATTCATTTATTATTTTTTATTATTTCCTTTTTTATATATTATATCTGATTTTACTTACTTTGATAAATAGGTTATATTCTCTCCACATGACTTATTAAATGCTCGCTTCTTGTTGATAGACTTTGGCGTATGGGGAGGCATGCCTGAGGTCATGTGGAGACTTGGTACAAAGCACCAATTTAGTTGTTTCTAGGTTGGGGAAGTTTCAGTAACTATACACCTATATAATTATATATATAAGTCTCAAAATCATCATATATAGTTTTACATCACGATCAAGGTATAATAATACAAAAAATATTCATGAAATAACTCATACTCTTACCCATGGTTAGAAATAGATCTAACCTATCATTTAATAAGAGTATAACATATAAATTTCCATATATTATTCCTAGACTAAAAATATTAGTCACATCCATTAACCCAAACCACAACTAAAAGTCACTCACTACAATCTTATCCCCAAAGGGAATACCCAAAATATAAGCTCGACCCATAGATCACACCTAAAAAAAGAAAATAACCTAGACTCTCTTGGGCCATACACTACCCCATAGGGTCCCCAAGAATCTATAATAAATATATAATCTTTCCCTAACACATGGATAATTCTCAAAGATCATGAGGTCTCTCATTAGATCTTTATACCCTTTACAACACTTCCCATACATGATGACCACATTCATCCTAATCAAAACTCACATGATCAACCAATAAACATTTAACTTTCAACATTATCTATGACCAAAGGGGATTTTATCAAGGTATCCATACTTATCTAACATTTCCATCTCACTTTATCAAAATACCCATGCTCAATAGATCCAATTCCATTACACTATAATCACCAAGAGACACTCATTATAATAAAGGAGGATGGAAATTCTATTTCATTACCCAAAAAATGTATAAAGTAAACCAGATTTCATAGCATAATAGACTAAGTCAATGTACAACATCATACCCCTCTAACTCAAGGAATTCCAAGGACCTATAGTTATTCTAATAGCCTTTCCCATACAATTCCCATGCCCTAAAATTGATTTAGTCATTTTACCAAGGTCAAGACTATCCAATAGGACACAAACTAACTCACTTGGGATAAAACCAATTAATATTTAATTTAGTCCACATACCAAGATCAACTCAGGGTCTCTTTTTAAAGTTAATATAACACCAACCATGGTAGTATAACTATAAGGCATCTATTAATTCCAACCCATGTACGACACACAAAAATTATTACAAAACACCTTATTCCCAACCTATCTCACATCATTAGAATCCTTAAACATATAAATATTTTCTAAACCCAAATCAAGTGATAAACATGAAATAAACTTGTATACATGTATATGAATATGTCTTAAAGGGACCACCAAACACCAAAAGGAGTTACCATCCCAAACCACACTCTCCCAACTTTTATCCAATCCAATACCAAGAATCAACATTTCCTCAAGCAACCAACTCAATGAAAAATCCATCATAAATTAATTATAAATATTTTTATTTTTTTCAATTCAAGCCATGGAGGCATAATCACTAATTTTCTATTGAGTTTACCCTATAGGAAAAAACTTGGATCAACGAATCACCATCATCCTAAGGAATGCTTCTAGAAAAACTATAATTAAAAGACCCATC
The DNA here is from genome assembly GCA_963277665.1 of Viscum album. Classification (NCBI taxonomy): domain Eukaryota; kingdom Viridiplantae; phylum Streptophyta; class Magnoliopsida; order Santalales; family Viscaceae; genus Viscum; species Viscum album. The sequence goes on along the minus strand of OY728146.1, from coordinate 1,250,190,078 downwards.
AAACGATACTCAATCGATTTCCAATTCCATCATTTGGTGTAAACCCAAGTAAAATAAACATGATTATTCACCAATAACAAAATGGTGAGAAATATCCACCACTACTACCTCTTAATATATCCCCAAGACACCACACCATGGAACCCCATCATATATGGATGATTCCACCACCCTATTATGTAACCAAAATCAAAATCCATGTTGGAACCTACAAAAATTATTGAAGTAAATATAAAGTTGATAAGGGAATAGGTATATTACCCATAAATGGTTCACCAAAACATCCCTCAATTGAACTATGATTGTAAGAAAAGGAAGGGGGGATCAAAGGGGAGAACAAAGCATGAGTAGGATGAAAACAATTCATTTTTATGAGCCTTGAATTAGATAATTAATGAAGGTTTCTAACCCTATAATTATGAGTGTAACACTAGTTAAAAAATGTATATCCCTATCAGGTACTTGATGACGTGATCGCACGCGTCATTGAATTTTTATGGGTTGCAGTCAGATTATATTTAATGATTTCCCAAACTTCACTTACTACTCAAGCATAGTATATCGATAGTCTGGGGTTGATCCCATAGGGACAAAGCTGGATCTTGGAGATCAATGGCTTGAAAAACTTTTGGTAGGAGTCCTTTCTAGGTTTCTTCAGTTTGGGAGTTACTAAATCTACAGTGTTTGATAGTTTATTGAAAATATTATAAAGGGGTCTCAATCAATTTCGAGTTTCTGTAAGAAGGATGATCTTAATTCTAATCATGGAAGGGTCCTAAAGTTTAGGCTGTGAAGCAAGTTCAAGTTGTTAGTTGACTTTGGTCTAGTAAATTAGCTTTACCTAAGAGGTAACTATTCCTTGATCAGGAGATAATGAAAACCTAGGTGCATTAATCTTGGAATCTATAGCATAAACTATCTTAGGCTAGTGGTCATAGCCTAATCTACTCTAACCAAGATAGGGTCCTTCACTTGAATATCCCATGGTTTGAGATGTTCAAATGAATTGGATAGACACTTATCATTTTTCTTGATTACTAATTCTCTAGGGTTACAAAAATTATAATTAAAGATTTATTATGAACTTAGATACATCTACTCTCGATCCATACCCCTGAGTAGTTTAGCCACTCATGGTAGGTTGTGATATATATGAATAAATAAAATCCATGCTTGATATGCTAAGAATGTTTGAATTTAAATAATTCACAACCAGGTAGTGTTTTAGATTCATGAACGAGATGACCATGCAATCAAATAAAAATCATAATTTAATAAAATACTTACATGTAATGAAAGTTGAAATGAATCTAACATGCGTTCGTTGGTAATTGAAGATGGGATACGGTAAGCGATGTAATGGAAATTAAAGGTGATGATGAAAAACACAATCCAAAGCTCTTAAATTAATGTAAAATATGAAAATGGAGAAGAAATTTTAAGTTTGAGAAGGAAGGGGTTGAAGGAAACTTGAGAGGAACAAAAATACAGAAAAGACACTACTCTGGAATCCTCTGAAAACTGCTATGGGGATATTGTATAAATAAGAAAAATGGGTCATGATGTCTAATATATTACACATCATTCAATGATTATCCAAGTATATATCCATGGTTTTTTCATCTGACGCATATCTTATGCGTATATTGCCCGAGTTATGAGGTTTGACTGCTTACACACCATGTACCAATGAATCACGATGTGTACTGGCCTTCCAGTTGTTCCTCTGGAGCGGATTTCTCATTCAATGGCTTTGACTGAGGTCACATCGTGTATTTTCCATTCATGACATGTACTTTCTTATTTCTATTCTCTCTTCACGACTTGGTTCATGACTTGGATCACGACTTTTTGGATGCTGTGAAATCCTATTACATGTTGTGTACTGATGGATCACGATGTGTAATAGGCGAATTCTACACTTTTTCTACATTTCTTCTTTTTAAACCATTTGAGTCCTCATTCCTAAAAAATCAAACACACACCAAGCACATTATCGAATAAAATAATTAAAATACTTAAGTAAATGGAAACTAAATTTATATATGAATTCAGCTTATCAAATTCCCCCACACCTAAACAATTTCTTATCCTCAAGAAAAAAGGTCTCAATAATGATTTTCAAAAGATAAGAAAATTTTAAAATAAGAAACATTCATTATGTCCAGAAAAATAAAACTAAGTGTAAGAAGAAAAAGTTAGTTTCTAGAATAATTCCTACATAAAATATCAGTCATGCCTCATAGATCAATTCTTTTAAACAAATTCTAATACTTTAATTATAATCATTTAACTGTTCCTTGAATTATATACCCATTTGTAATCTACCTTATAATTATTTTCTCTCATCACTCAGGTTAACATGAAATTGGAGTTATGATCATACTCTGAGTACATGATCCTAACCATAGGCTTGCATTGGTTCTATCATCTCCACTTGTAAAGAAAAAATACAAAATTAATAATGAGGGCTTCAACAATTAGGTTCTAATGACTATGAGGCTTTGGGTGGGTAGGTAAAAAATCAAAATCAGGCTCAAAAGGAGGGTAATATATGAAGTATAATTCATGAATGTCAAGATAAGTGTAAAACAATGCCTCCTCCCAGCTAATTAAGTCCACACTCTAGTATCTCCATTTGGATCGATATATATGTCAAGTAAGTACACAATGAGTATTCTGTTCCTTTCCTTTTTCTTTTGTATTTCTATTTTTTGAAAGTCATGTCTAGGACAAATCTCACATCCATCCCTAACCACATATGACCCTTCAAGGGATTCATCGATTTGAAAATGGTGATTTTTTACCTTCCTAGTACACAACCCATGTTTGTTTTTCTTTTATTTTTTATTTTTCAAAGGAACATAATAAAAGTGAAATGCTACAAAGTAAAGATGGATCAAAACTAAATAGTCTGATGAGTGCACCATACATCTCTGAAAATAGAAGCATCCTATGTGGTCTGAATTCCTCCCCCACACTTGTTCAAAAGTAAAGTCATGCATTATACAAAGATCAAGGTAGGAAAGGAAAATCGTCTTGGAATAGCTTCATCCTATAAGGCCATTCATGGAAAATAAGGTCTAACAGAAGAAAGATGTTAGGCGGTTCTTAGAAAATAGTGGCTCAACAAATATTTCCTTAATAATTTTAAAATTATGCTTTTTCATTCATATCCTCAATAATATTTCAATATAAGTTATAATAGGTTTACATGTCCTAGGTATCACTCAAGAAATATGCTCAAATACGAATATGTAATTGTAGGCTTAGAGTCCTCTCAGGTAATGAGAATAAAAAAGATAAATTGGAAATCAAAAAGGGTATAAAACTAAGCAGTATGTCAATTAACTATAATTTTAAAAATATTGAATTTGAATCAAATTTCTAAGATTATAAATCATTCTAAAGTTCTAAATAGACATAAAACATGAATTATTAACAATTCACAACTTAAATTTTTCTTTTATTTAAATGGGCATAATGTTTTTCAATTTTAAAGCATGCTTATAATTTCAAAAAATGTCTCATAGAAAAGTGATAATGAGAAAAAATTCAAGTTTATCAATAGTTAAAATCATGAGAAACTCCCCCGAACGTAGAAGGAGAGAGTGTCCATACTGTTGATGAAATTCTTGTGGGTGTGTTATATCAAGTAAAGAATTTAAAAATAGAAATTTGTACTATTTTGAAAAAAGAGGGAATTGAGATCTCCCTAGATAAAGGGATATGCCATGAGGGAATTTGGGATGTCTAAATGCTAATTTTGAGTCACCTTAAAAATGGGTTATATAACAAATCCTACACTAGATGAAACATTAGTCAACAGGTTGAAACATTAAGAATGCAGAAGAAAAGGTAGGTGTGAAGTATACTGAATAAGAATAATTGTTTATTAATTTTAGTAGATGTTTCTAATAAAGCTAAAAAAGGGACTCAAATGAAAATGAAAAAGACTTAAGCATGACAACTTAATCTAGAAAAATGATCAACTATGGGTTGCCTCTTATAAAGTGCTAACAAGACATCGCCATCCAGACGGATGGACCAAGATATCCTATAGTGGTTTCATAAGCTCTGGTGGTCCTCTTTCATTTCCATTTACTAGTTTCCGTGTCTTCCAGTTCACAGGATCTTTTGGTCAGGTTAATGATTTTAGGTGCAGTAGCGTGTGTGTGAATCAGATGAGGGAGGAATGGAATCATGGCTCATGGTGTTTGCTTCTGTGCATGGATTTCTATTTAAAGTTCCTAATGTTGACATGCGATTTCTATGATGTGTTGGATCACCCTTTGTTCTAGAACATATGGTAGTACTAGTCTATCAATAACTATAGAAGATGCAAATGACCTAGATATGGCTATATAAAAATATAAAATAAAGGAGAATCAAGAAAAAAATGATACAAAAATCAATCCATATATATATATATATATCAATAATCAGTACAAAAAAGGGCATATATAGATGAAAAAAAGAAATGATCATCCCTATCACAAAAGGTCCAAAGCCTAAAAATGAATCACAATGGACGACTAGGTGTCGGGACCAAAGATGTCCTCCATCATCAAGATGCCCATAGGTGGTGAAGGTACTGGGATATATAGAGCTATGTCCGGATCGATAGCAGTAGTAGGGGAAAGTGGATCAGCATTAGAGGGTGGAGTAGTAGTCCTTAATACATGGGATGGAGTGGGTGGTGGAGAGGTTCGAATCTGTAAAGAGGTTATGGGTCTGGAAACTAGGTCAATTAAAGGTACCTCTGTGGTGGTAGTGGTGGCTATCCCCTTATCCTACCGGGCCTACTCAGCTAAATACTCCTACTGGTCTATAAGGTCGGTAATATCAGCTAGTAGGTTGGGATGAGATGTAGGTGGTGTGGGAATGGTAGAAGATGAGGGGATTGAAAGGTTAGTGGTGGGGGAGTGGAGTACTCTGCAGGTTCGATGAATAGAAGATGAAGATGAGTGGAGATCTAGCGCATGTTCACCAGGATGCACTATTGGGTAGCCCAGATCTCTGAAAGGGTGGGATGGGTGGGTGGAGAAATGGTGGATGAGGTGATAATAGAGGTAGTAGGATGAATGGGTGGTATAGGTGGAGAGGTGGTGTGGGGATCAACTGGAGGGTTAGCTGCTGCATGTGGTGGGTCCTCCCCATGTGGTGTTTTCTCTTGTACGCCTGTTATCCAAAAGTAGATGTCATATTCCTTAACCAAAAGCTGCATATTGTGCAACATTACAAAATTTATGATCTCAATAGGTCCCAAGGAGGTGAGGGGCAGTGGTGGTTCGAACACTCTGGGGTACCTAGCTAGATGAATAATGAAAGAGACTCCCATCAAGGTGACATGAGTCTGCTGGGAATGTTCTTTATAATACTGAGAAAACTAGGCAACCATATTGATGTTTGGGCCTCCCATATATGTTGTGAGTATAATAACATGCATTTGGCTGATGCTTCCATGCGACTCATCCTTATAGAACAATCCATGTGTCATAGCGCGATGCAGAATTCATAAGGCTGGACCCCACAACTGGGTAGATTTCATGATGTGTGGGTCATGGTGCAACTGAGGATCTTAAGCAATCATCTCATAGAGACATTGGGAATCTTCTTGAGGTGGCTCTAGATGTAGACTCAGATAGACCTCTAAAATCACAAACTCAACAGTATAAATGTTGAGGTCAATGTTGAACTCAGTGAAAGAAAGCTCATGTGGCTGACCACCTAGGCAGAATATGAGGCTATCCATGGCCATCTCGAATGTCTCCAGTAACTCTAGAAACAACTCCCTATAGGTACCCTCATGATCCTCAAGAGTGTTTTCAATATGAAGCATCTTCAGGAAGTCAAGGATGGCATCACTGATGTTCGGCCTAGCTAGGATGGTCATGTCCAGGGTCTTGTTCATATGCATTGTCTTGGCCTACAATCTGATGAGATTTAACCCGTCATGAGGGTTGGTAAAGTAGATGATAGGGTTTAGGTGAAGGTTTTCATCACTGTAGGTGGATGTAGACATATACGAAGTAGGTGGTGCAACACGCGCTTCTTTAGGTGGTATAGAAGGTTCGACAGGCATGGCAGATGTGGTTAAATGGGGTCACTTTGATAGCAGTTGCTCGTTAGAGGCCAAATATGAATAAGAGGTGGGTTGGAGATGCTTGGTTTGTTCCATGGAAGAAGGGAGAGAGGTGAGTGGTTGGGTAGGTTAGGAGGGGAAAAGAGGTGGTCAGGTTCGGGGTTTTAGGCCAAGAGAGGGGGGGGGGGTGCGTGCACACTTACAATGAGAGGGGGAGGGTGTGAGTGGTGTGACAGGGGTGAAGGAGGGAGGTTTGGGGGTGGAAAGTTTTTAGAGAAGAAGTAGGAGGTGGTGGGAGGTGGAGTAGGGTGAGGTTTTGGGTTTGAGGTGTAAGTGGTCAGGAAGGGGGAATGAGGTGAGGGGTCGGGTGATGCAGGTCATGAATATAGTGTTCATGACCTATGTCATTTAAAAAATATACTCGAAGAATTACACGATGTGTAACAATAGTTCATGTCGTGTACTGGGGAATTAAATTGATTTTTGAAAAAGAGGTTACATGTTGTGTAATGGGATTACACAATGTGTACTTTGTATTTTTAGCTCATACTTTGTTCATTCTTTTCCTTTATCTCTTGGCCTACCCAAAACTCTCCAAAGGCTATCCTAATCTAACCTAGGATAAAATTTCCTATCCTGGGTTGCCTCCCAGTCATCACTTTCTTTTAACTCAAGATCTTGACACAATGTAGGCTCAATTGAATTTTAGGATGATGACACAACCCTATCTGAAAGGTTCTTGGAAAATTTTCAGTCTTTGACCATTCACTTTGAATGGTGGTCCATCTTCTCTCTGAATTTCAATGGTCTTGAAAGGAAAGACTTGAATGACTTAAAAAGGGCCTGACCATCAGGATTTCAACTTACCAGGGAAGAATTTTAATATTGAGTTGAACAACAGGACCTTATCCCCTAGTACAAAGACATTCCTATAAATGCATTGATCATGCCATTTTTTTGTTTTTTCTTTATAGATCCTAGAATTATCATAGAAATCACTTATGATCTCTTCTAATTAGGATAACTATAGCATCCTAGATTCTTCAGCCTTCTCAGAATCTAAATTCAGTTTCTTAATCACCCAAAACGAGCGATGCTCCAACTCAACTGGTAGATAACACGACTTCCCATAAACCAGTCTAAACGGTGTTGTGCCTATGGGTATCTTATATACAGTACGATATGCCCATATTTCATCATCCATTTTGAGACTCCAATCACTCCGATTTGTCTTCACAGTATTTTCCAAAATTTTCTTTACCTCCCCGTTGGATATTTCTACTTTCCCACTTGTTTGTGGGTGGTAGGGAGTTCCTGTATTATATTTGATTCCATACTTCTCTATAAATCCTCTCACATCTTGGTTTGTGAAATTTGTTCCTCGATCGCTAATGATTAATATCAAGAATCCAAATCTTGCTAACACATTCTTTTTTAGAATGTTAATGAACACTTTTTCTATTTCATGTGAGGTTGCTTTAGATTCCACCCATTTTGAGACATAGCTAACACCAACCATAATGTAGGATTTTTCATATGAAGTGGGAAATGGTCCCATGAATTCTATGCCTCAAACATCAAAGATTTATACTTCCATGATGAGATTATGTGGAATCTCATTCATTTTTCCAATGTTTCTAATCCGTTGGTATTTGTAACATATTTGACATAATTCCCTCGTGTCTTGGTGTAGTGTGGGCCATTAAAGTACACTTTGTTGAATTTTGGATACTATATTCTTGGGTCCATGATGTCAATAGGATGGTAACATATGAAACATTTCAATTACATTATGGGTATGGGGATGCAACATCGAAGCAATCCGTCAACACAACATTTGAACAATAGTGGATCATCCTAGTAGTAATTCTTGGATTCTGAAAAAAATATTTTTCTATTTTGGTATGAAATGTCTTGATGTAAAAATATTTTGGCCAAATAATTGGAAATATCAGAGAACCATGGTTGAACCTTGATGCTAAAAAGGGTTTCATATGGAAAGTCTACTTCAATGTCAACCTCCTCATATTTTTTAATGATCAGTAGAGGAGGTATGGATAAATGATCCAAAATCATATTCTCTATTCCCTTAGTATCCTTGATCACGATATCAAATTCCTATAGTAGGATGATCCACCATATTAGCCTCATCTTGGCATACTTCTTGTTCATCAGGTATCTTAAGGCATTATGATCGGTGTGAACAATCACCTTAGAAAGAACTAGATAGGATCATAATTTTTCAAAGGCATACACAACTGCTAAAAGTTTCTTCTCTGTAGCTGTGTAGTTTACTTGTTCCTTATTCAGCGTATGGCTGGTGTAGTAAATATGAAAAAACAAATGACCAATTATTTTTCCTAGAACTGCACCGATAGAAAGGTCTCTTGCATCACACATTAGCTCAAATTACTTATCCTAGTTGGGTGAAATAATGACTGGGGATGCTATCAGACTTCCCTTCAAAGTATTGAAAGATTTCCTACATTCCTCAATAAATTAAAAAGAAACATCTTTTGACAATTGATGTGTCAATGGATGGGAAACTTTTTTGAAGTCTTTGACGAATCTCCTATAAAATCTAGTATAGCCTAAAAATCCTCTTATTCCTTTTGCAGTTGAAGGTTATGATAAATCCTTGATGACTTTGATCTTGGATGGATCAACCTCTATGCTTTCCTTGGAGATTTTATAACCAAGGACTATTCTTCCTTGGACCATAAAATGACATTTCTCCCAATTTAGGACCAGGAATTTGTCTTCAAAATGATGGAGGACTAATTCTAAATTACTTAAATAGAACTCAAATTATCTTCCATAGACTGAAAATTCATCCATGAAGATTTCTATTAATTCCTCAACTATGTCATGGAAAATATGCGTCATGCATATTTGAAATTTTTCTTAAACATTACACATTTCGAATGAAATTTTCCTATAGGAAAAAGTACCAAATGAGCATTTGAATGTGATCTTAGGGTATTCGGTGGGTTTGACTGTAATTTGGTTGTATCCTAAATATGCATCTAGAAAATAGTAGAATTGATGCCATGAAAGTCATTCTAACATCTAATCCATGAATGGTAAATTAAAATTATCCTTCTTTGTTGTTATATTTAGGAATTTGTAATCTACATAGACTCTCCATATAGTGATGGTGTGTGTTGAAATAAATTCATTTTCATCAGTTCTCTCTACTATGAGTCCTACATTCTTAGGCACAACTTTTAGGGGGCACACCCATTCACTATCTGATATCGAAAATATTATTCCAGCATCCAAGATTTTCAACACTTCCTTTTTGATGACTCCCTTTATAGATGGTGTGATCCGCCTTTGAAGTTGTCATTTTGGATTTTCATCTTCTTCGAGTATAATCTTATGAGTTCATTCAATATGATTTATTCCTTTGATATCTTCCACTCCCCAGGAAATTTATTGCTTATGTATCTTCAAAACTTCAACCATTTTTTCTTCCTATTCCTAAGATATTTCAAAGTTGATAATTACTAGCAGTGCATATGAATCTCCTAAGTATGAGTATTTTAGAGTACTAGTTAGAGGTTTTATTTCCATCTTAGGTGGTTGAATGATAGAGGGAATGAATGGTGGAAATTTGTCCTTTGCGAGAGTTTCAATGAAGCTTACTTCCTCAAAATCGTACTCTTATTCCTTCTCTGAGAGTGACTCTTCACATTCTTCTTAAATGGCCATGTAATCATCTTCATTTTGGGTGAGATATATTTCATTACAATCCACATCATCATCTTATTGTTGGTAAAATTTGACCAGGTTGAACACTACACGTTCTTCTCCAACTCGAAATATCAGACATCCTTGATTCACATTAATCAAATCCTTTCCTATTTCTAGGAATTTCCTTCCAAGTATAATGGGGATTTCATATTATTCATCCATTTCTAGAATTAGGAAGTCTGCTGGAAAGATGATATTTTTTGATTTTAACTAAAACATCTTTGAGAATTCCCCTGGGGTACTTTACTAATTGGTCAGAAATTTTCAGTGATACTATAGTTGTTTTCAGTTCTTATATCCCGAGATTATGGAAAAAACTCATTAACATTAAATTGATTCTTGCTCTAAGGTCACACAGAGCTCTTCTAAACTTACATTATCCAATAACACAGGGAATTGAAAAACTTCTGAGATCTCTCATTTTTATGGGATTTTATACTATACAATAGAATAATACTCTTAATTTAACGAGATTACCCAAATATATTCTATTTTTCTTTTTTTTGGATAGTAAATCTTTGATAAATTTTTAATACACTAGAATCTGGGCAATGTATTCTGCAAATGGTATGTCAATGTTCAGTTGTTTGAAAATTTCTAGGATCGTATCGTATTTTGCCTCTTTTCTTCCTTGTATATCTCTTTTTGGGAAAGGAAGAGGTGTATTGTATGGTGGTGGGGAAACATAAACAGGTTCCTTTGGTTTCTTAAGAGTTTGGCCACTTTCAGCTGGTGAAACTTCTTGAGGTTTTTCTGGTGTAGTCTTATCAACTTCACTATATTCTATTGGTTTTTTCTTATGCTTTTCATGTTTCCTTTCATCTCTTCTGCTTGGTTTTTGAAATTATAATATCTTCCCACTTATTATCACTACCAACTTGGCTTCCTCCCTTGGGTACATCTTGGTATTACCAGGTAGGGTACCTGGTAGTCTATCAGAAAAAGTATTCAAGATTTGACCAATTTAAACTTCAAGATTTCGCAAAGTAGATATTTTGTTTTTCATTTCCATTTCATGAGTGGTCATTCTATGATCTTCCTTTTGAAAAAGGTATCCATGAGGTTCTCTAGGTTACTTTGGGGAGCATGTTGTTACTGAGGTCTAGGCTGGGTGGTTTGGAATTGCTATTGGGGTCTTTATGGGAAGGGTTGTTGTTGAATCTATTGATGAGGTATTGAAACTAGATTTATAGGTGGATACCCTAGTGGTATTTGATTTACAAAGGGTTCTTGACCACTTTGCTGTTGAAAATATCCTTGGTTGTTCAGTGGCTATTGTTGATCAGGCCTCTGCTGGTATAATTGTTGCTGCTATTAAAAAAGAGGATTCTGTTGATTGTAATTAGTATAATTAAAATCTTGGGCTTCTGACTCCTCAAATACTTATTTGAAGTCTTGGTAAATATGCAGGACACCATACATCTTACATTATTGTATCTTCATTATGGGGGTAGGAGGGGGTTGTGCAGCAGGTATCTATAATGATTCTAGCTTTTTATGAGTGCTTCGAATTTCACTGCTAATCTAGTGTTCTCATCCACCTGGTGGATACCAAACCAATGTGGTCTATGATCACTTTTACATAGGTTGTAATTCTGTGAAACTTCATCAAGAATTTCTCTCTCGACTTCTGGGGTTTTAAACATTAATCCTCTATCAGCTGCAACATCGACGATAGTTTATGCGGCTGGATGGAGTCCTTCGTAGAATGTCTGAAACTGGATCCACATGTCTAAACCATGGTGTGGACACTTCCTCTTTATCTCCTTGAATTGGTTCCACGCTTCCCATACTTATTCTCAGTTAGTATGAGAAAAGTTCTAAATGTCATTCCAGAGCTTCCAAGTCCAGATCGGTGGAGATTATTTATCCAAAAACTTCTTGGAAAGGTCATCCCAGGTCATGATTGACTCAGGGGCTTTGAATTTTTAGCTAGTCCTTAGCTCGGTCTCTTATGGAGAATGGGAATACATGGAGTTTGATTTCATCCAAAGAAACTTCCTAGTTTTGAAAGGTATAACAAACTTCTAAGAAGTTGGAGATATGCTCACAAGGATCTTTGATCTGAAGGTCACTAAATTTCCCCATGTTCTGGATCATGTGAATGAGCCCTAGCTTGATCTCAAAGGTATGATCTTGAATGTGGGGACAAACAATTCTTGGTGTGGCACCATGGCTTAATGACAATCCAAAATTCATGATGGTCCTCACTTGATGCATCAGTTTCTCTCCCAATGTAATCTAATGAGGGTTTGGTGGGTTGGGTCCCATTGGGTTATTGGTGTCAACCATCATAGAATAATAGCATGTAGAAAGATACCTTTCTATCTTAGGATTGAAGTCCAATGGTTCATTTGTCTCTAGGATTTTTGAACTAGTCGAAGGACCTTGGTACATGCACTATACCACAAAGGTTTGTCGTACAATAATATTTAATTAAATAAAGAAATAATTGGGGGTTAGGAAAAGGTAATCTCAGGTCTTGTTTTACAGAGGGTTAAAATCAAAGCATTGATTCCCTAGCAACAGTTTGAAAATTTGATGCACCCACATGTGTCGTTGAATTAGTACGACCTACAATAAAATTATATTTAATTATTTCCCAAAATTCACTTACTACGCAAGCATAGTATAACAATAGTCTAGGGTTAATCCCATGGGGAGAAAGCTAGATCTTGGAGATAAATGGCTTGAGAACCTTTGGGTAGGATTCCTTTCTAGGTTGCTTCAGTTTGGGAGTTACTAAATCTATGGTGGATTATAGTTTCTTAAAAAAATTACAGAGGGGTCAGGATCAATTTCAAGTACCTATAAGAAGTATTATCTTAATTATAATATTGGAATGGTCCTTAATTTTAGGCTGTGAAGAAATTGAAAGTCGTTAGATGACTTTGGTAAAGTAAACTAGCTCTACATAGGAGGAAACTATTCCCTGATTGGGAGATAATGAAAACCTAGGTGCATTAATCTTGAATTATATGGAAAAAAGTATCTTAGGATAGTGGCTGTAGCCTAATCTACTATAACCTAGATAGGGTCCTTCACTTGAATATCTCGTGGTCATGGATGTTCAAATGAGTTGGATAGAAACTTATCATTTATCCTGATTAATAATTTATTAGGGTTACCAAAATTAGAATTAAATATTTATTATGAACTCAGATACATCTACTCTCGATCCCTCCCCTTGAGTGGTTTAGCCACTCATGGTAGGTTATGTTGTAGATGAATAAATAAAATCCATTTTTGACATGCTGATAATGTTCAAATTTAAATAATTCACAATCAAGAAATGGTTTAGATTCATGAATGAGATGAGCATGCAATCAAATAAAAATCACAACTTAATAAAATACTTACTTGTAATGAAAGAAGAATGGAATCTAACATGTGCCCACCAGTAATTGAAGATGAGCGATGGTAAGCGATGCAATAGAAATCGTAGGAGATTATGAAAAACAAAATCCATGGATCTTGAATTAAATTAAAATATGAAAACAGTGAATAAATTTAAGTTTGAGATGGAAGGGGTTGAAGGAAACTCAAGAGGAACAAAAATACAAAAAAAGACTCTGCTCTTGAATCCTCTAAAAACCACTATGGGGATCCTGTATAAATAATAAAAATGGGTCATGACAGGTAATATATTACAAGTCGTGTAATGCAGATCCATGTATATCTACATGGTATTTTCATAATATGCATATATCATGTGTATCTCACCTGAGTTATGAGTTTTGACTGCTTACACGTCATGTACCGATGAATCACGATGTGTACTGACCTTCCAGTTGTTTCTTTGGAGCGGATTTCTCATTCAATAGTTCTGATTGAGGTCACATATTTTACTATCCATTCACAATGTGTACTTGCGTATTTATATTCTCTCTTCACGACTTGGATCATGACTTTCCGGATGCCGTGAAATCCTATTACATGTTTTGGGTGATGATTCAAGATGTGTAATAGGTGAATTCTGCACTTTTTCTGCATTTCTTCCTTTGAAACCCCATGAAGCCTCATTCCTGTAAAATCAAGCACACACAAATCACATTATCGAATAAAGAAATTAAAATCCTTAAGTAAATAGAAGAAAAATGCAAATATGAATTCAACTTATCAACTGGTTAGAGACAAATGGATACTTAGTGTCCCTTTATCACTTCCTAGATTCTAGGGATTTCATAGAGTACCTGATGTACATTGACTTGGTACCTAATGGGTTAACCTCTTATTATAGAAGACCTCAAATACCTTAGATCATTGATTGATTCCCCAGAGAACCTCTTGGACACCTAAACTCATATAAAAATACCCATATAGATGTCACAGAACTCCAATTCCTAATCCAAATATCAATTATAAAAATGCTTCTTGAACTGGATCTTGAATTTCAATTTCCCCTAAATTTCACCAACCTATAATGAAAACAATCATTGTTTTTTTTCATTCCAATCACTGATTATAAAATTATACCAGTTAAAAAATATTCTAATTTTACCAAATAAAAATCATCTAAAATTTATTTTACATTGATACTTTTTATTTTTTTTATTTTTATTGATATTAGGGAGATGATATATTCAAATAATTACATATTAATATATTCATTGGGGATAATATTCTCAAAATAAATCATATTATTTTAAGTTAATTAAGGTAAATATCTATCTCCTTTATTAATTTCCTTTTTAGGGATGCTCTTATTCCCATATGATTGGAAATAATTGCACAATGAAGCTCATCAATAGAAAATATCTCAGGATATCTATACTTTTTAGCTGATATATTTACATGAAACTAAAAGGGGACATTTATAATTAGTTGTTTCACCAATATAGAATCTTCTATATTATCTTTATATTCTAATATGGTGATGATAATCTTGTTAACTATAGTAAATAGTTTAATGATAGAATCATCTTCTTGAATTCTCATATCATTGAATAAACTTTTGAAAAGTTTATGAATTTATTCTATCTCTTTTTTATATTATTCATAAATAATATATTGTTTTTGTTAAATATCCTTGGTATTTTTTATTTCCCAATAATTTTTAACTCTTTCTCTAATAATGTGAACGAAATGAAATTCCATGGCATCTTATCACTCTTATCATTCTTCATATCAGATAAGGATAATGAAACAATTTCATTTGGTTCTACAATGCCATGATGAGTAGGCCTAATATCATAATGCCAAAAGTATATATGACAATATAATATTAATTCTATTAAAATATAGAATCCAATTACATCAAAATTTTAAATTCCTTTTTTGATAATTCTTTCTGATGATCCATTGAAATCATCATAAAATATCGTTAAGAGAGAACCCTACTATGATACCAATTTTTTGGATTAGAGTAATGTATGATCAAAATATAGATTGAGAGGGGTCAATTTGTGTAAAAAACTTTTACTTTTTAAAATATTTCCACTCTCATGATTTTTCTATAGAAATCTCTCAACTCACTTTATAATGAATGTAAATAGAGAACATAAAATATTGAACATGGGAGATCACCAATATGGATAACTATATCCCCATTATATGGGGGTTGTTATCCCCCCAAAAAATATTTATTATTAGAAAGATAGAGTTATGTGAAAGGATACATCCTTGTACCTGATACTGTACTAGAACTAAGAATTCCCAACATGTTCAAAATTTTTATAAAAACAACAATAAAAGAAACTATTAAAAAATGAACCCCCAATAATGTATGATACTCCAATTTACTAGATGAATATAATCATATTACCCATCTTCGTTACTCTCATATTTAATTTCCTTTCTCATTGAATTATAGCAACACAGATCTCCCAAATTATTAGTTACCTCATTTTCATTTTATTAAAAATCCTAGCATTGTAAAAGTTGATATTTTTAAAATTTTAAATTTGGAAACTCCCATAAAAACATGCATTGTAATATCACTATTGGAAGCATGAAAAATATTAATTATAAAACCCTACAACTATGTGCCTATGAATAATAAAAAAATCATCCTTTTTGAATCCTCATAATTATAGGACGATGTTTTTAATATCATCTCAACCTTCACATTTCATTGTCTTCAAAACTCATTTTCTGCCTTCATTTAATCTTTTAAAATTTCTATATCTTTTTCCTTGGTTTCATGATCATATGCATAAATTCCATTTGTGTAATTTTATTGATCATAGTGATATTTTCCATTATAATATAAATGTATAAAATAATGGCTAATTTCATGAATTAATGACCATGCATTAAAATATTTTATTCGTGATGAACATAATTGATCCATCATATTAAATCACACTTCATGTGAGAAAAAAATATTATATTCTCACAAGTCCACTTAAATGATCAAATATGTCCTTTAAAAACACATGATACTCTTATAAATCCTAAAAATTAATCTTATTTAAGTTATGAAGCATTATAATTTATCTAACATATCATCAATTTTTTCATACATATACTATAAGTTATTCTTATATAAATTATTTTAGATGTTATGTATCCTTGTAAAACAAAATGGTATTCTTATGTATGAGTAGGTTACTAATATTTATCTCAATAATTTTTGAATTTATAATTCAGTGATACATTTCATATTTTCTTCCCCATATTTCATTTTACTCTATAATACTACATATTCAATGAAAAAGCATATTTACTCTTGCGTATAGGCTTTGGATAACTATTTATTTCTCATATGAACTAAAAGCTTCTTCAAAACTCACTTAAAAACATAATAAATAATTTATAAACATGATTACCCATATAAAATGTAATTATTACCAATCTCATTTATTAACAACAAATAAAACATTCTCATCCATGAGAGCATTACTACTAAAATAATAAACCCTTTTGTTTTATCTATTAGTTGGGAAAGAACTATATTTAACAATAATTTGAGTTAAATTTATAATTTCTATAATCAAATTGTTATTTAAGTTGAAAATAATATCAGTTATATATTATATAACTATTGTATTTTTTAGTGGGGAAAAAATTGTTTTATTTATCTAATTAATTAGCATAACAATATTCACCTCTACACCTAATACTATTATGATCCTCCATTAATTTATATCATAATGCTAAAAGTTAGATATAGGAACCTAATACCATTAAGGTAACTAATACTCTTCATACCTTATAGATGATAATACATGGTAACTTTTCATTATTACGACCTAAAAAATTAAATGGAAAAGGTCTTAATGAGTTCTCACAATGGAAGAAAACTAGAACATCAAAAAATTTATGGTTTCAATTGATCACAAAATTTTCTATATTCATCCATTGTATTTTCTAAATTTATTCTAGTTTTTTATGATTATTTTATAGATATTAATAAATTTACTATATGGTTCTATGTTTTTAAAAAATCATGTTTTGAATCCTAATATTTCATCTAAAATTATAAATTTTATTTCCCATTAATGTATAACACTTATACAATTGAAAATATTTGTTTTTACTATATGGTTCTATGTTTTGTCATGTATCCAAATAAATAGTTAAATTATAATATTCAATACACAAATATATGCATCATATGAAAAATTTATATGAAAATATTCCATGTAATGAATTAAAACTAGAAGAAACCAATATCCCAGTCAATATTACCTATACAAAAATAATTCTAAAACCCTTTCTTATTTAGATAGGGTGTAAGTTTCTACATTAGTGGTAATTCCATCTAAAACTATTATTATCCATATATAATTAAACCTGAGTAATTTAAAAAACCAATAAAATTTTTAATTAAAATATTCATGAATAATTATAACAATTGATCACTATGGAATTATCACAAAAAACATTATTGTTTTTTATTGAACCAAATTAATCCCAATAAAATACTAAGAAATAAACATATTAAATAAAATCTATAATAATTTGATGATGTAATTTAGTTAAATTTAATTAAATAATATTAATATTTTAATCATAAATAATGAATACTAATATTAAGGGAAAATAAATAAATTATAAATAAATGTATTTATTAAGATATTTAAAAAACCTTATGTAATGATTTAATATTAAAAAAATATACATTTATAAAATTTAATGGTACAATACTATTTTTATTTTTCTAAAGTTTTAAATTATTAAATATTTCTTTCAATGATTTAAAATAACACAATACCACAAAATTTCAAATAATTGTATCTCTATAATAGTGTTTATAACTTCCCCTTATATCACACATTATCATATCATATAAAACATTCTATAATAAAACACTTTACCATTTTGATACCATTGATTTCAAATGTTTATAGAAATGTCATATATTTAACATTGCAATATTTTTATATAACTATCAAATAATATCAAGACAATATAAGTTTATATTTTAACATGTTTAATAATATCACTATATCATTAAAAAATATATGATAATATGTTTTCATCCATGATACCACATGAAATATATGAAATAATATATTTTATTTCTACATTATAATTTATGATCCATCTAATATAATTTATTCACATCAATCAAAAATCATACTACACCCAAGATATCCACATACATATACCCGTGGTATCATGTTCTTTATAAGGAAGTGTTGTTTACAAAAAAGTATATAATTTTTTAAATCAATTTTTAGATTATATGTTACACCAAACATGTGTTTTTATGAAATTATACATGCCAAAAATATAATATAAATGAATCTAAAAGTCAATATCAATGAGAATTATGTATTGAAAATAAATTAGTTATTTAGAAATGAGTAACGCACCTCATATCATGTTGTTATTTTCAATTAGAAATAATCATAAGAGTGGTCAATAGGAAATTATTAATGAGACATTTCCTGAATAGTTGATTTACCATCTATGTAATATTTGAACTATGTTATTACAATTTACTTATTGAAGATATTAATTCATCACCCCTAACATTAAATGTGTTGGAACAATGAAAAATACTATTTATATAAACCCCATTCATTAAATGGTGTATCCACAAACAACTAATTAATTTCATCACACTCTATTAACATTTTGATACTAATTAATTTCAAATGTTATATGTTAAAATGTATAAATGTAATACATCTCTCAATAATTTAAATGTTTTAACATTGAAGAAACTCATTGAATTCATGTAATTACATGATGTGATTTTAAAACAAAAAATATATATGTGGAAAATGAAAGATATGATCAAAGAAATGATAATTCAATATAAATTATAAGAATATTTCGATATATAACACAAGAAACAATATGTTATATACCATTATATGTGGCATTAACTTTAGTACATATAACTTTTAGATATAAGGATAAAATAATAATATAAGTAGTTATGAATTTAATTTATTTTGTTATATCTATTCCACTTCTGATAATCTCATGGGAGTTATAGTTACTTTACTTAGATTTTTTATTATTTAGAATTATCAAAAAACCCAAACATAGTATTAAATACAATTTATAGTAAAATTTATTTAATATTGAATTGAATAATTATAGAGAAAAAAGTATAATAAATATTGATAAATATATATTTTACCCTACTATATAGATTAAATCAATTTAATTGGTTTAGTTCATCAACCATATAATAAATTATATAATATATTTTCATATAATATTTGTAAAATAAAACATTCCATTAAAACAAAGCATTAAGAAATAATTATTTTATTATCCCTTAAATAATGATATAATTTAAAAAAATATTTTTTAGTATAAATAATAGACAATGAAGTCGACCTGTAATATTTGATGAATTATGGTATGAATAGATGAATTTTGATTCTATTCCCTTAGCACTCTATGATTTATTCATAAAATATTACTATTTATACACTTATCAAATTTTATGATTAAAATTTTTAGTATATAAACAATACATATTTTAGGAATTTTTGTTGGATTATCTAAGAGAGCCATATAATAAAAATCACATGGATAATTTAATATTACATTTTATAAAAAACATATTTTTACATTTATGATATGTAAATTAACATTCAAATTGTGTATAAATATATTAATTTGGGATTTATAAATCATAAAAAGAACTTATTCCTCATAAAATATGAACTTTTCATGATTTGATAACATTAAATGTTTATGATATGTAAATATAATAATGTTTTATATTTTTTTATTTGTATCATATATTAAATATATTTCAAAGGTTACACTTAATTTTCACATATTTGTAGTCTATAAAAATGATTTTTCAGAAAATATGAGTGACTAATGTATATATAAAATATGATTTTTTATCTTTTAATAAAATTAAGTGTTCAATTATTCGCTATAGAGTATTCTAGATCTAAAATAATTGTTATTTTTGTTTAAAATTAATACAATGAATATAAAATAGTTTCACACTCTATATTTACCATCAATTATTTATTTTTAAATATCACCACATTATGTTGAGTGGGAACTATATATATATATGGATTAATCAAAAATAAAAAATCCCAACAAATCATCTATGCATTATAAACAAATTCAAAATTTAAATTTCAAAATATACCACCCAGAAAACTAATTCCCAATTCATGATTTCAATATGCCACTATGTTTAACACATAATCCTAGGATTGCATGATACAAGAATTATTATTAGTTAATTTTTACCTAAAGTATTCCACCACCATATTAGTCTTAATTAAAACCATTGTAACCACCATCTCTAACCACTAAAATAATCCCATGGAATAGAAACATCCAAATTCACTAAACCAAGGCATAACATCGAACATAGAACTAGAAATCACAAAGGAATGCTTGAGAAAAAATCTAGACTATCATGAAAACTATAATGAGACACACTAGAGGGTGAAAAGACCCAATAAAAATATATCTTTATTTTACATTATTTACATATATTAAACATTACATATCACAAGTAATTTCAAAATCCCAAGAACAAATGGTTTAGTATCTTTGAGGAATAGAAAAATAAACATGTTATTTCACAATACTATTGAATCTTGATTCATAATTATGCTACACAAGACTCCCATATACACATCCCATAAGTTATCCTCAGTTTATAAATTGCACAATGGAAACTTATGATAGGGGTGATCTCAAATGCATTGTAAAGAAAAAACTCATCAACTTGTCCTCAAATAGTTAGATCATTATCATATGAGAAAACATGTATTGAGGAGAACTATCTTATTTAATGATCATATAACTATATGAGTTTTCTATAATTCATGTTAGAAGGGTATTTAATAAAAAATGATCAAACATACTATAAAAAGCTAGATTTTTTTTAAAATAATACTATGTTTGATTTTGTGTACCACACATAATACCTAGCTTTAAACAAACAAAGATATACTATTAACATATTATTATATGATAATTATAAGCTAGACATTGGATTGGAGGGTATAAAAAAGAGTATATGTATTATGAAATATAACCCACAATCCTTTTTTTGAATTTCTTAAAAGCCACTTTTTAGATAAGTGGGAACCATACAGAAAATTCCCCCTTAACAACCACACATACTTGTGATAAGAAACACACAACCAAGTTTTGAAATTCAATATTAAAATTAAAAAACATCCAACATCAACCTTGAGCCACGCACCGAAGTCACATGCCCATCTCAATCCATGAATTGAATTCCACCTGCATCACCCGGTCACATCGCCTGCTTTCTGGCATCATCAGAGTTGGTAAACCACCATCATTGTCTCCATCACCGTCCATCGCTGATGGGTTTGACGACCAGAACAATAAAAAAAACTAGTAGAACCCTTCCACCTTTCGACCTCGTTTTCATTGACATTCCCCGACACTGTTGTCATGTTTTAACCAATAACTCCAATGTATACAGCAAAAAATCATCATAACAAATATCCCATACTTACAAACCAATGCCGATGAATGATTCTCCCTCCCAAAGCTGAACACCGCTCAACCGAACCTCCCAAAACCTCTTCTAAGACCCAAAAACTAGACCGACTGGGAAGGGAGCACAGGACCAGGATGTCAGAGCAGGGTTGAAAGGGTGTGAGCCTCGACAGGGGACTAAAACCACAAAATCCCCTTCAAAGAAACAAACCAGAAACAAGGATTCGAGATAGAGATATAAAGAGATATATATAGAGAGAAAACAACAACCAAAAATCACCTTAAAGAACATATTATGAAATATATATAGGGGTATTTTCCATGATACAAATGTAATGATTAATTATTTGGATATAAGAACTTAATTTCAAATAAAATCACATAAGATCAAAAGAGATATTGTTCAAAATACAAATTTATGTTTGTAATATATATTTTTTAAAGTAAATTAAGTTAATCACAATTAAAAAATGATTTTAATGAAATTAATAGGTCATATATTTAAAAAATAAATTAAAATTAATTTTATAGTTGTTACTAGCTACGGAATTAATATAAAATAATTTCATACTTCAAAAATACAATTTCTTCAAATATTGTTTAGTTTCATTTTTTATTGGATAATATGATTAATTAATAGCACTTTTAGAATGAGTATTTGATAAAATAGACATAATTTAGAAAATAATCATGTAAAAATTATCTTTTGATAAATTTTTTGGTTTTTTTAAAAAAGGTTTATTTTTGGGTGAATAATAAAAAATACCAATTATTTGAAAAAAATCATTATATATTATATTTTCATCAAATAAATTTCCATGTTACATTAGATTTTGGATTTTTTTAAATCAAATAAGTTTCATCTTGTTAAGTTTAATCATATTTATTCTCTAGGAATCAATATTATACTTTATTTTTGTATAAAATCAGTTTTTATGTTAAAATAGTTATTTTTTCTAAAATTTATTTTTCATCACGTGTCGAGCACTTATATATAAATTATCAGTTACCACTTATAGAAATTAAATCATTGAAAATGGATTCCATATTTTGAATCAGCATATTTACAATATGTAGTAAGGCCTATTTAGGTGTTAATGACAATGAATAGTTACTATGGTAACATTTTATCACCACGGTAAGGGTTAAAATGCGTTAACATTATTTTAAAATATATGATAAGGTCTAAAAATGAATCATTAACTTTAATTTATTTCATTGTATGGGTGTATTTTGACTAGTATCTTCTAAGCTTATAAAATAAGGAATTTTGGTTCCACATGACTTTTATCACCACCTTTATATTATTTTAAGTAAAGGATAGTTAAATAATGTCACTATATTTCTTTGAATATATCTAATATATTTCCGCCCGAATAAAAATAATCCATGAAGGGTTTTAAAAGGATATTTTTAATGTGAATTATTTTTTATAGTATTAATATTTTTTTAATTTTTAATGATGGTATAATTATCTAGAAATATTATACAACACCGATGCATTTCTTGTCAACGAAATAGAAAAAACAGGTAATTTTTTTTAAAAACATGAAACATAATATGTTTTGGGTGAATTATGGATTTCAATAATATCATGTATAATTATAAATTATAAGTGATGGTGACTATATGAACTTTCAAATTCAATTTTTATCTTGATTCCTCTGATATCAAGATATGTTTATAGTCATGAAATTTACTTTAAATGATATTTAATATTAAAATTTATTTATAAATAATAATAAAATAAAAAAAATACTATCTTAACACAAATGGATAGGAAAATTTCTGGCCTTTAATGAAATTTCCATGTATTTAACACTTTTAATTTTTTAGTATTACATTCATGACACTTAAAAATTGATTTTTTTGAAATTCCCATTGATTTTTCCTAATAAAGGGACTCAATTAAAAATTTCAAAAACAAAAATAATGTTTTATTTTATCTTAGAAATATCCCAAAATATCTCTTCAAATATCCATTATAATATCCAAAATCCCATAGAGTGACCACAAACCACTCCTTCAATGGAATATTTCTCAATCTAAAGTAGGATGTCAAAAGAGGAGGTATAAGTCTTAACCAATTTATTTTTATGCTTATTTTTTATTATACATCCTTTAAAATTACTATAGGAATTATTTTATAATAACATAAGTATCAAAAATATGATAAAATATTATTATGTTCTTGGTAAAGACATTTTACACCTCTTTTTCAAATATTGGGGAAATGAAAACATCTTTCGTGTATATGTATGGATACCCAACTCCACGAAGTGATGTGTTTTATTTTTCCCCCTATAATATATGTATGGTTATTATGATACATTTAATGAATATATATGATATTCATTAAATAATTATGACTCTGGAAAGATATTTTATTCCATCAATTGGAAAATGATAATACTTCTCCTACATAAGTGTGGAATACCACATCCATGAAGTAATGTGATTATTTTTTTCATTTACATATTTAATATATGGTTATAAAATTTAATTAAATATATTTTTTAATTATATCATGATTAATATTCTATAGATAATGGACCCATGACCCCTTTGACCATGGTCAACCTAACAAAGTTATTTTGGGATTATGAACCGAAAGATCTTATAACATTTAACCTGAGAATAATTGATTTAGTAAAAATTTAAGAAATGATAATAAATGAAATAAAATGGATTATTATAAGGGAGAAAAAATGATTTTTTTTAAGAAATTAAAAAATAGTATAATTTATTTTAAAGGTGTGAAAGAATGCATGTGGTGTTCCAAACTCATTATAAGTGATTTTCATTTAAACCATAATTAAAATGTTGCACTATTTTCTCTCAGAATTTTTTTATTCCATATCCAAATTTATTAAAATTTTTCAAGAATGTTTTAATATACTAAAGTGTCACGTCCTGTCCCTCAGGGCCCATTCCGTGACTCCCCCAAGCCTACCTCTCGAAGGCTAGGGGTTGGCGACTAGCACCGGGAATCAAACTACAAGTGGGAGGCATTTTCCTGAGTACCTGAACACACGTACATATAACCACGTACCAAGAAAACTAGAAAAGATAACATGCATGCTACTAAAAAACCATTGAGTAAAAAGTATAAGCTATAGGCCAAATAGGACAGAATACAAACCCAACAAGATACAACTGAAAAACAGGAAAGTACAGAAGATCTATGAAAATCCATCCGTTGAAATCCCCACTGGATGGGTAAGTATAGAGTAACTGCCGAAATCCATAGAAGTATTCCCCACCTTCTTGATCTCACTGGGCACCATTGAGTCCAAGGCCACTAAGTCCTCCATCAAAGAAACGATTGTCTGCACTAGACACAAAACGTGCGGGCGAAGCCCGTGCAGGGGTGAGTAACAAAATACTCAGTAGGGACCCAAAACCACAAAGTAAAGACCACAAAGAAATACAAAAATAAAACCACAAAGTATGATCACAGAGAAAGAAAGCTCACACAGGTATAATCTAGAGTATAGAAATCAAAACCATCAGTTGTAACACTGGACACCTTGGGATGCTGGGGTATTCCTCCCTAATGAGTACCATGGGTATGTTGGGTCACAGAAAGCCGCTCCCCACCATGGGCCTGAAAGGTCACACAAAGTCACTTCCCACTAGACTTGGAATACTATGGTACTCATCCCTGATGAGTACCATGTGTATGATGGATCACACTGAGTCACTCCCCACCGTGGGCCTGCCGGGTCACACAGAACTGCTTCCCACTTTGGCCATCGTACTGAGGTACTCCTTCCCGATTAGTATTGTGGGTCAGCCGGGTCACACAGAGCTGCTTCCCACCATGGATCTGCTGGTTCACACAGAGCCTCTTCCCACTAGTCCATCACAGCTGATCCACACAGGGTCGTTTTTCAACAGTCTTCGAGTCCCAGTCAGTTGTAGGATCTCTGTACGTAGTGCACTTGATTCTAGGAAAAAACTATCCTAAATCCATTTTTCGTATTCCAACTTCCATGAAATCCTCCTTAGATAATTCCAAAAGAACCGTCTCTCCATGAGGATTCCAACGCTGCAAACGTCTCCTCAATCAGATGTTCGATATGAGAGATATTGGCATTTTAGTAAATGTGGGCCGGTTGTCTCTGGGCTTGGTCTGACCCGGTCGGACCAACCCAACCAACCCGGCCTGGGGGCCCCACATGCCCTGACCCAGTTTGATCGATCTGACCTGACCTAGTTTGGGTCTTGGCTGGCCTGGCCGCTAGGCCAGGCCCATTGGGCCTTACTGGTTCTAGCCCGGTTCGGCTGAGGGTCTAGCCTGCCGGGTCGCCCAACGACCCGGTTCCATCCATCCCAGCCCACAAACAGCGGGCTGGTTTGTTCCCAAACCGGGATTCCCAATGGCCCGATGTTATTCCGCCAACCCATCCCTCAATAGTGGTTCATCTTAATCCAGCCTAGGCCACTCAGCAATTCAGTTCGTGTCCTGCCCACCCAGCTTGCCCGACAGGCTAGTCCCCTCCAGCCCTGACACCCAGTGGGGCATTCAGAAAAGCTGAAAAAACTTATTTCCCACATGTGGTCCCACTTAACCACATTCTAGAAGGTCTCTATGGCCCGTGAGGCACGAGTCTCCCCCACCGACATGGTCGGGTGCCCGCGTCCTGTCTGCCAGCCACCGGCCCACTTCCAGTGGCTTCAGCTGTAACACTACGACCCGAGCCGACCACTGCACCTCCCTCGGCGTGTCGTCGTGGAACGCCGCCACCCGCTCGCAGCCACCACCTCCGGTGCATCGGCAGTGCCTTCCGCGGACCATCAGGTCCACTCTGGTGGTCCTCTTCTCATGCTGTCTGCGCCTCTGGCTTCCATGGGATGCCACCTTCCTTAGGAAGGCCTCAAAACCCCCTTGTTTCCATTCCAAAGGTGCGACCATGAATAAAGAACAAAGGTGGAGGGGCTTTCACCTTGTTCGTGTCATCCCGTACCCTATGCGCTAGAGTTTAAAATAAGGGGGGGGGGGAGTTCAAGATCATAACAATAAGGTAACCCCGATACAAACCCCGAGTATAAGTACCCTCCTATAAGAACAAGCGATCCAATGATCAACCTGTTCATGGGTTGATCTGAATTCATTGTTTTTGGAATGAATAACGAGGAAAATCAAAAAAAAAAATAACCCCTACCTAGAGAAGGTTCATAATTGGTGTCGATCCATTCTAAGCTGTTAGCATTCGTCGACCTCCGGTCCTAGATCCTTTCTCCAAGGCATCGTCGCCACTTTCTGATCCACCAACATTCTTCATTGGAGAGAAGATCCTTCACCATAGATTTTTTAGATAAATTATCAGGCCTCCAACTATTTTCTTCAACCCATTATCTAAATAAAAGAGAAATGTGTTGAATCATTTCTATTACACTGCGTCATCACATCGTTACACTTCATTTAATGATTCGTGACACTGCACACTTACGAGCCTCATTAATGGGGTTCGTCATCACCTCTTCGCCGCACTGCAGTGATGGAACACCACCTCTCAATGGTGAGGAGATGAAAAATAAAATAACTTTTTAATTTATTTTATTTCTCTTCCAAAAGGTCTGAAAATTATCTTTTCCAATTGATACTCGCTGGTTGAAGTTAGGGCCTTTCTAGGCAAATCTCGACATTCTGAGTTCAATGGTGCCCTCAATTTTTTTTAATCCGAGAACCAGTTTAAAAGTTAGTAAAACCCACTCACACATTTATATAAATATGATTCACCACTCAAGAGTTATAAGAATTTTAAAAATAAAATAATTTTATTTAATTATTTTTTTTATGGTTATTCCATTTTTTGGTTTTCTCACTGGAGGCCTGCATCGACTAAAATTAAGTTTCACCTAGGGTAAAACTGCCATCTTGAATGCAATGGTGCCCTCATATTTCTAATCAGGGCACCCATTTAAGAGTTATTCCAATTCTTTAGAAAAAACTATCATGCCTGCTATTTAATACTCAACATTTTTTGATGGATCATTCTTGGAACTCCATGCCTTGAAATTGCACGCCGTATTAGTGTATGGTCTCGAAATAATTCCATATAATTAAAAAAAATTACATGGAATATTTGGGAAATTACATTACCCCCACCATTAGGGCTTCATATCCCTATAATCTAAAACAAGTCTAAACAAACGAATGGGGGTATTGACCACAAATTTGAGTCCCCCACTCCCAAGTGCTCTCATAGATATTCCTATGATGCCACTGAATGCGTACCAGAGGAATCGACCTCCTATAAAGGACCTGCTCCTATTGATCCTCTATCTCCATCAGGAATTCTGCAAACATCACCCCATCGTCAATGTCCAGCTCACCCTAGTCGATGACGTGTGATGGATCATGCATGTACCTATTTAGCTACGATACGTGGAAGACTTCATGCACATTTTCTAACTACAGTGGTAGAGCTAAGCGACACTCCACCTCACCCACTCTACACAATATTAGGAAAGGTCCAATGGACTTTAGAGATAACTTACCACCCCAAAAAAATCTCTGTATCCCTCATCAAGGAGATACTCATAGAGATACGTGGTCCCCCTTATCGAACTCCAAGGGTCTCCGTCACCTATCAGTATAGGACTTATATCGGCTCTGTGCAGTCTTAATCCTTTCTCGGATGACCTATACCTTCTCAGTGGTAGCCTATACAATCTATGGTCCCATGAGTGCTAACTCCCCTAGGTTTGTCCGGCATAATGGTGACCTTTATGGTCATCTGTACAATGCCTCAAATAGTGCCATACCGATGGTGGAGTGGTAGTTGTTGTTGTATGCAAACTCCACCAGTGGTAGGTGGTCCTCCCAACTGCGACCAAAATCAAGGATGTAAGCATGAAGAATATCCTCCAAGGTCTGTATGGTGCACTCCATCTGACCATCAGTTTGTGGGTGAAAGGCTATACTCAAGCATAGCTGAGTCCCAAATGTCTCCTACAATCCCTTCCACAACTTGGATATAAGGTGTGTATCATGATCTGAGACTATCGTATATGGGAATCCATAGAGTTAAACTATCTCCTGCATGTAGAGGTGTCCCAATCCCTCTATTGAACCCTGCTCTCGAATGGATAAGAAGTGGGCTGACTTGGTGAGTTAGACTATGATCACCCAAATGGTATTGTTCTCCTGGACGTTTTTGGTAAGCTCTTCATAAAGTCCATCAATATTCCATCCCACTTACACTCCGGTACCTCAAGGGTTTGTTTCAAGCTTACTAAAACCTGGTGCTCAACCTTCATTTGCTGATAAATAAGGCCTCTCGATACAAACTTTTCCACTACCTTCTTCATCCCCGACCAATAGTATTGAAGTTAGAGGTCCTGGTACATATTTTCCACACCTAGATGTACCTCAAAATGGGATGTATGGAACTCCCTTAACACCTCCTCCCAAAATTTCACTGGTATTATGGTATGTCCTCTGAAAAGGATAACGTTCACCCTACCTTTCAAATGTCCATTAGAGGTATGCCCTATGGAAATCTAGGTGCATGTTGTCTCAAAGATGGCATATCCTAGTTGCGCCTCCCCGACATGTTGTAAGAGTGGGGGGGGGGGGGAACCACCATCGACTGATGAAAAGATGTCTAATCTATATCCAAGAACGATATTTGAAGCAAGAAAAACTTCTCTAAGGCCTCATTTAGTAGCTATGAACTAGGTCTCCTGCTGAGATAATCCTCTACCATGTTCCCCACACTAAGAGTATAGACCACTTTAAGGTCATAGTCTTGCAAGAACTCCATCCATTGTCCCTATCTTAACTATTGAAAATCCTATAGGAACCTTTCCATCCATGTGAAAGGATACCCCTTTTAACTGATCGATGTTCCCATAGACCCTTTGGTAGTGGGTAGTCATTCTCCCCATCCACTTGGTTAAAATTCCGCTAATCCACACATAACCTAGAACACTGGATTTTACTAAGACCATCCTCTGAAATTTCCACACCTATGACCCCTTCTCATGAATCTCTATGAAAGCCATATGATATACTGATGCTAATATCAGTGCCATATCGGGGTGTAGAATGATGTTGAAGTCCATCTCCCTATCTGGAGGTAATCCTAGAAACATCTTTTGAAAGGACATTCCCACACTCGGCCACTACAGTTGGGAATTGAAAACTAAAAACATCCACTTCCATGATGGTAAGGCTGGGTAAATCAAGAGTGATTGGCTACACCCTCCTATGCATGAGTTTATCCCATACTACCCAGATTTCTTTTTTCATCGATAAAGGAAAACCCTATTCCAACGCTGTAGATATACCTTATCCTTTTGCCTAAAATTTTTAATATGATCATGAACTATGGAGGATCAGTCCATACCCAAACTAATGTCGCAAGGCCTCGAAACTGCCTCCAAGAGGTTTAAACCAAAAGTCTCACCTCAAGGGTCAGATCACACCATCGGTATAAGTGTGATTATCGAGTCTCCTCCCATAGGTATCTCTAGATGTAAGGATAAAGTCAACAGTTTAACTAGAAAATCTAGGTCTTGAACAAGATTGATGACAAGAAGGAATGATTATCACTTGTGTCTATTAGTACGATATCTAGGAGTAGACACAGACTGTACCTTGAATCATTCATGGAGCCCTTGGGTCATATTCCTTTACTACATGCAGTTACTCCCTTCCCCTATCCTCTAGATCCATGATCCTAGTGTGAACCACATTGGGTTAGTGGTTGTAACATGTCAAAATGTATACACCCTCCTACTGCTCTCCTAGCTCCTCTGCCACTTCTGCTGCCCTACAGATTAATTTGTCCCTGTCACTTCCTCTTTCCTAGTGAACCATTCACCATTTCACTATCAGTATGATAGGCTGGAAAATATTTAGCGAGATTTCCCCTACCAAATTTTGAAAATAATTACCTGTTATTAGGCCGACTGGACTCACCCCATGAGCCCTGAGCTGTAGATCCCCTATCTTGTGACCTCTTCTCAAAATGTCTCACATGTCCAAGTCTCTGAGACTAACGTTAGCTGCCTGCTTTCCCATTGCTGACATCCATTGGTTGTATCTTCTCATCCAAAGGACTTCCAAACACAAAGGTTTTATATATCAACCTAGCATAAGTAGGAATGTGACAAGGAATAGTGCTGGCTCGAATGTCCCTAAACACACTTTAATCGGAGGTCTGAGACCTGAATCACTGGTTGTATCATATTAATTGAGTACCTGGAAAATTCGGTACACCTCGATGAATAACCATACACTATCATGTCATCCTGACGAAGCTGTAGAAGCTCTTGGGCATGCATAACCCTTATCTTTTATGGAAAGATCCCTTTATCTGGGAAAGGTTCTAAGGCTATGACCATAGAATAGTCACCTCATCGTAATATTAGGTAATATAAACCCCACCATCTCCCTAATAATCCATATAGAAGGCTCACTGCTAGGACCATCATCTGATCCAATGGTGTCCTAAATAGGCAGAAAACTTGGTCAACACATTAAGCCGGTCCTTAACTACCTGTGATTCAGCCTTTCCTCGAAACCTAAGGGGTCTCTGTCACTGAAACTCATGAAGTGCGCTCATCCCGCACATCTCATCCATTGGTACTACGAGTACCAAGTGGTACTCCACAGGTGATGGTATAGATGGTACACCACCTGGTGGTTCTGTCTCTAGTATGAACCCCTATAACCATATCATCACCCCCACAGATCACCCTTGTGATCATATGGTGGAATTCTGGCTGGTTTTCTATGTGGAAGCATCTTGAAACAAAACAAGATGTACCATGATCAATAGAGTATACCTGGTGAGCTGAATCTAACTTAGAAAGATCATGAGACAACATTCAAAGACTCATGAAACTAGTGTTTTCATCTACCAAGTCAGAAAGCAGACTTCAGGGTCCCAGTGTATGGATACATTGACCACTGTACCAACACTGGACTCCCTATCCTGAAAGCTAAACTTGAAACACTTAACACTGTTTCCCTATAAAAAATGTACAGAATCTTAGTTCTTTTGGTAGAATCGACCACCCTTTGATACCACTTTTTCACGACCCGTCCCCCGGGGCCCGTGTCGTGACTCCCCCAAGCCCGCCTTCCGAAGTCTAGGGGTTGACGACTAACACCAAAGGCATCAAATTGCAAGTGGAAGGATTTTTCCTGAGTACCTAAACCCACACCCATACAACCACGTCCCAAGAAAACTGTAAAAGAGAACATGTATGCTAATAAATAAACACTAAGTAAAAAAGTAAAATCTGTAGGTCAAATGGACCAGAATAAAAAACCAAACAAGAGACAACTAAAAAATAAAAAATTACATAAGATCTATGAAAATACATCTGTTGAAATATCCACTAGATGGGTAAGTATAGAGTAAATTTCGAAATCCAAAGAAGTATGCCCTGCCTACTTGATCTCATTGGGAACCACCAGGTCCTATGTCACCAAGTCCTCCATCAAGGAGGTGGTCGTCTGTACCAGACACAACACGTGCGGGCGAAGCCCGTGCATGGGTGAGTAAAAAATAATCAGTAGGGACCCCAAAACAAAAGTTAAATACCACAAAGCAATCCAAAAATAAAACCATGAAGCATGATCATGAAGCAAGATAGCTCACATATGTATAATCTAGAGTATAGAAAGCAAAAACACCAGTCGTAATACTAAACACCTTAGACTGCTGGGGTACTCTTCCCTGATGAGTACCATGGGTATACTGGGTCACACTGAGCCTCTCCCCACTGTGGGCCTATCGGGTTACACAGATCCACTTCCCACTAAACTTGGACTGCTGTGGTATTCATCCCTAATGAGTACCATGGCATGCTGGGTCACACATAGCTCCTCCCCACCGTGGGCCTGCAGAGTCAAACAAAGCCGCTTACCACTTTGGCCATCATACTGAGGTATTCCTTCCCAACAAGTATTGTGGGTTAGCCAGTTCACACAGAGTCACTCTCCACTATGGACCTCCAGTTCACACAAATCCACTTCTTATGAGGCCATCATAGTTGATCAACAGGATCGCTTGTCAGAAGTCTTCAGGTCTCAGTCAGTCATAGGATCTCTGCATGTAGTGCACTTGATTTTGGGAGAAACCACTCCTCAAGCCATTCGTAATATTAAAACTCCTATTAAATCATACTTAGTGTATTCCAAAATATCCACCTTTACACGAGGGTTCCAATACTACAAACAGATCGTCAATTAGATGACCAATTTTAGAGATATTGGTGTTTTAGTAAACGAGGGCCGATTGTGTTCAGGCCCGGTCCGATCTAGTTGGACTGACCTAACCAACCCAGCCTGGGGGCCCTGCATGCCTCGACCTAGTTCGAATGATCTGAGCTGACCCAATTTGGGTATGGACCGGCCTGATCTGGCCTGGATGCTGGGCAAGGCCCATTGGGGATTACTGGACCCGGCTCGGTTCGGCTAGGGGTCCAGCCCGCCGGGTCGCCCAGCGACCTAGTTCCATCCAGACCGACCCACAACTGGTTGGCTGATTTGTTCCCAGCCTGGGCTACCCAATGGCCCAGTGTTATTCCACCGGACCAAACTACAATAGTGGGCCTACTTCATCCATCCCAGGCCTCTCAGCGGCCCGGTTCGTGCCCCGCCGACCCAACCTGCTCGGTGAGCCGGTCCCCTACAGTCTGGATGCCTAGCAGGGCATCAGGTTCTTATGCGCCGTGGCCAGAAAAGTCATTTGTGCTTGTTTCCCACACGCGGTCCACGTGGCATAGGCTACCCCCACCGACATATCCAGGTGGCCGCGTCCTGTCCTCCAGCCGCCAGCCCACGGTCGGTGACTCCTGCCACAATGCCGCGACACCTCCCTCAACACGTCGTCATGGCGCACCGCCACCCACCCGTGGTTGCCGCTGCGGGCCACCACCAGTGCGCTGGAAGCACCTTCTGTGGACCACGTGGTCTGCTTTGGTGGTCTTTTCCTTTTTCCATCTATGCCTCTGGCTTCCATGGGATGCCACCTTCCCTTTTAAGGTCTTAAAACCTTTATGATTCCATTTTGAAGGTGCATCCATGAAAAATGCACAAAGGTAGAGGGGCTCGGGCCTTGTTCACGTTGGCCCACACCCTTTTCATTAGAGTTTAAAACAAGGGGGGTGTTCAAGATTATAACAACATGGTAACCCTGATGCAAACCCCAAGTATAAGAACCCTCCCACAAGAATAAGCAATCCTTGGATCAACCTCTTTGTGGGTTCATATGAATTCGTTGTTTTTAGAATGAAGAACGGGGAAACTCAAAACAAAAATAACCCATACCTGGAGAAGGTTCGTCATCAGTGTCGATCCGTTCAAATCCATTGGTGTTCATCAACCTCTAGTCCTGAATCCTTCCTCCAAGGCATCATCACCACTTTTTGATTCCCCAACATTCTTCGTTGGAGAGAAGATCCTTTTCCATAGATTTGTCCGAGAAATTCTCAAGCCTCCAACTATTTTCTCCAACCCGTTATCTAATTAAAATAGAAATGTGTCACAAAATTTCTGTTATGCTACGTTGTTGCATCGTTATGCTTCATTTAATGATTTGTTATACTACACAATTACGAACCTCATTAATGGGGTTCATTTTTGCCTCATCATTGTACCACAATGTTGGGGGGCCACTGCTCAATGGTGAGGAGAAGAAAAATAAAATAACTTTTTAATTTATTTTATTTCTCTTCCTAAAGTTTTGAAAATTATCTTTTCCAGTCGACCCTCACCGGTTGAATTTTGTTCATTTATAGGTGAATCCCGATGTTATGAGTTCAATGGTGCCCTCATATTTTTTTTTATCTGAGCACTGGTTTAAAAGTTAGAAAAACCCGCTTGCACATTTATTTAAATGAACCTTTAAAATAGTTCAAAAATTAACTTTCACCCTCGACTCACGCCGGTTGAGTTTAAGCTCCATACAAGGGAAACATGCTCTCATGAGCTTGACGGTACTCTCATATTTCCAATCTGAGTTACCATTTATGAGTTATAAGGATTTAATAATAAAATAATTGTTACTTAATTATTTTATTTTCGGCCAAAAACTAACTTCCACTATTGGCTTGCACCGGGAAATGTTAGGACATTCCTAATGAAAGCATACCCCCATGAGCTAAATGGTGGTCTCATAATTTCAATTTGACTCACAGTTCATGAGTTATAATCATTTGAAAACTAAAATAATTTTATTTACAGTTATGCCATTTTTGGGTTTTCTCACTGGAGTCCTATGCCAACTAAACTTAAGTCGCTCTTAGGGAAACCTGCCATCCTGAATGAAACGGTTCCCTTGGATTTCTGATTTGGGAACCCATTTAATTTTTATTCAAATTCTTCAATAAAATCGCTAATGTGCACTATTTAAGACTTAACATTTTTTGATAGATCATTCTAGGCACTCTGGACCTCAGAATCACATGCAGTCTTAGTGCCCAGTCTCGAAATAATGCTATATAATTAAAAAACAATTTACATGGAATTTCCATGAAATTACATAAAATTATTTTTTAAATTCATTTTAAACTATTTATTCAATTCTTTACAGTGTTTTTAAATGGAATCTTATCAACATTTTCTATACTGGTCACTTTTGACTATTTTCACCAAAGTTCAAAAGAATGATTTTATATATATATAACTTAAAAAATATTTTTCCACTATCATTAAAATTATTATTTAAGAATATTAATCATAATGTTTTAAGATATTTTCATAGAATATTCTTTTTCCTGTTTTTTTGGGAATTTTTCATTTTATAAATGTTTAGAAATTATTTTTATCCTAATTTTTACATGAAGCCCGAATGTGCTTATGCATATTTGTCAAACTAAACATAATATCAGATTTTATTATAGAAATTCATGATTCCATATATTTTATGTATTTTATGACCCTTTTTAAATGTTTATGATGATGTGTGAGCACTATATCACTCTTTAAATCATATGGTAATGGTTTTGATCTCTAGATTATTTTGTTGGAATTAGCAGAGCATGTTAGTCAATTTTTAAGTGTTATTATATGGGTTTTATAAATATGATTTACCAAGTAACCTTCAGAAAATTTATATTCTTTCAAATATGTTTTAATGAGAATATTTTAATTTCATAGGGTATAAAAAGTGGTTTATGTTTCCATAAAATTTATGATCCATTTTTTCACGGCCCAACCTACCAAGGCCTCACCTGGGTTAATAGTTAGCTATGTGTTACACCCCAATCACACCTATAGTAGTCCATGGGATATATAATAGAACCAATAAGTGAAAAAAATAATTGAATACCTTACCCTAAATATCCTACCCTCAAAAAATACACCAAACTTTCATGTGGTCCATAATAATATAGGATATAAAAGTCTAACTAGAAAGTGAAAATATGCATGTTTATCTCTCAAGTGATTGGTAAAATGGGTCCAAAATGGCACAACATCTCTAGTATTAACTCTACCTACTCCTAAGTACAACTATCTTCACCAATCTCTATGTACCCAGTACCAATTCTAAATGGTCAACAATTTGTATTCCATCTGCATAGAGAAAACATGCGTGGGATTGGGGCCTGTGTAGGGGTGAGTATAAAAATGCTCTGTAGGATGCCAAAAATGGAAATAGTGCCATAGTTCATCACACAAGGAGGACCAAACTATATGACCACCCAATTCAAGTTAAGGGAACTTATCCTAGGAAAGGTGATCACAAAAAAAACCCTGATCTTCAAAGGCCACCCTTTCTAGAGAGGTGACTAGAGACAATTCATAAAAATCACTCAACCAAACTATGAGGACATACCTAATAAGACATGTGAATTAGGAAAAAAGAATCCATACCCAATTTTCACCATAGATGATCAACTCAACCAGTACAAGAAAGTGATCCACCGCACAATGCCATCGGTGCACCCAAACAAAAATTTGATGAGATACCTAGACAATGATTGTACACTTTTAAATGATCTAAAATATCAATAAAATAAGCACCAATGATTCAAAATGTTAATAACTAGAACTATCTTCCTGCCATCATTCTCTAAAAAAGGTCATGTACTACACCGAGATCAACTAGGTACCCAATATACAGTTTCTAGTGCTTTTGACACATAGAAGAGGTGTCCATGAATTCGAATAAATGAAGTAATATAGTAACTTATAAACTAAAGGAAAGGAAATCCATTTAAATGTAGTACAATATGAGAAGAAATAATCCTATATGCTCTCAAGGGTTGAAGGATAATGACCATTATAAGAGAAACCATGGCCAAAACTTGGTCCTCTCTAGAAGAGAACTAAGAGGGAATGAACAAAAACACTACACACTCCTAAAAACTATGTGATTATGATCCATACATGTAAGTAACCATTGTCACCAAAAAACATGTATAAATAAATTCATAATGGGACACCTGCACCTCACCAATACATGTAACATGGGAAAGGGAGTAACAACCCTAGACACTAGTCTATTTCTCCTAAATAATAGCTACTAAGATAATCCAACACTATAACCATGTCAAGGATCCTATTACACACTGATGTATGAGATTAGTTATGAAGAGAACCATCATATTCCATAAATAACCACCCATGATACATGATAGGGAGATCCAAGAGAACAATTCCCAGCATAGAGGACACAAAAACTACATGGTTGGGTGTTCTATCTTTATCAACAGAGAAGACTACCCCCATTGACCTAGGACATAAGATCAAGGAATGTATCCACCTCTAGATACTATGTTGTAACCATTACCTAGGTGTTGTACCTAATGTTCTAGTGAAGTGAAACATTGGGAAAGTTTCCCAATGCTATTTTATTACCTTTGATCACATATCAAGATGCAATATGAGAGTGAGTGAGTGAGTGAATATTGACCATTGAACAAATACTATCCATACAGGTCATGATGACTGAGGTTTGAGTGTCAAAATCCTCTGTCATTTTAATTTAAGAAGCATGAAACAATACATACTCTGTATTTTATGGGGATAATGAGGTTTCCTCTATTTTTCACATGTTTGATAGAGACCAATCAAACCAAACTATACTGAAGAGGGGATGACTCATGACTAGCCAAACACTAACACCGATGACCCTTCACCCTATGAGGAAACCATAACACCCATCATATTCATAAGGGATAATAAACATTGAGTACCCTTTAGTATTTCTAGAAAAGATTACCAAACCCCCATGAGAAGTCCAAAACCCTCACACCTACAATGCTCTATCATCAGCATCCTTTCATCATATCTACGAGATTATGGGCCACAACAAGCATCAAAACATATCACCAAAAACCATACATTATGATGATGAACCGACCATAATGTTCTATGTTTTAAGGTACTCAGAATGGATGAACCAATTTTCCAAAACTACCTTTATGGAGATAAGATACACAAATCCTAGTAAAAAGGATAACATAAGGCATGCAATCATACTACACGGTGTCTCCACCAAAATCCTACCTCTGGTAATGTCCTAAGATAATCCTTGGGTATAAATATATAGTATAGGGGGCGTTCCTATAGTACCAAAGGAGTGGGGGTTCGTGGGTAACTGGTAGTATATCACTCCCTATACCATGTTGTTTCACACATCTTGGCATGTACAACTACCCACCCATGTGTCACACCCATGTTTCTAGACATGTATATGGATGGACCCAATGTTGTGTTTCTTAGGGTTTCTATCAGTGTGTACATCATATCTATCCAATATATATAACTCATAAATGACCTGAGATGAACAATAGAGGTACATAATGTGTGTTTTTGAGACCACCTACCGCGTAGTTCAAAATTCCAATTGAAAATCTTCTGCAATATTCCCAAGTCTACACAAAACATCTTGATTAGAATCTGGGTTAAAGTGAAAATGAAAAATAGTTTTTGCATCATCCAAAAAAAGGTAAGAACACCAATTGGATCTTAAAGACGTGGAATATAGAATAATGATTTCTACCTCTTTGAAGTGCACCCGAGGTTCACAAATGATTGTTTATGATTCTAGATTCTTGTTCATTGCATCCAAATCAAAATTATGACCATGAAGGATTAAATATATCTACCTTTATTAGTACCTTAATCTCTTGGCATGACCAAATTTGAAGGTGGAGAGGAGAGCACATGTATATAGGTGAAACTGTGGGGATTATGTTTAATTAAAATACCTTATTAAAGAAAGGAATACTCGATAAAAGGCCCTGTCCCCCCTCATAGAACCTTAATAGAGATTATATATCACCTAGGCAAAACACCCCATTATAGAACCAATTGCAAAGTCAGAATTCCAATCCAATGCATTCTTTAGGATATATTAATGATTGAACATATATAATATACATATTATTTATTAAATTAATACAAAATACTTTTAATACAATGACTAAAACAAAATCTTACCAAACATCTTCCCTAGGGTAAACACCACATTTCGAAGTTAATGGAACCATTAATGATTTTTTAGGTCATTTGACAGGAAAAAATTACCTATTTACACTTATAAAAGGCCCGTGGTTATGAAACTCCTAACTGCACAATGAAATTCACATAGTAAAACATAGACCAATACATTCTCCCCACTATAATTATTTTTATCCTTTAAAAGTAAATTCCATAGTGACTCTCCATGAATCCACCATGATAACCTCATGTGAAAGATAATCACATTTCTGCTTGAGCTCATCTAGCCTTTGAAGTCATTGTACATGGGGATCCTGAATTGATCCCACTCAGAAACACATCTCATACTAAAATTATTATCAATGATTCTTCAACAAAGATTTTGTTTCCTCTATCACCAATCAACCTCAACCCATAACGGGGGAATGTTTTAACCCACACCCAACATGCCTTGCACATAATGACCAAGGATTACCACTCGATGGCTTTCAGCATCCTAAGGTGGGGCCTCTCAATGATCCCAGCATGCTATAACACCATGAAGTAATTATATCTATCACATATGGTTTTTTAAGGAAATATTTTTCGGTGTCACACTCCCCACATTAGAAAGGTGGTAACTCACATAGTGATATTCAAGGAAAAATAAAATTAACCAACATCCCCTCTCAGGCACCTCATCAAGGAAGCCACTCCACACCTCTATTATTCCACTCTGATAGAGAGTATCTAGGATTACTTACATCAACAAAAACTATTTTGAGGCACCTGGGTAACATAAAACCCCTCATACCAACATCATGAGTGGCTAAAAAGTTTCCAAAAGTACACCAATGTCTTTAACTAGGTCTTCACTCACTGTATAAGAACTGATAAGTTAACTCTAAAACTCAAGGTCAAAACCCAATTGATTCTAAATTCCTATAAATGATCCTAAAAATCAACTAATCACACCAAAATTGGCAAGTAGGATTTCAAGAAACTCTACCAAAATAGACACCACTCCAGCAAAGGGGAATGAAATTAAGATGAATTTTGGATAATCAGCTTGATACTTGGGTCTTCTGAACTCACATAGTCCAAAGTTATTCTATCCTAGTACATATAAAGGCTTGGTTCTAAGGGAATAAAAATGTACTATAAGCATGGATCTATTAAATAACAAAACAAAACTAAATCACAGATCAATATCTATATTATCCCCTAAAAACTACCTGAAGCATGTTATAGTTGGGGGATCAATGTTCGATTCCTGCCTCACACTAAGAAACTCATCAAGGGGAATAAAGAAAACCCCTAACTCTACAACTTCAGGTCTTATACTCTAAAAAATACACTATATGGAATTGATCTCTCTATATTATGAAGAAATTTTATAAATCCTCATAGGACCATCTTATCTCACTAGCTCAACCCCACTCCCAAAGGAGTGGAATTCAACTCATTCACCTGATCGCTAAGATGCCTTGAAAAACCCATCCCACACCCAAACCTGGTTTTAAGGTGATCTTACATATCAATGAAAACGATACTAGGTATCACCTAGTCATGGAAGAAACTCTAAGGGGATTGCTGCCTAAACTATCTCTAACAATTTACCGAAACAATGATAAACACTTACTTCAATAAGGTACCTCCAAACCACTACACTAGTATAGAGGATTTATATGGACCTCTGGAACCTTGATTGGTAATGTAATAGTGAGATAAAATAATCATGAATTTGTGATAATGAAAACATGTATACAAAAAGGATTTAAAACTACACATCAGTCATCTCATACTCTACTTGGTCTACACATCCATTGCTCACACTATAAACCCATCATTATAGTGATAACCATCCAAGATCAACCAAAATATATAAGAAAAGATTAAAAAACAAAGGATTATGACCATGCTCAAGGGAAGAACTTATTTGAAAATGGTTTTTAATAATTACAACTTGCTCTCTAGGTAGGAATGGCCTAGAACATGGAAAATCATATACATCACACTTAGTATATCACTCTGAATATCACACTGGGACAACCTCACATCGATAATTGATATATAACTAAGGAATAACTCCTAAAAAAGTGTCTATAGACCAGTCAAGGTATATCCAACCTCACCAATGGTGGTCCTCACACTCTGATTCATGGTGTAGGTAACAAAACATATGATAAAACAATAATAAACTATATTGTGTCAAACATTTACCTC
Source organism: Viscum album (assembly GCA_963277665.1). Taxonomy (NCBI): domain Eukaryota; kingdom Viridiplantae; phylum Streptophyta; class Magnoliopsida; order Santalales; family Viscaceae; genus Viscum; species Viscum album. Next base: position 1,250,148,748 of record OY728146.1, on the reverse strand, counting down.
TTCATAAAGAATACTAGCTGCCTACCTCATAGGGGAGTATCAACACTTTTATAGGATGGATGAAAAAAATCTAATTGGGGATGAAGGATTACTAACCCCATGTATAGAAAAAACGTATGCCAAATAAGGGGGAATAATAAACCTCTCATAGAGGACCCGTGTGACGACCCGTCCTCGGGGGCCCATGCCGTGACTACCCCAAGCTTGTCTCCCAAAGGCCAAGAGCTAGCGACCAACATTGAAGGCATTATCCCATGAGTGGGAGGAATTTTCCTAAATACCAATACACACATACACACACAACCACATCCCAAAAATATGGAAAGGAAAACATACATTCCACTAAAACAACCATTGAGTAAAGGTACAAACTACAAGTCAAATGGGCCAGAATACAAACCCAACAAAAGAAAAACTAAAAATATTAAATTAAAAAAGATCTATGATAAAGTTGTCCGCAAGAGAACCCCACATGAAGGGTAGTCAAGGAGTGGCTACTGGAAGCTGTAGGAGTACGTCCTGTCTATCGTATCTCACTAGGCACCACCTGATCCTAGGCCACCAAGGTCTCCTTCAAAGCGCTTGTCATCTACACCAGACACGATACATGCAAGCGGATCCTATGTAGGGTTAAGTAACACAATACTCATTAAGGACCCCTAAAAACAAGGGAAAGACCACAAAAGAAGGTATGTGCAAGGTATTGTCAACTCACGTAGGTATAATCTAAAGTATGGAAAGCAAGACTATCAGTCGTAACACTGAACAAATTGGACTACTGAGATACTCATCCCTAATGAGTACTGTGGGTTTGCTGGGTCACTATGAATCACTCCCCACCATGGGTATTTCGGGTCACTAAGAGTCGCTCCCCACTTAGTCCATTATAGTTGGGTCTCACAGAGCCACTTATAGCTGGTCCACATAGGGCCACTTATAACTGGTCCACATGGGGATGCTTATATCTGGTTCACATAGAGCCACTTGTAGCTGGTCCACATAGGGACACTTATCATCTAGGTCTACAGGTTTACTTAGACCCGCTCATTAGTAGTGTTCAAGTCTCATCTAGATGCAGGATTCCCACACATAGCGCACTTGATTCCTGAAGAATCCACTCCTCAATCCATTCATTGTATCTCAACTTCCATTAAATCCTCTTTAGATAATTCTAAAAGGACCGACTCATCGTGAGGGTTTCAATGCCACACACATCTCATCAATCGGGAATACGGTTTAGAAGTTGTGACTGTTTTCCAAAAAGGGGCCGGTCGGGTTGGGTTTGACCTGACCCGACCCGACCTAACCCGACCCTGGTCCATCGAACCGATACGGGTCCGACCTGTCCCACTGAGCGGCCCGACCCAATCTGTTGGGTTGCCCTGGGTGGCCCGCCTCCTACAGCCCGTCCCTCTATGAGCGGGTTGGCTCACCACACACAGAGGCGGTGGTGGTTGTCGCAGGACCCACCTTCCACGGTCTGGCTGGACTGTGGCCCTCTGGCCGGCGTGATATGGCTTGGTGCTATATCGCAAATTCTGTCACCACCGTCCGTTGTTAGTGGCCCATCCCACCGCTTACAGTCGATGCCGTGGGCTACCTTTCCATTGCAGAACGTTGTCGCGTGCACCACCCCTTTCTCCACCATGGCCCAATGGCCACGACCTCCACCTCCTAGTGTAATGCCCTACTGGCTCCATGGTCCTACACTACCGCAACCTAATGGATATGGCCACCCAGCCTGACGTGGTGCCCTGCTGGCTCTGCGGTTTCGTACCACCACCAGTCGCCTACCGGCAACCTCCTGTACTATGGCATGCACTGCCTCCTGCGTCGCCGTGTGTTGATGCCGTGCACCGTCATTGTCGATCCAAAGGTTCATCCATGAAGAACACATGAATTCCCACGATAGAGGGGCCCACGACTTGTTTGCATCAGCCCATACCTTCTATGTTAGAGTTTTAAAACCATTGAGGTAGATTTAAGGTTCTATCATGTTAAACCCCAAATCTAAACCCCGAGATCAAACAACCCTCTCATGAGAACAAACAACCTGTGGATCAACCTATTCGTGGGTTGAACGACATTCATTGTTTAGAAAGAAATAATGGGGAAAAAGTATGAATTAAAAGAAACTCTACCTGGTTGGAGTTCGATCGCATGCTGAATCCTTCACCAAATGGGATTCATCCGCAAAGGTCCTCAATGCGTCGTCAAGGGAGGGATCTATTGAAGAGGAGGGAGAGTTCTCATGTCATTGGAGATCATCGTTTATAATTCATCAATGGAGATCCTTCAGAGATTCAGAGTTTTTATCCAAAAAGTGTCAAAGATGAACACATGGTTAAAAAATTAAAGGAGGAAACACATTTCCATTACCATTACATTTCAGTGTCATTATGCTGTTTTATTTATGAAACAACGTTTCATTTTCATTGAGTTACAACACTATTTTGCTGAAACAATTACAAAAGTTCAAAATAAATTTTTTTTATCAAGTTTATTTTATTTTAATTTTTCTTAAAAATTCCCAAAACTATCTTTCACCCTCGACCTGTGCTGGTCGAGGTTAAGCTCCATATAAAGGAAATACGCCCTCATGAACTCAAAGATACTCTTGGATTTCCAATCCGAGTTACCATTTAGAATTTATAAGGATTTTAAAATAAAATTATTGTTACATAATTATTTTATTTATGGACAAAAACTAATTTCCACTATTGGCCCACACCGGCCAATGTTAGGCCCTTTCTAGGTGAATCCCGACACTCTGAGTTCAGTGGTAACCTAAATTTTTTGATCCGAGCACCATTTTAAAAGTTAGAAAAACCCACTTGCACGATTATTTAATAAACCTAAAAAAAGTTCAAAAATACGTTCTAAACACTCTCGGCATCAGAATTACATTCCATCTCAGATATTGGTCTCAAAAAAAATCTCATTTATTTTTTGAAAATTTTACATGGAATTATGGGGTATTAAATTAGTCACCCCTTTTAGGGATTTTCATCCTCATAATATAAAACAAAAGATAATCAAACAAATGGGGGTACTGTGCATGAATCTGAGCCTCCCTCTACCACGTGCTCTCCTGGAGATTCCCATACTACCAATGAACACACACCGGAGGAATCAACTATCCACAAAGACCCTCTCTTTTCAATCCTCTATCTCCACTGAGTACTCCGTGAATGTTTCCCTGTCGTCAATTTCCATCTCACCGTGGTTGATGACGTGAGAAGGGTCTTGCATGTATCTCTTCAGCTGGAATATGTGGAAGACATCGTGCAACCTTTCTAACTATGGCCGTAGAGATAAGAGGTACACCACCTCAACCACTCTTCACAGTATCAGAAAAGGTCCAATGAACCTCAGATATAAATTTCCACCCTAGAAAAATCTTTATATCCCTCATCAAGGAGAGACTTATAGGAATATGTGCCCCACTCCTCAAACTCCAAGGGTCTCCATCGCCTATAATCATAGGACTTCTATCAGCTTGGTGTAGTATTCATCCACTCTTGGATGACCTGCACCTTCTTAGTGGTAGCCTATACCATCTATGGACCCATGAGTGATGACTCCCCTGGGTCTTTCCAGTATAATGGTGACCTGCATGCTTATCGGTACGATGCCTCGAATAGTTCCATACTAATAGTGGATTGGTAAATATAACACCCTAATATTTTATGAGAAGTATATTTTTTTATGTATTATGTTATACGCAAAGGAATCTTTCACTACACACAACACTAGCTTGGCTTGCGTTACATGCAATCGCAATCTTCCTCGATAGCGTGTGTAGTATGCAATACCGAGTTTCACTAAAAAACGATATATTATTATATTATAAACTAGCCGTTATGAATAGTATTAACTAAATTTTGAATTTTATAACATTATAATTCATCTTACACATTTTCTAGAATGAGGTATGAAAACAAAATCAGTTTTTCAGATAAAAGAAGTATTTTTCAAAAAATATAGTTTTACCGCCCTTTGATGGCACATCCATTTTAAATCTAGTTTCTGACATGTTTATAAGTTAAATTTGAAAAAATTAAATTCTTCTTTGGAATCAGGATATAAAAATTTACTTTGGATAAAAATTTCAAATTATTCTGGTAACTTTCATATTTTGATGAATAGTAAAAACACGCTATATTTTAATTAAAAACAACTTTTTTCATCGCAATAATTTATATGGTAAAATTATAATATTGAATGGTTTTAAAGTAAAAATAGAATATATTTTTACCATTTAATATAATTTATGTCATTAGCATTAATTTTACATTGAATTCATAGGTAAAAACATTTCAATCTTTGGCAATGTTTTAACTTTTAAAACCCATTTGCTTAACAACGAGATTAATTTTAAATTAATTACTAAAACTTCTATGTTTTGAATTTTGAAAAATGGATTCCATATTTGGAATCAGTGGGTCAAAATTATGTTAATAGGTTACTTTTAATTTTTTGATATTATGAATAGTAACTACGGTAATTTTTATTTACTACGGTTAAAGGTAAACAGGGTAATTCAAGGTTAAAAGAATATTATAATAATTTAAAATTACCTTGAAATTTTTCTTAACTTTATTGGATGAGTAGTGTCCGAGCATGGGTATCCTTGGGTAGATTTTGGAACCCCATTGAGCCACTTGGTAGTGATAATGACAATTTGGATTAATTAATTTAATGTAAAGACAAAATTGACATTAACAAAAATATTTTAGTAATTAATTTTTATAAGGGGTTATATAAATTATATTTTCAACTATAAATATTAATTAGAAAGATAAAAATGTTCCTACATGATTATATTTTTTTTATAATTTTTAGACACAAAATAAATTAAATTATTTATGACACAATAATGATGAAGTATTTACCTCATTAATAAATGATTTAAATAAATAAGATTATAATGATTAAAATATTTTCCAAAACATGTACAATTCTGATTGGATGATTTTATTTAGACCATTAGTAATCTTATATTCTTCTTTAATGATTTTTGGACCTTTTTAAACTAAAGATAAGTTTATAATAAAATAATATTTCCACACTTTCCAAAGGTGCCCATCTCCTCCCTTATAAAAGGGAACCTCCTCCCTCTCCTCCTCATACCACTTTGAGCATTCAATCTTGTACAACCCATGCCAATTTATCTTCTTCACTTCCCTATAAACATCCTAGAGGTCCTGGTATACTTCAAAGACCAATATTAGTGCCCTAAGATAAGGTTTCAAAGAGGCGTGTTGAAGAAGAGGTAATATCTGTTACCAATTCTTTCAAATTTATTTCTTCTTCTACTTATTCTTCTTTAGTTGTTTCATTATGAAGTAATAACATCAGTATCACTCATATAATTATATATTATTATAAATATGAAACAAACCTATTTCACCTTCTATCCATCCTATGGAAAATGAAATCACCGCGCGTGCGTACGTACGGAATACCGTCTCCACACCGTGGTGTAATCTTTTTTCCACCACCACCTTACTTGGATGGGTATAATGGTGTAAAGAATAACTATATATGATTATTGTAAAGTGATATTGATTCTGAAATAGTATACATACACTTCAATATAATTCCACGATCATGGGAATGATATCATCGCTCGTGCGTACGTACGACCTACCATCTCCACGATGTGATGCGACTCATTCTACATGATCTTAATTAAATAATGATTATATAAATGAATTTAATGAATAAATATGATATATATTACACTAATACCATTTTTTAAATGAGGTATCTATAACCTAAAAAGAAGAATAAGAATTTATTCGACAAAACACACATAAGAACATAAAGCAATAAACACCCGAATAACAAGTAGCAATGAAATATTACTAATAAGAAGCTAAGAATATGGACATATATGATATAATAACAGTGAGTATGATTCTGGAATAAGTTAATGACATTATTTAAATCATTATACAGGAGGTTCAGACACGTACAAAGCATATCAGACCTAAGGTAAGGGAAAATCTCACAATCTCATTTTTATCCGAGATTGTTTATACTTTGGTATTTACTAGGGTGTATTTTATCATCCACATACATGTTTCCTCAATATGTAATATTATTTCTATTCTCCTACAATTTTTTAAATCCAATTTTTCCCTTCGGTGAGTTTTTAGTAAACGATATGAAAGGAATCTTTTGTCGTTTTTCGTACGAGGTACTTTTTGACTTTTTCGGCCAAAGTACGAGAAGAATGTTTTTTTAACTTATATGGAGTGAATGGATTTTTAGAACATTATTTCCAAGAATCTTCCTTTGCAAGTCTTCAAGTTTATTTTTAATCAACTTCTTTTAGATTAAAATTTTATGACATTTTAAGAAAGGAAAAATGTTTTTGAAATAGAAAGGATATTTTCCTCAAGAATGGAGTTCAAGTGTTTTATCAACATTATTTTCCATCTAAGATAAAATAGGGTTATGTTTATATCCCTATTTTTACATTGATTTGATTGTTTTATGATGGAATTAATTTTATGATTTCCTTTTATCTTATATGGATTATGTTATGATGACATAATTTTTAAGAATCCCATTTTTATTACATGGGTTATGCTATGATTTATGTTTTTGTGGAACACATAAGAATGGTTTAATTATGAGATGGGTGGGACCTATATCTCCCTCCAATTCATTGGGTAAAGATTTATATCTCATGAGATAGACATGGCTGGAACGACAAGTTAAACCAGTTCAGTGATACAAGACTGGAACAAGGAGTGAAATCGGTTCAGTAATGGACTTTTTCCTCTATGATGGTCTTGGTAATGAGCCTTGACTAATATGAAATAATTTTCTATGATTATGTGTGTATGACACAAAGTTTCATGTTTTAAGTTATGATTATTTGGGATTACTTTTCATTACTATGATTTATCCCATGACATGATATTATGACCTCTTTTGCATGTTAAGATTTTCAAAATGTTATGTTCTTATGAATATGATATGACTGATATTTCTTTTTTTTACCCTTACTGAGCATTTGAGCTCACCCTTTTGCATGTTTTACTTTCCCTAGGTTAGGAAGAAGGATATTAAGTAGGATATTCCAAAAAGGGACTCTAGATATGATGAAATAAACAGGAGACAATGTAGTTGATTTTATGAACCAGTTGTTTATGTTTCCCAGTTTCTAAAGACACTATACCTATATGGTCCTTTCATGGTTTTTTTATATGTTGTAATAAGTATGCTTCAACTCTTAAGTAATAACAATGTATGTAAAGTATGGGTCGTTATAGTTGGTATCAGAGGAAAGGTATAGTCAACCTTTGGAAACTAGGATGTGAAAGCCTTAGTAAGAACCCTAAGGATATGTCTAAGAATAGAACACAATATTAGTGTTTTAGAAATGGCCATGAGTAAACTATGATAATACTTTAAGCGTGAAATTTTATTCTTGATTATGTGGTTTTCCTATTATTATTAGTGTTTCTCACACTATGCTTCTTGGTTTTAGTCAATGGCTGGAACATGAAGGAACCATGTTAATGATGAATGCGATGGGCAATGCAATGATTGTCCCCATGAGCAACCAAACGTTATGGGAGCTGGAATGAAAAATCTTGTAGCCATTCTCACACAACTTTCTCAAGATATGAACCATGCAGGACTTCCAAATGAGCAAAGGAAGGAGAAACATTCTATTGAATCCTTCATGAGGCAGCGTCTACCTTCATTCAGCGGGTCTTCTGATCCATTAGTAGCTGAACAATGGATTAGTACCACTGAAAAGATATTTTTAGTTCTAAAATGTTCTGAACATGACAAAGTCATCTTAGCAGTGTATCGTTTGGACGGTGATGCTGATCAATGGTGGAATCTTATCAAGAATACGAGGCAAAGATATGAAATTGAGTCCATGGAATGGGATGAGTTCAAGAACTTATTTTTCAATAAGTACTTCCCTCTTATTCTTCGAACAAATATGGAGAAGGTGTTTCTTGAACTAAAGCAAAAGGATGATGAATCTGTTGGTATCTACGAAGCAAATTTTACAAGGCTTTCAAGGTACACTTCTGGGATTATTATCCAACCTGAGATTAAAATCGATTGATTCTTTAGTGGATTAAAACCAAGTCTTCGAAGGGCGTTAGCCATAAGGGACTTCAATAGCTACGAGGAAATTGTTCAATGTGCTCTCAAGGTTGATATGGAGATTGGAGTAACCCATCAGTCATATGGGTTTGATAAGAAGAGGAAAATGGAATTCAAAGGAAAATCTAAAGACCGCACTAAAAAGAAGATGTGTTTTCCTTTATGCTCAAATTGTGTAAAGAACACATGGAGGTAATTGTCTTAAAGGGAAAAGAAAATTTTGTAAGGGTGGAAAAGAAGGTCATCGGGCAGTTGAATGTCGAAATAATGGGAAGAAGATGTCTAATGATGCGAACAAAGAAAGGGATATACAGAATGAACCTCTTACACTTCAATGTTTCAAGTGCAAGGAGATGGGGAATTATGCCAATCAATGCCCAAATCCAAGGGTTGTTGATGATGATCGACGTCAACAAACTCTTAAGGCCAAAGACAAAGGAAATTCACATGCAATTACTATCGGTGATGTGGAGTACAATAACAAAGTGGTGAAAGGTACACTTACCATCCACTCTAAAGTAGAAAATGTTTTATTTGATTCTAGATCCACCCACTCTTTTATTTCTGAAAAATTTTCTAAGGGTATCGCTGTATTACCTCAACAATTAGATGTTGAGTTAGCTGTGACAACTCCTAATGGCACAATGGTCGCATCAAAAGTTTATAATTATTCTCCGATTGAAGTTTGTGGGAAAGTGCTTCCTGCAAATCTTGTGATCCTTCCTATAGTGGAATTTGATGTGATTCTTGTCATGGATTGGCTTTCTTTATACGGAGCTCATATCAATTGCCAAAGAAGGGAAATCACATTTAATATTCCAGATCAATCTATGATCGTCTATCGATGCAAGGATGAATATAACCTTCCAGAGGAAATTTCTTCCATCTTATGGGTCTTGATTCCAATAAATGAAGGTTATTTATCTCAAATGGTTGGAGAGAAACTCACGATTAAGAATACAACCATTGTACAAGAGTTTGATGATGTCTTTCTGGAGGAATTTCCAGGTCTTCCACCAAATCGTGAAGTTGAGTTTTCAATAGAACTCATACCGGGTGCTATGCCTATTTCAAATACACCTTATAGAATAGCCCCAATTGAGTTGCAGAAATTGAAGAAGCAACTCTAAGAAAATCTTGATAAAGGATTCATACGCCCTAGTGTGTCACCTTGGGGAGAACCTATTCTATTTGTTAATAAGAAATATGGACTAATGAGACTATGTGTTGATTATCAAGAACTTAACAAGATCACTATCAAGAACAAATATCCTCTCCTATGCATTGATGACTTATTTGACTAACTATGCAGAGCTCAATAATTTTCCAAGATTTATCTTCATGCAGGGTATCATCAATTAAGGGTCAAAAAAGAGGATATACCAAAGACGACTTTCCATACAAGGTATAGACACTATGAATTTATAGTGATGTCATTTGGTCTTACTAATTCCCCTGCAATCTTCATGGATCTAATGAATAGAGTCTTTAGAGACTATCTTGATCAGTTTGTGGTAGTCTTTATAGACAATATTATTGTCTATTCAAAGAGCAAGTAAGAACATGAAGATCACTTGAGAATTGTATTGAAGACCCTGAGAAAGGAGAAGCTTTATGCCAAATTTACCAAGTGTGAATTTTGGCTTCAAAAATTTGCATTTTGGGGTCACATAATCTCAAAAGAGGGGATATCTGTGGATCCATCAAAAACAGAGGTTATCGAAAGATGGTCAAGACCAAAAAAAATAACCAAATTGAAGTTTTCTTGGTTTGGATGGATATTATCGACGTCTTCTGAAAGATTTTTCATGATTATCTAATCCACTCACCAGGTTGACTCGAAAAGGAGTTAAGTTCGTGTGTATGGAGGAGTGTGAAGAGAATTTCAAGGATTTGAAAAGAAGGTTATCTAGTGCACCTGTGCTCACACTGCCTTGTAGTGGAGAAAGGTTAGTGATCTATAGTGATGCATACAAGAAGGGATTGGGGTGTGTTCTTATGCAAAACGATATGGTGATAGATTATGCCTCATGACAGTTGAAAATCCATGAGCAAAATTACCCAACTCATGATTTGGAGTTAGCTGCGGTAATCTTTGCATTAAAGATTTGGAGGCATTATCTTTATGGTGAAAGGTGTGATATTTATACTGATCATAAAAGTTTAAAGTATACTTTCACACAAAAGGATATGAATATGCGCCAAATAAGATGGTTGGAGCTGATTAAGGATTACGACTACTCAATTCATTATCACCCTGGGAAAGAAAACAAGGTGGCAAACACATTAATTTGACAAGACCATGCTAGCTTATCCATGATGAGGATCATAAAAGATCCAATATTTATGGATTTACAAAGGATGGATCTTGGAATTATAATGGAAGGGTAAAAATATTATCTTTCTCAAATGAATGTTCAACCATCTATACATGTGAAGATTAAAAAGGCACAAAAAGAAGATGTAGAGTTACAAAAGAAGGTGAGAAATGTTCCTGAATTAAACCTTGATTGTGATGGGATAATAAGGTTCAGGAATCGGGTTTGTGTTCCTCCCATCCCAGAATTAAAGAAGGAGCTACTGGATGAGGCTCATAGTTCATCATTCTCTATTCATCCTGAAAGCACGAAGATGTATAAGGACCTGAAAGAGTACTTCTGGTGGGATGGCATGAAAAGAGATGTTTCTAAATATGTCTCTCGATGCTTGGTTTGTCAGTAAGTTAAAGTTAAGAGATAGAAGTCTAAAGGGATGTTACAACCATTACCCATACCAGAATGGAAATGGAAAAACATCACTATGGACTTTGTCACTGGACTTCCTAAAACATCCAAAAGCAATAATGATATCTGGGTTATAGTTGATCGTCTTAAGAAGTCGGCACACTTCATTGCTATTAGGTAAGATTTATCTCTGGATCAGCTTGCCAGGATATATGTAAAGGAAGTGGTAAGATTGCATGGAGTACCAATTTCCATTATATCTGATCGGGATCCGAGGTTTACCTCAAAGTTCTGGCGAAGTCTTCAGCATACTCTAGATACAGAGTTGAGTTTCAGCACTACTTATCATCCTCAAACAGACGGTCATTCTGAGAGGACAATTCAAACTCTAGAAGAAATGTTAAAAGATTGCTCTATGGATTTCAAAGGTGGTTGGGATCAACACCTACCTTTGGTGGAATTTTCCTATAATAGTAGATTTCACTCCAGTATTCAGATGGCTCCTTATGAAGCTCTTTATGGAAAGAAATGCAGAACTCCAACTTGCTGAGATGAAGTTGGGGAAAGAAAGCTATTAGGACCTGATCTTGTTGATGAGATGGCAGAAAAAGTCCGATCTATTCAACAACACATAAGATCAGCTCAGAGTCGACAAAAAAGTTATGCCAACAACCGAAGAAAAGACCTAAAGTTTGAAGTGGGTGATAAAGTGTTCTTACGAATATCTCCTTGGAAGAGAGTAATGAGATTTGGGAAGAAGGGAAAGCTGATCCCTAGGTATATCGGTCCTTTCAAAATACTAGATCGTGTTGGGAGGGTAGCTTACCGATTGGCGCTTCCACCGAATCTCTCTCAAAATCACGATGTGTTCCATGTATCTCTCTTGAGAAAGTACATACCTGATCCTTCACATGTACTTAGCTCAGAAGTTGTACTACTGGAGAAAGATATTTATTATGAAGAATAACCGATAGAGATTCTGAATCATAGTGAAAAAGTCCTACGAAACAAGACCACTCGCTTGGTGAAAGTTTTATGGATGAACCACCAATTAGAAGAAGCTACATGGGAGCTTGAGGATATGATGAGGGAGAGGCATCCTCATCTGTTTTTTACGAAGTGATGAATTTCGAGGGCGAAATTAATTTTAAGGGGGGTAGAATGTAACAACCTGATATTTTATGAGAAGTATATTTTTTTATGTATTATGTTATGCTCAAAGGAATCTTTCACTGCACACAACACTAGCTTGTCTTGCGTTACACGCAATCACAACCTTCCTCGATAGCGTATGTAGTACGCAATACCGAGTTTCACTAAACAACGATATATTATTATATTATAAACTAGCATTTATGAATAGTATTAACTGAATTTTGAATTTTATAACATTATAATTCATCTTACACATTTTCTAGAATGAGGTATGAAAACAAAATTAGTTTTTCGGATAAAAGAAGTATTTTTTAAAAAATGCAGTTTTACCGCGTTTTGATGGCGCACCCATTTTAAATATAGTTTTTGACATGTTTATAATTTAAATTTGACAAAATAAAATTATTCTTTGGAATCAGGATATAAAAATTTATTTTGGATAAATTTTTCATATTATTCTGGTAACTTTCATATTTTGATGAATAGTAAAAACACGCTATATTTTAATTAAAAACAACTTTTTTCATCGCAATAATTTATATGGTAAAATTATAATATTGAATGGTTTTAAAGTAAAAATAGAATATATTTTTAACATTTAATATAATTTATTTCATTATCATTAATTTTACATTGAATTCATAGGTAAAAACATTTCAATCTTTGACAATGTTTTAACTTTTAAAACCCGTTTGCTTAACAATGAGATTAATTTTAAATTAATTACTGCAACTTCTATGTTTTGAATTTTGAAAAATGGATTTCATATTTGGAATCAGTGGGTCCAAATTATGTTAATATGTTACTTTTATTTTTTTTGATATTATGAATAGTAACTACGATAATTTTTATTTACTGCGGTTAAAGGTAAATAGGGTAATTCAAGGTTAAAATAATATTAAAATAATTCAAAATTACCTTGAAACTTGTCCTAACATTATTGGATGAGTAGTGGCCGACCATGGTCATCCTTGGGTCGATTTTGGGACCCCATTTAGCCACTTGGTAGTGATAATGACAATTTGGATTAATTAATTTAATGTAAAGACAAAATTGACATTAACAAAAATCTTTTAGTAATTAATTTTTATAAGGGGTTATATAAATTATATTTTCAACTATAAATATTAATTGGAAATATAAAAATATTTCCTACATGTTGATATTTTTTTTTATAATTTTTAGACACCAAATAAATTAAATTATTTATGACACAATAATGATGAAGTATTTACCTCATTAATAAATGATTTAAATAAATAATATTACAATGATTAAAATATCTTCCAAAACATGTCCAATACTGATTGGATGATTTTATTTCTACCATTAGTCATCTTATCTTCATCTTTAATGATTTTTTGACCTTTTGAAACTGAAGATAATCATATAATAAAATAATATTTCCACACTTTCCAATGGTGCCCCTCTCCTCCCTTATAAAAGGGAACCTCCTCCCTCTCCTCCTCACACCACTTTGAGCCTTCAAGCTCGGCCAACCCCTGCCAATTTATCTTCTTCACTTACCTATAAACATCCTATAGGTCGTGGTATACTTCAAAGACCAATCTTAGTACCCTAAGAAAAGGTTTCAAAGAGGCGTGTCGAAGAAGAGGTAATATCCGTTACCAATTCTTTCAAATTTATTTCTTCTTCTACTTATTGTTCTTTAGTGGTTTCATTATGAATTAATAACATAATTATCACTAATATACTGATATGTTATTATAAATATGAAACAAACCTATTTTATCTTCTATCCATCCTACGGAAAATGAAATCACCGCGCGTGCGTACATACAGAATACCGTCTCCACGCCGTGGTGTAATCTGTTTTCCACCACCACCTTACTTGGATGTGTATAATGGTTTAAATAATTACTATATATTATTATTGTAAAGTGATATTGATTCTGAAATAGTATACATACACTTCAATACAATTCCACGATCATGGGAACGATATCATCGCTCGTGCGTACGTATGGCCTACCATCTCCACGATGTGATGCGACTCGTTCTAAATGATCTTCATTACATAATGACTATATAAATGAATTGAATGAATAAATATGATATATATTACACTAATAACATTCTGTAAATGAGGTATCTATATCCTAAAAATAAGAATAATAATTTATTCGACAAAACACACATAAGAACATAATGCAATAAACACACGAATAAAAAGTAGCAATGAAATATTACTAATAAGAAGCTAAGAATACGGCCATATATGATATCATAACAATGAATATGATTCTAGAATAAGTCATTGACATTATTTAAATCATTATAAAGGAGGTTTGGACACGTACAAAGCATATCAGACCTAAGGTAAGGGAAAATCTCACGATCTCATTTTTACCCGAGATTGTTTATACTTTGGTATTTAATGGAGTGTATTTTATCATACACATCCATGTTTCCTCAATATGTAATATTATTTCTATCCTCCTAAAATTTTTTAAATCCAATTTTTCCCTTAGGTGAGTTTTTAGTAAAAGATATGAAAGGAATCTTTTGTCGTTTTTCGTACGAGGTACTTTTTGACTTCTCCGGCCAAAGTACGAGAAGAATGTTTTTTTAACTTATACGACATGAATGGATTTTTAGAACATTATTTACAAGAAGATTAATTTACAAGTTTTCAAGTTTATTTTTAATCAAATTCTTTTAGATTAAAATTGTATTACATGTTAAGAAAGGAAAAATGTTTTTGAAATAGAAAGGATATTTTCCTCAAGAATGGAGTTCAAGTGTTTTATCAAAATTATTTTCCATATAAGATAAAATAGGGTTCTATTTCTATCCCTATTTTACATTGATTTGATTGTTTTATGATGGAATTAATTTTATGATATCCTTTTATCTTATATGGATTATGTTATGATGGCATGATGTTTAAGAATCCCATTTTTATTACATGGGTTATGCTATGATTTATGATTTTGTGGCACACATAATAATGGTTTCATTATGAGATGGGTGGGACCAATATCTCCCTCCAATGAATTGGGTAAAGATTTATATCTCATGAGATAGACATGGATGGAACGACAAGTTAAAAAGGTTCAGTGATATAGGACTGGAACGAGGAGTGAACTCGGTTCAGTAATGGACTTTGTCCTCTATGATGGTCTTGGAAATGAACCTTGAATAATATGAAATGATTTTCTAATATTATGTGTGTATGACACAAAGTTTCATGTTTTAAGTTCTGATTATTTGGGATTACTTTTCATTACTATGATTTATCCCATGACATGATATTATGACCTCTTTTGCAGGTTAAGATTTTCAAAATGTTATGTTCTTATGAATATGATATGAATGATATTTCTTTTGTTTACCCTTAATGAGCATTTGAGATCACCCTTTTGTATGTTTTATTTTCCCCAGGTCAGGAAGAAGGATATTAAGTAGGATATGCCAAAAAGGTACTCTAGATATGATGAAATAAATGGGAGACAATGTAGTTGATTTTATGAACCAGTTGTTTATGTTTCCCAGTTTCTAAAGACACTATACCTATACGATCCTTTCATGGTTTTGTTATATGTTGTAATAAGTATGATTCAACTCAGAAGTAATAACAATGTATGTAAAGTATGGGTCGTTATAGTAACTGTTGTTGTAAGAAAACTCCACCAGTGGTAGGTGGTCCTCCCAACTACGACCAAAATCAAGAATGCAATCACGAAGCATGAAATATAAGGTCTATATGGTCTGCTTCATCTGACAAACGGTCTGTGGGTGAAAGACTGTGCTCAAGCATAGCTGAGTCCCAAATTCCTCCTATAATATTTTCCACAACTGGGATGTAAAGCAAGCATCATTATCCTATATTATCATAGACGGGGCTCCATAGAGTTGAACTATCTCCAACATGTATATGTGTCCCAAGATCTCTACTGAACCTTAATCTCAAATGGGTAGGAAATGGGACAACTTGGTGAGTCATTCTATAATCACCCAAATGGTATCGTGTCCCTTGTAAGTACATGGTAATCCCATCATGAAGTTCATCGATGTTACATCCCAATTCCACTCCAGTACCTCAAGGGGTTGTGTCAAACCTACTGGAACCTGGTGCTCAACCTTCACTTACAGACAAGTGAGGCATCTCAAGAAAAATTCTGCTACTGCCTTGTCCATCCCCGACCACCAGTACTAACATCAGAGGTCCTGGTACATCTTTTCCACACCTGGATGTACTAAAAAAGGGGATATATGGAACTCCCTCAACACCTCCTCCCACAATTCCATTGGTACTACTGTGCATCCTCTGAAAAGGATGACGTGCTGCCCACTTTTCAAATATCCAACAGGGGCATGCCCTGTGGAAATATGGGCACATGTAGTCTCGTAGCTGGAATCTCCGAGTTGCGCCTCTCTAACTCGTTGTAAGAGTGGAGAAGAAACTACCATAGACTATAGATAAGATTCCTCAACTCTATCCAGAAATGATATCTGAATCAAGGACAATTGATTTGAGGCCTCGTATAGTAGATTCGAACTCGATCTCTTACTGAGAGCATATGCCACCACGTTCCCCTTCCCAGGAGTATATACTATCTCGAAGTCATACTCCTCAAAGAACTTTAGCCAATATTGCTGTCTCAGATTCAGATCCTTCCAAGAAAATATATACTTGAGACTCTTGTGGTTAGAGTAGATGATGAATCATTTTCCCATAAGGTAGTGTCTCCACATCTTCAGTGAGAAGACTACCTCTATCAAATAAAGGTCATGAGTCACATATTTCTACTCATGCCGTCTCAAATATCATGAGACATAAGTAATCACTGCTTTCCCCTACATCAAGAAACAACCAATCTCTGTTCCTGATGTGTCATAGTACACCACATAGTCAGCACCCTCCTCTGGCAGTCTCAAGATAGGATCACTTGTCAAGATCTTCCTTAGTTGCTGAAAGCTCTACTAACATCTTTCTATCCACACAAAGGGTTTTCTATTCTTCATAAATTCCATCATGGGTTATGCTACTCTGGATAAGTTGTTTACAAACCTCTGATAGTACCCAGCCAAACCAAGGAAACTCCACACCTCAGTAACGCTCTTGGGTGGATCCCAGGAAAGCACCACCTCTATCTTTACTGGATCCACCAAAACTCCATATTTTGAGATTACATGTCCCAAGATGTGGACCTTTTGTATCCAGAACTCACACTTCAAGATATTACCATAAATACAGTTCTCTTAGAGTGTGTTTAGAACCATCCTCAGGTGTATTGCGTGTTCCTCCTCTGACGCTGAATACACTAAGATGTCATCAATAAAGACCACTACAAACTGGTCTAGGTACATCTATAAGATCCTATTCATGAGTCCCATGAACATAGATAGGGTGTTCTTTACTCCAAACGGCATCACTAAGTACTCGTAGTGGCTGTAACGACATCTAAAATCCATCTTCAAAATGTCCTCATCTCACACTCAAAGCTAGTGATAGCTTGATCTGATTTATATCTTTTAGAACCATCTCACTCTCTTCATTTGATCGAAGAGGTCATCAATCCTTGGTAGAGGATACTTGTTCTTCATGGTCACCTAGTTCAGGCACCATAATTCCACACATAACCTCATGATTTTTTCCTTCTTGGAAAACAACACTGGGGCTACCCATGGTGAAACGTTGGGCCTTATGAACCCATTACCATGTAAGACCTCCAACTTCACCTTCAGCTCCCAGAGCTCTGTGTGATCCCTACAATATGTAGGTGTAGATATTGGTGCCATCCTAGGGTATAGGTTGATGAATAAGTTGAACAAAATGTAAGAAGGTAATCTTGTAACATCCTTATGGAAGACATCCACATACTCATCCACCACTATAAGGAAATTGGGACTCTCCTAATCCACCACACCATGGGTGAGTCTAGCTAACTAGTGATTGATCAACTGCACCCTTCTTTGAGAAAGTCTGTCCTATGCTACAAGAATCCCCCTTCACCAGTAAAGTATAACCTAGTTCCATATCTATAGATACACCACAGTCTACACCTAAAACAGTCAATATGAGCATGAACTATGGATAAAAAGTCCATACCCATAATGAAATCGTTAGGCCTCAACACCGCTACTAGGAGATTCCATCCTAATCTCTCACCTCCAAGAGTAAACTCATACTATCGACACTAGTGTGTAATCGTCGAATCCCCTCTCACAGGAGTCTTTAATTGTAAGGATCGAGCCAAAAGATCCTCCAGAATATTCGAGCTCTAAACAAGGTTTGTGGCAAGTAAAGAGTGACTAGAACCTTTGTCTATAAGGACTGCATCTAAGGTGGAGAAGAAACAGATCATACCTCTAATCATCTCCAGAGCATTGTGGTCATAGGTCTCCCTCACCTGAATCTAATCCTTCCCCTATCCACCTACTCCCTGTGGTTGTGGTGGACCACCTGGGGGTGGTGGTGGTAGTACCTCAAACCTCCATCCACCGCCTGCTACTCTGCCCACTCATCTACCACATCTGCCACCCTGCGGACCACCCTGCTTGACCCTCTGCCTACGTCTCAGCAGTCCCTTGACCATCTACTGATCATCTATGTGGAGATTCAGGAAATCATGATCCATGTGTCCCTCCCTACCACATGAGAAGTACATCCTAGCCCTCTGCTGGCTCCCTCTTCTCTGGGAGCCCCGCACTACCGACCATAAGTCCTAGGGTCATCCCCTGAAAGGCTTGACCTGCTTGGGTCCCCATGTCAGCTTCCTACTAAACACCACCGAAGACTCTGCTGCCTGGTGTCTACTGGTGGCTCCAGCTATCGGTACCTACTCTTCCAGGAAGCTCTCTACAAGTAGGGCACACTCCATTACCCCAGCCTGTGTAGGGATGCCAAGAGACACTATGGACACCCTAATATCCCAGTACAACCCGTTATCAAAGGCTCGAGCCTTGAATAATGGGTATCGCACCATGTATATAGACTAGTGAGAAAGTTCAGTGAATCTTGCTGAGTACTCTGCCACTGTCATGCTACCCTGTTGTAGGTGCAGTATCTCCTGTATGTGCGTAGAGTGCAACGTCTCCAGGAAGAACTCCTCCCAGAAGAGGCTTTCAAATTCAGTTCAGGTGAGGGTAATATCATCATGTGTTTGAATCTCTAAGCTCTAACATCTCCTTGATGATCTCTAAATAAGGATCATGGATAAGATCTCCATCTAGTATAGAGGCATCCTCAAAAGATGGAAGACTCGTGTAACTGCCTCAAGCTAATCCTCGGCCACCTATGGGTCAGTCTCACCCCTGAAACTAGGAAGTCTTTGCCTCTAGAACTCGTGAAAGGCACTAATCTTGCATGAGTCCTATACCGGTAGCACTGGTAGTAACTAATGATCAACGGATGGAGGTAACACTAGTACACCACCCAGTAGGGCCATCTCTAGCACCGATCTCTAAACCGATGCCTCATCGCTAGGCGAGCTATCGTCACAGTCACACATCAGAATCCTGACTAGCTATCTATGTGGAGGCATCCTAAAATAGATCAAGATGTGCCACCGTCAATAGATTATACCTAGTGAGTTCACTTTGACTAAAAAATATCATGAGAAAACACTCAAAGATTCATGCAACTAGTGTTTTTATATACAGAGCTGGAAAACAAATTTTTGGGTCCTAGTGTATGGATATGTTGGACACCACACTAACATTGAACTCCCTAGCCTGAAATCTAACCCCAAAACACTTAACATTGTTTCCCCATCAAAATTTATGGACTCTTAGTTCTTCTAGTAGAACCAAACTCCTCTGATACCACTTTTTCATGACCCGTCCCCAGAGGCCCGTGTCGTGACTACCCCAAGCCCACCTCCCAAAGGTTAGGGGCTAGCGACTAGAACCAAAGGCATTATCCCATGAGTGGGGGCCATTTTCCTGAATACATGTATGCACACACACACACACAACCACATCCTAAAAATATAGAAAATAAAACATGCATGACACTAAAACAACCACTGAGTAAAGGCACAAGCTACAAGTCAAATGCACCAGAATACAAAACCAACAAAAGAAAAATTGGAAATAGGAAATTATAAAAGATCTCTGATAAAGTCATCCGTAGGAGAACCCCACCTAAAGGGTAGAAAAGGAGTGGATTATGGAAGATATAGGAGTACGTCCTGCCTATCATATCTCACTGGGCACCGCCTGGTCTTGGTCCACCAAGGTCTCTGTCAAAGTGCCTATCATCTACACTAGAAATGATATGTGCGGGAAGATACCATGCATGAGTGAGTAAAAAAATACCGAATAAAGACCACAAAACACAAGGGAAAGACCACAAAAGAAGGTATGCACAAGGTATTGTCATCTCATAGAGGTATAATCTAAATTATGGAAAGAAAGATAATTAGTCATAACACTGAACACCTTGGAATGTTGAGGTACTCATCCATGATGAGTACCGTGGGTCTGTTGGATCACTAAGATCCTCTCCCCATCGTGGGTTTTCTGGGTCACTAAGAGCCGCTCCCCACTTAGGCAATTATAGCTGGGTCACACAGAGCCACTTATAGCTGGTCCACATAGGGCCTCTTATAGCCGGTCCACATAGGGACACTTATATTTGGTTCACATAGAGCTTCTTGTAGATAGTTCACATAGGGACACTTATCATTTAGGACTACAGGGTCACTTAGACCCGCTCATTAGTAGTCTTTGGGTCTGATCCAATCGTAGGATTCCTACATGTAGCGCACTTGATTCTGGGAGAATCCAATCCTCAAGCCATTCGTCATATCTCAACTTCCATGAAAGCCTCCTTATATCATTCCAAAAGGATCTCCTTGTCGCGAAGGTTCCAACACTGTAAAAGGCTCATTAATCAGGTGTAAGGTTTGTAAGTTATGAACATTTTTCTAAAAAGGGGCCAGTCGGGTCTGGGTCTGGTCTGATCGACCCAACCCGATCTGCTAGACCACCCAGGGCCACCCGCCTCATACATCCCGACCTGCTACGAGTAGGCTGACTCGCCACACACAGACGCAGTGGCAGTCGCCGTGTTTGGTCCCTATCAATGCGGTGAATGATCCGCGGTCCCACCTGCCATGGTATGGCTAGACTGCAGCCCTCCAGCCTGTGCGACGCAGCTTGGTGCCATGTCAGAAATGCTGCCACCGCCGACCATTGTCAGAGGCCCGTCCCACTGCCTACACCCGATGCTGCAGGCCACATTGCTGCCGCAGCGCACCATCACACCCGCCACCCCTTTATCCGCCATAGCCCGATGGTCGTGGCCTCCTACACTCGATGCGATGCCCTACTGGTGTCATGGGATCCCAACCTAACATGGAACCCTTCTAGCACCATGGTTCTGCACCGCCTCCAGCTGCTTGCATGTAGCTTCCTCCACTGCAGTGCGTGCTTCCTCCTGTGCCTCCACGTGCCGTCATAATCAATCTGATGGTTTGGCCACAAAGAACCAAAGAACACCCACGATGGAGGGGCCCAAGACTTATTCATGTTGGCCCATACCCTTCATGTTAGATTTTTAAAACTATTGAGAAATATTTAAGAATCTATCAAGTTAAACCCTGAATCTAAACCCCAAGATAAAACAAACCTCTTTAAAGAACAAATGACCCGCAAATCAACCTGTTCATTGGTTGACCCACATTTGTTGCTTAGAAAGAAAGAATGGGGAAACAAGTATCAATCACAAGACACCCTACCTGGTTGAAGTTTGATCACAGGAAGAATCTGTCACTGATGGTGGTCCATCCGTGAAGGTCCTCGATCCGTCGTTGAGGGAGGGATCTCTTGAAGAAGAGGGAGAGTTATCAAGTCATTGACGACCATCATTCATCATTTGTCAATAGAGATACTTCAGATATTTAGAGTGTTTCTCCCAATGCGTTAAAGACGCACCCCCATAATTAAAATATTAAAGGAGGAAATGCTTTTCCATTACCATTTTGTTGTAGTGCTGTTATGCTATTTCATTTATTAAACAAAATTTTGGTTTCGTTGAGTTATAATTCCATTTCACTACAAAAATTTTCAAAGTTCAAAAAATAAAATAAAATAATTAAGTTTATTTTATTTTAGTTTTTCTTAAAAATTATGAAAAATATCTTTCACCCTCGACCTAAACCGGTCAAGGTTAAGCTTTGCCTAAGGGAAATACGCCCTCAAAAGCTCAACGGTACTCTCAGATTTCCAATATGAGTTACCATTTAGGAGTTATATGGATTTGAAAAATAAGATAATTGTTACTTAATTATTTTATTTATGGCCAAAAACTAAATTCCACTATTGGCCCGCACCGGCCAATGTTAGGCCCTTTCTAAGAAAATCTCGACGCTCTGAGTTCAACAGTGCCCTCATATTTTTGATTCGAGCACCGATTTAATAGTTAAAGAAACCTGATCTTATGATTATTTAATGAACCTCTAAAATAATTTCAAAAATACGTTCTGACCACTCTGAGTCTCAGAATTATGTGCCATCTCAGAGCCTGGTCTAAAAAAAATCCCATTTAATTTTCAAAAATTTTACATGGAATTTAGGGGTATGAAAAAGTGAGTCCTGCTCGATAGGGGAGTACTAACTCATATTGTTAAAATGACTTCCATCTTAATAAAAAACATCTGCATCTAGAAATGGAGACCCATACACTACTCAAAAGGGAAGTAACAACCCCAATGTAGTTTGGGGGATCCAAAACTCACCAGATCTTGGGAGTTCAATCCCCATAGGTATACTGAGGATATGTTCCCCATGAATGGTATTCAATGCCCATGCACTCATGAGGGATTTTGTAACTACACAATCTCATATGGGGGACCCATGCATCATTGGATGAAACCATAGATGATGGGTTACTAAACCTAGTTAAGGTTTACACACCACTTATAACCCTTTATATAGGAGAATTATCAATCCTATATTAAGGTTACATCGAACATCAACATAATTCTTGATATCCTCCTGGGAAACCCACACATATATGAATAATACTTGGGATCTAATTATCCAAAGAGGATCTAAATTTCACCTTTAGTGAAATCATTTATGTGAGGGAAATCAGTATCCTCATTTCATGGTTTCAATACCTCTATAAGATTCCACACTAGAAAATCAAAAGATTAACAATACAATTACATGATGCATGAACCTATAGGACTATACCCTATGAAAAATTCTATAATTTCCCAAGTTAGTCACACAAATTATCATAGACCTTTCATAGAAATGTGTCATCCATCGTGCCCTACCTGGGTTCCCTATTCTGACAAAAAATCTTAAGGACCAAAAATATTTCCACCCCACATGTCCAAAACTAAACACATTAGACACCAATTTCCAAACTCCCTATCTAGGAAGGATCTTATATGCTATATCAATCTATCATGAAACAAACCACCAGGGACCCACCTATTCTAGTGGTAAGTAGTGCGTGACACCCCATGTTCATCTTTAATAGGACAAGGGCTAGTGAATAACACCAAGAGGGAATAAAAAATAATGGAAGGCCTTAGCCTAAACATCTGGTAGTCATAAAAACCACCATTCCAACAAGAGAACTATAATAATGCATGATATAAGTATAACTATAGATTAAAAATATGTTTGTGTACCTATCATGTGACTAAGAAATGAATACCATCATGTCGCACCATCACCAATCCAAAATCATTCAACTCCTAAATGTTACCAGCTCCATCAAGATTCAGATCCCCTATACAATGTCCAAAAGGTTGCCAATCTATATGTCGTTATCAAACACACATCATGTTTGGTCCCAAGTCCTATATGTGGGTGATAATAAAGATACTCAGCTGGATGCCTTGAAAAAAAATAAATATATACATAGTTTTTCATTTAAAAAGGTTGAATCATATGAACACCCAATGAAAACCATGGGAACTCAACCTAGGAATGAAAATAATTAAAAAACCTTGAACTCAAATGACATCCTATCTGAAATGAGAACATATAAAACTCTAAAAAATCACTTAAAAACACTATGGGGACACCCTGAATAGGCCCCATGCATTAGGGGAATACACATCCATACTTAAAATTTACCATATATGAAAAGATCGATTGGTCCAAGAAAGGTAACTATATCACTACCCCACCATCATACCCTAGGGATAATATGACGAGATACCCATACAAATATCATACATCAATCAATAAACTAAATATTATTCACTAGAACCACTACTGACTCAGAAGGTAAGTAAATAGGATCACCATCATTCCATTATTTCTTGAATAAGGCCCTCCAATACATCGATATCAACAAGTAAACTAAGTAACAATGACCAATTCTCTCATTACATCGAAGAGGAGTCCATACACCCGACAATTAGATATAATATAACATCATGTTAGATGAAGGATAGCCATAACATCTATAAGTAGTACATTATGAGAAAATAACATCCAAAACACTCTATATGGTTAAAGAATAATAACGATTTGAAGTGTAACCACTATTAAAACTCAACCATATCTAGAAATGAATAGTGATGGAAGAAACCTAAGCATTCC
This sequence comes from Viscum album, assembly GCA_963277665.1. Taxonomy (NCBI): domain Eukaryota; kingdom Viridiplantae; phylum Streptophyta; class Magnoliopsida; order Santalales; family Viscaceae; genus Viscum; species Viscum album. Next base: position 1,250,124,185 of record OY728146.1, on the reverse strand, counting down.
ATGATCCAAAAAACATTGTGAGCATGATCTATCCTTAGAAGTCACCATCATCACCACTAATCCATGTAGTGTGGATGTCATGATAGGAGATTTATGCCTCACTAGTACACACAACCTAGCTGATGGAGTAAAAACCATAGACATTGGTTCATCTATTCCGAACAACCACTACCAAGACAATCCAATACTCTAACCATGACATGGATCTTGTTCCACACTAGGGTTGAGATTACATATAAAGGTAACCGTTGCCGTATAATAAGAAAGACCCACACATAATGGGAGGTAGACCCAAGAGAACATCACCTAGAATAGAGGTCCCACATGCTACCCAATAGTGGGGAGTTATCTCCATCAACTGAGAGGACTATCCACCCTTAAACCAAGCTCACAGGCTCATGGAAGGATTGAACATCGAGATATCACACTGTAATAGTAATGTAAGAATCGGCCTTGATGGCCTCATGAAGGGTACTATTGGGAAAGAACCACAACATTGATCTATCCCCTTTGATCATAACTTGAGATGAAATAAGATAAAGAGAGGGATAGATAGAGATAATATATAATTTCAAATGAAGACTGGACACAAATTTCATCATGACTGAGGAGAAAATTTCTAGCTCCTCCATCCTCTGAATCAAAGTAGTATACACCAATACTAACTCCACCGTGTATGGGTAGAAATATATTTCATCCAAGGGTCACATGTCAAACTAATACCCAATGAACCATGCTATGAAAAAGAGGGTATTACTCATGCCTTTCTAAACATTGGAATCCGTGACCCTTCACCCTAAGAGGAAACCATAACCACCAAAAACTCTAATAGGGGTAACGACCACTATATGTATGCATGTACATCCAAAAATAACTGAAGATCATTACACAAGAAGTCCAAACACTCACACTATCTCTACTCCATTATAAGAATCCCATCATCATCACTACAATATTAGAAAATGAAAAAAGTGTTGAAAATTATCACCAACAACCTCCAATAGGGATGTGGAACCACCATTTTAGTCCACATGGAAAGATACTCAGAATATACTACCTATTTTTCCAAAACTATCTCTAGTATTAGAAGATAATCAAAGTTCTGTAAAAAGGATAGTACATGGTGTGTACTTTATGCACACAACATGTCCACCCAAAGCCTCCTTCTAGTCATTTCCCCTAAAAAATCAAGCATGTACATCTCTCGTATATAAGGTGTCCCTATACCAAAATGGACATGGGGGTTCATGGGAACCTAGACGTGTACTCCACCCCAAGTCTTGTCATCTAAAATGGAAAGCTATGTACAATTAAACTCCCATGTTCTGCACATAGGTGTCTGTCAGTGTATATATCCAGACTACATGATGTGTTCCTTAGGGTTACACTCGACATGCAAATCAAACATACATGTTGTGTTGACCCTACCTATAACCCAATATGAACAAAATAAGAACCTGATATTTTTTATTGAGACCAAACATCATGTAGTTAGAAATTCCAAACATAAATCACGTGTAATCTCCTTGACTTTTCACTAAACACTCAGATTCTAATCATGTCAAAAGGGAAAAATGAAAGTTTTATATCATTTATGAAAAATGAAAGGGAGTAATTTTTTTTAATCATATTGAAACAAAATCTGAAATAATGAGTTTGATCTCATATAGGATTATTGAATCATAAAAAAAATTGCATTTATAATTATAGATTCATGGTCATTACATACTAATCCATGTTTTGATCAACCTAGGATAAAGATCTCTGCCTTAATCTATACCTTTGACTCCCTAAATCATAAAAGTGGGAATCGAGAGTTTGAGTATGTTAGGGAAAAAGTGGGGATTGAGTTTAATTAAAACACATTATTAAAATAAAAGAATACCCATGAATAGGCCACACTTGTGGCCTAGAACCCTAAAAGAGATTACAATTCACCTGTGTAAAACACCCAATTCCCAAACCAAATGTGATATAAGAAATCAAATATAGAGCTTAATTTAGGTGATATTAACATTTAAACCTATAAAATATAATTAATTCTGATTTTATAAATACTAAATACTCTAAATAAATTTTCTCACATAGAATTTTACCAAACTTCTATCCTAGGGTCTATGACACATTATATTATCAATGTAACAATCAATAAATATTTTGATATCATTTTCTTTGTTAGAATTATCATTTTACCATTCAAAAGGCCATGGATATGAATATCCAAAATCTATAAGGGAATTCACATGGGAAAACCTAGATCATTTTAAATTTTAGGGATAAGGGTGTGTTTCTCAAGTTTTTTTCCAAGGGTTACCTTTTTTTAATAAACTTTCATGATTATGAATACACTTTTATTATTTATTATATAGTTTTTTCTAAAACAAATTGGGAAATATAGATGATTTCACGAGTAAGTAAGTGAATATTTAAGATAAATATTTATTTTCATAAAGATATTTTTATGAATTTCATAGTTTTACAAATGCACTAATGGTTTCTTTACCTTTTTATATCCCATATTGATATTCTTGAACTAATACCAAGTTTTAACTATTTTCATAGGGTCTACAGATTGTATAGAAATATCTAAAGACCTATCTTTCTAATTTGGGTATTCATCTTAAATGAAGAGAATGTTTTTTGAATAAAATAATGGATTGAAATTAAAAATATTGTTTTTGTGAAATTAGTTGATATTAAGTGTAAGTGTACACTTTGTTTTGTAAGAGGTTTATATATAATATATTCTCTTCATTATATAAAATTATATACAAAAATGATCTTGGTAATGAAATAAAATTCAATCCTGGTTATTAAATTAATAATTATGTGTTGTTAATGACACGTGATGTTATAGTTAATATTAGAGAAAAGGTTTTGATAACATTAGAGGTTAATATTATTTTGATGATGATATTTTTTGGAGTTTTAGATACCATCATGGTTGAATAAGTCTAACATTAATCATATGTTTAATGGAATTAAAACCATTTTGATGTTTTATGTGATCAGAGTACTTTAAGAGATATTTAATGAGTTTAATAAAATGTTTAAGGTATATATAACCATAAATTTTAACATGAATTTTATTTAAAATGTTATTTGATGAATAATGATTTTATATTTTATTGGAACAAGTTGAGAGGTATTGATAACATTTGGGGTTAATATGATATTTAATGTTGAGTTAATTATAGTTAATTGAGATAAAAGTTTTATTAAATTTTTATAACACTTTATGATTAAAATTTATGGAAAAGTTTTTGGCTAATGAATGAGTTTTTTTGGAGAAATAAAGTTTATAACATATTTTGGAAGAATATTTGATATTATTGTGGATTTATGAGTGATTATTTTTTTAGAGATAAATATAAAGTTTATCATGGTAGTATATGTCATCAAAATTTTTCAAATTTTTGGGATTCAATTTTGGTTTGGCATATTTTGAAGTGTTTTATGGTTAAATATTTATAGTGTGATATCCATTCAAATTTGGGTGTTATTTTTGAGCTTTGGAGAGTAGTATAGTATTTCTGTGTTGGAAATTATCATAAATTATGCTAACCATTTTGGTTTTAGTTAATGTCTAATGAAAAGAGGAATGGATTTATATCCTTTTGGGGATTTGTTTTTTCATTGAAAGTTAAATTTTATTCTCAAGGGATGAAAAATTCATTAGGAATATTCAATTATTAAATTATTAAATGTGATATAAGAGTAAAATGATCAAAGAATAAATAAAGGACTAAATTAAACTTATGTTGTTAAATGCAATGAAGTGCGTATATTTTCTTAAAATATTTATTTCAATTGTAAAATAAACTTTTAGGTCGATTGAGTCTTATACTTAATGTAAAACTAAACTATCAAGGAACAATTTTAGAAAGTAATCTATAAGTATGATTCTTTTAGAGGTACATTCCTTTATAAAATAATATGTTTCTTAGTCTTGACCTAGAAATTAAAGTTCATGGAAAATTATACATATGATTTTATTACTTGGATATGATAAATTAATTTTGAAAGAATAAAATTAGAATTATGAGGATAAAATTTCATGAAGTTTGGGAGTATGTAACACCCCAATATTTTTGTTTAAAAATAATACATTATTCAATTCCATGTACCACATGAAATACCAATCTTAAATAAAACTACAATATAATTTTAAAATATTATTATATGATAATTATAACCTAGCCGTTGGATTGGAGATTTTGAAGAAAATTAACCATAATATGAAATATTTTTAGGGAATTTTTACATAAAAAAATCCACTGATTAATACCTAGGAAATAAGAAGTCAATTCTAAATAAAATCATATAATATTTAAAGAGATATTTTTTCAGAAAACTAAATTAGGTACGCAATGGATTTTATTCAAAGTAAATTAAATCAATCACTATACACGAATAATTTTAATGAATTTCATAGATCATATATTTAATAAAATAAAATACCATTAATTTAATTTTCCTTAATATACTAGGAATAAGTATAATTTCATTTTAAATTTCCCAAATTCATTTTCTACAAAAATTGTATTATTTAATTTTGTGCATTAATATTATGATTAATTTCTATCAATTTTAAAAATTATATTTGATTTTATGAAAAAAAATATAATCATCATGTCAACAAAGTTTGAATATTTTTTTGGTATTTTTATTAAAAGGATGATTTTGGGTAAATAGTGAAAATACCTATTTTTGTAAAAACTTTTATTTCTTTTCATTTTATCAAATTACATTCAATGTTTTTTTTGGTTTTGGATTTTTTTACTAATATATGTTTCATTTTATTAAACAAAATATAATTAATTCCTTATAAAAAATCATAATGAAATTTTTTGGTATAAAACAATGTTTATTTATAAAATGGGTATTTTTCTAAAAACTATTTTTCTTTGAGTTTCACACACTTATATTTAAATTAGTTTTTATATATTCTAAAAATTTAATCCTAAAAAATAGATTCCATATTTCAAATCATCATATTCTAATTATGCAATATTTTCCATTTCATTTTTTGTGGTACTGATTTTAAAGCATGATAATGTATTTCACAATGGTAAATGGTAAAATGGATTAAACGAGGATAAAAAATCATATAGGGTATAAAAATTAATACAAAAATTTACTTTAATTAATTATATGAGTGAATTTTTATCAGATTAATCCTAGATTTTATAATATGGATTTTTAGGGTCACATGCCTTTGATTACAACCTTAGTAGTATTTTAATTAAAAGACAATTACAAAATGTCACTCTTTTTTTAATATCTATAATATATTTTCATTATGATTAAAAGAAGTTATGAATAATTATAAATGGTTATAATTAATATGAATTATTTTTTATGATAGAAATTTATTTTTAATTTTTATTAATGGTATACTTACCTTTAGTGATTACGTAATATCGAGGCCCATCTTTTTTAAAACAAAGGAAAAATAAAGAAAATTATTTTAAAAACATTTAAAATAATATGATTTAGATGAATTATAATATTTAAAAAATTTAATTTAAAATTAAAAGTTATATGTATTGGTGAATGTATTTAGATTTCAATTCCATTTTTATCTTTATTCCATTAAAGTTATGAGATATGAATAGTCATGAAATTTAATGTTTTAAAATAATTTTTAAAATAATTCAAAATAATAAAAATCATATCTTAACATAAGTGGATAAGAAAATTTCAAGACTATAATGCATTTTATATTTATTTTTCACTTGTATTATTTTTTAAAAATTACATTCATGACCCTTAATGATTAAAAAATGAAAAAATATTATCGTTTTTTCCCTATAAAATGAGACTCACATCATCCTTTAAAAAAATCATGTTTATTTTTCTCTCAATGATCTAACCAGATAAATCTCTAAACATCCATTTCTATTTTCCCAATCCCATCTTGTGTCTATAAAACTCTCCATCAAAGGCCTCAAGATCAATTGAAAGGAGGATATCAAAAAGAGAAGGTATATGACTTAACTTATTTCTTTTATGTTTATTTCCTCTTCTTTTCCTTCCTAAAAATCATAACCATTCTCATAAAATAAAATTATTATCTATAATATAATTAAATTTGATTATAAATATGGTGAAACCCATTTTCATATCCTTTTCTATCCTATTGGAAATAATTTTCATTTTCCACCACCACCACCAATCATAGATATTTATTTTGAATGATTTAATGAATTGATATGATATTAAAGAAATAATTATGATTCTATAATGATATGATATCACTTACTTTCATACCCTTAAAACCGTTGGAAAATGAAAATGTTGCTCTTATGTACGTGTGGACTACCACCTTCACCAAGCGATGCGATTAATTTTTCATATAGACCATTAATATATGGTTATAAATTTCTATTTATTGTATAAACATGATTAATATTTCATGATTAATATTTGGTAGATGATGTAACCATGAATTTATTGACTTTGGATAATCTAAAAAAGTTTATTTGGGATAATGAAACGAACATCCTAAAAAAATTTGATGCGAACATTACCAATTCAGTAACTACATAGAACATGGTAATAACTAAAAAAAGGGATTATAATAAGGTAATCGACCTAAAAATCTTCCTTATATAACATCCTAACCCAAACCACCGAGTTCAATTAGGGTGTTATGTGACCACATACACACCTCCCCATATGTAAGAGACTATCGAAAAGCAGTAAGGGTCTATTCCATCTATAGGGAGACTATACCCTCCATATAATGTCACAGGATTAGTAATAATTAACAGTAAACAATATAACAAGTAATCAGAGTAAACATGAAGAAATTGAAAAGATATTACATTCATTTCATATAATAAAATGGGATCCCAATGTGGTAATCCAAAACATATTATAAAGTAAATAAATAAAAAGTAAAATAGCGGGGTCCATCCTGATCCACTACTAACTCCATGATCCTACACTCAGCTATACACTACAGAGCCCTTTCCCTTCACAGGATCCCTAATGAAATTTAAAATTGCATCAAAATTCTTGAGTAGTGTGTCAGTAAAAGACTCAGCAGGACACCACCAATGAATCATTAACCTGGAGTGCTCATATATAAAAGTGTATTCCATAATAATAAATGTGTAAGGAACATAAACATACAATCCAGAACCGAGCAGTCTTAAACTAAACAAGCCTCCACAAACCCCGACTATAGTTTCTTCAACTCCATACTAAAATACTAATTGAAGATGTCAGTAGTATCCAAACTAGCCTCTGGGATAATGTATACATCTCTTGAAAAACTCAAGGAATCGTGCTCACTGTACGATATGAAACTCTTAGGTGTGATTTATTTACAACATGTATCTCCCACAATCACCTAATAGGTGGAATAAAACTCATAGGAGTTCTCAATATGTAGAATTCAATTCACAGGGGTGCCTTTCATATGACATGTGACTCTAAGAAGCACCCATCATATGACATAAAACTTAGGGAGTTCCAAATATACCCCATGTAACTCAAGGGAGTGCCTGATAAACGATATTCCATGGAATCATCATATCTCTAACATTTTATCTGGTCCGTAATTACCATCATTTCAATTCATGCACACTCACCCTCTTAGGGATAATCATGTCATGATAGTACACCTTTTCCAAGAACCAATAACGGTACCTCTATGCATGGTAACATACATACATATAATGTAGAGAATACATGGAAAGTATATTAATAGGAGAAATAAAGTAGTAACACACAACACATGTGATCATAATCAATCACATTAAAAAGATCCTTTAATATCACTTATAGAACAAACATCACAACATGTATCATAGGTCACACACACACATGATCATAATCAAGAATGGTTTCAAACATGACAACACAATAATATTGTTATGACAACAAGTGTATAAATGACCCCAAGTAGGTAAGGAACTTCCTAACTAAATTTCATTAATTCCAAAGATAAGGATAAACCACCATATGCGGTTCGATAGCTAGAGTGGAATCTTTAAGAGTCTGGTCACCTCCTCAAAGCCTTATTATCGTAATCATCAACATGTTTATTCTTGAGGTTTTTCAAGGGTTCATAGAACCAAAACCAAATATTTTATTTAAAAAAGAAATAAAATATCACATGTGATGATACTTTCTATCTCCCAAATAATTTTCAAACTATCATTTTGTTCAATGCATACACTAAATATTATTCTAAAGAATAATTATAAAAAAAATTCAATAATTTATATCTCTAAATTAATTTGAGAAAACATTTGGTATTTCTTATAATTATTCTATAATGAGACTTTAAATTTTCCTTGATAATTTTCAAAATTATCCTCTGATATTTTTTTGTGTAAATTATCCATTCATAATTATTCTATGATAATTTTTCATAAATTATTCTTCCATAATTATCTTGTGATAATTTTTCATAAATTTACAATTCATAATTATCTTAAATATTTTTTATAAAAAAACATTCAAGATTATATTATGAAATTTTTTCATAAATTATCCTTTAATAATTAAATATTTTATCTTTTGATAATTCTATGGCAATTATTTTTCAAAAATTCCCTTAATTATCCATTGATAATTTTTTAATAAATTATCCTTTTAATAATCTTAATAATTATCTATTTTATAATTTTGATAAATTATCTATTAATAATTCAATATAGTTATCATTGATAATTTTGTATAATTATTCCTTGATAATACTGTACAATTATCCCCTTTATAATTATCCTTGGATAATTCAAAATATTTTTTTGATAATTACTTTATAATTTCACACAAAGACCCCTTTGGTGATCTATCTAAGAATTATCCTTTTATAATTTAGCAATTATCACTTTATTTAAATTCCACCATTTTTTACACAATTGATAAGAGGGAAAAATAGAGAATAAAATAATTAATTAAATAAAAAATACACACCTTATTTCTTAGGCGTGGAACACTAGGGAAGAACAATCCACCTCTGCATGCCTGAATCAGGGAAATAGAACCATCAAGGGTATCACCGGTCTCGTTCAAGGTGCCTTGGGACCGCTCAGATTCAACATGATCAACCAAGAATTAACGATGATTTTTTTTTCATTTTTAAAAAGAAAACACCACATGATTATTCCATATCAAATTCCAAAACCCCAAATCAATCCACCATTTCAACTGAAAATTAATGTGGTGTCATTAATTTGACCAATTTAATGAGTTGCTGAATTTTTCATGTCAAAATGATTCCAAATCCACGATTTTGGGATCTAGAGGTGTATAAAAGTAGTGGTTTCACTTTCATAGCGGAGAACCCAAAAAAATAAATATATTTAATATATTAATAAACATAATATAATAAAAATAGTAAATAACTAAACCTTACATGCGCTCTGACCAAACACCCAATGCACACAAAGTTTATGTCACAACTAAGTTAAAACCCAAATTCCAGACCTAATAGTGGTATTATATTTCTTATACGATACAAAATTCTGAAAATGATTTACTTTTTTGTAAAAAAATTAACAAAAATATTAAATAAATTACCCTCACTTGTGATGTTACCAAACACCTGATGCGTAAAAATGTTATATCACACCTTGGGTAAACCCCTCATCCCTAACCTAACGACGGTATCATATTTCCCATATGAGACCACATTTGAGATATATTCCATTATTTTGGAAAAATAGTGCTTTCATGATATAATATATTTAATATTTTTTTATATCAATGCTAAGGATCTACAGGTCCCACAATCCCATTCTAACTCAGTTCCTAACTTTGAAAATATTTCATAGAATATTCTGAAGTGTTAACCAAGTTTTTAACCATACGTAAAGTCTTTAAATCATTTATTAAGTGAATTTTATTGAAAAATTTCATTTTCACATAAAAATACTCATAAGTTATTTTTTGGACTCTTATATTTTGATAATCCCAAATCATGTTTCATTTCGGTTATAATCATATTTTTACTATAGAATAATCATGTTTCACGAATATTTATAATCTCTATCTAGTGATACCTATGTATCTTTAATCCCATTGTTCTATTGTTTAAGCTTACATTACAAAATTTATCTACGTTAAGGTCACTGATGCAATGGTTACCAATGTAAAGGTCATAGATGTAAAGGTTACCAATGCAAAGGTTACCGATGCAAATGTCACCGATGTAAAGGTCACTGATTTCAAGGTTAGCGATGCAAAGGTTACCGATGCAAAGGTTACCAATACAAAGGTCACCGATGCAAGGATATCATTGAAAGATACCATTGGGAAGGTAACTGATGAAGTTCACTGATGCAAGGCTACCAATGCACCTACTGTTAAAGCCTACCATTGTGAAGGTTACCATTACCAGTCTACCGATACTTACCCTTATATACTTTGTCAAATTATTAAATTATTATAATGGTCATATTTGGTAAATTTAATGCGTCTGATATTAATTAATTATAATTGTAGACATATCATGAAACCGTATCTCGGGACAGTATGAGGTATGAGGTGGACCACACATGGTTTGCTTATTCCTATTGTTGAATCTAAAATATAAAAAGGAGAAGATCGAGGAAGAAACAAGTAGTACTGAGATAATTGAAGAGGAGTGGGTGTGAAAATATGTGTGAGAGTGTAGAGGAATGCATGAGAAAGATCTTACTCCCTAGATCAAAGAGAACAAGGAAGAACCACTCGAAACTTATATTGTGGACCCAAGAATCCCAAGAATATCATTTCTGGAGAACAATTTCGAGGCTGGCTTCTATGCTTCATCAAATTTCTATCAAACAAGAAACAGAACACTCAACTCCTAAAAGCTAGAACCTGGAGTTATGACACTCTGTTTTGAGGACAACTTCCAAAGACAAACTCAAACTGAAAATTCTTTATTACAAGGAGTCAAGAGATGAACTGAAAACGCATAGAGATTTATAAACTCAATCTCATAATATTATCTCTACTATGTTCTTTTTATTTTACCTTTCTGAGAAGTGTGTGTCTGTCTGTTACACACACTATCTCCTGTGCTTGAATTGGAGGATACTAAAAATCCTCACATCAAACTTCACTTACATTATGTTTCCCACGTCTAACTATGGAAGAGATCGTGTGTGGTCTATATTGTTTTTTTTCATAAAGAATTGTGTTAGAGGCTGTGACCACTGGACAGTCTGTGAAAATTGTTATAAACCCCGATACAGGATGTGTATCAAGTTTATTATCAATATAAACTGCTTGGTGGCAGATGATCACCAAGTGGAGAGGATTAAGTCTCGGCTTGAAACTGAACCTCTTGTTTAACTCTACTGTGTATTATATTTTGTGATACTCTATTTTATCTATTTTCTGCTGCTCATTAATTGAAAAAACTGAAAATTGTTTTGCATTGACTTTGGCAGTTAGTTCTGATTTGTGTGTGTGTGTGTTTAATTCAGTAAAATTGTTTCAAAATTTGAAGAAGTATTTTACACTGATTCAACTAAGGACTAATCACCCTTTGAGAAACTAGTTGACAAACTAAACATTTATATCTCTATTGCCTTAATTAACAGGGCCGTTTCATATTTTGGAGATCTTTATAAAAAAGTTTTTAACAGAAATTTTAATTAGGAACTCAACTCACCCCCTCTTGAGATTCCACTCCAACCAATATTTGGTATTAGAGAAAGGTTATTTTTTTATTTCTAATATCTGAACTATTGTGAAAGTTGTCAAATTATTTTCAACTGTGATTTTAGTTGTATCTTAAAGATCTTAAAATTTTGGTCATATCTAAATTTTCAGTTCTTTAAATTTATTATTAACTATGGATAACAGAGTTAAGGGTGCTGATACTAACATGACACCTTTATTTAATGGAAATAACTATGCTCAGTAGAAATTAAAAATGAAAATGTATCTAGAGAGCATGGGTCTTAAAATCTGGGACACAATTGAAAAACAACATGCATTGCCTCTTACTGCTAGAGACACATTGTCTTAGTTGAATAAAGCTACATATAACAATAACTATAAATAAATGTATGCATTTTATTGTTCCTTAGGTGGTGAAGAATTCAATATAATATCTTCCAGTAAAACTTCTTATAAAATTTGGGATACTTTGGATGTTTCTCATGAGGGAACAACCAATGTAAAAGAAACGCGATTAAATACCTATACTATTAAATATGATAATTTTAAAATGAATCCTGATGAACTTATATCTGAAATTTATCTCAGGTTCAATGAAATAGTAAATACCATGAGTCTGCTTGGGAAAGTAGTGGACAATAAGGATCAGATTATGAGATTGCTTCGATGTCTACCTAATAGATGGAGAGGAACTTTTGTTTCTATCTAAGAATCCTATGACATAGGCAAGCTACCAGTAAAGGAACTAATTGGAAAAATTATGATGTATGAAGAAGAGAATAAGGTAAATTAATAAGGAGATGAAGAACTAGGAAAGAAATCTGTAGCATTCAAGACTACTACCTCAAAAAGAAAAGACAAAGAAAAAAGTTCAAGCTCCTATAGACACTTCCACTAGTGAAGACTCAACTTCTGATAGTGACTATGAGATGTCTCATCTTTCTAAGAGTTTTAAAAAGTTCTATTGTAAGAAGAATTTCTTTAGAAATCCAATCTATAAAGGAAGGTATGATAATAAAGGACAGTGGAAAAAGGACAGAAAATGGAATAAAAATGTAACACCCCAAGATTTCATAGTGTGTTATTTCTTCAAAATAATTCAATAACTTGCACTACACGCAACACCGAGTTCAATCACACCATGACTTACAAAAAAAAAAGCCATTCAAAAGAGGTTATGAATAGTATTATCTAAATTTTAAACTTTATATAATCCTTATAATTTTAGAATCCATATTATGAGTTTCTTAGATATAATGCAAGAACAAATTCATTTTCAGTATTGCACTTTTATCAACTTTTAATAGTGAACCCTTTTTAAATACAATATTTTAAACTTTTTGACTAAATGGGGACATCAAAAATTTAAAATGAAACATCCCAAGCTTCCACGGTACACTTTCTTTGAATAATACAGTAGCGTGTGTTGTACGCAACCTTGAGTTTTAACACACACCATAACCAATCAAACTAGCCGTTATGAATAGTAATACCTACTTTTTGAAATTATATATATATTTTATATTTCAAAATGGACTTCATTTTTGGATTCGTAATATCTAATTTAGCCTAAGGTTAAATTTTGGTACTTTTCGGATAACTTTCATATTTTGATGAATAGTGAAAATTACTAAATTTTAATTAAAAACAACTTTTTTAATCAAAATAATTAATAGTGATAAATTATGAATTTTAGTAGTTTTAAAGTATATTTAGAATATATTTTTACCATTTAATATAATTTTGGTCATTGGACATAATTTTACAATTAAACCGAACATAAACAAGTGTCAATCTTTTGATAGTTATTATCTCTTAAAAACACGCTTTTTGTTTTGACAGCGGGAATTAATTTTAAATTAATTTCTGCCACTTCTGTGTTTTGAATTTAGGAAAATGGATTCAATATTTGGAATCAGGATGTTCAAATTGTGTAAATAGGTAACTTTTATTTTTAGACATTTTGAATAATTACTGCGGTAAATATTTTATTTACCATGGTTAAGGGTAAATCCGGTAAATAAGGGTTAAAAAAATAATATTATAATAATACTAAATTAACCTAAAACGTGTCTTAACCCTATTGGTTGATACATGGTCGACCATGGGCATCTTTGGGTCTATTTTGGGACCTCATGGATCCACTTGTAAGTGATAATGACACTTTATTTTAATTAAGTTAAAATGAATACAAAAATGACACAAGCATATATCTTTTAGCAAAACAATTGTTACATAGGGTTATATATGTTGGATTTTAGATTATAAATATTCATTAGAAATATAAACATATTTCCTACATAATGATATTTTATTTATAATTTTTAGACATTAAATAATTTATTTTATTTATGACACAATGATGATGCAGTAATTACTATAATAGTGAAAAATTAAAATAATTGATATTATAAATACCAAAATAAATATAATATGAAACTTTTAATGAATTAAACTAATTTTATAGGATAATATGATATATTAGGATTGATTTAATTGACTTTTTTCGAAGTAATAAATCTGTTATGAGTTTCACAAAAATCAACTATTGAATAGTGTCAAAATTGACATAAAAGAGTTCTTAAAACAAATATTATATTATTAATTGATATTAAATTCCTAAAAATCTAAGGTTCGGCCAAGAGACTTATTTCATGATAGGTTCATCATTAATGGACCACTTGGGGGTCGCTTGGATGTATGTAGTAAGTTTATTAACCATATTATATAAAAATACAAAGGGACATTGTAAAAGTGAAACTAATTAACTTAGAGTTAATACTTAAAGATAAGGTTAATATAAGTACCCAAACCTGTCTAAATTCTATTGGTTGAGTGGTTATCGACCTATCCCCACCTTAACCTTTGAATAATCAACTTTGGAGCCATTAGAAACCGAATATGAATTTATTATAAATTAATATTTCTAGCTTTTCCAAAGGTGCCCCTCACCCCTCTTATAAAAGGGAACTCCTCCTTCTCATTTCTTCACACCTTCCAAGCCTTTTGGTTCGGCCAAACTCTGCCCAAATACTCTCCCAACATCCCTCACTACAACCTAGAGGCCTTAGTTTGATCAGAAAGCCAACCTAAGGAGCCTTTTTGATCAAATCAAAAGGAAGAACCCGAAGAAGAGGTAATGATTTCACCACCCTTCTCCAAGTTCATTTCTTCTTCCACTTCTTCTTCCTTTGTTATTACCATTCTAAAATAATAACTCCAGTATCTCACATATACTGTGATGTTATTATAAATATGGTACAACCATATTCAGTATTCTATCCACCCTTTGAATAACATGTCACCATACGTGCGTACGAACGGCTTACCGTCTCCACGTCGTGGTGTAATTGTTATTCAATATATTATTATTTGGATGGGTATAATAATGATGTGTAAATCATGTAAATAATAAATATAACATGTTAATGATTCTTTATATATGATATACCATCCATTTATATATTATTTTAATATCAAAAGAATGATATTGTCGCTCGTGCGTACGTACGGACTACCGTCTCCACGAACGCGATGAGATTCATTCTCCATCGTATCCATTCAAGTCTAATTATCATTTGATGATTTAAAAATGATGTTTAAGTACTTGATATCATTCTGGATATGAATAATATACAACAAACATGGCTTATGTAACAAAACATATAAAAGAAAATGAGTAAGTTAACACCCGAAACGACGATAATTCTAAGATATTATTAACAAATCAATGTTAAAAGATCATATATGATATCATATTAATATATATGATTCTTGTATAATTTAATAACAATTATTTCACCATTATACAGGAGGTTAACCTACCCCAACCAAGGAAAAGTACAAGGTAAGGGTTATTTCACAATCTCTTCATTATCCGAGGTTGTTTATACGTAATAATCTACTGGGATTTCTTTATCATCCACATCCATGTTTCTTCGAAATGTATTTCAAAACATATTTATTATTTATAAGAATATGGGTTAAAGTCATTTATACCCTTGTTTTACTTTTTATAAGAGGTTTATAAAGGAATCTTTCCGTCGTTTTCAAAACAAGGTCCTTTTTAACCTTTTCGACAGAATTAAGGTAAGAATGTTTTTTTTAACTTATACGGCGGGTGCGGCTATTTTCCGCCGTTATAAAATCTTCAAAGCTTCCCTTACAAGCTTATAAGAATATTTTCAAAGAAAATGTTTTATTTTATATGGATCTTAAATTATTTCAAAATAAAAGGAGATATTTCTTTAAAAAGAATTTTTATTTCATCTATGTCAACATCCTTTGATGGATTTTAAGATTATTTGAAGTTGATTTATTATGATACAAAACTTCTATATTGTATTGAAGGTTTTGTGATATGTTTGATTGTGGATGTGCTATTTTTATACCATTCATAGTTTATGGTGAATGTATTGACATTTCGTATGCTAGTTTTAATACGAATGTTTATGTTATGTTTAAACCTTTTCATATGAGAATGCATTGGACTTAATATGTGACGGGTGGAGCCCGCTATAGCTCCTCGATGCATCGGTAGGTCTCATGAGACAAACTAGTGTCTTGGAACAAGGCCTTGACAAAATCTTATTTGTAGTCTTGGCACGAGGCCTTGACTACGTGGTTATGATAGTCTGGCATTATGCATTACAACATTATGAAAGTGGTTATTGATTTTTGCATGTGATTATTCGATTAGTAGAATATCCATGTGAATAAGTAAATGGAATTATTTCATTTTATTTATGCCATACCATGTTGAAAGTTCATGTTTGAAATGCTTTTGTTTTAGTTATACATTTCCTTAAAAGTTTATTCTTATTTATGAAAGTTTCCGCTATATTGTTATCCTTACTGGGCATTTGAGCTCACCCCTTTTCTATGTTTTATTTTTCCCAGGATGTGAAGATGTAAGTTATGAATGACCTGCAGGGATATTATGAGGGGATTATAGTGTGGACTGTGGAAACATTATGTTGTTGTAGTAGTTTTTCATTTTATGATGTAATGTAAAACTTATGAATATATCTAGTATTTCCAAGGCTACTAAACCAATCGGTCTTTCGAGATTTGATCTTTCTTGTGATCATGCCAATGTTATGTAATAATGCACCGACTCTGGGTAACTAGGGTTGGGGCGTTACAGTTGGTATCAGAGGAAGTTTAGTACAAACCTTGGAAACTAGATTTAGAGAAACTCTGATTAGAGCACGTAGACCTAAGATGAACTTTGAGGATTAGTATAGAAGAACTTCCTAGAATTTTGGTATTGTAGGGATTTTGTGAGTTTTCCGAGCAATACATCCCTGTCTGGATACGAGCAGGTAGAGGCGGCTCTGGCACAGATGTACCTAGGGGTAAAACCCGAAAACACCGCTTTGAGCTAGACTCGAATGGGAACTGGTGCACGACAACGGGCCTTGCTGCACTCTTGGTTACGACACTCCCGGGGGATATGATTAGGATAACTCTCATTTTCCTTACAAATCATTATGAAGGGTTTATGAGTATATACTTCCTCAAAGAAAATATTTTTTATGATTATGGATTATATCCATAAATAGTTCAATTTATGTTAAGTGTTTTATAAGTACGGGATTATGTATTTTGATTCATAAACTAATCCAGTGTATGCCATTGTTTAGAAATGGTGCCTAGTAGAAGGAATGAGAACTCCAACAATGCACATGATCCAAAGAGAAGGAAGGATCATATCTTTCATGGTCTTAAGCTAGAATTTATAAGAGAAATAGTCTCCCATGTATTATCATCATATGAAGAAATAATATCATGTGTTGATAAGATAAGTAATGAGTTCACTGAGTCCTATGTATTTGAAGGGAAGAAAGAGAAGAAAAGGATGGAAGAGAGAAAGATGGATAAAGGGAAGAGGGAAAAGAAGAATTTTCCCATATGTGGTAACTGTGGAAAGAAACACCCTGGAACTTGCCTGAAAGGAATGGGAGTTTGTTATAAGTGTGGAGGAAAAGGGCACAAAGTACGTGACTGCAAGGGTAAGAAAATAGTTTCAAATGTACAATGCTTCATTTGCAAGGAGTTTGGACACTACGCGAACCTATGTCCCAGTCATCAGACTATGCCGCAAATGATGTTATTATATAATAATCAAGTTATGATACTACCACAGATGAAGAGGAATGATTAGAGTTCTTATGTTGATTATGTCAATTGAGTGTTGTATCAACAATGTACTTGTTATAATAATTATGGAGTATATAAGGATTGTACTGCAGTACTATTTCAGTAAGGACTTGAGATTGTGACTCAATAGTAGGATAAATTTTTGGAAAATATATGGTTGAGAGGATGATAAATCATAATATAGTTCTGATACTGAGGTAGTGATTTTTGAATAATATGTGATTGTTTTGGATAAATTATATTGGATATTCTTGACTACCTTGGAACTGATTAATGATTTGTATATTCCATCATTGTTGGGGTTTAAAACATTTTTGGATTAATGAAGTATATCCAGCATTCTATATGGAATAAGGGAGCATGATTGTAATCAATATGGAATATGGTAATACATGATGAAGGTATTCATATGCTATTACAGGGTAAAAAGGATCAATATTATGTTTACCTTATAAATGTTAGACTGTGAGTTTGGACATAAGTATTTTGGATAGTTCTAGTTTGGATTATTTTGGATTGCCATAAAAGGACAACCCAGAGGTCGGGCGACAACCCGTCGCGTCCGGCAAGGCTGCGAGACTTGAACCCGCAACCGAAGGGCGACAAGGGTGTATCATCTACCACTGGCCCACGAGATGTCCTGGATTAGATAATGTAGTTTTTATTAAAAGATCTTCTAGATGAATTATAAATTCGTTTATTTTGGAACCCTATACGAATAGTGTAAATAGAATTTTTTTTACATTCTATTATCTTTTAGAGTGAAAGATGAGTTTGTGGTAGAAATTTATTAATGGATAAAACTCTAATTATAAAGTAAGTATATCTCCTTATGATCTTAGCCAATCTCATAAATAAATTCCTCAACATTAAGAAAAGTAACTTAGAACAAAAATGTTTTCCTAGATGCTACCTTAAATCATCACTAATTTATGGCTTTGGGATTGTTGGCCTTTTCATAGCCATGTTCTCTACCACTCTCCATCAGATAATTGATGGTTAGATTTCTCTTCCATATCCATATTTTCCTACATGGAACCCTAGTATGTGTTATTTTCGGTAATCTTCATACTTTCCACTCTTTATTTTAAATAGAGGCCTCATTAATTCATTTTTCGATGTGGGATTTCAACTAAGATATTTTGAAACGTCAAAAATGTGTTATCCCAATACCCTATATTTTGTTGAACCGATGGTACTTCAAATCATCATAGATTGATGAGTTTAAAGACCTCAATTTTATACTTGTTTGTGATTGATGACCTCAATCACTACCTATAAATATTTACGTTTTTCCTCTAATTATATGTCTCTAATTTCCACCAATGTTCTCCTAATCAAGATCATAATTTGGTGGTGACCCTTTCATTTCTCTTTTCCTCATATTAAGAATATATTTTAGTAACCCAATTTCTGATGTGGGTTTTCCCACAAATATATTTTCTATTTTCAACCTTTTATTTTCGAAAAACAATTTCAAATTGCGAGGACGCAATTTATTGAAGGAGGGGAGAATGTAACACCCCAAGATTTCATAGTGTGTTATTTCTTCAAAATAATTCAATAACTTGCACTACACGCAACACCGAGTTCAATCACACCATGACTTACAAAAAAAAGCCATTCAAAAGAGGTTATTAATAGTATTATCTAAATTTTAAACTTTATATAATCCTTATAATTTTAGAATCCATATTATGAGTTTCTTAGATATAATGCAAGAACAAATTCATTTTCAGTATTGCACTTTTATCAACTTTTAATAGTGAACCCTTTTTAAATACAATATTTTAAACTTTTTGACTAAATGGGGACATCAAAAATTTAAAATGAAACATCCCAAGCTTCCACGGTACACTTTCTTTGAATAATACAGTAGCGTGTGTTGTACGCAACCTTCAGTTTTAACACACACCACAACCAATCAAACTAGTCGTTATGAATAGTAATACCTACTTTTTGAAATTATATATATATTTTATATTTCAAAATGGACTTCATTTTTGGATTCGTAATATCTAATTTAGCCTAAGGTGAAATTTTGGTACTTTTCGGATAACTTTCATATTTTGATGAATAGTGAAAATTACTAAATTTTAATTAAAAACAACTTTTTTAATCAAAATAATTAATAGTGATAAATTATGAATTTTAGTAGTTTTAAAGTATATTTAGAATATATTTTTACCATTTAATATAATTTTGGTCATTGGACATAATTTTACAATTAAAACGAACATAAACAAGTGTCAATCTTTTGATAGTTATTATCTCTTAAAAACACGCTTTTTTGTTTTGACAGCGGGAATTAATTTTAAATTAATTTCTGCCACTTCTGTGTTTTGAATTTAGGAAAATGGATTCCATATTTGGAATCAGGATGTTCAAATTGTGTAAATAGGTAACTTTTATTTTTAGACATTTTGAATAATTACTGCGGTAAATATTTTATTTACCATGGTTAAGGGTAAATCCGGTAAATAAGGGTTAAAAAATAATATTATAATAATACTAAATTACCCTAAAACGTGTCTTAACCCTATTGGTTGATACATGGTAGACCATGGGCATCTTTGGGTCTATTTTGGGACCCCATGGATCCACTTGTAAGTGATAATGACACTTTATTTTAATTAAGTTAAAATGAATACAAAAATGACACAAGCATATATCTTTTAGCAAAACAATTGTTACATAGGGTTATATATGTTGGATTTTAGATTATAAATATTCATTAGAAAGATAAAAAGATTTAATAAATAATGAAATTTTATTTATAATTTTTAGACATTAAATAATTTATTTTATTTATGACACAATGATGATGCAGTAATTACTATAATAGTGAAAAATTAAAATAATTGATATTATCAATACCAAAATAAATATAATATGAAACTTTTAATGAATTAAACTAATTTTATAGGATAATATGATATATTAGGATTGATTTAATTGACTTTTTTAGAAGTAATCAATCTGTTATGAGTTTCACAAAAATCAACTATTGAATAGTGTCAAAATTGACATAAAAGAGTTCTTAAAACAAATATTATATTATTAATTGATATTAAATTCCTAAAAATCTAAGGTTCGGCCAAGAGACTTATTTAATGATAGGTTCATCATTAATGGACCACTTGGGGGTCTCTTGGATGTATGTAGTAAGTTTATTAACCATATTATATAAAAATACAAAGAGACATTGTAAAAGTGAAACTAATTAACTTAGAGTTAATACTTAAAGATAAGGTTAATATAAGTACCCAAACCTGTCTAAATTCTATTGGTTGAGTGGTTATCGACCTATCCCCACCTTAACCTTTGAATAATAAACTTTGGAGCCATTAGAAACCGAATATGAATTTATTATAAATTAATATTTCTAGCTTTTCCAAAGGTGCCCCTCACCCCTCTTATAAAAGGGCACTCCTCCTTCTCATTTCTTCACACCTTCCAAGCCTTTTGGTTCGGCCAAACTCTGCCCAAATACTCTCACAACATCCCTCACTACAACCTAGAGGCCTTAGTTTGATCAGAAAGCCAACCTAAGGAGCCCTTTTGATCAAATCAAAAGGAAGAACCCGAAGAAGAGGTAATGATTTCACCACCCTTCTCCAAGTTCATTTCTTCTTCCACTTATTCTTCCTTTGTTCTTACCATTATAAAATAATAACTCCAGTATCTCACATATACTGTGATGTTATTATAAATATGGTACAACCATATTCAGTATTCTATCCACCCTTTGAATAACATGTCACCATACGTGCGTACGTACGGCTTACCGTCTCCACGTCGTGGTGTAATTGTTATTCAATATATTATTATTTGTATGGGTATAATAATGATGTGTAACCCATGTAAATAATAAATATAACCTGTTAATGATTATTTATATATGATATACCATCCATTTATATATTATTTTAATATCAAAAGAAGGATATTGTCGCTCGTGCGTACGTACGGACTACCGTCTCCACGAACGCGATGAGATTCATTCTCCATCGTATCCATTCAAGTATAATTATCATTTGATGATTTAAAAATGATGTTTAAGGACTTGATATCATTCTGGATATGAATAATATACAACAAACATGGCTTATGTAACAAAACATATAAAAGAAAATGAGTAAGTTAACACCCGAAACGACGATAATTCTAAGATATTATTAACAAATCAATGTTAAAAGATCATATATGATATCATATTAATATATATGATTCTTGTATAATTTAATAACAATTATTTCACCATTATACAGGAGGTTAACCTACCCCAACCAAGGAAAAGTACAAGGTAAGGGTTATTTCACAATCTCTTCATTATCCGAGGTTGTTTATACGTAATAATCTACTGGGATTTCTTTATCATCCACATCCATGTTTCTTCGAAATGTATTCCAAAACATATTTATTATTTACAAGAATATGGGTTAAAGTCATTTATACCCTTTTTTTACGTTTTATAAGAGGTTTATAAAGGAATCTTTCCGTCGTTTTCAAACAAGGTCCTTTTTAACCTTTTCGACAGAATTAAGGTAAGAATGTTTTTTTAACTTATACGGCGGGTGCGGCTATTTTCCGCCGTTATAAAATCTTCAAAGCTTCCCTTACAAGCTTATAAGAATATTTTCAAAGAAAATGTTTTATTTTATATGGATCTTAAATGATTTCAAAATAAAAGGAGATATTTCTTTAAAAAGAATTTTTATTTCATCTATGTCAACATCCTTTGATGGATTTTAAGATTATTTGAAGTTGATTTATTATGATACAAAACTTCTATATTGTATTGAAGGTTTTGTAATATGTTTGATTGTGGATGTGCTATTTTTATACCATTCATAGTTTATGGTGAATGTATTGACATTTCGTATGCTAGTTTTAATACGAATGTTTATGTTATGTTTAAACCTTTTCATATGGGAATGCATTGGACTTAATATGTGACGGGTGGAGCCCGCTATAGCTCCTCGATGCATCGGTAGGTCTCATGAGACAAACTAGTGTCTTGGCACAAGGCCTTGACAAAATCTTATTTGTAGTCTTGGCACGAGGCCTTGACTACGTGGTTATGATAGTCTGGCATTATGCATTCCAACATTATGAAAGTGGTTATTTATTTTTGCATGTGATTATTCGATTAGTAGAATATCCATGTGAATAAGTAAATGGAATTATTTCATTTTATTTATGCCATACCATGTTGAAAGTTCATGTTTGAAAGGATTTTGTTTTAGTTATACATTGCCTTAAAAGTTTATTCTTATTTATGAAAGTTTCCGCTATATTGTTATCCTTACTGGGCATTTGAGCTCACCCCTTTTCTATGTTTTATTTTTCCCAGGATGTGAAGATGTAAGTTATGAATGACCTGCAGGGATATTATGAGGGGATTATAGTGTGGACTGTGGAAACATTATGTTGTTGTAGTAGTTTTTCATTTTATGATGTAATGTAAAACTTATGAATATATCTAGTATTTCCAAGGCTACTAAACCAATCGGTCTTTCGAGATTTGATCTTTCTTGTGATCATGCCAATGTTATGTAATAATGCACCGACTCTGGGTAACTAGGGTCGGGGCGTTACAAAAAACACAAATGAGATAGTCTACCATGAGTGAAAATGAAAATTCCATGTAAATGATGATTTCCCCAAGATGGAATTTAAGAAGAAATATGAAGACAAGGGTAAGGGATATAAAAAGGCTATGAAGGCTACTTAGAGTGCCTCATAAGAGAGCTCCAATGGATCTGACACTTCTGATATTGAAAAGAAAAAACATGATGATGTTATTAATATTTTCATGACTTATTATATACTCCCATTACTGATTTTATATGAAATGTGTATAATTTGTGTAAAATATTAATGTTTTAATACTAAGTATAATTCTTGAGAATTTTTAGAAGTTGTCCAATTGATTCAGTTTACAATTTTATTTATAACTCTCACCCTACTGATCCAAATTGTGTGGTTCATTTTTTTATAACTCAATATTCAATATAAAACATTTCATTAGAAGGGATCATGGGCCAATTCTTCCATTTGAAGGCTCATATAGACCACACAAGAAGGCCCACCGAATCTGTGAATAAACTGGACCAGCCATGAAGATTTAATTTCTGGGCACAATCCAGATGTGAAAATTTATTAATTCTCCTCAAATATTCTGAAAACAATTCAAGGATTAATGGATAAAAATTTCATGGCCCAAATACAATAACAAGGGGCCCAACTAATGCTTTAAATTCCAGTCCACCATTCTGGCTGGAAAATAAAATTAGTACTGTATTCATGACATATCTAATGATGTAAAAATCCAATAAAGCAGATATTTTTTAGTGTGAAAGAGGAAATTTAGGTGGAAGACTTTTTTTTAATAAAGTATTCATATTTGAAGGCATATTCCTATTCAAAAACCCATTCACATTTTGTCCTTCAAAAAGATTGTATTGAAATGGACAGATTAAAATTGTTTAATCCAACCACCATAACTTTGGATCCTTAAGTAAAATGGATGCCAAATTTTCAGAGTAGACAGAGGAGATATTTATATACAACTTTTAAGAATATCATATCTCGATATTGAGCTGTATAATTTATCAAATTTTCGATGCAAGTGGAGGGGAATCTTTGGAATGCAAATAGCCCACAACATTGGGCTATAAATACATCCCCCTCCTCTCCTTGCAAAGGGTTGACATTTCAGAAGAGAGGAGAACATATTGGCACAACCAAATTCTTTCCAAGGGATTGGAAGGACCTAACATACTCAAGTTTTCACTTGAGAGACCTTTCCTCTTCTCTTTTTTTTCATTTACTTTTGTGTTCTTCATTTTTGTAATCTTTTAAGTCTATTTATTTGTAATTATGTTTTAATGAAAGTTTCTTATTCAATATCTCTTATTCTCATCCAACTTATTTAGTTTAATATTAATTTTCATAAAATAGTTTAAATACATTTGAATCACCTACCCTTATTTTTCTTTCTCATTCAATCTAAAGTCAGTATTTAATTCCCTTCATCGTTTGTGTGTGTGCTCGATGCACCACTCTTTTCTTATCCCTTTATTTTTCTTATCTTTTTAATTTATCATCATATTAATTATAACCAGATTACTAATCATTTAAATATCTGAGTAAATCTACCATTTGGGTGAGTTATAATTTGGGGATATTAAGTGATTGAGAGTCTTTGCTCGATGAGTATTCTTTGAGTTAATATTGTGTATGTTGAACGTTATATGTCATGGATTAATGAAATGTTTTGTTTAATACGTGGATTACATGGATTATTGGAACAAAAAATACACTACCATAAACAAGTAATGGTAATTATTAGAACCCTAAGTTAAGTTACGGCCTGGATTAAAGCTTTAACACTTGGTAATTCCGATCAAAATCATCTTGTGAAGTGGGTATTAATTTAATGGAATATAAAGAAAAGCTTAAGGATATCATAAACATAAATCCCCAATAATGAACTCACCCCAATCTTTATCAATTTGTTAAATAAAAAATCATCCATAAATTATTTCATAATCTCTGCAAACAAACCCCCCCAATCAAAATACAATCAACTAAAAACAAACGACTATTAAAAAGTATCATCACTGAGGATTCGACCCGAGTACTGCTATACACATTAGCAGAGCATCGAAACTTTGAACGGTTGATAGGAGACAATCATCCATGCTTTTCAAATGGAACCATTTCCTAGGATGGTGCAATTAAGTATTCATTAGTTTCTAGTTATTGTAAAAAAACAAAAAAACAAAAAATAAAAAAAATGAAAAAAACACAAAGAAAAACCCACCTTCCTTATAAAAATCATAAACATAAAACACAAAAAGAAAAACCTGCCTTCCTCTTTCTTACAAAAGCTATCTAAATTCCCCATATCCTCTCAAACAATCCCTCAGAATTGTTTGACCCAGAAATTGAGCAAAATCTTCACCAACTTAGGAGGAACTTAAGAGATAATCAACTCATTCTAGAACCAGTTCTTGTCCAACCAATTGAATTATAAATGGCCAATCCTAGGGAACAAACACTAAAAGAACTTATTGCTCATGATATAAATTACCAACCTCTTGGTATTCAATATCCAAAAATAGAGGATGACTTTGAACTCAAATCGGGTTTGATTCATCTTCTTCCTCATTTCCACGGGCTAGCCGGTGAGGATCCACATCTCCACATTAAAGAGTTCCATATGGTGTGCTCTACCATGAAGCCTCAAGGGGTTTTTGAGGAAAAAATCAAACTTTGAGCATTCCCTTTCTCCTTAGATGACACCGCTAAGTCATGGCTTTATTACCCCCCTCCTGGTTCCATAACCACATGGAATGACATGAAGTGACTCTTCTTATAGAAATTCTTATCTGCTTCTCGTTCTGCTTCAATCTGAAAGGAAATAAGTGGTATTCATCAATTTTTAAGTGAATCACTCCATGAGTACTAGGAGAGGTTCAAAAAGATTATTGAAAACTACCCACACCACCAAATCCTTGATCAACTCTTGATCCAATACTTCTGTGAGGGGTTATTGGCTATGGAGAGAACCCTCATTGATGCTGCAAGTGGTGGTGATCTTGTTGATAAAACTCCTGCAGCTATAAGAGATATTATAAGAAACATGGATGCGAACACACAAAAATTCCATACCTGAGCACATGCTCAAGTAAAACAAGCCCAAGATAGTCAGTCGATAGAGCTGAACAAGATGACAGAGTGGATGAGTGAACTTACATGTAATGTGCGACAACTAGCTGTGGCATCCAAAGCCCCAACCTCATCTTCTCTACAATCAATGTTTCTAGGACCTATCAAAAACTGTGGAATCTGAAACTCATCAGCTCATCCAACAGACCCATTTCCACAATTTCAATAGGATCCCTCTGATTCATCCAGACCAATGGAGCTCAATGAATCATATGCTCAGTGGAACCCCAACCCTCAACAATTAGGTCAGTTCATTAGAAACTTCAACCAAACTCACTCTGATCCCTTATCTTCTTCCTATAACCAAGGAATGGGGTATGGTAATTATATCTCTCGTCCCCCTCAATTACCTCATCAAAACCCAAACCAATTCCAATATGGTCAAGTTGTTGGTAACTTCAAACAACCTCACCCTTTTATTCCTCAACCTCAAAGAAAAAATCCTCCTCCTAGATTCCAATATTCTAGTGAGCCTTCCCAATTCCAAAACCAATACAATCTCTTTCACAAGAACCAAAATCTAGGTAATACCAATTCGAAAAAAGCCTCTTCTTCCAAGCAACCATGGGAAAGTGCAGTGGAAGATCTTGCCTCCTACACCCGTTCCAACCTCAAGAACATTGAAACCCAAATTGGTCAACTTGCGTCCCACCTTAGTCAGCAACAACCATCCAATTATTCCCAACTTCCAACTCAACCATTACCCAACCCCAAGGGTAATGTAAGTGAAATTGCACTTATATTGGGAAAGCAAATTGATATGCCTCATGTTGAGTCCTCCAACCCTTCTTTAAATGTTGACCTAGAAAATGAAAAGAAAAATAAACTTGAAAAGGAATCTGAATCCATTCCCTCACCTCCTTTCATTTCACATAGGAACCCAATTCCTTTTCCTCAAGCCGTTTCTAATCCAAATAATTCCTTTTAACCTAATCCTGAAATTCTTGACATGTTTAGACATGTTGAAGTCAACATTCCCCTCTTAGATTCCATAAAACAAAACCCTAAGTATGCCAAGTTTCTTAAGGAATTGTGCACCCATAAGAGGCAACTTAGGACCTTTGAAAATGTTTCCACCCGACAGTCTATTACCATAAAGTGAAAAGATCCAGGGACCTTTACAATTCCATGTCAAATTGGAAGTTCCAACTTCGATGATGCACTCATAGGCCTAGGAGCCTCAATTAATGTCATGCCCAAGTCTATCTTCTCCAACCTTGGTCTAGTTCCCTTACATCCAATAGGTGTTGTCATTCAATCGGCCAATCAAAGCACTGCTAGTCCTAAGGGTATAATCGAGGATGTACTTGTTCGTGTTAATGATCTTATCTTCCCTGCTGATTTCTATGTCCTTAACATGGAAGGTGAGATGAACTCTTCTTGACCTCCCCTAATTATAGGAATACCTATCCTCATGATATCTAAAACCAAAATTTATGTCCATGCTGGTATCTTATCCATGGAATTTTGTGACCAATTGGTCAAGTTCAATATTTTTCAATCCATGCGATACCCATTAGAGAATGAATATTCATTCTCTATCCATTCTTCTGAAACTCTCTCTGAGAGTGTGTTGAATCCCAATCCATCATGTCCTTCTTGTTCTACCAATAGAAGAGTTTGTGAATATTTCATCCTCATTAACCAAGCCATAAATGGAGAAGTTGATGTTGAAATTACTAATACAAACTCCGTTGATATAAAGGATCTTGAAAAATATTTAGAATCTCATCTTGCCTCTGACCTCCACTTATCCATCTTGGATGATAATGAGGAAAATGAACTAGAATTATCATTTGTTGATTCAGATCAGTTTATCCAACATTCATCATTTCCTATCCGTGATTCTGAAAATTCTGTTATATGTGAGGTTAACCCTAAACAAATGTGTTTATCTTGTCCCAATGAGAGTGAAGGTTTTTCTATTTGTTCCCTAATTAATAAATTGATCACTAGTGTTGTTGAAATTGACCATTATTTGGCGAAAAACATTAAAATAAAGAATATTAAAAATTGTAATCTGTCTTATGACTCTATTGATACTCATTACTCTACATCGGTAAGTGATGAAATAAATGAGTCAAAAACAATTGGGATCTCATACTGTGGTTTTGTGTTATCGGATCCTTACATAAATGAACCATTATAATTGAGACATATTCCTAGATTTCCAATCATAGAAAACCATAACTTTGTGGATAAAATCATTCATCACACTGGAGACCAAAGGGAGGATAGTCCTATTCTCTTTCCAACCCCGTTGAATTGCAAGAGAAACATCAAGGAAGGGGATAAATTATCCAATGAACAATCCAGAATCCCAAAGAAGAATTTTTTTTGGAAGTACTCTGAAGTTGAGAAAATATGGTGGCCACCATCAGACTATGGGTAGTCCACTACAACTGTCTACCTATAGACAAATAAATGCAGCACTTCTTGGGAGGCAACCCATGTTTTCTTTTACTTTTATGAAATTTTAATTTATTTTTAGTTTTTTATTAGATGAATAATGATTTTCCTTTTTTAGGTAACGTCCCACAATCCTAGAACCACACCGACTTCCATCAGATTCCCAACTTCTGTAGTTGACCCACCACTAGATGGAGACAACGACCCACCAAATCCAAACTAAGGGGCACCTCTTTCCCTTTAACTCTCTCTGTCTCTCTTCCTCCCTCTACCTCTTTCTTCTTCTTCCTCTGTCTTTCATTTTTTTTACCAATTTTTTTATGAAACCCTTTCTTTTTTATCTTTCTCTTTTGTGTTGGTGTGTATTTATTAAAAACTAAAAAAAACCTAAAAAAACAAAAAAAAAGCATCATAACAAAAAAAATCAAGAGTCATGCTTACTCACCATAAAGTTTTGAAACTTTGTCCAACCTTTTTGGGGAGTCAGCAGACATGTTTTCATCTCAATTTTTTTTATTTTCATCATATATTTGGATAAAGAATATTGTGTAAAAGCCAAAATTTTTTGAATACTCACTTTTTGATTTGGAAAATGAGTTTCCCCACCCATGAGGAAAACCATTTACTTTCATGCTAAGGATACCTATGGGCATCTTTTAAAAATGAGTGTTTTTTTCACCCCCATTTTGGAATCTTGAGTTTTTGGACCTTCAAGCTGAATTTCCTACTTTAGTGTGAATTAATATGATATATGCATTTTCTGAACCACGTGATAATTATAATAGCCAAATAGACTCCCATTAACCATACATTAATCCTCCTTTTGAAATCCCCTTCAAGCCTATGAAAACCTTTTATTTTATAGCCACATTACAATCCTAATACCTTATCCTAACCAATATCAACATGGTTTTTCATTGCATATTTTTTTTGAAATTTACATGTGGGGGGAATGGATTTCATTGTTTGGGTGACCTTTTGTTGATTTTCAACGAGTTATCATGTTCTTGAGGGAAAGAATCCATTTTAGTGTGGGGGAGAGGTTTTCCTTCAGTGGGGTTTGGGAATTTATATATGATTATGACATATTGTTCAAATTTTATTGACAGGTGTTCAAGAAAAAAATTTAAAAACAATAAAAAAACATAAAAAAAATTGAGCTGTGTCATGGGTTGGTCAAAAATCAATCTTCCTCAACCTTTGATCTTGTTATAACTATTACAATTAGTGTCATGAGGAGATCAATAATGGGTTGGGATATGAGTGTGAGATCTGTTTCAAGTTCAACTTTCGAAAAAAATAAAAAGAAAAGAAAAAAAGAACACTTGCATTATATTCTTATGTCATTGGGAGAAGTTTTGTGTTTTGTAAATATTCCATATTCTCATTCCCTTCATATTTCCTTCCACTTTTGTGTATTATTTCACATTTTCATTCCCTCGTAAATATGTGTTTCCATTTACTTTCATGTATCATTTCAAAAAAAATGTGCATTGCTTTTTCCATGTTGGCATTTTACCCCTCTTCTTCTCTCTCTTGGACATTATATTCCTACCATCCCATAACCATAGAAAACCCCCTTCAAAATACCTCTTGATTCTTGTGCAGTTTGGATAGGGATTGGAAGCTGAGAGCTCTTTAAAACTTTATGATTTTCACTTTTGGTTGGTGAATGAGTGAAGCTCCATAAATTAATTTTATCATCTTGAGAGGAGTAAGTTTTGTGTGCCACCATTTTCCATTTCTAAATTTGAGCATGAAAAAAATGAATTGTTTTTAGAACATTATTTCTGTAACAAATTGTGGTGGAATTATATATGGATGAGTGAAATTGTCTAAACCTCCCCTGATTGGAGAAAACAATATTTTAATATTTTTTGGTGAGTGAAAATGATTTTGTCATTTTTTTATATTTGTGGCACATGAGGACATGCACAAGACTAAGTGTGGGGGAGCTGATGTTATTAATATTTTCATGACTTATTATATACTCCCTTTACTAATTTTATAAGAAATGTGCATAATTTGTGTGAAATATTAATGTTTTAATACTAAGTATAAATTTTGAGCATTTTTAGAAGTAGTCCAATTGAGTCAGTTTACAATTTTATTTATAACACTCACCCTACTAATCCAAATTGTGTGGTTACTATTTTTTAGAATTAAATATTCAATATAAAACATTTCATTAGAAGGGATGATGGGCCAATTATTCCATTTGAAGGCTCATATGGACCACACAAGAAGGCCCACAAAATCTGTGAAGAAACTGGACCAGCCATGAAGATTTAATTGCTGGGCTCAATCCAGAAGTGAAAATTCATTAATTCTCCTCAAACATTTGGATAACAATTCAAGGAGTAATGGATAAACATTTTAGGGCCCAAATCTAAGAACTTGGGGCCCAAATAATGCTTTGAAGTCCAGCCCACCATTCTGACTGGGAAATAAAATCAGTATTGTATTCATGACATATCTAATGATGTAAGAATCCAATCAAGCTGAGATTTTTCAGTGTGAAAGAGGAGATATAGGCGTCCGACAACATTGGGATATAAATACATCACCCTACTCTCCTTGCAAAGGATTGTCATTTCTGAATAGAGGAGCACATATTGGCATGTCCAAAGCCTTGAAAAGGGCTTGGGAGGACCTACCATACTCAAGTTTTCACTTGAGAGACCTTTCCTCCTCTCTTTGTACTCATTTACTTTTGTGTTCTTAATTTTTGTAATCTTGTAAGTCTACTTATTTGTAATTATGTTTTAATTAAAGTTTCTTCTTCAATATATGTTATTCTCATCCACCTTCTATAGTTTAATATTAGTGTTCTTAAAATAGTTTAAATACAATTGAATCCCCTTCCCTTCTTTTGCTTTCTCATTCAATCTAAAGTCAGTATTTAATTCCCTTCATAATTTGTGTGTGTGTTCGATGAACCACTATTTTCTTATCAATTTATTTTTATTATATTATTAATTTATCATCATAATAATTATAAATAGATTACTAATCATTTAAATGTCTGAGTAAATCTACCATTGGGGTGAGTTATAATTTGTGGATATTAAGTGATTGAGAGTCTTTTCTCGATGAGTATTATTTGAGTTAATATTTTGTATGTTTAACTTTATATGTCATGGATTAATGACATGTTTTGTTTAATAGGTGGATTCCATGGATTACTGGAACCAAAAATACACTACCATAAATAAGTAATGGTAATTATTTGAACCCTAAGTTAAGTTATGGCTTGGATTAAAGCTTTAACACTTGGGAATTCCGATCAAACTCATCTTGTGAAGTGGGTATTAATTTAATGTAATATAAAGCAAATCTCAAGGATATCATATGCTTAAATCCTCAATAATGAACTCACCCCAATCTTTAAATCAAACATCATCCATAAATTATTTCATAAGCTCTGCAAACAAACCCCCCAATCAAAATACAATCAACTAAAAACAAATGACTATTAAAAATTATCATCACAGAGGATTCGAACTGAGTGCTGCTATACACATTAGCAGAGCATCAGAAATTTGACCGGTCGATAGGCAAAAATCCACCATGATTTTCACATGAAAACTCGTGTTTCATGATAGAAACATCTGAGGTAACACCCAATTCCCCTATACCTAATTATTTTTATTTTGGGAATGAAAGTGAATCAAATAATGATGATAATATGACTAAGGTTGAACTATTTGAATATTTTGGAATTCTTGAGGATGCATTTAATGAACTCAAGGATAAATACAAATTATTGAGAAGAAAACATGCTTAAAATCATAATTATAAGTCTGATCTGGATATTTTGAATGAAAAATGTGCTCAGCCGTTAAATGAAAACACTAAACTTAAATTATCAAATGAGAAATTAAAAAGAGATCTTGAGAAATTTACTAAAGGTAGGGATACCTTGACTCAGTTTCTAGGGAAATAGATTGCTAAAAAATACACAACTGGTATAGGATATCAACCAGGACAGAGAAGGATTATTAAAAATAAATTTGTTCCAAAATCTGTACAGTTTATTGCTAGTTCGAGCTCTGAACCATATTTTGAAAAAAAATTCTCTAAAGTACCTAAAAAAGTATTCATGTCTCAAAATATATGTAATGATTATAGGAAAACTACGAGACAAGTATGGGTTCCCAAATTTTTACTTGCTAACCTCTCTAGACACAAGAAAATTTGGGTACCAAAGTTACCCTACACTTAATCTATTTTGTAAGAAAATTGTCTAAAGAGCTCCTATAAAACTCTATGGTACTTGGATAGTAGATGTTCAAGACATAAAAACAGGAGAATATTCATGCTTCAAGAGCCTAATTAAAGTGGATGGTGTACATGTCACATTCAATGATAATGCAAAAGGGAAGATTGTTGTCTTAGGCCAAATTGGTAACCCTAATACTGTATTAATTTCCAAAGTACTTTTTGTTGATGGGTTAAAGTAAAATTTACTAAGTATCTCTCAGTTATGTGATGATGGTTTTTATGTTAAGTTTAAAAATTATGAATGAAATGTATTTAATTATAAACATTATTTAATATTAACCACTCTTATAAATGAAAATGTATATGCTATTGATTTAAATTCTTTATCTAAGCAAAATGTTTCTTATTTAAATTCTTTTCATAATGAATCCTGGTTATGGAATAGACTATTAGGACAATGCAATTTGAACTCACTTAGGAAACTAACTAGGAAAGGTTTAGTTAAAGACTTACCTAAACTGGAATTCCCACTTAACAAAGTTTGTAATCCTTGTCAAAAGGGAAAACAACACAAAGTTTATTTCAAACCAAAGAAAGAAGTTTATACTTCTCAACCGCTTGAGTTGGTTCACATGGATTTTTTAGACCATCTAGAGTTTCATTTTTAAATGGGAAGCACTATGTTTATGTTCTCATAGATGATTTTTCTAGATATACTTGGGTATACTTTCTAGTTCACAAGAGTGAACCATGTTCTTACTTCATTAAATATTCCAAGTCTAGAGAAAATCTTAGTGGAATCAGAATTAAGACCTTGAGAATTGATCATGGCCATGAGTTTGAAAATCAAGAATTTGAATATTTTTGCTCACAAAATGGCTATAATCATAATTTCTCTACTCCTAGAACACCTCAACAAAATGGAGTTGTATAAAGAAAAAATAGTACACTTCAAGAGATTTCCCAAACTATGCTAAATGAGTATAATATACCTATATATTTTTGGGCTGAATCTATTAATACATCTTGTTACATTATCAATAGAATCTTTATTAGACCTCTTCTTAAGAAGACCCCTTATGAGCTCTGGAATAATAGGAAGACTATGGTTAATTACTTTAGAGTTTTTGGTTGCAATTTCTTTATCCTTAACACTAAGGATAATCTTGACAAATTTTCTTCTAAGAGTGATGAAGGAATTTTCCTAGGTTACTCAATCTCTAGTAAATATTATAGAGTATTCAATAAGAGAACTAAATGTATAGAAGAATCAGTTCATTTCAAATTTGATGAGACTGATCCACATGAACCCAAATCCTCTATTGAACATCTTGAGGAAGATATGTTAATTCTGGACCTTAATGATAAAGACAATGAACCCTTAGTGAAAACAACTAGTTCTGGAAATATTCCAGAATCTCTATATGGTGAATATGAACCTATATACAACCATGAGGAGTTTATTTCAACTCTTTATAGAGGTATTAGAACTCTTAAGAATCATCCTTTAGATGCTGTAGTAGGTGATCTAAATAGAAGAACACAAACTAGAGATTCTTTGAGAAACCAGGTTGAACATCAAGCTTTTCTTTCACAGCTTGAACCCAAAAATATTAATGATGCTATAAATGAATAATTTTTGGTGATAGCTATATAAGAATAATTAAATCAATTTGAAAGAAACAAAGTTTGGGAATTAGTAGAAAGAACTAAAGACACTTTGACCATAAGCACTAAATGGGTGTTTAGAAATAATTTTGATGAATCTAGAAACATAGTTAGAAACAAAGATAGACTAGTTACAAAAGGATATAGTCAAGAAGAAGGAATAGACTATGATGAAACCTTTTCACTTGAAGCTAGACTAGAAACCATTAGGATACTACTTGCCTTACAGCTCATCTGAATTTCAAACTTTATCAAATGGATGTCAAAAGTGCATTTCTAAATGGGTATATAGTTGATGATGTTTTTATTGAACAACCCCTAGTCTTACAAATCCCCATTTTTCAAATCATATTTTTAAACTTTCTAAAGATTTATAAGGTCTAAAACAAGATCCAAGATCTTGGTATGATAGACTTAGTTCTTTTCTTATTTCAAAAGGTTTTACTAAAGGAATAGCAGATCCTACTCTCTTTATTAAAAGGATTTTCAAAGATGTTTTAATAATACAAATTTATGTAGATGACATTATTTTTGGATCTTCTAAAAATTCTTTATGTACTGATTTTTCAAAAATTATGCAAGATGAATTTGAAATGAGATTAATGGGGGAACTTAAATTTTTCCTTGGATTTCAAATTTTTAAAAATAAAAATGGTATTATTATAAATCAAAGTAATTATACTAAAGATCTTTTGAAATGTTTTGGTTTGGATAGTAATAAAGGTAGTGATACACCTATGAGTACCACCTGTAAATTGGATGCTGATGAAACTGGTAAATCCATAGATCAAACCAATTATAGAGGTATGATCAGGAGTCTAATCTATCTTATTTTTATATAACTTGATATTATGTTCAGTGTATTCATGTGTGCTCATTTTCAATACAATCCCAAAGAGTCTCATTTAACTGCTGTTAAAAGGATTTTAAATATCTCAAGTATACTACAAAATTAGGACTATTTTATCCAAGAGGACACTCATTTGATTTAATAAGTTATTTGGATGCTGACTTTGCAGGTTGCAAGTTAGATATAAAGAGTGTAGGTTCCCGGGACACCCTGAGAGGGGAGGGGTGAATCAGGGTGTCAAATTTTTCTTCTTAAAGTTGTGGATCTTGTTCCCACGTTGGTAGGAACTACTTAAACCTGTATGAAGGATATGATCAGCAATGATACATTCACATGCAGAGATATGACACAGCTATTTTTACTTGGTTCACTACTGAGGGCTACGTCCAAGGAGCATACACCGATAGGTTGTCGGTTGTACCTGAATACACTATGCTTCACTAGCTGTAGATTACAATTGTTAGGGCACAGTCACTCTGTCCCAGGCTCACTGCCTTTACAAAGTTTCAGGGATAGCTCACTGCTTCTCTCGGGTCACTCCCGTTGACTCCCCCTGGATCCCTGCCGTTGGTGAAGTCTCACTCAGTTTATAGATGTGAAGGTCTCTTCAATAGATTTGCATTGAAGTCTTTGTCTCCTGTTCAGCATGAGACTTTACTTGCATCAGATTCCTGAGTTGATGCTCTTTTGTATTCAACCTTTTACTTTAGTGCAATGACTGAATGCACTAGACCCCCTTGTCTTCTTTTTCCTGAATTACAATCACTTGTGTTATTTCTCAATAAATGATTCTATGTTGAAGTCCAAATTTCATCCACTGGTGAATACCCCTTTTTCCCCTATCCACTGGGTGAACAACCTTTGGAAAGGGCCTTCACAAAGTACCCTACTTCACAAGGCTCCCAATTTTGCAAAGCTCAAACAAGCCTTCGTGGAGTCCCTGCCTTTTCGCGAAGCTCAATCGCGAAGCACTCTCGCGATGCTCCAGCCTTCGCAATGCTTGGCTGTCACGGATCTCCTGCCTCTTCACGAAGCTCATTGAGCCAACGCGGGGCGCACAACTTTCGCAGAGCTAGAATAGCCGCCACGAAGCTCCTCTTTCGCGAAGCACACTACCTTCACAAGTGACCTTTGCGAACCGAGAGCAAAGTATTTTCATTGAGAGCTCTCTCTACTTCTCTCGAGGGGGTCAACCTATATTTATAGGCAATTCCACCAACCCTTGAACTTTTCGCACGAAGTCAATGCCACGTCAGCTCAAATCGTGAAGCTCTGAAATTCCTGCCGGAATTCTCTCAAAATCGCAAAGCACTACAAAAATTTTCCATTCACGGAGCTCGTCATAATCTTGGAGCATCCCATCAATTACTTCACACCTTCACCGTGAAGCTCCCTCACAAATCCCTTCATCGCCGCGAAGCTCCCTTGTAAATCCCTTCATCGCTGCGAAGCTCTCCAGCCTCTGCCGTTCGCGAAGCTTGACGTAATCGCGAAGATTCACTGCCTCCATTCTTCTGGTCTTCACAAAATCCAATCCATGCATCCCATCTTCGCGAAACTCATACCTTTGCCATATTAAATTATGATATTCATGGAAATACACTTTTTGAGATGCTCACCAACCTCCAAATTTTGGACCCCAAAAATTTGGCAAACACTGGAAAACGGCGCCACCTTGTATATTCTATTTTTGTCCACCTCCAGATCATTCATTCCTTTGTTGATGTTCCTTGAATAAAACATGGATCATTATCCATAGTCCTCAAACTCGACATGCCACCATGGAATCTCCTTTTTCAAAAAATTTGTATGTCGTCTGTTTGCTTTGTCAACAAGCACGATCACCTCAACAACACTTCTTCTTGGTGATATATATCCTTCAGCAACTCTTCTACTTTTGTCACAAACTCCACTATTGTGATATGTATTCTTTGAAGGCATAGCTTCAACATAATTATCTTCTATGACAATGTGATGTGCATGGATATCGCAGAATTCCAATCATTGCACGACCTTCTTAGAATTCCAATCATTGGAACATTGTCTTCTTCATCAACCGTCATGATCTAATTCATGCAAACCATGTGATTCTATTCATCAAGAAGTCTCTTGCATGGTTCTCATGCAATCATGAGTAATTGCATGGTCTTTATCAAAACCCATTGTTCTCATTCAATAATGAGGAATTGCATGGACTTCATCCAAAAACCCCATTCTTCTTTAATCATCCTCAGATAGATTACACCTCACATTCTTCATTGTTGTAAACAATGTATCACCTTTGACACATGTTCTTTGAACTTACGATCAGTACAACAATCGTCTGAATCACCATTCCTCTACTTCAGCGGAGTACTTCAGGATCTCCTTCATTTTGATCTTCCAATCCTCCATTTCATTGGAGTACTTCTTTATCTCCTTCATTTTGATCTTTATTGAAAACTATTGATAAAAAATACAAACTTATACACAAAGTGGTTCCAAACAATCTCCCCCTTTGTATTTTTTTGTCAATACCTTATACATTTTCTGAAATGAATTTGTCAACATCAAAATGAGAATCTTCTCTTCAATGAACTTTTATTTTCAAACATTCATTTCACTTTCTCTCCCCCTTATTGACAAGAAATAAAAAACGCATGGTAGGGAGGGTATCAATCCATACTTAAGCAATGTTTCATTAATCATTTCACTCTAAGTCTACTTGATCAATGCTCGATGTAGAAAACAAGAGGATTTGATTAAGCCAACAAGGATGTCCATTATTCACAGATCATGATACCAACATGAGATGAGAACTCATGTATTTTGTCTTTAAGGGTTTACCAATTTTATTTTAGGCATAAGAAATAAAATGTGATAGGGAATGATCAACCTGAAATTACTGCACTTACATCAGCAAACTGATCAAAAACATTCAAGTGCTATCTGCAGGATAAGTGACCTTGGGGCACATCCATTCTTCTTATGTCACTGATCAATTCAGTTACTCCCCCTTTGTAGAATGATATTTGATCTGAGTAACCAAGGGATAGAGATTGAGAAATGGAATACCTTCTCCATTGACATGTTCTTCAAGAAAATCACAGAGTAACTGATTTTGAGTCCATCTGGAGTTGATATTGATTGACATAGTGATTATGGAAGATTCTTCATTTTTCTCCCCCTCAAGGGAAACACTCCTCATCATCTTCATCAAGAGTGATCCTTCATCATCATAATATTTTAATATCAATTGAAGAATCTACTAAGGATGGAAACTTCTTTTTCTTGGCTATCAAGAGTTGACAACATTCACTACTTCTCAGGTTCTCCCCTTGAGAGCATGCTTCACCTTCAATTCCCTACATTATTAGCACAAATACAATACACAAATGCATAAGGGAATAAGGTGGTTCCTCCTTGCTTCATCAACAAGACCTGCATGGTTGAGGTTCTTTTCTCAACCAAGTTCATATGTTCACTCCAGTCTTCATGCCTGCACATTTGAACATATGTTCTGACATCTGTTGGTGTGACATGGCTCTTTTTACATTCTATTTTGCTTTGTGTGGAGAATTGTTTTGCTTAACAACCACCATGAATGATAGATTCTTACTCCTCTTAAGGACTGCTTCTTGTTTTGGTATTAAGGTCAGACAACTTTTTGAAACGTGACCAGATTTCTTGCATCTCTCACACAAAACTTCTTTGACACGAGTGTTTTTATTGGTTTGCAATCTCTCCTGCACTCTGTCTTCATCATGTGAAAGTTTTCCTTTTCCTTTGTCACCAGCCATGGCCTTTTCATCTTCAAGTTTCCTCATTCTTTTCAAATCTTCTGGCTAGATGAACAATATGTCATTTGGAACTGTTGCAGCTGGTTTGGGTCTTCCACATGGGTTTATCTGAGTTTCAGCCCACTTAGTGTTTATTTTGGATGAATGACCCTTCAATTTCATGGATCTAAAATCCTGGGTCTTCTTAGTTTCCCTGCTTGAGATCTCCCTGGGAAATTGTGTGTTCACAACATTCTTCTGATTTCTTCCCAAGGTAGCTGCTTCATTCTTTTCCGGCCTCAGAGGTATTCTTTTCTTATCAACAGTGAAAGCATATTGATGTGGGCATGTACTTGCCATGTGACCTCTACCCTTGCATACATCACAGATGTTATCAAGAATTACAAATCTGTTTGCGGTGAACAGATTCTTCTGGATCTGCGGATGTTGCTTCTTCTTCTCTGGATTCCTTCCCTTTGATATAGGCTTTCCCTGTGCTTTTCCATGTAAGGGATTGTAAAAACAATCCAGTGCACAGTGCCCAAATCTGTTGCAGCACCAACATTGGCCCACAAATATTTTCTTCTTTGTTTCTTCTGTATGAGGTTGTTGGGCCATCTTCTTAATCTTTTGTGATCTATTTGAGGAACCAACTTCCTCCTTTTTCTTCTCATCCACCCTATCCATGGTGGTAGGTTTATTCCTCTCACATTTCCTCATCCATACTTTCTTAGAACTTTTCTTCCAACATGCACTGATTCTAGGAACATATTTAGAAACATGAGTACAAGATGGTTTGGATGGTACCTTCACTTTCTCAGTTGCTTGTGATAGATCAATGAGTGAAGTCATGATCTTTTTATCACATGTTGGAGGTTTTTTGACAATAGAATCCTCCAGTGAGCATTGAGTACCAGCAGCGACTGATTCTTGAGGTGGACACTCAAGAGTTGTCATAATCTTCTTGTCACATGTTAGAGGTACTTCAGCTTTAGTAGCCTCCAATGAACATTGAGTACCAGCATCTCCTGTTTCATTCTTTTGTGGAGTCTCAATATGTGTCTTCTCAATATTTGTCAATTGGGCTTCCAATTTTTGACTTTCATTATTGAATATGATCTTCTGATCTTCAATCATGATCATCTTCTCTTCACAAGTCTTCTTCAATCTTTCAACCTCATCCTCATGCATCTTAAATTTTTTTTGTAACAAAGAGTCAAGTTCCCTGAATTTCATGGAAGTTTCTTCCAAACAAAAACTCTTGACTTCATTGCTCTTCTTCAGCTCAGCTTCAAGTGCATGTATCCTTTCTTTTAGAGTCTTATTGACTTCCTCTTTTTCTTCAAAGACTTTCACCTGTTTGGTGAGCTTCATACTTTCCAGAACTTTTCTTTCCAACCCCTTTTCCATATTGTCAGCTTCTCTTTCTAATCGAGTGATCTCAACCTGCATAGATTGGAATAGGCTACAAATAATCGCAACCCTTTATTTAGGAATATCATGCAGATATGTTTTGAGTTTTTCTTGAAAGCTTGAATTAGGGGTGTCATCATTTCCTCTAGAAGAATCCTGAGCCACCTGCTTGATACTTTCCAAGTCTGATGTTTCTTCATTATTGGAATGGCATGGAGAACAAGACATTGCATCTTCTTTGAATATGAGGGACTTATTCAGCTGCTTCTTCTCTTTCTTTTTCCTGTTTGTCATGGTTTTTCAAGATGTAGACTTCTGCTCAGAAATGACTGAGTCATTATCAAGAATTCTCTTCATTGTTGACTTTATGAAAGAAACTCAAATCCTCTTCTCTATAGAATTACTGGAGAATATCCAACATAGTTTAACCTGCCTCTGATACCACTTGTAGGACCCTAAGAAACCCTGAGAGGGGAGGGGTGAATCAGGGTGTCAACTTTTTCTTCTTAAATTTTTGGATCTTATTCCCACGTTGGTAGGAACTACTTAAACCTATATGAAGGATATGATCAGCAATGATACATTCACATGCAGAGAGATGACACATCTATTTTTTACTTGGTTCACCACTAAGGGCTACTTACAAGAAGCATATGTCGTTAGGTTGTCGGTCGTACCTGAATCCACTATGCTTCACTAGCTGTAGATTACAATTTTTCGGGCACAGTCACTCTGTCCCAGGCTCACTGCCTTTACAAAGGTTCAGGGATAGCTCACTGCTTCTCTCGGGTCACTCCCATTGACTCCCCCTAGATCACTTCCGTTGGTGAAGTCTCACTCAGTTTATAGACGTGAAGGTCTCTTCAATAGATTTTCATTGAAGTCTTTGTCTCCTATTCAGCATGAGACTTTGCTTGCATCAGATTCCTGAGTTGATGCTCTTTTGTATTCAACCTTTTACTTTAGTGCAATGACTGAATGCACTAGATCCCCTTGTCTTCGTTTGCCTGAATTACAATCACTTATGTGATTTCTCAATAAATGATTTTCTGTTGAAGTCCAAATTTCATCCACTGATGAATACCCATTTTCCCCTGTCCACTGGGCGAAAAACCTTTGGAAAGGGCCTTCACAAAGTACCCTACTTCACAAGGCTCCCAATTTTGCAAAGCTCAAACAAGCCTTCGCGGAGTCCCTGCCTTTTCGCGAAGCTCAATCGCGAAGCAATCTCGCGATGCTCCAGCCTTCGCAATGCTTGGCTGTCGTGGAGCTCCTGCCTCTTCGCGAAGCTCACTGAGCCAACGCGGGGCGCACGACTTTCGTGGATCTAGAATAGCCGTCGCGAAGCTCCTCTTTCACGAAGCACACTGCCTTTGCGAGTGACCTTTGTGAACTGAGAGCAAAGGATTTTCATTGAGAGCTCTATCTTCTTCTCTCGAGGGGGTCAACCTTTATTTATAGGGAATTCCACTGACCCTCGAACTTTCTGCGCGAAGTCAATGCCAGGTCATCTCAAATCACGAAGCTCTGAAGTTCTCGCCAGAATTCTCTCAAAATCACGAAGCACTATGGAAATTTTCCATTCACGGAGCTCGTCGTACTCGCTGAGCATCCCATCAATTACTTCGCACCTTCGCCGTGAAGCTCCCTCGCAAATCCCTTCATCACCGCGAAGCTCCCTTGCAAAGCCCTTCATCGCTGCGAATCTCTCCAGCCTCTTTCGTTCGCGAAGCTTGACGTAATCGCGAAGAATCACCGCCTCCATTATTCTGGTCTTCGTGAAATCCAATCCATGCATCCCATCTTCGCAAAACTCATGCCTTTTCCATATTAAATTATGATCTTCATGGAAATCCACTTTTCGCGATGCTCACCAACCTCCAAATTTTGGACCCCAAAAATTTGGCAAACATTGGAAAACGGCACCACCTTGTATCTTCTCTTTTTGTCCGCCTCCAGATCATCCATTCCTTTGTTGATGTTCCTTGAATAAAACATGGATCGTTATCCATAGTCCTCAAACTCGACATGCCACCATGGAATCTCCTTTTTCAACAAATTTGTATGTCGTCTGTTTGCTTTGTCAATAAGCACAATCACCTCAACAACACTTCTTCTTAGTGATTTGTATCCTTCATCATCTCTTCTACTTTTATCACAAACTCCACTATTGTGACATGTATTCTTTGAAGGCATAGCTTCAGCATAGTCATCTTCTATGACAATGTGATGTGCATGGATGTCGCAGAATTCCAATCATTGTACGACCTTCTTAGAATTCCAATCATTGGCACATTGTCTTCTTCATCAACCGTCATGATCTACTTCATGAAAACCATGTGATTCTATTCATCAAGAAGTCTCTTGAATGGTTCTCATGCAATCATGATTAATTGAATGGTCTTCATCAAAACCCATGGTTCTCATTCAATAATGAGGAATTGCATGGACTTCATCCAAAAACACCATTCTTATTTAATCATCATAGGATATATTACACCTCACATTCTTCATTGTTGTAAACAATGTATCACCTTTGACACATGTTCTTTGAACTTACGATCAGTACAACAATCGTCTGAATCACCATTCCTCTACTTCAGCGGAGTACTTCAGGATCTCCTTCATTTTGATCTTCCAATCCTCCATTTCATTGGAGTACTTCTTGATCTCCTTCATTTTGATCTTAATTGACAACTATTGACAACAAATACAAACTTATATTCAAATTGGTTCCAACAAATAGAACCTCGGAAACATGTCACATTTTGGGAAAGTCATTAGTATCATGGTGTAGTAAGAAATGGAATTCTATTGCATTATCTACTACAGAAGATGAATATATACATGTTGGTAGATGTTGTGATCAAATTCTATGAATGTAACACACTTTACTAGAATATGGATATCAATTTAAACATGTCTCTATAAAGTGTGATAATACATGTGATATTAACATGTCTAAAAATACAATATCTCATGCTAGGATAAAGCATATTGATGTGAGACATCACTTCTTGAGAGATCATTAACAAAGAGGTGATATCACTCTTGAATTCGTTGGAATTGAACATCAATTGAATGATATATTCACAAATCTTTTGAATTCTGAGAGGTTAAATTTCATCAAACATGAGTTAGGTATGATAAACTGTTATGGTTGGACCACGCCATTAGAAACCACACCGTTGGACCTCACTGTTAGGAACCTCACCGTTGGACCTCACCGTTAGGAACCTAACCGTTGAACCTCACCATTAGGAACCTCACTGTTGCACCTCACCATTAGGAACCTCACCATTGTACTTCACCATTAGAACCTCACCATTGGACCTCACCATTAGGAACCTCACCATTGGACCTCACCGTTGGACCTCACCGTTAGGAACCTCACCGATAGACCTCACTGTTAGAACCTCACCGATAGACCTCTCCATTATAACCTCACCGATATACCTCACCGTTGTTACCTTACCGATAGTCAATGTTTTCGGGACTTAGCGTTTTCTCTACCAGAATCTAAAACGTTTTCTGTTTTACTTATTTCCTTTACTTGGTTTGTTTTTCGATCCCTAAATGATAAAAATAAAGAACACACCACATTTCAATCCACATCTACTACCTCCTAAACCTCTTACTCCCTAAACTAATAACCTCACCTTCTTCTGAAAACCTCGAACCCCTCCAGATTGAAATGTCAAGTTTGAAGCGACCGTTGGTCAGTGATGAAATAGATGCGCCAAATCCTAAGAGAACTTGAGCTGAGTCAA
This sequence comes from Viscum album, assembly GCA_963277665.1. Classification (NCBI taxonomy): domain Eukaryota; kingdom Viridiplantae; phylum Streptophyta; class Magnoliopsida; order Santalales; family Viscaceae; genus Viscum; species Viscum album. Next base: position 1,250,079,558 of record OY728146.1, on the reverse strand, counting down.
GTATTAGAAGCTAGGAAGTGGAAAAGATGATCAATCCATATTTTTCTAAGAGGTAAATTGTGGTTGAGAAGGAACTAAGCTTGGAATAGCTGATATCGAGTAGGTCTTTAGTGCAGAAGGCACTTGAAGCTCAAGGTTGGGTCGTATGCTTTTCAAATAACAATGGAACCTATTATCCAAAGCTAGTGAAGAAGTTTTATAAATCTCTAAAGTTTGAGCAGACTGAGGTTGAGAACAGAATGTCTTCAAAGGTAAATGGCGTAAGTATAATGTTCTCCTCTCTTGAAGGGGATGAGTGTTTGAGAGTACAACTTGAAGGAATTTTTGATTACTACTCAGGAGTGGTGCCTCCCACTACTGAGTTCTTCATTTATGAAGAAGCTCTAGATGAACTCACAGGGAATGGGATCCCTAGAAAAGTAATTGCTATCAAAATGGAAGGAGAAGATAGGTTGCTATTTAAATTTGTTCAACATGTGTTGAGTCCCAGGAGAGGGAACTTTGCCACCTTTAAATATCAAGAAGTATTTCTTTTGTATCTGTTGAATCATGGACAAAAGACAAATTTGTGTAGTATGCTAATGATTCAATTAGAAGATGTGAAAAAGCCCAGTTCCACGTCTAATGCATTGTTTCATGCCATATTGATATCCTTGATGTTGAAAGTAAAAGGATTTGCTGGAAATAAAGAAGAAACCGTTATTGTGAGAGACAATTTCTGCATCACCGATATAATTTGCAAGTTTATGAAGATCAGCTAAAACCCTTGGAAAAGAAAATGGGTAAATGATGAGGCTAATATATATGAGGAATTCAACCCAGTTACTCATCCTGCTAGGCCTGCGGATAAGAGAGATTCTGGTCTGAAGGCTAATGAAGTGGAGCCTGCATACTTAGATAAAGAAGAAGAGTCTGCTGCTATGCATGTCAGAAAAGACTCTCCTATAAATGATAGGAGTGATCCTAGCCTTCCTTAGACCCATATTGTATCTTTTGGTGAGCCTATCCCACCAAAAAGGCTGCCTAGAAGGGAGAATATTCTAAAGGACAATGATTATGAGGAAACTAGTGAAGAAGAAGAAGATCAAAATGTCTTAAGAGACATTAGAGAGACCTCAGAGGAGGAAGATGACATTGAATCTGATCATGATGACTTTGAGACAACTACTAGTGAAAGTGAAGAAGAATATCTAAGTCTCAGTCCTTTCATAGGACATACATAAATGGTAGAAAACGTGGATGAAGAAGTTGATGATTTGGTTAAAGGTGAAATTTCAATGGCAGTATTTGAAGATTCTATAGAGGAAGTGGCAGTAGACTCTCCTGTTGATGAAATTGCTTAAGGATGTACAATAGAGATGAATGTGGTTGATCAATAGAATGATCCAAGTGAGGGGGAGAAACCTATTTCTACAGGTTTGATTGTTGTTGTTCATGGGATAAAAGATTGGTTAGAAGACCCTGGATTTGTGGTATTAGGATTAGATTATGGAGATTCCTATGATGACCAGCCTATCAGAAGTCCTCCAATTCCTTCTGTTAGAGAGACTACTATTGTACATCCAGTAGTACTTTTACCTCGAGACTATGTGAATAGGGAGGATTTGGAATCATTGAAGTCAGATTTGAAAAGGTATTTTGATGAGAAATCTGTTGAGATAGAGAGAACTGTGGCCCTAAACCAAGAAGTGGTGGCATCTGCCTTAGAGAGAGTTATTTCTGTCTCTCACTCAAATCTACTATAATAAGTGAAAGAGTGGAAGAATCAGGTTAGAACCTTGGAAGAATCTATAGAATCAGTGAAATAGTCTATTTCCAATTTAGACTCCTATATGGCTTCAAGGGTGCAAGTGGATAGTGATCTTAGATATGTTAAAAGTGTGGTTCAGTAGATGGTCATTGTGTTTGAGAAATTTAAGAATTCTATGGAAACACATGTGATTGGCCGGGATGATGATGTGAAAAAGATAATCAGTGGGCTAACAAAATCTTTTAAGGAGACTTTGGATTTCACTATGGAACCTCTATGTGCATCTTCTTCCTCTTTATCCTCTCCCCCCATTGATCTAGATGCCTTTAGATCGGTTTTCAGAGAATAAATAGAGAAGTTCTTTGGTACCAGTACCTCAGACCATCAGTCTATGACTTAGGTTATTTCCACTACTAGGGAAATTCATAAGCTTGTGGGAGATTATCTAAAGGAAGCTTATCAAGATCAAAAGTCCATCAAAGAGAAAGTTTATTTCTATTACAAAGGGGTGTACACTAAGCATTATATGGATGGTCACTTTAATCTACTGTTGGATAACTTGAGGATCCCACCTATCACTCAGGAATTTAAGGATCAAGTTAGCAAGATTAGAGAGCTGAGTCCTACCTTAGAGAGATTTATGGAGAAAAGGATGATCTTATCTCAGCCATGGAAAGAGGAGGAAGTATTTTTATGGATTTCATAAATCTTATTTTACCCTTCCTCCATGTGGACTACACTCCCATCATTGTTCCTCTAGCCCTGCCTTCTTCCTCGGCTTCATCAGGATCTACCAGTACTTCACCAATGATGACTCCTGCACAATCCATCAGAAGTTAACCCCTATGATTCCTCAGATATCTACTCACTATAGGTCTATTGATGCCTTTGTAGTAGCTCCTCCAACCCTGCTGACTGCCATACCTAGGCCTATTCCTCTATCTTTAGAACCTGTCTCCTCAGCTTCAAAAGACAAAGTTCCCTTGGACATATCTGATGTGGATTGACTGCAGAATGTCTTAATTGATAGGGATATTTTGTAAATTTTTTGTATCTTGTATTATTGTTTCATTAATAATAAAATCCACTTTTGTCCCTTTTTTTATTCCATTCTTTTTGTTAATCACAAAGGGGGAGAAGTTTTAAGTTCCCCAAAGTTACCCAAAGGGGGAGAAGTTTTTAGGTTACCTAGAATTATTGCATATATACAATTTTGTATTTTCCACCATAAACATGGTTCAGTTTTAATTATACACACCTATGAAGATATTAGAAAATGTGCTTAACCCTGATTGGAAAAATACTGACATAATTTGTGATTATCATAAAAGGGGCAGATTGTTGGACTCACCTATTTTGATAATCCCAAATCATGTTTCATTTATGTGATAATCATATTTCTACTATAGAATAATCATGTTTCATGAATATTTATAATCTCTATACAGTGATACCTATGTATCTTTAATCTCACTGTTCTATTATTTAAGCTTATAGTACAAAATTTATCTAAGTTAAGGGAACTGATGCAAAGTTCTATGATGTTAAGGTCACCGATGCAAATGTTACCAATGTAAAGGTCACCGATGTAAAGGTTACTGATGAAAAGGTTACTGATGCAAAGGTCACCGATGTAAAGGTAACTGATGTAATGGTTACCAATGTAAAGGTTACTGATGCAAAGGTTACCGATGCAAAGGTTACTGATGTAAAGGTCACCGATGCAAGGTTATCACTGAAAGCTACCATTGAGAAGGTCACCGGTGAAGGTCACCGATGCAAGGCTACCGATGAAGGATACCAATTCACCTACTACTAAAGCCTACCATTGTGAAGGCTACCATTACCAGTCTACTGATGCTTAACCTTCCATACTTTGTCAAATTCTTAAAATTATTATAACAATAATATTTGGTAAATTTAATGCATCTGACATTAATTAATTCTGATTGCAAACATATCAAGAAACCGTATCTGGGGACAATACGAGGTACGAGGAGGACCACACGTGGTTTACTTATTCCTATTGTCGAATATCAAATATAAAAAGGAGAATAATAAGGAAGAAACAAGTATTACTGAGATAATTAAAGAAGTGTGGGTGTGAAAAGGCTTGTGAGAGTGCAGAGGAATGCATGAGAAAGATCTTACTCACTAGATCCAAGAGAACAAGGAAGAACCACTCGACGCTTATACTGTGAACCCAATAATCTCAAGAAGATCATTTTGGGAGAACAATTTCAAGGTTGGCTTATATGAATCATCAAATTTATGTCAAACAAGAAGCAGAACACTCACCTCTTGAAATCTAGAATCAAGATTTACGACACTTGATTTTGAGGACAACTTCCAAAGACAGACTCAAACTGAAAATTCTTCATTCCAAGGAGTCAAGAGCTGAACTAAAAACACATAGAGATTTATAAACTCAATCTCATAACATTAGAGATACTGTGTTCTTTTATTTTAACTTTTTGAGAAGTGTTTTTCTGTCTATTACACACACTGTCTCCTGTTCTTGAACTGGAGGATACTGAAAATCCTCACATCAAACTTCACTTACATTTTGTTTCCCACGTATAACTGTGGAAGAGACCTTGTGTGGTATGTATTGTTTGTTTTTCCCATTAAGAACTGTGGTAGATGGTGTAAACCCTAGACAACCTATGAAAACTATTGTAAATCTTGATACAGGATGTGTATCAAGTTTATTTTCAATATAAACTGCTTGGTGGCAGGTGATCACCAAGTGGAGAGGATTAAGTCTCGGCTTGAGACTGAACCTCTTATTTAAATATACTGTGTATTTTATTTTGTGATAATCTATTTTATCTATTTTTCACTACTCATTAATTTCTAAAATATAAAATTGTTTTGCATTGACTTTGATAGTTAGTTCTGGTTAGTGTGTGTATGTGTTTAATTCAATAAACTTGTTTCAAAAGTTGAAGAAGTGTTTTACATTGATTCAACTGAGGAAAAATCACCCTTTAAGAAACCTTTTGACCGACTAAACATTTATATATCTACTGTATTAATTCACTAGGACTTTTCATATTTTGGGGATCTTTATAAGAAATTTTTTAATAGAAATTTTAAGTAAGAACTCAATTCACCCCCCTCTTGAGATTCCACTCTGACCCACATTATTATCAAAGAGGGTTTTTATTATCATTAGAATTTAGGGATATTACTATTATTCCCCTCTATCAAATTATTATTATTGATAATTATTTCTAACTATCTTGCTTAGACACCTGAGGACATTGAACTTGAACATTAGACTTGTGCTCTCACGTCTCCTCCTGGACCTGTTCATTCTACCACTGAATCTGGAAATGTGGTACCTGCTTCCCACATAGATATTTTAGGCTTCGATCTAATATCCACATCAGAAACTCCCCATATGATGCATCTAGTACCAACTCAATATCCTCATAGTCTATAACATGAATATGATCAGGAATGTACCTATGAATATGAGAAATGTGGAACACATCATGCATACCTCAATAACAAGGAGAAAGGTCCAGATGGTATGCCACTGTTCCCACCCATTCTGTGATATCAAAGGGTCCCAGAAAACTTGGTTCTAGCTTTACCTTCTTCCTTAGATGTTGGTTCCCCAAACAAGGAGTCCCTCACAAGTAAAACTCAATCTCCCACAATTAACTCCAATAGTATCCTACATTGGTAGAAATATGATAATTTTGTATTCTAAGTGGTGATAAACCTCTTCTATATTAGCTTCACTCTTTCAAAGGTCTCTTGAACAAAACTAGGCCACACTGTCGCTCCCTGAACTACCTCATTCCACTATGGTAATGAATTAAATGACCTTATATAAAGAGAAACTCTGGTGATAAGGCATGGTGATTATACCATGCACCATCGAAGTCCAGGATGAAAGATCTATGAATATCCTCCAGTATGAATATAGTCCACTCGGACCATTCATCTATCAGAGGATGGTGCTCTATGCTCAATCTCAACTGAATCCCTATGACTTTCTGCATTCCTTACCAAAACCATAACGTAAAACGTTCATATCTATATGAAAGAATACTCAAGGGAACTAATTGTGATCATACTATATCATATATGTAAAGATTTTATAGTTTGACTATTTGGTAATTATATTTGATCAGTAAAAATTGGGAAACTTTTTTCAACAAAGTAAAAATCACCCAGACTATGTGATGACTCTTCAAGGTCCTAGATAACCCCATCACAAAGTCTATTGTGACATCCTTTCATCTAGTGATATGGAAGTCCCTCACCAGTCTCTAAATGATGGAATAAATGATTATTTCTCTCTTATATAGTATCGTTTCACAACATTGTTCAACGACGTATCAAATATAGGTAATTTAGGTAAAACATAGCTCTATCAGTATATCAAGTATAGATACAAATCGTACAAATATATGGGAAGTGAAACCAGTATCATATGAGGATAAAAAATAAAAATAAATGATCAGGACCGTACCTCGTACAATAACATGTTCCTCATCACCATCTATTATAGTTTGATCCACTACATAGACACATAATGCTTCAAATCCATGATCCTATCAATGACTCACCTAAGTCCACACTATTTGGGTCTATTGATGAAGAACCCATCCCATCCTATGACTATTTTACTGAGTTTGTCTTGAACCCCCATGGTTACCTCGACATGATCCACCACTATGGGTGTTCCTTCCTTAAAGGATGAAGAGATGAATTAAATTTCTGTATGTTTGGGTGTGTGAATCACCTTGTAATATATACGTATATACATGTATGGTTGTGTTTGAGCTAAAGGAAATGATATTACATGTTTTAGGCCCATGTTATTTATTTTATATATTACTTTACTTAAATTAAATGGGTCTCCCAACTTGATTAAAGTTTAATGATTACAATTACTTGTTAAATGGTATAATTTCTTGATAGCTGAACTATACCTTTATATTAATTTGAGGGTGATACAAGGGTCCAAAATTAAGGACGCCTTAGATGGGATCATCATTCTTTATAGTTAGTTTTGAAAATTATTCTTAATTTTCCATGAGTAATACATGGATCCTTTATAAGATTCCTTGGAAGGGATTATTGAGCAGACCACGTACTCACCCATGATTGATACCAGTTCTATAGGGGAGATACCTTGGATAGGCTTGATAGGAAATATGGATATACTGTTCTATGAGTGATACTTTTCCCCCTATGTGTCATACCTAGGATTCGATCATAGGGTCATACTTTACACCATCACAAGAGTGATACTTGGGATTCCTTATGCGGATCGACTTCGATAGACTCTTATTGTGATGGGTATTTATGGTGATCTTGGAGCGATACTTGGGTTCATATTTACGAATCAACATGGATGGGATCAAGATGCCATTAATTAAATTATAAGGATGGATCTTTATTAATAACTAAGAATGCCTTATAATAAGTTTAAGGATGCGTCTGTCAATACAAATAACATTCTTAGGTTTAGTCCTTGTTTACAATTTTCCTTTTGACAGTCTAGTTATGTTCCCATATATATATTACAGAAGAATTATCATGTATCTATATACATTTTCTTGTATACTATATCAGTATGGGTTGGATCTGTTTAGAGATATCCATATTAGGATGAAGCAGGTAATGTCGGTTGGGTATCCCATGGGGACCCAAGTCTAATGTGTTTATTTATTTATTACTATACAATTATTATTTACCTATACACTGATCATTTTAAATATGTAGGATGAATTGTTCTAGACATTGTTGGTGGTGGATTATTGAGTATATATCACACCCTATTCAATCCACCTATGGAACCTGAACAAACTTCATAACTGTAGGTATATACAAAGGGAAGTGACTAGATTTTGATGTTTTATTTTTAGTACAAGGATGGAGTATGAGAGCATATGACTAAGCCTATGATCATGTTTCTAGTAGATGCATCTTTTTACCTTTTTTATATTTTTGTTTAGCATGTTGTATATTCATGTACCCCTCTTTCCAATGTAATTTATTTTAATATAACATCATGGTATGATCATCATTTTTGTATATGATATTTACCCAACTTATTCTTCTTGGTTATATTGGATGATTTATTATTATTATTCTATTAATTATTATATAATTCTATTTTTTACTTCTTATAATTAGTTTTCTCTACGGTTATACACTCTTATCAAGAGGGAATAGTCTCTCTATGGACACACCCAAGGCCCCCACTGCTAGTCTTCAACCTTTAGAATACAATGAGGAGCACTTGAGGTCATGTGGCCAATTGTCTTGGGGAACTATAAGTTTAGACATTATAAAGTGGTATTAGAGATATTTTTCCTTTTTTCTTACTATTTGGGTATTAAATAATAGACTATGATGTATTGGAATTTGGTAATGATTCTGTTCCTTGGTGTAGCTAACCCATTTATAGAGGATTCACAAATTACCTAGAATAGGTAATTTTTGATTTGGTTTGTGCCTTTTACATTTGTACTGATTTCACTATTGGGTGAAACACACGTTTTTGTGACATTATTATTGATATTATTATTATGGTATTATTTTTCCTTATCCTGGTACAACAAGAAGGTATCATTTCATGCATAATTATAGACACTTAATGTTTCACATTTCATGCATTATGCCATTCCATATTTATATTACTATGTGAATTACCTATGTTGCCTATGATTATTGTGGGTGCCTTGATTATTATATATGGAAATTTTCTAACATATCTTGAAATAATAACATAATTGGATTAGTTAAAGTGTATTAATCAATATAAATGGTGTTTTTATTATATATATTGATTATGGAACCATAATTATCCAATTATGCCACGTTTGAGTCATGAACCACTAGTTATATGGGATGAAACTTAGCTGATTTGATTGCTTGAATACCAATTTCAATTTATGAAGAATTTAATTTTATATATTGTAAATGGTAGTTTATTTAATAAAATTATTATACATGACCTGTTACATCCTGATGCCGGATGAAAAGGTCAAGCCGCAGTTACATGACGTCCAATTCAAATGTATAAAGAGAATGGGGATTTATAAATTAGGAATGGTGACACATCTAACTAGACTATGATACATAAATATACATAATTGAGTGTGAACTTAAATGAATCTAAACTTTCAAATGAAATTGTTATCGCTAAATGGGGATTTCAATTTCAAAGTAAAGTGTGTTTTACTATATACCTTTCAGTTGACACTCCTTATGATAAAACATCTATTGTGTGATATAAGACCTTAACCCTGACCTGACCTTAGTAGTGGGATGTAGGCAATGTTTCTTGTGACTTAGGAGACCTTTCTTATCATCTAGACCTAGATTTAAGAGAAGGAAGAGAGGTTTGAATCATTATAGGAAGGTAGCGTACCTATAATTTTCTTTTATCATTGATCCTATCTGCTGTTAAATATTTTTTTATGTGTGTGTTTGATAATTGTAGAGTTATACGACCAAAAAATCCTCAATTAATGTGCTAGGAGGGTGGCGACGAACATGCTCTAGAGGTGGTGGTCCTTGAACCACTAGTATTTCCTCTTCTAGTTCCACTAGAGGCACCTCCTATTGATCCTACACCAGGTGCTAATTCTCAGTTTCGAGAGAGCTTATTTCATTTTATAAAGTCCATGCAGGGATCTCTCTGGCCTGCCCCTAATATGGTAGAGTTGATGAGAGAATTCCAATAGAAACATCCTCCACCTTATCAGGGGATAGAGGTCCTTAGGATGCATAATCATGGATGGATTACATGGTATCGATCTTTGATCATATGGAGACATATCCATAGTGGAGAGTCAATCTTGCCACTTATATGCTCTGTGACTAAACCAAGAATTGGTGGGATATCATCTCTCAGGATGATCATCATCAGAGTATGGTCTGAGTGGACTTATATACAATCTTCCATGAATACTTCTTTTTAAAGATGTTGAGATAGGACCATGCTAGTTATTTTATGCATCTATAGTAGGGTGTTATACCAGTGATGGAGTATTCTACTCATTTCATTGATCATCGAGGTTCTTCACCGACATTGACTGGTGAAAAGTTAATGAATGCAAGATAGTCTTAGGATGGGATTGTGTACCCCTTCCAATCATAGTTAAATATCTTTTAGATGAAAACCATTATAGATATATTGAACCATACCCTCATCACTGAGTGGAACCTGAGGGAAGCTGGTTGTGTGATTCAAGATAGTTCAGATTTGAGATAGGAAGATGGTTTGTATAAAAACAAGAAACATCATTTTGACGTTTCTTGCAGGGGAAACACTAGTCAAATGACATGCACTGGCAGTTATGCGGTGTGTCACCAGTGTGGTAGGAATGGACATAAGATAACCCAATGTATGAGGAACCTAATTGATTTCTAAGACATTTGTAGGATGGGTTACCTTCAGTGTTTTTTTTCCAAATCCTCCTTTCCGTGTCGAGTGAGAAGGGATATGTAGCAAGAACACAATATATTATAGGATCAATAGATACATGATATGTTGGGAGTTGGTTGAATTATAGATGATCAGGATGAGGAGGAACTACTATGAAAGAGGCCTTTAAAAGTTCAAGAATAATCCTTTATCAGTGCTAAAAAATCACTCATAATTGAAGCGTGGTCAAAAGCCTGAAGATTTTATCACTGATAAAAAATCACTATTAAATCCCCCTTTAATAGGGATAAAAAGTGATATTAATAGGGTCCTTTCACAACAATTTTTTTATCTCTATTAAAGGGGGCCTTTAACAGTAATTTTTAGCACTAATAAAGGCATCGCTGTTAAAGGGGGTAAAATTATTTTTTTTCTGGATGTCCATGAGCTCAACCCCTTTATTAGTGCTTCCATAACACCTTTAACAATGATCCCTCACCTTTACTAGTACTTTTCACCCCACCACCTCGTTTATCAATGCTTTGTGAATTTCCAGCCTTGTGTGCACCCACCTGGATTCAAACCCTGCACCTATCCACTACACCATGTTGTTTTTTGTCTTTTTAATGATATTTATGTTCATTTATATATATTTACCCATATATTTTTTTATTCATATATTCATATAATTATTTTTAAATAAATTTATACAATATACGTGTGTGTGTGATATATATACTTATATTTATATAAATATATTATATATTATATTCATTTACATATACAAGAATATAATATAAATATATATTTGTTTATTAATACACACATATATGTATATATAAACTTTATAAATATATTTGTATAATGTAAAAAATGGTTATATGTTGTTTTAAATAAATTTTAAAATATGTATTTATTTACATATATTAGAATATACATTTTTACATAAATATGTTGATATATTTATTTATATGAGTGATTTATTATAAGTAAATATTAGAAAACAGGCATATATTTAATTATAAATAAAATTTTGTTAAGAAAAATGATAAAATTTAAAAATCATAATATCAATATGAATGTAATACCTGGGAATAAATTTAGTTTCCACCAAAAAAAGGTAATAAGAATCCCTTAAATGAGGCTAAAAATCCATCAAATGTTAAAAAATTAGAGTACCCTGACTAAAAATACAGTTTTGGAGGAAATATGGGAATTTTTGGCCCTAACAAATGTGATAGAGGTTCACCTATATCATTATAGGTGTAGATATCATCACAGGATTTGATTTGATATATGGTAAAGCCCAAACAGACACCCGGATCAAAAGTTATGCCTGTTTGAAGTTCAATACATTTTCAACTTATTTTAGATCTTTTATTAACATTTTGATTTTTTTTATCTTCAAATTGATATTAAATTACTATCAATCGGTAATAATAATAAAATTATTAATTAATTTTATAAAATTATTTTATAATCCATTTTTACTAAATATCTTATATATTAAGAGTAAATGTCTATTTACCTTATCCAAAACATATTTTAAAAAATTTATGTTATATTTATGTAAATATAGATATATTTATATATTAATATACTATTTTTAATGATATTTTTGAATTATACCATTATTACAGCTACTAAAAAGCATTGATAAATGGGGGTCTTTATCAGTGCTTCTAAAAAAGCACTCATAAACCCCCCTTTATCAGCGCTTTTTTACAAGTGCTGATAAAAGACCCCTTTTATCAGCACTTTTTTAAAAGCACTGATTAAGGGTGGGCCTTTATCAGTGCTTGAAAAATAGCACTAATAAAGGCCCCCCTTTAACACCACTTTTTTTAGCGCTGTTAAAGACCCCCTTTAACAGCACTATAAAAAAGAATTGTTAAAGCCCTAGCGCTAGATAAACCCTATTTTGCAGTAGTGTGGGGTTTGTGGTCAAGGTAGTAAAACATCAAAGGTTTAGTGCTAGCAGAGAGAACCTACTTAGGTAAGTTAGGTTGCATCTCAAGGCCATGAATCATTCCATATGTATGTAGCACAACCTACTCCCGAGGACCAGATTCCGGGGCCTTCTACAGTTAAAGGTACTATTATAGTAGCCTCTACACTAGTTTCTTACTTTCTTGATATAGTAAATTCATAATATTTAATATCTACGATGATTATGGAAAGTTTTTTCACAGAGATAGAGTACTTCTATGGTGTGATGAATCTCGATACACTATTATGGGTTCGATCAGAGAGTATATGCCATTATAGAGATTTCTATCTTGAGGTGGGTAGATATCTCTTCCTATGTAATATTTTTTTCCTCAAGATGAATGGATTCAATGTCATTCTTAGTAAGGAATTATTGGTTTTATACCATTACCATGAGTATTTCTATAACCAAAGGGTTTATTTTACATAAACTAAGGGAATTACCTATATTCATAAGGTGAATAGGGTTTCCATACAAGATGAGATGGACTTGAGCATCGTTGGCTGGGTAGAGTGACAAATGGGATGGCTAGTCTCTTTATTAGAAACTAAGGAATATGATGTATAGAATTTCCTCTAGTGGTGAATCATTTAAAGGATGTTTTCCATGAATAATTTTTTGGATTACCTCCTTTGAGAGAGGTTGATTTCACCATCAATCTATTTCCAGTAGTGGAACCATTGTCCATTCCTCCCTATTAGATGAAACCTATAGATATACCAAAAATCAAAAAGTAGTTTGAATATTTGGTACCTATGGGTTTTCTATGACCCAGTACTTCTCCATGGGATTCACCTATCATTTTCTCTACAGATACAGAAGGTGACCTCAGGTTGTGAGTGCATTATCACTGGTTGAACCAGTTTACATTTAAGAACTGATATCCACTACCTCATATAAAAAACCTCTTCAAACATATTTGAGGAGATAAAGTTTTCTCCAAGATTTACTTAAGATTAGGTTACTATCAAGTGAATTTTAGACCATATGAAATATCACATATAGAATTCTAGAGTACATAAAAATTCTATGAGTATCTTGTTGTATCGTTCAGACTTACTAATGAACCAATAGTTTTCATGGCTTTGATGAATTGGGGTTTTCACCCATATATGGATTCTTTTGTGTTAGTTTTCATGGATTACATATTGGTATAATCACATACCCAACATGACCATTAAAAACTCCTAGAGATCATGTTGAATACACCAAGAGATCACCAATTGTATGCTAAGCTCACTAAATTCCACTTTTGGATCGATAAGGTTCACTTATTGGGTCATATCATTTCAAAGGTAGGAGTTTCTATTGACATAGACAAGATGAGTGCTATAGTTTCCAAGAATAATCCTAAGAATTTATTTGACATGCACAATTTATTGGGGATATATGGATATTATAGGAGTATTATTTAGGAATTTCCACTCTTAGAATCACTTATTACATGATTCACTAAAAAGGGTGTAAAGTTTGTAGGGTTAGACGCATGTGAGATAACCTTTCAGTATATGGAAGGGAGATTGAATTCAAAACCGATCATGATTCTTCTAGAGTTTCATAGAATCTATATAGTATATTATGATGTGTTATAAATCAGTCTTGTAGTAGTTCTGATGCAGGGATGTTGAGTTGTAGCATATGGCCACCTCCAGCTGAGTCCTTATGAGAAGAATTACCCTACACATGACCTCAAGTAGGTAGTCATGGTTCATGATTTATGCTGTTGGAGGACATATCTATTGGGACAATGTTTCATAGTTTACATGGATAATAAAATCTTAAAATAAATTTCCAAATAGCTTTACTTGAATCTTAAGAAATTATGGTGGGTAGAGTACCTATAGTCATTCGACTTTGAGATTGACTATACAACTGAGAAGGGAAATGCTGTGGCTAACACCCTGATCCAAAAGGCTCAGAAACATGCCATCTAGGTGGCTGGTTGTGAGTATAATTAATGGATCTGTCTTATAAGATAAACCTGGAGGTTTAAGAATATCATGAAAAACATATTTTAACTTCTTTGATAGTAGAATCCTCTATTATAAAATAGGTAATGATGGGATAGAATTTTGATCCTTAGGGACTAGTAATGAGGGAAAATGTCTCAGGAGAGGACCCAATGATTGGTTGGGTTATTAGTGATAATGAGATCCTGCACTTTCACATACATTTCTGGGTCCCTACAGACATACGTAAATAGTTAATGTAGGAATATCATGCCTCTGTTCAAGATGTACACCCTGGTATTGCTAAGATGTATAGTGATATAAGTCAGCCGAGTATGAAAGGGTTGATTAAAGGTTTTATCATTCGGTATTCCACCTGTTAATAGGTGAAGGTAGAGTACATGCAACCTACCATACTTCTAAAACCTCTATCAAGTACTGAGTTGAAATGGGATGACATCACTATGGACATTATGATGGGTTTTTCAAGATCCCCTCAATGAAGTGATGCAGTATAGGTGATCTTCAACCGTTTGACTAAGGTTGAAAAATTTATAACTCTATGGGAGACCTTATCAGTTGATGAGATTAGATGACTTTATATTCAATATATTCCACACCTTCATGGTGTTCTAAATTCTATCATATTGAATCAATACACACAATTTACATCATAGTTTTAGCAGGGGTTTCAATAAACATTGGGTTAACAAAAGTGCCTATGTATGTCATATAACCCTCAAACCAACGGGTAGTCTGAGTGGACAATATTTGTGCTCGAGGACATGCTCTGATCATGTTTCATTGATTTCAAAGTTTCTTGGAGATATAATTACCTATCCTTAATTTTTCCTATTATATTATTTTTTTGGAAACTATTCAGATGGATCCCTATGAGGCCCTTTACAGTAATATGCGCCATTCAACCCTATGATAGTAAAGAGATATAAGGAAGAACTACTCAGTCCTCATCTCATTCAAGAGAAATAAAATAAAATATAGATGATTTAGAAACATCTGGATATATATTAGTCCAGGAATAAATCTTATACCGATCTTTATAGCCGACCTCTAGAGTTTGAGGTGGGACATCGAGTCTTTCTGCAAGTTTCTCTTAGATTGGGTCATAGATAGATACATAGATAGGAAAATCTATCACCTATTTATGTTGGGTCTTTCGAGATCATAGAAATATTTGGGTTGGTAGCCTATCTGTTGAATTTAACTCATAAGTACCAAGCCATGCAAGACATATTCCATGTATCGTAGCTTCACCACTATTATTCTGACCCTTCTCATTAATTTGATCATAAGGATATTGAGTTGGAAGAATATACATCATTTAAGGGGAATAATATATGTATCATTGATTGGATCATGAAGTATCTCTAAGGTAGGTTTGTTTCTCTGGTCTATATGCCCTATCAACATGGCTATGTACATGACGATACTTGAGATAGAGAAGATTACACACATGATCAATGGATGGATCATTTATCATATGATGATTTACTACACAAAGAATATAAACTCATAGAAAAGTTGTTTTAAGGATGAGAGGTTTTAACTTCATATATTTTTAATAAGTTATGAATTATTTTAAATTCTTTCAAACCATCATTGAGTTTTCTTTTTAGCTTAGACCTTGGTGACCGAGCCTTTAGGCCCGTTGCTTTGCTTCTGAGAAGAAAGTAGTAGGAGGGTTGGAGGCTAGCATCGGGACTTGTTCAATATTTTTATTAAATATACGAAATTTATTTAATTATATGGAATTTATTAAATACATGGTAAGTAATGGGTAGGCTAAAATCCTTTCATGTCATGAATTGGTTTTTCCTGACAGGGAAAAATCTGAGCATTACACGATTTGTAAACATATATACATCATGTGAATTCTGGGTTTATTTACTTAAATGGGGAAGAAACCCATATTTTTTTTATAGATCCTAATTTATTTCTCCTAAAAAGAAGGCCATCCACATGAGATATCTCTCCGATGCCTCAATCTAGGGTCCTTTGGTTCTCCTTTGTCTGAGCTCCATTCTCTTTATCGTTGGTCATGTTGGATCTGCAACAATAAGCTCCTCATTTCCCTTTTTTACTTTATCATTTAACCTAAATTTAGTTTTAACTATTTTTTAGTGAGATCATATGTCATATTTTTAGGTCATTTTTCAATTCTTTTAATTTCTCATATTCTAGCTCAATTCATGGGTCGATATTGGATGAGGAGAGTACTAAATGCATAAGGTAGGAAGTCTAGTCCATGTCTCTAAAAGTATTATTTTATTTTAATATAAACCATTGTGACATGAATTAAACTTATTCAACAACATCTCAAAAATGTATAATAAATTAAATTAAATGTTTCTATAATGTATAAAGAAACCCTAGCTACTCACAAATCAACATAATGGGGCATTTACATCAACATGAGCCACCCATATGGGTATTCTTTCCTTAATGGATTAAGAGTTTAATTAAATTTATTTATGTATGGGTGTGTGAATCAACTTTTAATATATTCATATATACATGTATGGTTGTAATTGAGGTAAATTAGATTACATTCCATGTTTTAGGACCTTATACTTTATACCATAGCTTGTTTTACTTAAATTAAATTGTTTTACCAAATTGATTAAAGTGTAATGATTGAAATGAATGGTTAAATAATATGAGTTCTTAATATCTAAACCATACCTTCATATTAAGATGAGGGTGATACAAGGGTCCTAATTTAAGGACTCCTTGGATAGACTCATCAGGATTTATAGTTATTTTTACAAATAAATATTAATGTGATGGGAGAAATACTTGGATCCTTTATAGGATGCCTTGGATGGGATCACCTAGTAGAACACTTACTCACCCATGAGTGATAATAGTTCCCTAGGGGAGAAAACTTGGCTAGACTTAGTATGAAACATGGTTATACCATGCCATGAGTGATACTTAGTTCCCTATGTGGTATACCTAGGATGGGCTCAGAGGGTCATACCTTACACCATGTTGAGAGTGATACTTGGGATTCCTTATACAGATCGCCTTAGAAAGACCCTTATGGTGATGGTTATTTATAGTGCTCCTGGAGTGATACTTGGGTTCCTCTTTATATATCACCTTATACAAGATCATGATACCATTTATTAAATTCTAATTATGCCTCTTTATTAAGAACTGAGAATGAATTAAACAAAGTTTAAGGATGCATCCACCATGCCAAATAACATGCTTGGGTTCGATCCTTGTTTATACTTGACCTTCTTATAGTCTAGTTCTATTCCCATACATGTATTCCAAATGAATTACCATATATATGTCTCTATGTATATATATAAATTATCACATATACTATATTTGTATGTGTTGTATTTGTTTAGAGATATCTGACTGAGGCCGAAGTAGGTAGTGTCGGCTAGGTATCCCATGTGGACCCCGATATGATGTGTTTATTTATTTATTAACATTTATTATGTATCTCCACACTAATAATTTTATATACATAGAATGGATTGTTATAAAAATCATTGGTGGTGGCCCATTGATTATATCTCACACCTTGTTCGGACCACCTACAGTACCCGAACAGACTTCATGACCGAAAGTGTAGACAAAGGGAAGCATCCAACTTCTGACGTTTGATTTTTAGTACTAGGATAGAGTACTAAAGAAGATAATTTAGTCTATTCTCATGATTCTAGTGGAGAAATATTGTGGACTTTTGTCTTTTTTAGCATGTTGTATATGCATGTACCTCTATATCCTGAGTACTTCCTTTTTATAGCATCATGTAATGATCATTCTTTTTGTATATGATATTGAATCAGATTCACCCTATTGGTTATATTGGATTATTGGTTATTATTATTCCACTATTGATTATTTATTTCTATTTTGACTATTTATCATTAATATTCACTGCTGTTCTATACTCTAATCAATAGGGTATAGTCTCCCCATAGACACACCCTAGGCCTTCAATGCTAGTCGACAACCTCATATGTACATAAAGGTGTGCTTGATTTCATGTGTCCAATAACCTTGGGAAACTACTTAGTGGATTCTAGGTTAGGATGCTACACCTGGTAAGTTAGGGTTGATGGGAGTTACTCCTACTCATAGTGGAACCGTTTTAGTCCTCTAAAATTGTAAGAACCCAAACCTTCTTTTTAGGTATGTTTTTCCTTTCTGGTCATTTTTGGGAAAAAGGAGGAGAATCTGGCAATTTTCAAAGTATAGGATGTGTCCTTTATGATTACATGCCATGTACTTTGATGCCGCTCGAGGCCGTGTGCTGGCCGTGTCATGGCCACACACATGGCCATGTAGGGGTGATGTGGAGACCGCTTAATGTGGAGTATGGAAAAGCTTAGTACATGCCATGTACTTTAAAAGTACATGCTATGTACTTTAAAAGTACATGCTATGTACTCTAAAAGTACACGTTGTGTACTTCCTTTTTTTTCGTTAAATAGAATGAGGTCTCTTCTTAACCCCAAAAACGTCTTCTTCTCTAGCTTCTTTGACCGAAAGTGAGGGTACGACCACATATCTTCTTCGAGACACCGATCCGTCACCGGTTATCTGAATCGAACGCCGTTGGTTGTAATAGAATCACAGTGGCGAGTTCTTGGTTCTTCTTTGGCCACGTTTCATGATTCTTTATCTTATGAGAGTTATCTGAGGTTGAACGTTTTAAATGTTTTTGCAGATCTACTCAGTTCTAGGCTGATTCACATGCTGAGGTTCAAGTATATCGATCTACTAGGATCGAGGTAGGTGGTTTGTTGCCCTACGTTGAACGTCTTTGAGTTTTTGTGAAAAAGTGACAGATTACCATGTTTTGGGTATCTCAGGTTAGGGTTTTGATCCTATTTTATTATCTGCCATATATTTCTTGTGTGTTAGAGGCTATTAGATGAATAATGATTTCTTATTAGCCCGTTTGAGGATCACCCCATGGGTGTTCTCCCATGTTTTAGCTGTTTATCACCGTTTGGATTAGGTTGCCTGTGAGGTAGACCTTGTTGCATTGATTTCCTGCCTTGATATAATTGATTGCATGTATTTCCTACTATTTATATTCTTTTGATGCATTGTAGAAATTAGCCAAGTAGTTGTTTAACTTACTTAGGGCTGCTGACATTCGAATACGCACGACTAGACTGCTCAGGGCTGTGTGAACCTGGTGCGGTAGACTAAAGAGGGAATTGACGATTAAGGGATTCCATAGAGAGTCTATTATAAATTAGTATTGTTCGCAGGACCTATGAGAATTGGACTTTGTGATTCTTCAGAGTGTCCTTAGTTACGTACCGAGACTAGATGGGGAATTAGACGTAAGTGCTTCCTCAGAGAGTCTATAGATATCGTTACCAGACCACAGGGGAATTGATGGTGAGAGCTTCCCAGAGTGTCTGTGCCTCGTATTATTACTTGAATAGAGGGGTTTGCAAGTATGAACCACCCAGAGAGTCAGTTTGAATATTTTTTGGTTGGTTGTGACGAGTCCACCAAGCCAAAGAACAAACTTGGGTTCTGTACTACTTGTTGTTTAGGTAGTCTGCTGAGATACCTGTTGTGTTACTTGCTATTCCTTGGGAATATAGAACTGATGCTAGGTTCCTTGGTTGATAATTAAATTATTAACTTAAATTAATAAATGAATGTGAATGGAGACTTGTAGGATTGTTTACTTTAGTGTATTCCTATTTCTCTGCTGCATTTTATTTCCCTTATTTTTGCTATATTGCTCACTGACAGTAGGGCACAAATCTTATGGTGGTTTCCTACTGGGATTAGTCTCACACCCTGTTTGGGTCCTGCTTTTGGGCCCAAACAGGTTATAAGGTTGCAGGTGTGGATAGGGATTGTGGCCCTTCTACTTCAGGTACATGATTACTGGTTGGAGCTGTAGGGCACATGACCAAACTTAGGCTTGTGATTATGCTGGAGTTACTGTTTACTTTTAGTTTATTGTTCTTAGTTTTATTTAAGAAAGTTGTTGTATTTTCCGCTTTCCTAAGATACTTGTACCTGCTACATCATTATCATCATTATTATATGTTCATTTCTTCTGCTGTTTAGTTTTAGTTATTGTATATTGTTTACTACTTCCGCTATTGAATGTTATTTCATTTTCCTTGTATACTTTACCAAATGAGGGCATAGTTTCCCCAATGACTCAACAAGGCCCTCACACTTAGTCTGCAGCCTCTGGCATTTGGGGAGACACCCTTGAGGTCATGTGGAGAACCACACTACAAAAAAACCCTGGTTTAGTGGCAGTTTTGTGGCGGCAGTTCACAAAACTGCCGCTAAACGTTATCCGGGAAAGGTTTCGCGACGGTTTATTAAAAACCGCCGCGAAACCCTTTTTTTTTGAAAACTCGCGATGCTTTCCCCTCATGTCATCTCCCCTATTCCCAGATCCGGCGACCCCCGCCCTCTCCTCACAAACCCTCCCTGATCCCCGGTGACAGCTTCTCCCTCCGGCGACACCGGCTCCCTCCGGTGACAGCTGCACCCTTCGGCGACCCCCGGGCCCCCGGCGAACCCCGCACCCCCCCGGCGCCCCCTTCGACTGCCGGAAACCCCCACGCCCCCCGCGCCCCCCATGCCCTCCGGCGACCACCACGCCCCCCGCGGCCTCTGGCGACCCCCGCACCCCCCGGCGACCACCGCGCCCCCTGCGGCCTTCGATTTTGGTAATTAGAGGTTCCATTTTCAGATAATCATCTTCATTGACGGTAATATTTTATACCAAATCCCCTCATTCTATCATATATGTGTATGTTGTGAAATATTTGAATATTTTAATGGATCTGAAACACTATGTAATTGGTATTTCTGGTCCTACAAGAAAAATAAGAGACAAGTATTTGTTATTACCTATCTATACTTTATTTATTTAATATTTAAATCTTGTATGATATTTATTGATTCTGTATATGAAATCTATACATGTCATTGTTATAATGGATTGGTTGATTTCCCATAATGGTCTTATTAATTATTACATTCATTTGATTTCCATTGCTGGACCTAGTGGGTTTTTATGTATTTCAAGTAGAATGGAACCATATGTTGATTTGTGTTAGATATTCTCTTCTAGAGTTACATAGGATGATATACATGATTACAATTTTTCCTGAAAAGTGATCATCGTGTAGTGATCTTACTCCCATATGTTTTGAGTTTCCAATGTGTTTTATTATAATATTTTGGTTTACATCTATTGAGAAGGGGTGGAGTTTTATAATAACATGATTTGTAAAATGTATCCTATTTTTTCACTTTTATCAAATCACACCATCTAAAATGAAGGATTTTAAAACATAGTTTGATGGTTTTTTTCTAAAGGTTTTATCCAACCCATTTAATATGTTCTTGTAGGTTAAATAAGGTACTCTATTGGTTATATAATCTATTTGATCATTATATTAAAATCTTTAATTTTTTTAATCTTTTTGAATTTATGAAAAAAAGTATAAAGTAACCTCTACCCTGCCTCCGCCCTGCCTCCGCGCTGCCGCCGGTGCCTCCGGTGCCTCCTCCTCCACCGCGGCCTCCTCATCCTCCGCCGATGCCTCCTCCTCCTCCGCCGGTGCCGCCAGTGCCTCCACGTCTCCTCCTCCTCCGCGGTCACGCCGCGGTCATGCTGCGGTCACGCTGCGGCCACGCCGCGGTCACGCCGCGGTCACGCCGCGGTCACGCCGCGGTCACGCCGCGGTCACGCCGCGGTCACGCCGCGGTCACGCCGCGGTCACGCCGCGGTCACGCCGCGGTCACGCCGCGGTCACGCCGCGGTCACGCCGCGGTCACGCCGCGGTCACGTCGGTGCCTCTGCGGCCTCTGCCTCCTCCTCTGCCGCCGCGGCCGCCTCCTCCTCCTATGCTCCTGCTCCTCCTCCTCCTCCTCCACCGGCCTCATCCTCCTCCTCCTCCGCTGCCTCCACTGCCTCCGCTGCCTCCGCTGCCTCCGCCCTGCCTCTGCGCTGCCGCCAGTGCCTCCTCCTCCTCCACCGATGCCTCCTTCTCCTCCACCGGTGCCGCCGGTGCCTCCGCGACCGCCTCCTCCTCCGCGGTCACGCCGCAGTCACGCCGCGGTCACGACGCAGTCACGCCGATGCCTCTGCGGCCGCCGCCTCCTCCTCCACCGCGGCGGCGGCCGCCTCCTCCTCCTCTGCTTCTGCTCCTCCTCCTCCTCCTCCACCAGCCTCATCCTCCTCCTCCTCCGCTGCCTCCGCTGCCTCCGCTGCCTCTGCTGCCTCCGCTGCCTCCACTGCCTCCACCCTGCCTCTGCGCTACCGTCGGTGCCTCCTCCTCCACCGCGGCCTCCTCCTCCTCCGCCGATGCCTCCTCCTCCTCCGTCGGTGCCGCCGGTGCCTTCGCGGCCACCTCCTCCTCCGTGGTCACGCCGCGGTCACGCTGCGGTCACGCCGCGGTCACGCCGCGGTCACGCCGCGGTCACGCCGCGGTCACGCCGCGGTCACGCCGCGGTCACGCCGCGGTCACGCCGCGGTCACGCCGCGGTCACGCCGCGGTCACGCCGCGGTCACGCCGCGGTCACGCCGCGGTCACGCCGCGGTCACGCCGCGGTCACGCCGCGGTCACGCCGCGGTCACGCCGCGGTCATGCCGCGGTCACGCCGGTGCCTCCGCGGCCACCGCCTCCTCCTCCTCCGCCGCGGCCGCCGCCTCCTCCTCTGCTCCTGCTCCTCCTCCTCCTCCACCGGCCTCATCCTCCTCCTCCTCCGCTACCTCCGCTACCTCCGCCCTGCCTCCGCCCTGCCTCTGCGCTGCCGCCGGTGCCTCCTCCTCCACCGCGGCCTCCTCCTCCTCCACCGCAGCCTCCTCCTCCTCCTCCGCTGCCTCCGCTGCCTCCTCCTCCTCTGCCGCGGCCGCCGCCTCCTCCTCTACTCATGCTCCTCCTCCCCTCCACCGGCCTCATCCTCCTCCTCCGCTGCCTCCGCCCTGCCTCCGCCCTGCCTCCGCGCTGCCGCCGGTGCCTCCGGTGCCTCCTCCTCCACCGCGGCCTCCTCCTCCTCTGCCGATGCCTCCTCCTCCTCCGCCGGTGCCACCAGTGCCTCCACGTCTCCTCCTGGGTAATGGTCATCATCACCCTCATGGAATATGATGTGAGGATGTCATGGTGGTATAACTCTACAGTTTCCAAGCACATCCCTTAGATAATATTTATAGTAGATAGGAATCTAGTAAGGTAGGAAATGGTAGGTACAAAGCCTTCCTATAATGGGACACACATATATACCTACTCCTAAGCTAGATCTAGGTGATAAAAGCGATCATATAAATCTTAGAAGATTATTGTCTAACAATTGAAGAAAGAGACCATGCAGCCCGATCTAGTAGAATTTAAAATCAGCATCAATACTGAGCCAGTTAAATTTGATTCATTCTCCAACTATGTGATAGAAAGGTAAATGTTCTAGCTTAATAACCATAATTAAATAACATCCAGTAAGAAAACTGAGTTTTTATTTAACTTCTAGGAAATGATTTTTTTTAAAATTAGAGAAATAGGTTGACATTTTTAAAATTCACAATCTTACATCTATTTGAAGTTTCCTAAAAATGATCATCAATGTGATTTCTTATTCTTGATGTTGATTCATGAATACATGCATCAAGTAAAGTGATTATTGATATTCATGAAATGACCCAATTGAACAATTTCATTTTTCCTATTCCTGAGATAGTTCTTAGCCTATTTTGAAACATTATTTCTCATTCACTATTTCTTGAAATAACTATGTGTATGAAAAAATATTATAACATTATTTTATGTCTTATTAACGCATGATTATTTTATGAAATATTAAAATGAATGGAACTAAAGATTGATTTTAATTGTTCTCATTTGAAAGTGAGGCCCATATAACATTTGAACATTTGTTAAACCAGTAGAAACCCCTGTATCCCATGATAGGTTACCACATTTCATTATTCTTTTTCTTTACAACCCTTGTTCTTCGAGGTTAATTACATGAAATCACTTCATATTTAAAGAGTAAGAAGGGTGTTTCAGGGTGCCATTCAATGTGGGTTCCATAAATAAGTGTGGTGTTGTGAGTGGGTACCCTAGACCTAACTCATGTATTTATATTGAATACCATTACATGCATACAGTTTGATATATACATGTTTATATCTTACCAAAAATAGTGTTTGTTCTTCTGCATTGACTATATTTATATAGTGACATCCTAAGATTACATGTCATATAAAAAGACTATAAAAGTTCCTAGGATATAATGAGAACCAATAGACACCATGATAGTAATCTTAAATATATGTAATATGGTCCTGATACGTTAGGGTGATAGGGAAAAGATTATGTGTGACTATCATGAGTTAGTGCCTCCGCCTTGCCTCCGCCCTGCCTCTGCGCTGCCGCCGGTGCCTCCTCCTCCACCGCGGCCCCCTCCTCCTCCTCCGCTGCCTCTGCTTCCTCCTCCTCCTCCGCCGCGGCCGCCGCCTCCTCCTCTGCTCCTGCTCCTCCTCCCCTCCACCGCGGCCTCCTCCTCCTCCTCCGCCGCGGCCGCCTCCTATTATACTATTGTACTATTTTTTATTCTCTAAAGTAAATAACATGATAGAATGTAAATATTTAGTTTATTTTCTCTTATTTTTATTATTATGAACATATTCATATATATGGTTGGGTGCATGCCTACACGTACATTATGAAGAGGCCTACCATTATAATTATTCATTCTCGTCACTTATCTTTAAAAAATGGCCTATGGTGGAAAGAATTGGGTTTTGGTGGCCTAGTCTTCCATCGTGAGGAGGTCATTACTGCGTCGAGTCTCAAAAAACCATAATGGGAAATTAAAACACATGGGTCATCAAAATAATGAAATATATAAAAAATTATTTCAATTATGACAAATATACATGCCACCTTATCAACTACTACATGACTTAAATATTTCAAAATACCAACATATATTCCTATGATGTAGACATTGTTTTTGGGAGAGGCAGATAGATAGAGAAGGGGAATGGGAATAAATTATATGGTTAGGAAGAAGTATATGTAACCAACACATCAAAAAGGTGATGCTAATGTCAAATAGGACATCATTTGATTATAAACTACTTGCATCAACCTTGGATAAATTCCTCTACAACATCATTCATGGACATGGTTTGGGTCAAACATGTAGTATTATTTCCATTATGTATGACTACATTTGATGTTACCTTTACATTGTTCTTCATTTATTTTTGGATTTTTTGGTTAGATTTTGGAGATTATTGACTTGGTTCAACTTCATAGGTAATTTTTTTGGGATAAAGGTTGGAGTTCACCACAAACAATACATAAGTGGTTGGTTATTATATAGGTGTGATGAGGTGGGCTGGTGATTTTTAGGCAATTATTCCTTGTTTGTTTTAATTGAAATAAATTATAATTTTTATAATAAAATTATATAATTAACTATAAATTGTATATAATTATGTATTTGGTGTTGTGCCTTGAGATAGGTACTAAAGATATGATTTCAGATTTAAAAAATCATAGACAAGAGTTATAGGGTTGTTCTTAAAAAGTGAAAAAAATAGAATTGATGTGAGTAGTCGTTCTGCATTTCCCATGTGTTTATGAATTTGATGTATGTATGTGTTTTACATTCTCACCACTGTAGTGATCAAACCCTTTTAAAAAATTAATTTTTTTTATTAAAATAAAATTCTTATAAATGAGATTAATAATGTTTCAATGTCTAAGACAACCCTTGAATAAAAAACTAGTTCTTTATATGTCGATGGTTGAAGACATGATTATAAATGTCTGACTTGTAATACTCAAACCTAGAGAGGTGACACTTCGATGAATAAAGTGAATGTTGGGTCATAGAGGATGGCAAGAGGGGGGGTGAATTGCCTTTTCAAAAATAATTAACAATTTAAAACAATTATCAATGCAGCGGAAATAAAAAAGGCAAGACACAATTTGATAACGAAGTTCTGCTTAATTCACAAGCCTACGTCTCTGCTCCCAACAAGAACTGTTGAGAGATTAATACGTCAGCTTGCTTTTTAATGGTTGTAGCAAGAAACCCACTAGCCGTTTTAAGGTAGGCTAGAACACCTTCGTACAACTTGCCTTTTTATTATGGTTGTAGCAAGAAACCCACTAGCCGTTTTAAGGTAGGCTAGAACACCTTCGTACAACTTGATTTTTTATTATGGTTGTAGCAAGAAACCCACTAGCCGTTTTAAGGTAGGCTAGAACACCTTCGTATAACTTGCTTTTTTATTATGGTTGTAGCAAGAAACCCAATTGAAAGAAAGAATGGAAATGAGAGGTTTGTTTTAATCCAAACCCAATGAAGAACTAAATAAATAAAATAATACAAACACATGGAAGCCTTGAGCGCCAAAAGTGTGAGAGCAGCTGATGGAGATGGAGCTCAAGCTTCAAGGATGGAAATGGATCACAAGAGGCCTTGGAGATTTGTCGTTAGAGCGTCAAGACATCAAAGTATAATTCGGGTGTGTTCCCGGAATCCATGGTTTCTTATTTATAGGATAAATACCCATAAACACTTCAATATGGCCGTTGGAGGGCTTCCGAAGCCGTTGGGGGTCAAAAGAACAAGTCTGGTCAAAGCCCAACGACTAGTTTGACTGGGCACATCGGCTGGCCGGTGGTCCAGACAGAGCAGGCTTTCTGTCTGGGTTCCACCGGCTGGCCGGTGGTCATCCACCGGTTGGCCGGTGGCACCAGGCAGTGGGCAAGCCTACTGCCTGGGTCCTTTGGCTGGCCGGTGGGAATCCACCGGTTGGCCGGTGGACTCAGAGAGTCCACTATCAGCCTTCTTGGGCCAACTCCTGGGCAACCTTTTTCCTAGCATCAAAACACTTGAAAACAAGTTAGAACACGATGAGAGTGATTGTGATCATTAAAATCCAAGGGTACAATAGTGAACATAGTGGCCCTCTTAATAGTTCGTTGTGTATGAAACCATTGAGAAACATCATTCCTCTTGGAGGACATCTAAGGTCAAGCCTAAACAATCACATAATGTCTCAGGTTTAAAATGCATTATGATCAGTTTCGATCACACATCAATGGAGTGTTTTTTGAGGAAACATAAATGTGTGATCGATAGTGTTATGATAAGT
This sequence comes from Viscum album, assembly GCA_963277665.1. Taxonomy (NCBI): domain Eukaryota; kingdom Viridiplantae; phylum Streptophyta; class Magnoliopsida; order Santalales; family Viscaceae; genus Viscum; species Viscum album. Next base: position 1,250,052,306 of record OY728146.1, on the reverse strand, counting down.
GTGTAGCCCGATATTCTTATTGCTCCTCAATGAGGTGTTGACGCTGTCTCCTATGGACCAGACTTGTTCTGTTGGTCTGAAGTGGTAAATGTGATCAATGAATCATATTTATTATATTATGCATACTTTATGATCAATGGTTCATCTTTATTATATTATGTTTCTGTAATCTTACACTATCGTATATTTTTGTGTAGGCACATTGTGATATACATGGATAAAAGCTGGATCACATTACCGAGGAACACACCTCAATATGTTAAGGGTTTGAATGAGTTTTTAGATTTTGAAATTTCTAATCGATCCGTTGAAGGGAGAATAAGATGTCCATGTCCTAAATGTAAATTTAGAACATGGTTGAAGAGGGATGAAGTTTATGAACATTTAATACTGAAGCAATTCCCTGATCAATATTTGTGTTGGATTTGGCATGGAGAATCAAACAATACATAAAGATTGAGGACTGATGTTAATCCACAGAATGAGGTCCCAAGTTTGTCGCCAATGGAAAATGAAATGCAAAACCTCATAAATGATGCATTCGGCACTGCAAGAAACCACTATGAGCATCAAAACATATCAGAACAACCAGAAGATGATGCCACAAATTGCAACGTGACAAGTGATGTTTTTGAGACTGTAACACAAGAAGATCAAGATTGTAACATATCATTGGATCCTCCTCTTGATTCTGTGGAGCCAAATGTAAGGGAAAACTTCAGTGAGAAAAATGCGTTTCATGATTTAGTTGATGATGGAAATCACGAGTTGTATAGTGGGTGTTTGAAATATTCAAAGCTTTCATTTCTGCTGAAGTTGTACCATATCAAATGTCTTTGTGGAATTACAAATAAGGCAATGTCTATGTTATTGGAATTGATTCGTGATGCATTTCCTGAAGCAAAAATCCCAGAATCATTTTATGAGATGAAAAAAGTTGTAAACAAGCTTGGTCTGAATTATACAAAAATACATGCGTGTCCCAATGATTGTATGCTTTACTGGGGAGAAGATTCAAGTAGACATAATTGTAAGAAATGTTCTTCTTCTAGATGTAAGTCAAAGGGTAATGTTGGAAGTATGACTGAACATAATTTCATGGAGAAGAAGAAAAGGAACACACCTGCAAAAGTTTTGCGTTACTTTCCTTTGAAGCCTCGATTGCAAAGATTATTCATGTCATCAAAAACCGCCGAACACATGAAGTGGCATGCTGTAGATAATAACAATGATGGGTTAATGAGACATCCACGAGATTCCCAATCGTGGAAGACATTTGATGCATTACATCCAGATTTTTCAGCTGATCCTAGGAATGTTCGATTGGGATTGGCTGCCGATGGATTCAACCCATTTGGGACATTGAGTACGAGTTATAGCATTTGGCCAGTTGTTTTGATCCCTTATAATCTGCCTCCGTGGATGTGTATGCAACAAACATCTTTTATCATTTCGATGATTATTCCTGGAAAAAAAATGCCTGGAAATGATATTGATGTATACCTGCAGCCTTTGATTGAAGAATTGCAGGAGTTATGGACCAACGGTGTTGAGACATTTGATGTTTCTTCTAAAACAATGTTCAAAATGCATGTTGCTTTAATGTGGACCATTAGTGACTTCCCTGGGCTTGGGAATTTATCTGGTTGGAACACTTATATGGGTTTGGCTTATCCCATTTGTAACTTTGATTTCGAGCCTAAACGGCTACCTCACAGTAGAAAATGGTGCTTCTTGTGCCATCGAAGATTTCTTGATGCATCTCATAGATTTCGGCTGAACAAATAAAAATTTAATGGTTCCATTGATCGTAGACCACCTCCAAAGTTGTCAACCAGTTCTAAAATATTGACACAGCTTGAAAATGTTAAAACAGAATTTGGGAAGGTTTAGCAATTGAATGATAGCGGAAAACGAGTGCGAAGTGCATCGTCAAGTGAAATCAGAACGCAACAATGGAAGAAAAAAAGTATATTCTTCAAACTTCCGTATTGGGAATTTAATTCTTTGCGCCACAATCTTGATGTGATGAATATTGAGAAGAATGTATGTGATAATTTGATTTTCACATTACTTAATGAGCATGGAAAGTCAAAGGATCATCTCAATGCTCACAAAGACTTACAAGTAATGAACATAAAACGTGATCTCTGGCCAGATGAGAATGAAAAGTATGCTCCGGCCATTTTTTCAATGAAAAATAGGGATAAAGATACGTTCCTTCAAATTTTAAAGAATGTTAAGGTATCTGATGGGTATTCGAGTAACATCTCTAGGTGTGTTGACTTGAAGAATCGTAAGTTATATGGATTGAAAAGTCACGATTCACATATTTTGTTACAACAGTTACTACCATTGGCATTGCGTACATTATTACCTGAAAAAGTTACTGCTGTTTTACTCCAATTCTGCACATTTTTCAGGCAATTATGTGAGAAAGCTCTACATTCATTTCAGCTTGACAACCTACAGGAGAGGTTTGTATTGACCCTTTGTGCAATGGAGATGATCTTTCCTCCATCGTTTTTTACTGTCATGATGCATTTAACTGTGCATTTGGTTGACAAAGCTAAATTAGGAGGCCCCGTTCATTATCGATGGATGTATCCAATTGAGAGGTATTTTATTTATATGTTTCCAGTTAAGTAAACAATTTTTGGCATTTAAATAAATGCATAATATTATTTTTTTTTTCACAGATATCTTGGGCATTTGAAAGCATACGTGAGAAATAAAGGTCAACCAGAATGCTCTATTGCTGAAGGCTATTTGGCTGAGGAGTGTCTCACCTTTTGTTCCAGATATTTGGATGATATTGAGACAAGATTTAATCGAGTTGGACGTGTTGACGACACATCAAATCATTCTCAAATGCATCAGAAATCAAAAATATTTCCTGCTATTGGCCGATCAGTTGGGAGGACCTCATACGCGACACTAACAGAATTGGAATTATTACAGGCACATAGATATGTGCTGCTGAATAGTGAAATTGAAGATCCATTTATTGAAGAGTTGAGGATACAAACAAAGAGACGAATGAGAGGCCGAACACGAAATGAAAAAGATATAACGAAAGATGTGAATAAAGAGCTGGTAGAATGGTTTGCACGACGTGTAAGTTTATAAATATTGCAATAAATACGAATATTAGTTTGACACATAAAATTTTCAAATCTATTATTTTTTTTCAGATCATGAATACTGATAATCGAGAAGACTTGTCAGAAGATTTGAAGTTTCTTGCTAGAGGTCCTATAAAACAAGTTAGAAAGTTCGGCGCTTATAATGTGAATGGTTTTAGATTTCGTACAGTCGATCGAGAAGTGGGTTTAAAAACACAGAATAGTGGTATATTTACATTTGCTGAAGTGGAATACTATGGAAAGATGCATGATATTATTGAATTAAACTACCACAAGCATTTTTCTGTTGTTTTATTCAAATGCAAATGGGTCGATATTATCAGAGGTGTTAAAAGAGATTCCTTGCAATTTACTTCTGTAAACTTCTCTCGCTTGATGGATGTTGGTGATCGTGAACTGCATGATCCATATATCTTAGCATCGTAGGCAAAAATGGTATATTATGTGAATGATGTTGTGGATGAAGGGTGGAGTGTAGTTACTCACGTAATACAAAGAGATTTGTATGATATGGGTGATGAAGTGGAAGATTTGACCTATACAATTGAATTTCATCAACAACAGGAAGCGGAATTATTTGTCCATCATGATATTGAAAATATTAGTCTAGCAAGGATGAATGAAGTGGATGAAGAAATGGAGCAGGAAACCAACATGATTGAAGGGGAAAATGATTGTATGTACAATTATTTATTTATTCAGCAACCACTTGTTTCATTTCTGTAGTCATTCATTATCATTGTTATATATATTTTGTTTGTTAGTACTGGGCATCTATTATCATTTTTAATTTTTTTTTCTGCATAAATTTTTTGAAATATATATTCTGAACTTAATTTTATTTGATTAAATGAAAGGAATGCCAAGGAAGAAGCGGTACACCATTCCTTCTACTTCTGCGACAGATGACGATACGTCTGTCCCCACGACATCTGAGGCAGCAGCTGCCTACATCCCTGCATCATCTCCCCCTGCACCATCTCTGACACCATCAGTGGATGCCTCATTAGAGGATGAGTCATCGCCTCCCCCTATAGGAGCCTCAGCAGTGGGGCAGCGACACGCCCCTTCCAGTTCATCACAGACATTCTGGAGGGTCACAGTCATAGGTACAAATTTTAATTAAATAAATTTATTTCATTTTGTTTATAGTAATTGTTTGCTCATTGCAGATGAAAACAATGCAATCGTGGAAAAACACATAAAAAGTTATGATGTTTGGAACATGCATGGAGAGAAGATAGTGGTGCCATTTGATTCTTATGGGGTCCCGACGGATGACGCCGCAGGTTTACTTGGTCAGATTATAGGTCAACTGGCAGCGGAGCCCATTTCCCTGCCTATTTCATATGATGATTGGAGGCATATGCCTCCAAACTGGAAAAATGAAGTTTATGATTCTCAGATAAAGGTAATTTTATTACTTTATGGTTTAATTGAATGTCATGTTACTAATATATTCAAAATGAATTTCTGTATACAGATGTTCTTCCACTTTACCGTTGCTGATGTGATAGCACAGAAGTGGACATTGAAAAATCTTGGAAAAAAATGGAAAGATTTCAAATGGAGGTTGTGGTGTGATGTCAACGATACTTCGTTGACCTTACAGCAGATGTATGAAAAGCTACCCAGTGGGGTACCGAAAGAACAGTGGAATGTTTTTTTCGATAGACATCGTGATGAGAAGCGGATGATATTGAAATATATATTATTATATTATCCTCATTTTACATTTATACATGTACATGAAGAGGAGATAGACATTTAATACAATACTGTTAAATTGAATTTTATTTATTTCAGGATCTCTCAAGACAGAATGCTTCAAACCGGGCAAAGCAGGTCATCCCGCACACTGCGGGTTCAAAAAGCTTTTCAAGAAGCCGAATGTCATTGGTAATATTTTAATTAGTTTAAATATTTATAAGATAATATTATCTATTTAACATATTTAATTGTTGATTTATCTTTGTTTAATGCAGTCACAGAGTTTAGGGCATGACGCATCCCGAACAGAACTGTGGCTGGATGTTCATAAAAAAACAGATGGAAGTTTTGTTAATGAACCTGCCAGAGAAGTTGGGGTATGAAGTCAATTATTTATTATAATAAATTATTATCAGTTTTTACTGTGTTAATATATATTGATATTTTATTTATAGGTAAAAATTAAAGAAATATGGGATGCCAATCCTGGGCAATCCTACTCAGTCTCCCAGGATGACCCGGTTGGTAAAGTCCTTGGGAAGGAGCATCCTGGTAGAGTGCGCGGGATGGGTTTGGGACCTGTACCATCTGAGGTCTTTCGCATGCCATCAGGGATTTCAACTACATATACTCCTGCTTATAGTCATTTCATACCTGAAGATGCTCAGAGGGAGATGTCTTCTCTACTAAACACAGTTCACCAGCAGGGGGATCAGATATCTGGTTTGCAGAAAGAGTTGCTTGAAATACGTCAGTATATGAGCAGATATGCCCCCAGTGGTAGTGCATCGGGTAGTGGTGAGCAGGTAAATCACAAAAAAATAAAAATCATTTAGTTTGCAAACTTTTATTGGTTTTAAGTTTTATTATAAATATGCAACAATATTTAATTTTCAATATAATGTTCTTACAGGTGGCAGCAGGTGGTGGAGATGAAGTTGGAGAGGGTGATGATGCAGCATCAGATGATGAGTAGTAGTATTATTGATGTGTTGAACAAGTATGATAACGGTTGGTTTGTATATGTAACATTTATGGCACATAGTTGATGATCTTATTTTATCCCAAACTTATCGTCGAACTCAAAGGTGATGTTTAAAGGGTAATGATTATAGTGGGATGGATCTAGGTTCCACCCTTGTTCATGCTGGGGAACAATGTATTAAATGGTTAGGTGATGGAATGACTAAGAAATTTCATTGAAAGTCAGGTATGGGCTTATGTGAATGTGCTTGTGGTAAACACGGGATTTCATAGAGGAAGGAATTGTGGTTCAGGTTGTGATATGTGAGTCATCTAAGCTGAGTATCTTGGGAATGGTTAGCTGAAAGTGGATTGAATTATTATACTTCTTCTTAGATGTATATAGGTGAAAGTATCCATTTAAATCATGTCACTAGGCTAATGTGGGTGTCATGAAAGGGTTTAAAATGTCTTCTGAGAAAGATTGCATGACTAGTTTCAGTTAGGCTGATTGGCATTTGACTGTTTCTTTATAGTAAGGTCCCTATTATGGCCTCAGAAGTATTTAGGATTTCCCAATTAGAGGAAAAATTCCAATATTATCATTGGAAATCTTTGGATATTCTTTATAGGAAATTACAATGGTGGAGAATACTATGGTTCATAATTTTCTGTTAATGTTAAAACCTATGGTGGGGAGCACGATCGGTTGGATTCTTAAAGGGATGACGATGTGATAATTTATCTATATTCTGGTTTTATTTATTTTTTAGGGCAGTGGTGTAGTACAACCAAAATTATTTTTTTTCCAGTTCATCATTTAGCGGCGGTTTTAACCGCCGCTAATGCCATATTTGGTAGCATTTAGCAGCGGTTAAAATCGCCGCTAAATTCCTTGCTGGGCAGCATTTAGTGGCGGTTAAAACCGCCGCTAGATATATTACGTTTATATTTAGCGTCGGTTTTTACCGCCGCAAAATAGGCGCATCAAACGGCATAATTTTGCGGTGGTTAAAACCACCACGCATAAAAAGGTGTGGCATACCCATAAAACCGCCGCTAAATGGAGAGAAACCGCCGGGAAATGAGGCATCTACGACACATATTTTAAACCACCGCGAAATAGAAAAAACCACCGCTAAAAGATTGCCGACGCCAAGTTTAGCGGTGGTTGACAAAAACCGCCGCCAACCCATTTAGCGGCGGTTTAAACCGCCGCTAAATGGGAAAAAACCGCCGCTAAGGGCTGCTTTTGTTGTAGTGCCAGGTATGGGGCACCAGTTGAGTGGCTCTGGATTCAGGTCAATACAAAGTGGTATCAGAGCGAGGCTCTTTTCTTTTCTCTTATTTTCTATTGAATTACTATTTAGTGACATTAGACAGGGATAATATGGGATAGGTAAATGGTAAATAACTGTGCCTGGGAGTTCTAGAACCCGTGTACAGGTAAATATCCAGGTTACCTCGAATATTGCAATTTTTGAGTTTTGCAAATGTTACAATTTACTTGATTTCACTGTTGGGTGGTGCACTTGTTTTGTTCTGTTTCTGTTTATATGATTGTGGTTCTATTTTGTTGCAACCCAATGAGATGAGAGTATGCCATCTCGTGCATCATATAGGCACCTGTTAGAAAATCACATGTAATGCAGTTGCCATGACATCTAGATTGCATCAGAAATTGCATGCTGTTGTGATAGAATTTGTGATAGACTATACATGCTGTTGTGATGGATGCTATGATAGAATACCTTCTATGTTGGTAGGGTATCATTTTTTAGAGCTTCTTTATCATGGACACCAAAATTTGGTCTTATAGGTGTTATGGGCCCATGAGGATCGGAATTTGGTGGATCGTGAGTTTGTTATACTGTTTACTTGTTATATGCATTGTTATGATGCCAATCTTTGATTCGCGGGGAGTATGGCCCCCAACGGATCGTAATTTGGAACCTTAACGCTTGTTTTTCTGTGTTTTCTGGGCTCCGGTGTAGTTATGAGGCTATTGTACAAAAAAACCCAGAATACACGATGTGTACTTTATGAATACACGCTGTGTAGTTTTTAGCTGTGTCACTGAATGTGTGGGTAGGGACATGGGGTTGTGAAAGTTATTGTAGGAACATGTCTTGTACCATTTTACACACCGTTTAGTATGACTTGGGTATCTGTCCATGTCACAAACAACATCGGCTGTGGATTCCCATCAAATGCATGCCATGTCCCTCTAGAACATGCCGTTTATAGTTAACCGTGGAGCCGTCCGTGTAGCTAACAACACGGGTCGATGTTACCTTTCTCATACACGCCATGCCCGTCAGGAACACACTGTGTAGTGTCGGCTATGTGTCAGACCATGTCACTAACAACACGGGCTAGGTAAGGCATGTCAAGTACACACCGTGTTTTCCTTGAACACGCCGCGTAGTTTCCTGTTGGGACAGTCTGTGTTCCTAGCTATGTATGAGTAACTAGGCAGGAGGAAAAGGGTTAGTACACACCGTGTAGTTTGATAACACTCCATGTATCCGGGTGGTTTACACAGCCATGTATGGACAAGTTACATGCCCAGGGTAAAAATTTCAGGAAACACGCTGTGTAGTTGTACTACACGCCGTGTAGTCATTTTCCCCCAAATTTTAGAGTTTTTCTCTCCTGTTCCGTTTTACTCTCTTAAGTTGCCACTGTGTTTGTTTTTAATGAAGGTGTGCTTTTGACCTTTCAGAGATATGGAACCAAGACGCCCTCCTGTTGCATGTCAGGAACTAGGAAGTGACCGTACGCCTGATACGACAGATCAGGGACTACCAGTAGTTCCATCTATCATTCTAGACATGGAACCTGCAGTGATTCCAAGCACTGGTTCCAATGCTCAGTTTAGAGAGGGTTTCATGAAATTCATGCATACCTTCCACAGAGCTCAGCATCCTGCCCTGTCTATGGCAGAGCTGACGTGGATTTTTCAGCAGCAACATCCTCCCACGTTCACAGGGGATGGAGGAACACAGGCTGCAGAGTTATGGATAGAATCCATGCTATCCATCTTCAAGAACTTGGAGATGCCTACGGAGAGGATAGTGAAGCTCACAACTTATATGCTGTGAGATTCCTCCAAGAGATGGTGGGATGTGGTTTCACAGGCAGGGCACCAATAGGCTATGGCTTGGGAGGAGTTTCAGCATATGTTCTATGACTACTTCTACCTGGAGACGCTGAGGGATGACAGAGCTAGAGAGTTCATGAACATGCAGTAGGGTACTCTCATAGTTATGGAGTATTCCTCTTGCTTCACAGAGTTATGGTGTTTCAATCATGTCCTGGGGAATGATGAGCTGTTTTTAGCGAGGAAGTTTGAGGAAGGCCTCAGACCGGACATCAGATCACAAGTGAACATCTTTCAGTTGAATTATATTACTCTGATAGTCAACTAGGTGCTTATCACGGAGAGAAATCTGAGGGAGACTGGAGCTGTGGACCAGGGCAGTTCAGCATCCAGGATGATTCGTTTTAGATAGATAGCAGGAAGCGCCACCGAGTCTACATGAGGTGACCCGAGGAAGTGAGGTATTCCTTATGGTAGATGGGATCTTCCCTCTGTCAACCAAGTGGTGTGCTATCAGTGTGTAATAAATAGGAATAATAATCCTCAGTGCCCGAGATACCCAGTGGAGTGTCGATCTTGTGGCAAGATGGGCCATCTGCAGCGTTTCTGCAAGGTTCTCCTTCCAGGGGCTAGTGAAGGAGGATCAGTTTCGACTCCGCATACTGGAGCAGGATTACCAGTTCCGCAGAAGACTGGGGGCTAGAGTTCTTCTGGTTGTTCAGGCCAGGGTAGAGGTCGTGGACGCAGTGGTCAGGCTCAGGGAGGGTCAGCTTAGGGATCTCAGGCTACTACACAGGGCCGTGGTGCAGGCCAGACTTTTGTGGTAGATTAGATTCATCAGGAGCAGGATCTTGGACCTTCTACTGTTCGGGGTACGATTTTAGTAGCCTCAGTTTTATCCTCTACACTTTTTGATACAGGATCTTCTTATAGCTTTATTTGTATGAACACTGTGGAAAACCTTAGACTTACTATTTATACTTATGAGGATATGATGATGCTATACACTCCCTTGGGAATTAGAACTGCTAGCGTGCGTCAATGCTTAGATTTCCCCCTTGAAATTGGTGGGTGTCATTTTTTGTGAAGCCTCTATGTTTTGGAGATGACATGCTATGATGTCATTCTCGGGATGGACTGGTTAGTTCCCTTCCAGGCCTTTGTCGATTGCTATCATTGTAGGGTGAGTTTCACATCACCAGAGGGCTGATCTTTTCTTCACAAGGGAGAATGGAATGTACAGGTGAGAAGAGCTGGACCAGAGCATCATGGTTTGGGAGGTGTTATGGCCAAGATTTCTAGCTTATATCTTGATGACCAGGGGACTTCTTAGTTATATTTTCCTCCAGTGGTTGATCTCTTTCTAGATGTATTTCCAAAAGAATTTTCAGGTTTTCCTTCAGAGCGAGAGGTAGACTTCTCTATTGAGCTTGTGCGAGGAGTGGCACCGATGTCCATTCCTCCTTATAGGATAGCTACACCTAAGTTGCAGGAGCTCAAGAAATAGTTGGAGGAGTTGCAGGAAAAAGGTTTTATCCATCCCAGTACTTCTCCTTGAGGTTTGCCTATCCTGTTTACAAAGAAGGCAGATGACACCCTTAGGCTTTGTGTGGATTATCGGAAGATAAAATAGTTAACGATCAAGAATCGATATCCATTTCCATGGATAGATGATCTCTTTGATCAGCTTTGAGGAGTCAGAGTGTTCTTGAAGATCGACTTGAGATCCAGATATCATCAGTTGCGTGTCAGGCCATCTGTTATACCTCTTACAACCTTCTGGAGCAGGTATGGTATGTGTGAGTATTTGCTTATGCCATTCGGTCTTACGAATGTGCCAACAGTTTTCATGGTACTGATGAACATAATTTTCCATCCTTACTTGGATTCCTTCGTGGTGGTTTTCATGGACGATATCTTGGTGTACTGTCAAACTCGACACGACCATGCTACCCATCTTCAGATCGTTTTGAGTACACTGAGGGAGCATCAGTTATATGATAAGATCTCAAAATGCCACTTTTGGATAGAAAAGATTCACTTCCGGGGTCATGTCATCTCAGAGATAGGATTATCAGTAGACCCGAAGAAGGTGAGGGCAGTAGTCACCTGGGAGTAGCCGAGGAATGTCTTCGAGGTGAGAAGTTTCTTAAGGATGGATGGTTACTACAGGAGGTTTATACATGACTTCTCATGCTTAGAAGTGCCATTTATGGGCTTGACTAAGAAGGGGGTGAAGTATGTTTGGTCAGAAGACTGCGATTCAGCCTTTCAAGAGCTGAAGGGGAGACCGACTTCAACACCAATTCTAGTTTTTTCGGAGCTGAGCAAGAGTTATATAGTTTTCTGTGATATATCTGGCATCGAGCCTGGATTAATTCTTATGCAGGAGGATCATGTTGTTTCATATATATCTCGGTAGTTGAGGCCACATGAGAGGAACTATCCTACGCATGACCTGGAGTTGGCTGCAGTTGTTCATGCTTTGCGTTGTTGGAGACATTATCTTCTGGGAGAGAATTTTGTGGTATATACTCACCACAAGAGCCTCAAGTATATATTAACGCATCGCAACTTGAATCTAAGACAACGAAGGTGGGTTGAGTACCTACAATATTTCAATTTTGAGCTTGCTTATACGCCTGGGAAAGACAACTCTATGGTAGACGCACTGAGCAGGAGGACATAGATACATGTAGTTCAGGAGGCCAGGAGCGAGTGGCAGCTCATGGATCTGTTCTCTGAAATGCATATGGAGGTGCGCGACAGACAGGGGAAGACTTTTCTTTCTTATGTAGCTATTACCTCCACCCTTCATGACTGAGTTCGAATGAGACAGCTATCAGATTTTGAAGGCCTAGTCCTACGGGAAAGCATGTCAGGAGAGGATCCTATTCTCAGATAGACCATAGGCGAGGGTGAGATCTTGTGTTTCCAGGGACGTGTATGGGTGCCAACAGATATATGTGAGGAGCTGATGTGAGAATTTCATTCCTCAGTTTGGGCAGTTCATCCTAGCCTTACCAAGATGTATCGTGATCTACACCGCCAGTATTGGTGGCCAGGTATAAAGAGAGATGTTGCTGGTTTTGTCATGAGGTGTTCCACCTGTCAGCAGGTGAAGACGGAGCACCAGTGACCAGTAGGGATTTTATATTAGCTACCCATTCCCGAGTGGAAGTGGAATGATGTCACGATGGACTTCGTGATAGAGTTACCAAGATCGCCTCAAGGGAATGATGTGGTATCGGTGGTCATTGATAGGCTCTTGAAGGTTGATCACTTCTTTCCAATTAAGGAGACTTTCAGTGTTGATGAGCTTGGACGGTTGTACATCCGTGAGATTGTATTCTTGTATGGGGTTCCGAGTACTATCATTTCAGATTGGGACACCCGATTTACGTCGCATTTCTGGAAAGGGCTATAGAGGGATTTGGGTACACAGGTACTTCTGAGTACAGCTTACCATCCCCAGATAGATGGCCAGTCAGAGCGCACAATTCAGGTGCTTGAGGATATGCTACGAGCATGAGTCCTTGATTTTGGAGGTTCTTGGGAGAGACATATACCTCTAGTGGAGTTTTCCTACAATAATAGTTTTCAAGCAACTATTCAGATGACACCTTATGAGGCTTTGTACGGTAGACCGTGCCGATCACCATTGTGTTGGCTGGAGGCAGGAGAGACAGCTATGCTAGGACCTCGTCTTGTTCAGGAGACCACAAAACAGGTGGAGTTGATTCGGAAGAGGATGACTACTGCACAGTCTCGGTAGAAATCTTATGCTGATCAGTGGAGATGACCATTGGAGTTCAAGGTCGGAGATCAGATTTTCCTACGTGTTACCCTGAGGTTGGGACATAATAGGACCAGGAGACAGGGAAAGCTTTCACCGAGATACGTTGGACCATTTGAGGTTCTAGAGAGAGTCAGGCTGGTTGCTTATAGGTTGCAGTTACCTCAGAGGTACCAGGCTATGCACGACGTCTTCTATATTTCTAAACTTTGACACTATTTCTTAGATCCGTATCATGTTTTTCAACCCGAGGAGGTTGAGCTGGAGCAATATGCATCGTTCAAGGATCATTCTATTAGGATTGTTGATAATAGTACAAAGGTACTCCGTGGCCGGTCTGTTCCTCTGGTACGGGTGCTATGGCAACACGACCATGTATAGGACGAGACTTGGGAAAGGGAGACTGATATGCGATCATAGTGGCCAGAGTTGTTTGGGGTTTCTTCTTCTGCACCGCGCTAGGGAAATTCGGGGGCGAATATATTTAAGGGGGGAATTTTTTAAGAAACCAGACCTTCTTTTCAGGTATTTTTTTGCTTTCTGATCATTTTTGGGAAAAAGGAGGAGAATCTGAAATTTTTTAAAGTACACACCGTGTACTTTGATGCCGCTCGAGGCCGTGTACTAGCCGTGTCAAGGCCACACACACGACCATGTAGGGGTGATGTGGAGGCCTCTTAATGTAGAGTATGGAAAAGCTTAGTACACACTGTGTACTCTAAAAGTACACACCATGTACTTTATTTATTTTTTTCATTAAACGGACTGGGGTCACGTCTTAACCCCAAAAATGTCTTCTTCTCCATCTTCTTCGATTGAAAGCGAGGGTACATCTGCAGATCTTCTCTAAGCCACCGATCTATCACCGATTATCTGAATCAAACTCCATCGGTTGCAATAGAATCACAACAGGGAGTTCTTGGTTCTTCTTTGGCCACGTTTCATGATTCTTTCTATTATGAGAGTTATCTGAGGTTGAACGTTTTAGAAGTTTTTTCAGATATACTCTGTTATAGGACGATTCAGAGGACAGGGTTCAAGTATATCAATCTCCTAGGATTTAGGTAGGTGGTTTGTTGCCCTACGTTGAACGTCTTTGAGTTTTTGTGCAAAAGCGTCAGATTCCTATGTTTCGGGTATCTCGGGTTAGGGTTTTGATCTTGTTTTATTATCTTCCATAGATTGTTTGTGTGCTTGAGGCTATTAGATAAATAATGATTGCTTTTTATCATATTTTAGGATCATCCCATGGGTGTTCTCCCTTATTTTGGCTGTTTATCGCCGTTTGGCTTAGGTTGCCTGTGAGGTAGACCTTGTTGCATTGATTTCCTACCTTGTTATAATTGATTGCACGTATTGGCTACTGTTTAGAAAAAAGATTCTTCACATAGGGTATAAGCCTCTAGAGGAATATGAAGTAGGTCCATTGACTTTGAGACATACCATCACAATTTCTCTATCTTTAGTGACTACTCTATTTGATAATAGCGCATCTCATTCTTTCATGTTGACTTCTATTTAGAATATGATAAATCTTTATATGGTCATTATGTATTATGTGATGGATATTTCTATGCCCCTTGGAATGAAGAGAGATTAGGGTATCTGATTCCATTATTGTTCCATCTCTTTATCAAATATTGAGCTCACCTATGATTTTCTAGGTCCTGATATGAAACCTTCGGTTTTCATTCTCAAAATCAATTGGTTTATTACCCATAAATATTATATTGATTGTTATCTTCAGTGGGTCTCCTTTAATTACCCTAATAGATTGTTCTATGTGTTCTAATGATATTGGGACCTAAGTTTGAGTAGATTCGGACCACCTCTTTTGAAGATGGAAAGGGTGATATATGTGTTTTATTTTGACTAGAAGCCAAAATATTTGAGAATTGACTTTACTTCAGTGGACATCAAGTTTCCCAATGGGTTTCCACATACATTTTCTTATAAGACCCAAAGTAATGGAGGTAATTTTTTTGATTGATTTGGTAATAGTTACCCAGTATATATTTATTTCCTCTTATTATATGACACCAACAAAATTCATGGAGTTAAAAAATCAATTGGATATTTTTTTGTATAAAGGATTTATTCACTGAAGCATGTCACCTTTGACAGAGACTATTATTTTTTCAATGAAATCTGGTATAGAACTTTTCCTTTACACTGATTACTAAAAGATTAATCGAGTCACATTAAAGAACAAGTACCTATTTCCTTAGATTGATGATTTACTTGATCTATTGAAATACGGTAATTGGTTACCAATTATTGATCTTCAGTCTGGTTATCACTAGATTAGAATCAAAGAGTATGATATCCTAAAGATATTTCTAGAGTAAGTATGACCATTGTGAGTTCATTTTTATAACTTTGGGTCTAACCAATTATCGAGGGGTTTTTATGGTGCTGATGAAAATGATATTCCATGAGTATCTTTATTTTTTCATAGTGGTATTTGTTGATGATATCCTGAATTACTATATTACTAAGAAAGATCATATTCCTTATCTGAGTGTAGTTATAGTAATTTTTAAAGATCACCAAAATTATGCTAAGCTTTTGAAATATAATTTCTCTATTTGGGAAGTGAATTTCTTGGGGCATGTGGTCTTAGAACATGGTATTTCAATTTATTTTAAGAAGGTGAATGTTGTTATGACATGAGATCAAACACACAATGTTTTCAATATTTGGACCTTCATGAGATTAGTGGTGTATTATTACTGGTTAATTGAATATTTCACAAAGTTGGCCTCTATTATGACCAATATCACTCATAAAAGAGTAAAATTATAATATGATTCAATATATTATAATTACTTCAATGAGTTTAAGTGAATTTTTAATTCTATACTAGTGTTGAGTATTCTAGTGGTAGGGTAGGGCTATATAGTCTTTTATGACACATCAAGTTTAAGTTTGTGCTATGTTCTTATATATGGTGATCAAGTGGTGGCTTAAAACTCCTACCAGCTTAGGCCACATGAGAAGAAGTATCCTACTCATGATATTGAAATCATAGTTGTTATATATGATCTTTATAGTTGGTGAAATTACCTTTTTAGATAATGGTTTACAATTTATTCATATTAAAAAAATCCATAAATATATATTCCCACAAAAATATTTGAATCTCTATCATATGTGATGGGTGGATTTCCTGTAATCCTTTGATTTTGAAATTTTCTACACCGATGGAACGGGGGATGTTATTTTTAATGACTTGAGGAAGAAACTACCAACCCAGGTAATGAAAGAATCATTAGAAGAGTGGAATTTTATGGATCAATTTTATTGTATGCATTTTTGATTCTGGGAGGTTGATAAAGTGATAATTTTGACAAACATTTTATTAACCTCCTCTCTTCACAAGATGATTATTCAGGAACAATAGTATGATTTTGAATTCCATGGCATCATGACCTTTTTTATGATGGGAAGATGATCAATGAGTTTTTCTCTTATGATGGTATCCTATACTTCTGAACTAGTTAACTCATACCTTTTCCAATGAGAAAAGTTGTGACAAGAGATTTCTATAGTCCCTCTATGGGAAGTACGCCTAGGAACCATGAAGACGTTCTATGATATGCTGTGATTATTTTGGAGGATAGGTATGAGGCAAGATATCATTGATTTTTCTCTTATTTTTATACCTATTAGTAGGTCAAGCTGAGAACCAAAATCCTTTGGATTTTCTCTAGCCCATTATTATGCCAACTTGGATGTGAGATAAGATTCTGATTGATTTCTTGGTAATGTTTCCTCATAACCCTTTATAGAATAATGTGACATGGGTAGTGATTGATCAAATAACCCAATCAGCTAAAATTATCTTCATTAATGATACAAAACAACTTGTGGACATTAGAAGTCTATATTTGTAATGTATTGTCAAATTTCATGAATTTATATGTATTATATTCTCTGATATGTATCCTTAGTTTATGTATCATTTTTTGGAGTGGGTCTTAGGATGAAATGGGATCACAGGTTAGTTTGATCATGGCATGTCATCCATAGAAAGATGTCTATATAGAATGAGCTTATAGATCCTAGAAGAGATGTTTAATGATTATGTTCTTGATTTTGGCGGATATTGGGATAACCACTTGGGACTGGTTGAATCTGTCTATAACAATAGTCACTATTCATCCGTCAATATGGACCTCTTTAAGGCCTTGTATGACCAACCATGTGAGTCTAAATTGGGTTGGTCAGATATTGGTGAAGCTTCCCTAGTTGGGTGTAGTTTGGTCAAAGAGATTGTAGTGATACATGTTGGACCATTCAAGGTTGTTGAGTAGATTGGAGAGGTGAATTACCATTTGGCCTTGACACCTTAGTTTATGTTGATTCATAACATGTTTCACATGTTACTAACTATAAAGTTTCACTCTGATCTATATCATGTATTGAGATGGGAAGACCTTAATTTTAAACTTGACTAATCCATGACTAATTATACGGTTTGAATTTTTTGATTTTGAGATAAAGATTCTATATGGAATGTCTATACCACTAGTTTGAGTGCTTTTTCAGCATGGTTTTGATTCACATGAGACTAGGGAACATGGAAAACTTATGAGAGAGTAGTGGCCTTATATCATTGATATGGAGTCTTTATAAAAAGCTTTATGGGGGTTTAAAGTGTTTATGGTGTGGAGATCATAACTTAATTATACTAGTTTTTAGGAACATCTAATACCTTATTTTCATCATCCTTTGTTTGGATCTTTTTTTTGGTTGTTTTTGGAGAATTTTGGAATTTTTGGAAGCATTTTGGGTTATGCATGGTTGTAGCATGGTTAAGGAAAAATATGTGGGTTATCCCATGAAACCATGTACCTTATCATGAGGTTTTGTAGGGGATAATGGCTAGTATAAACTATTCAAACTCCCCCTTAAATCATGTGACTTGGGATATTGGTGGAATTCATGGTTGGTGTATAGTTTTCTAACCATGTGGCCAAAATGTGAATGTTTTTCTAGTGGCCCAGGAGGGACTAGAAAATTGGTGTATAATTTCTCTAACTGTGCATCCAAACCATGTGAATCTATCTATAAGTCTAGTGAGGGTACATAGTTAGGTGCACTGTTAGCTCTAACCTTGTGCCCTAACCCATGAAACCATGCGAACTAGTTTTTGATCCCATGAAAAATTATAATTAATGACCCAAACCCTTCATTATAAATTCTAAACACCTCACATTCAACCCTAATCTAACCCTTGGGATTTTGGAGGCTCTCAAGAGGTGATATGGTTCATCCAACATCTCTTTTTCTTGG
Organism: Viscum album; assembly: GCA_963277665.1. Classification (NCBI taxonomy): domain Eukaryota; kingdom Viridiplantae; phylum Streptophyta; class Magnoliopsida; order Santalales; family Viscaceae; genus Viscum; species Viscum album. The sequence continues at coordinate 1,250,034,290 of OY728146.1, read as the reverse complement.
ATAAAATTTCCAGTGGATGTGATTGAGCCCTCTCTGTTATGTGTAAATCTATTTGGTTGGGAATACTCCTTTATTATTCTCTAAAATCTTGGAGAGTGAAAAATCGTCATATTTTTTATGGATTGGATCCTTGGTTTGATGAAATTTAATTCTTGTGATTCCTCTTTGACCTCTATCACATTCAAATTTTCATTAGTGGTACTTGTTTCAGGTGTTTTCTTGGTCATGTCAGTAATGATAAGTAGTTTCATAATTCTTTTCACTATACATGAAACCTTAAAAACTTTCTTGATTTTAAATATAGTTTCAATTTATTATAAACCATGATTTTAATTTTTTTTAATTCTAAAAATTCATCAAAATTTGAAACAAAACCATTTTCAAAGGAATTTATAAATTGGGTAGATTTTAGAAAAAATGGATTGAAATGATAATTTATTTTAGGAAATGATTTGATGCTGATTCTTGAAAAATGGATTTAAATGAAAGATTATTTTTAAAGGTATGAATTTGATATATACATATTATTTGGTTTTGAAATTGAAATGTCATGTTGAAAGTTAATATTGGTCATTTGAACTATGAATGATGATTTGAATTGAAATGATTTCCCTTTATTTATTGATTTATTGAAGTAAAATGTGATCTTGAGTAATTAGTGGGTGATTAAGACAATCATGACAGGAATTTGACACCCTATAAATGTATTGATGTTGAAAACACTAACTAAGCCATGTCTGATATTATTTTCCCAGAATATGTGTTTGATTGATTCTATACTGATAACTAGAGCCTTAGGGACATGTGTACATTTTATGCTATGAATGAATGACTGATTGGTGCGAGGATCATAGAGCTAAGAAATAATGAACCTCAATGTATAAGACCATGGTGCATTTTTTTGGTTATTACATGTTAGTTTTTATTGAATTGATTTATTCATATCCTATTACTTGGATGTATAAAAATTTTCATTTATGTATGTCTTTGATATTATTTCCATCTTTTTGTTTTGAAATCTTATTTGGCAGAAAATGTGAAAATTATTTTCCATGAATTTTGTTCTTTTAAATTAAAGAATAAATGGTTTATTTTTTATGGAATTTATTTTGGATCATATGGTGAAATTCTACTAGGATATTTTTTCTCACATCCTAAATTTTTCTTTTGGAGTTTGTAGATAATGTTATACCAGGTGTAGTTAAGGGAATATTCCACTTGGAGGTGACTAGTGTACTTGACTAGTGGGAACCTGGGTGATAGCAGTGATATGTAGAGATATGATCCACTCATTCAATAGGGTTTTAGGATTTTTACTTATTAGTTGTTGTTTCATTTATTGGATGATATACCATTTGATATATTTTTATTCTACTTGTGGTAATTTTTCCTTAAAGAGTGTTTGGAATACTTTCTATTCCTTATTTTATCTTCCACTATTTATTTATGTGGTGAAACCCTTACATTTGAACTTTTATTGTTTCCCACATTATAGTTTCCATCCCATGGGGATCAGAAATGTCCTTCAGGCCATGTTAATGCTAGATCGGGTCCTAGTGTACTAAATGGGGAATTGATATCCTCGGAGCGGCATGGTCTCCTCTCTCTTGCGGATCTAGGGTTTCTCCCCTCACTACCCTCCTTCCCCCTTCGAGCCGAGATCTTCTCATGATGGATGGGGATCTGTCTTGGCACGAACGGTGGCATCACATCTCAGTGGATCTTTGCGGTAGGCTTAGATTGGGTTCGATTCGACATGGCTGTGCTGCTGGTGTGGTGGCGTCACCTCTCGGTGGAGCGTCGACGCTTGTCCCGGCTTGTGTGGTGATGTCGCTTCCCGGTGGAGCTTCGGTGGTGGCTCGACTTGGGTTGATTTCGGCATGGAGACACTTGTGTAGTGGGGTCACATCTCAGCGGAGCTCAGCGGTCGACTCGGCGTGGATCGCTCCCAATGTGGGTCGGTTACACTGCTTCTCGGCAGAGCTTTGGTGGTTGGCCCAGTGCGATCTTCTTCCTTTGCCGGCGGCGAGGCTTGGTGTGGCCCCAATCGGCGGGTTCAGTTTGTTCGGCGTGTCCAACAAGAGGTTCTGTTTCCAGTTTCTCTTTGGTGCAGTCCAGGGCATGATTTCAGTGCTACAGAGGGGGGGGGGTTCTTCTGGTTTAAATTCTATGGTTTTCCTTTCATGCATTTCTTTCGGAATTGTGGTGAATCTGTTCTATGGTTGGATCTGGTTTTGTCGTGCTGGTTCGTCGTGATGGCTCTTCTTGCTCTTATCACCGTGAGGTTTGGCTAGAGTCTGGTGAGGGTGCATCTGTGGTTTTGATCGGATCAAATCCATGCCCAGAGTGGCATTTTTGTTTCAAGATGATCCAAATTCCCTCATTGGTGATAGTCCCTTGGTGTGGGGTTGGTCCATCCAGTCCTAGGTGACGATGGAGTGATCTCGTGTTCTTTGGATTGTATTCTGGGATTTTATGGATACAATGATGGGGTATGAGGAGGTTATCAGGGCTGGTATAAGATGACTGCTTCTATCGATACGATGATGGGGTCTTAGGAGGTTGTCGGGGCTGGTATAAGATGACTTCTTGTTGAAGGTTTTTTATTGTGTTCTCTCAAAATGGTGAAAGGATTTATGAGGTCTGCTGGTACAACGAGGCACCCAGACTCGACTACATGGATTGGCCCCAGAGGAGGTTCTAGAGCTTTTTGTTCACCATTGCAAATCTTTATGGATTTGGATGTTTGAGAGGGTATGACGTTTGTCATTGGATCAGGCCTGTGCTTTGACACAGGGCACTTTCTTGTTGTTTTTCCCTGCACTGGTGGAGATCATTGTCATGTTCAATTACTGTTGAGGGGTTTCTACACGTTGTTAGTTTTGTTGTTCTCTCTTTTTCTTCAGGTCATGATTTTTTTATGTCGATGATGTCTTCAAGGTTTCCCCCCCTTATTCCCTTAAAAGGGTTTTTTTATAATAAAAAATTGAAGGCCTTTGGGCTGTTGGATGGGTCCTAGTGTACCAAAGTATTCAGGTTGGTTTATGAAAACCAACATAAAATTTATGTCTTTTAAAGGATCTATTATAGGAGATTATTTTTACTATAAAGGTTTTCAAAAATAATTCAAGAAACTTTTTAATAAGTTTCCTTTGAAAGAGACATTTAAATTTGTATTTTATGTGAATTATAAAAACATTTTATAATATATCTTTTATGTTATTTTCTTCTATTTACCTTATTATTTTTAAAAATATTTACCCTAATTGGGTTTATGTTTCATGAAGTATCCTATAATATATATATTTATCATTTGGGTGATTGAACACTCTATATCAAAAAATTCAATTCTTGGTCCATTATGTTGTGATACAATTTAAAGAATTCTTTTATGAGGGTGATTTTCATTTATATCAATACCCTTTTATGTTTCATGTTTTTCACTAGAATTTTGTTATTTTTCATCCTTAAATTATTCCTATAGGTGGATTATGATCATGTTATCCCATTTATTAGCATGTGAAAATGTATTGGAATTCTCTATATTGTTATTACATTATGAATGATTATTGGAATTTTTTCTATGTATTGTTTGACCATCCACTTTTATTCTATATATGGGTTATGATCATGTTATGTAGCACCCCCAGTTTCAGGTACTTGACTATTTATTCATGTATATTAAGGTTATATAATGTTGGGGTTATGTTTTAGGAAGTTCCGAGGGGTTTTGGAATGTTTTGGAGGCTCTTATGGAGGTTCATGGTTTGATAATGGTTATTATAAACCATGCAACACTTTTATGAAATTATGCAAGGGAAATCCATGGGAAAGGGGAAGGCACACAGTTGGTGCACGATTTAGCCAAACTATGTGGATGACCAGGAGAAACCGTGATCTTTAAGATAGTAGTGAAATGCATGGTTGGTGCATGGTTTTTATAACCATGCGAGGGATGTATTAAGTTAGTAGATCATTAAAGTTTGGTGCATGGGTTTTCTAAAAGTGAAATACAACTATGTGGGGGTGTTGGATTAATACAGTGACAACTACATGGTTGGTGAAAGGGTTTCCAAACCGGGCATCCTAACCATATAGAGTACATTCTTCCTTTATAAATTTGTGGATATAACTTGGTTTATCCCCTAAGGCAATATTTTTCTCCTAATTAACCCATAACCCAATGTCCTATTTCTCCCAAGGTGTGAGGGACATTTCCTTTTCTCTTAAGAGCGATCCATAGGCAAATCAAAGTGTGTTGGAGGCACAAATTTGTCTATAAGTGCTCATTCTTGGTCGTTTATCTTAGATCCTTGATTATCCTATCTCTTGGAAGCACATATATATTATTTTATGGTTATATATACGTGTTTTGGATTTTTATGATAAATTATAGTTATATCTATTGATAGGAACATAGTTGGTGATCAGATCTAAATTTTTGAGCATCGTTCTTCATTTTAACCAACGCTTTTTGAGGTAGGTGGATTCTCTCTCAACTCCAATTGATTATAACTTGAAGTATTAGTTTGAAATAAATGTTTTTCTTGAATTTATTATAAAATTTATGTGCGATCATTGATGTAAAACCTCTTTAATGATGGTTTTGTGAAATGGTTGAATTTGGATGTTTTTTGGAAACCTCATTGGTTTTAATTTTAAAATATTGATTTTAAATTTATGGTTTTTTCATTTCTTGTGAAATATTGTTATAATAGTTTTCAATAAAATAAATGTTTTTTTGAAATGTATTTTCATGGTTGTTTTTTCATGGTATTTATCATACATGGGTGGTGTGAGTTCATTTTCATTAGATGTGACCCTATGGAATGAGTGTCTGCCATTGGGGCACCTAGTATTGGTTACCTTACAATGAATTGGTAGATCGATGAGATACTGATCATTATTATAGAACTAATACCTAGAAATGAACATGTGTATGTGTTTTATGGGTATTTCAAATGGATTTGAGAAATGTTTTTAAGTAATTTTTTATTGTTTTCCATGGAAAAATATTTTATCTTGGAAAACTATTTTGTATTTGATATAAACCACTTTAAATTATTTTAATTTTTTACATAAATGTTCTAAAATGTTTTGTCCTTGTGGAATGAGTTGAGAATTCATTGGGGAAATAATACTGAGTTTAGACTCACCCCCTTCTTGGGAACTATTGTGCATTTATATATATCATTTATTGAGACACAGGTAAAGGCAATATATCTCAGTTCTTTAGTGATTATTCTTGATACCATGGTCATGGAATGTTGGGTTGTATCTTGGAGAAGGTTGGGAGTTTCTAAATTTATTTCTTGGTAGTCTTTGAGTTTTTTTGGTTCTAGTTTTCTCTTGTACTCTGATATGGTTGTTGGTTTGGTTATACATTGAGTTATATTTCCTTACCCTCATGCATCATACAATGATTTGTTTGGTTGTTTTCTTTTGGTTTGGTTGTTTTAACTTCAAATAGAAAATTTTCACCTAAATGTTTATGAGGACCTTAGAATTTATTACCAATATTTGTTGTCTTGGGGATGTCACCTAAGGCTAGTAACACCCATCACCTCTTCCCAAGCCAATGGGTGAGGGGTATAATATTAAAAATGGTATCAGTTTGGTCAATCCTTATGTATGAGTTGAATTCAGTCATAGAGTTGGAAGTGGTATTTTATTCCCTTGGTATGCTAGTAAGGAGATAGAATTTTTGGAAATATAAATTTAGAGCATAAAAGGGGTATCTAACCTATTTATGTTGAACTTCAAGTTACCGGGGAGTTTGGGTAGATAAGTGTTTTTAGAAACTTCTAGATGAGTTTTCACCTCATCTTTATGGGTTGAGCCAATGATAGTTTAATGACATGAATTGATAGTATGAACTCCTAGTAGGAATACATTTTTCATTATTTATTTAGTTATTTATGGAAATGGTAAGAATTAATGCTTTATGAATGGTGTTGAAAATGTTTTCAAATGGCGAGATTTTGAAAAGGATTGGTTGGGTTATTTTAAAAATGGAAAAAATGGTTTATTATGGATAAAGTGGATTGTAAAACTTATTGAAATTGTAATTTTAAATAACTAAAACATCTGTTTATAGAAAGTGATACTAAATGGAGTTTGTTTTGGTTATAGTGGATGACACTGGGTAGGTACTGTAGGAACCAACTAGAAGATACTGCTGAGAGTGTAGTTTCACTTGAGCCAAAAGTGAACCAATAGTTAGTCCAGAGTATTTTCTAGGATTTTCATGAAATTTATATAGGGAATAGAAAGGATGAACTAAGGAAAGTGGATCATTCAGTTCAGTTTTATAAATAGAATCCACCCATCTTTTAGGGTGATTCAGAGCTGAAAAAAGAAGTGTGGATAAATAGGATGAAACAAGTATTAAATTTACTTATCACACTAGATGAGTTGAAACTAAAGTTATCAACATATATAATGGAGGATATAATATGATATTGGTGGGATTGAGTAGTTCAATCTAAATTGGATAAAGAAATGGCATGGGATGATTTTGATGAATTGTTCAATAAACAATTATATCCTCACATGTTCAAAATTTCTATTACAATGTACTTATTTAGTTTGAAATAGAAGAATATCTTAGTAATAGAGTATATGGATAAATTTATAAATTTAGTACATATTTCATCAGAAGTTGAGGTAAGTGTGTCCTTGAAGGTTTGAATTTTCAAGTTGAGGTTAAAACAAAAAATTTTCTTAAATATTTCCATGATTTGTATAATATATTATAAAAATTTGGTCAATAAAGTGATAGTGGAAGAAAGAGATATCTCCGATAATATATTCATAGGAAGTAGGTTTATTCCTATAGGAACTGTTGGGAACTCCAATGTTGGGAATAAGTGAAGGAGGGATGCCTACTCTCAAGGGGTGGTTTATCTTAGAATTAGATTATGGGATCAATTAACTTCCTCCTTGTCTAAAGAGTAATATAAGATGTTTTTAGAGTGGTTGTTTTGATCATATGAATAAATATTGTACAGAATGACCTAGATCATGTCATAATTACAACCATCTGGGTCATATTAAATGATATTATTGCAATTCTCCATGTTCAGTTTCTAGATACACATATCATGCTTCTCAGGTATTATATGATTTAATGGGATGAGTGTAGCATAATAGATCTGGTCATCAGAACCATGAAAACCATGGTGATTCTAGGAACACCATGACTCCTTAATTAATGAAATATCAATAGGGTAATAAAGAGAAAGGTGTATTGAGTAAACAATTGTATAGATATGAGGAAGTGATCATGGATGATTAATCGGGACCTTTGATGATTAATGGTATGATTATTTTGAATTCTATCATTGTTCATGATTTGTTTGATATGAGAATTTTCCATTTTTTATTGATTTTTGTGTTGTTAATCTTCTAAGTTTGCATGTTAAGATGTTGCCTTATGTTTGGAAACTCCAAACACCTTTAGAACAACGAGATATTCAATCATTGAGATGTGAATCGTATTCAATAACAATCAATTTTATTTATTTGGTATGGTATTTATCAATAATAAAGATGATATCTATGAATTAACTCTAGGAATGGATTGGATGATGAGTTTTGAGGCCCATATCAATTTTTATGCATGTAATGTGAGTTTAAAATCTCCTGTTGATGTTATAAATATCTTCAAACGAGATTGCGTAGTGTATGCAAGAAGGGAAGGACCATTGGTACCGATGGCTGGAACTATCTCTTACCATTTGATAGAAGTTTCTTTGACATCAGTATATGAGATAGTGAGTAGAGATTTTCCAACTAGAGTGGACTAGTTACTTGATGTTTTTATGAAAAATTTATCAAGGTTTCTACCCAAAAGAGAAGTGAAGTTTATAATTGATCCCCTATTGAGGACCAGTTCTATTTACCTTCCCATTAGATAGAACCAAAAAAATTGAGGGAATTGATGGATTAGTTAGAAGATTTGTAAATTAATGGTTTCATATGACTGAATGCATCTCCATGGGAAGCACCAATTTTTTTTTTGAAAAAGGAAGAGGGAACTATTTGGATTTTTTTTAGATTATCATAAGCTTAACCAAGTTACGATAATGAATTGGTATCCTATACCATACATTGATGACATGTTTGATCAATTTAGGGGAGCCTAGTGGTTTTCTAAAATTGACTTTCATTCAGGATGTCACCAACTATGGGTTCAGAAGGAGGATATTCTAAAGATAGATTTCATAAGTAGATATAGACATTATGAGTTTGTTGTTATGCATTTTTTTGATAAGAATTCACTATCCATCACTATATAATTGATGAATTAGATATTTAATGTGTATATAGACTCCATAAAGGAGTTGTTCATAGATGATATAATGTTATATTGATGGAAAAAGGTAGATCATGAGAAACACTTGGATATAGTGTTTGGTATATTTTAGGAGGATCGCCTATATTACAAGGTATCAAAGTGTGATTTCTTAATATAATAGGTATGTTTCCTTGGAAATTTCATTTATAAAAAAGGAATTTCTATAGATCCAGAAAAGATAGAAGCTATTATCACTTGGAAACCACTAAATAATTTCTTTAAGATGCATCATTTATTTATCTTTTTAGGATAATATATATTTTTGTATGAAAATTTTCATATTTGGAGCCAATGATGAAAAATTTGACAACTAAAGGTTCTCCTTTCCATTGGAATGAGTAATGTCAAAAATAATTTCAACAACATAATGTTAAAATTATATCAACACCTATTCTCATGTTTCCATAGTTTGAAAATGGATATGTAGTATATTGTGATGAATCATAATTTGGGTTGGGATGTGTTATCATATATAGAGATCATATTATTTCTTATGGTTCATGACAATTACAGTTTCATGAGAAAAACTACCCAACACATGATTTAAAATTGGATGATGTGGTTCATGCTTTTAAGACCTAGAGTCTGTATATTTTTGGTGATAAATTCATGTTTTTTATAATCCATAATCGATTGAAACACATTTTCTCATGAAAATATTTGAATATGAGACAAATAATATGGATGGAAGAACATAAAATGTTTTAATTCAATATAATGTATACACTAGGTAAAGGAAATTTAGTGGAGGATACAATAAGTAGGAAGTCTTATAATCAGTTGGCTAAATAAGCATCAGATTGGTGGTAGTTGATGTTGGTTATTGTAGGCATGCACTTGTATTTTACCAACCAAGATGATGTTGTAGTTTTCTTCCTAGTTTTGTTTGTCCCTGTTTCTATTCATCATGTAAAAGAGGATATGATTTCTAATCCATAATATATTACAAGTTGGTCAAAACTCAATGGTGGGGAGACCATTGAGGGATGTAAGCTAGATGGGAGTTTGATTTTGAGGTGCAGAGATTGGATCATGGTATATTTGGGTTGTCAGGAATAACTTCTTAATTCTTACCACCATTTATAATGGGATATTAATCTTGGAATTAAAAAGATGTATAAAGTGTTAAAATATTATTTTGGTGGGTTGGACGTAAAAAGGATATGGTAGAGTTTTTTTCATGATACCTCACCTATTAGCAGGTCATGTTGGAGCACCAGTGACTAGCATGCATGTTGCAATATTTACTAATTCCCATGTGGAAGTGGGAGTATATAACCATGTATTTTGTGACAAGTTTACCAAGGATGGTTAGGAAACATGATTAAATATGGGTAATTATGGATTATCTCACAAATTTGTCACATTTTATTCCTATTCGTTAATCCTATATGGTGAAAGACTTGTCAAAAATCTATATCCGAGAAGTTGTAAAGTGTCATGATGTTCCTGTATCAGTTTTATCTGATAGAGATCCCAGGCTTAGGTATCATTTTTAGATTTCCTTATATAAATCACTTGGGGATCACTTGAATATAACCACTACATATCATCCTCAAATGGATGGAAAATTCTAAAGGATGATAAAAATGCTGGAGAACATGATTAGGGCTTGTGTAATGTATTTTTATGGATCATGGGAGGAGAAAATACCATTAGTGGATTCCTTATTCAATAAAATTTATCATACCTCGATACATATGGCTCCCTTTGAAGCATTTTATAGGAATCCTTTTTATTCTCCAATTTATTGGGTGGAAATAGGAGATACTTCACTACATTGACCAATCCTTGTGAAAGAGACAATGGAAATGATTAAATTGATCAGAAAGAGGATAGATATGGAACATAGTCATTATAAATCATATAATGATCATCTTCAATGACTGTTTTCAATTGAGGTGAGTGATCTTGTGTTCTTGAGAATCTCTCCTAGGCTTGGGAATCATTTTTTGGTAAGTATGGTAAGTTATATCCTCAATATATAGGCCCTTTTGAGATATGTGAAAGGTTTGGTGAGGTGGAATATCAATTGGATTTTACACCAGAGTTCAGTTCATTAAACAATTTGTTTTACATATCTCAGTTTAAGAAGTATCAACCTGATCCTAAACATGCAATTCGATGGGATCACATTGAACATGATCGAGATGATACATCGATTCATGTGTTGTTATGGATTTTGGATAAAATTTTGAAAGTATTTCATGGGAAAAAGATTATCCCAATGCAGGTTTTATGGTATCATAGATAGATTTAGGAAGAAGTGTGGGAGTGAGAGAATGAAATGGTAGGGCAATGTCCCAAAATCTTTTAGTACAATGGTGATTTTATACTTTTTAAGGATGTAAAATCCAATGGTGTGGAGAATGTAACACCCCAGTTTTAAGTACACGACCCTTTATTCATGTATATTACAATTAGATAATGTTTGAGTTATGTTTAGGAATGTTCTAAGGGGTTTTGGAATGTTTTGGATGATTTTATAGAGGTTCAATATTTGAGAATAATTAGTTGAAACCGTTTAAGGGAAAACAAAGGGAAAGAAGTAGGGACACGATTGGTGCATGGTTTCTCCAAACTGTGTGGATTCCCAGGAGAAAATGGGCTCCTTGAGATAGTGGGGACACACATGGTTGTTTCATGGTTTCTATAACTATGTGAGCAAACTATATTATATATGGATTAAGAGAGTAACTCATGTATAGTTAACACGTGATTTGTCTAACCATGAAATTCAATTGTACATGGTGATGGCTTGAGATAGTAAAAACTTCATGGTTGACACATAGTTCTGCAAACCACGTGGCCTAACTGTGTGGCCTATAGTCATCCCTCCAAAATTTGTTGATTTAACTTTGTTTATTACCTTAAGCACTCATGTTTTCCTTAATCCTACCTAAAAATTAAGTCCTTTTTCTCCCAAGGTGTGAGAGACATTTTCCTTTGGTCTAAGAGTAATCTGTAGGTGAATCAAAGTGCCTTGGAGTCTTGGATTTATTAGTAACCTGTCATTATTATTAGATCCTTAATTATTCTCTATATCATAATTGTATATCTATTATTTTATGGTTATATCTTCATGTTTTGGATTGTTTTATGATGAATTATCATTGTATCTATTTAAGAGAGTGTAGATGGTGATTAGATCTAGAAGTTTGAGCGGCATTCTTCATTTTCACCAATTCTTTTGAGGTAGGTGGCCTCTCTCTCGACTCCACACGATTAGAACCTTAAGGATTACTTTGAAATAAATATTTTTATTTATTTTTTTAAAAAAAATTTATGTGCGATTCTTGATAGAAAACCTCTTTAGTCAAGGTTTTTTGAAATGGTGGAAATTGGATGGTTTTTTGGGAAACCCTATTGATGTTAATTTTAAAATAGTGATTTTAAAGTTATGGTTTGTTTTGTCACTTGGAAAATGTTGGTATAAATGTTCACAAAAAAATAAATGTTTTATTAAAATGTCTTGGTATGGTTGGGTTGGCATAGTATTTGGAATACATGGTTGGTGTGAGTTTATTTTCATTAGATGTGACCCTGTGGAAGGGGTTTGTACTATTGGGTCATTTGGTATTGGTTACCTTATAATGATTTGGTAGATCAACGAGAGACCACTCATGAGTATGGAACTGTCACCTAGGGATGCATGTGTGGATGTGTAGGATGGTTATGACAAATGGATTTTAGAATGGTTTTAAAGGCTTGTTTTATTGAATTCCATGGAAAATTGGTTTGGCTCGGAACACTTTTTTGGAATTTATATAAAATTATTAAATAGTTTTAAACTATTTTATATAAATGTGAAAATAAGTTTTATCCTAGTTTCATGAATTGGGAAGTCATTGGGGAAATCCTACTGAGTTTTGAATAACCCCTTACTTGGGAACTGTAGTGTGTTTGGAGATGTCATATATCAAGACACAAGTTAAGGTAAAGTATCTAAGTTCTTTAGTGATTCTTCATGATACCATGGACATGAATTGTTGGGTTGGAGATTAGATATGATTTGTAGTTGCTGAGTTGATGTCTTGGTTATCTTTGAGTTTTTTTGGTTTTGTTTACTTCTTATAATATCATATGGTTGTTGGTTTGGTTATAATTTGAGTTTTATTTTCTTTTACTCATGAATCATATAGTGGTATGTTTGGTTGTTGTATTATGGTTTGGTTGTTTTATCTTCAATGGGAAAAGCAGCCCCTAAATTTTTATGAGGACCTTGGAATTTATCACCATTATTTGGTGTCTTAGGGATGTCACCTAGGGCTAGTAACACCCACCACCTCTTCCCAAGATAATGGTAGAGGGTTGATATGTTACATGTTATAGACATCAAGAAAATAATGGAAAATAATGGTGATTATTGACTGCTAGTGTAGGTTGATTATTTATTGAAATTACATATTTTTCATTATATTAATATCCATATTTTTATTCACCCAAATAATCCTTAGGGAATGGTATGAAATATATTATTAACTCTTTTGTGGAATTCATTAGACTTAATCATATAATATGTGGGGCCTGAAATTATATATCCCTTTGATACATTGATGTGTCTCATGAGAAAAAAACATGGGTTTTGGGTTACACCTCTCCCCTATCAGTATAGTGTCTTGAAAAAATGTATTGGGAACAAGTTTTTGATGTCCAAAATTATTCATTACACTTGAATGAGAATAATAACTATTTATATCCTTGTCTTCATTTATTATCTTGTTTATAATATTATATTAGTTTAATTTTAGTAGGGAATTTTTTAGACTATTTATTCCTTGAATATTGTATATATTGTTCCATGTTTTTAAAAAAGTTAATTATATGTTTCCCTTACTGAGTATTTGAGACACCTGATTATAATCTTTCCATTACCTATGTTTTGAAGAAAATTCATAAATTATAGTTGTTTATAATGATAACCCATTTGGAGTATTTTTTGGGATATGTTGAATACACATCATAGATTAAGTAGTTTTTTTATAGTGGAAAAAATCTCAATTAGTTGAGGAAGACATGCGATATAATGTACCTAACCCAATTCTCCCTCATGTGGATATAGAAGGGTCACTATATGACCTCAAGTGTGTATCCACATATGATAGAGTCTACCAACCAGTTGCGAGTGTCTAATATATATAGTGCATAGACTATACCCAATTGTACATATATATAATAACATAAAAAACATAATAAAAAATCAATATAAAATAATTCTAAAAGATAATTTAGAAATGGAAAATCAATCCCATATTACCATGAAATGTCATATTGAATGTTATACTAAATTTCACATAGTCAACAATCATAAATAAATACTATAAAAATAAAAACTCTAAATTACTATCCAAAAAATAACGCTCGATCTTGTTTCTAATCTCTAGTCCCAGTAAATAAAATGATCAATCAATCAAATGGATCCTTTCCCCTATCTTGGACTACATCCACGATGTCTACCTGGGTATGAAATGGTGGCTTGAAAATTGAATGAGTAAAACTTAGTAGGCCACTACCAATGATGTCTAAAAACTAGTATGTGTAATAGTGCATGAAATGTTATGATATGCAAGGGAATTTTAATATAAATATAAGTAAAACACATAGATAAAATCACTCACCCTCTAGATCTAGGTTGAAATCTAGGGTTAGTTATACCTACATCAGATCAATGCTAGATATCCATATCCTTGAACCCTCGTGCAAACATATTAGTAGGGATGCCAATTCCTCTTTTAATCTCAACCTCATGCATCACATTTAATCATTCATCACACCCTCAGGAACTTGGTAGCCAATAATATAACACTGAGGCATTAAATAATGATAATACTCACACTCAAACATTGAAAAAACATGCATATTTCCCCCAAGAATCTTGCAACCAAGAACATCACCCTCATATATCAATCCACCATGTGTCTCACTCCTTGGAATCATGTAAATTTTCATCCCACACTTAGGAATAAAAAAACATGCATCTTTCCCTCATTAACCAAGGTAACCAATCCTCTATCTTTCAGAAATTAATCCAACACGAGTCTCTCCCTCAGGAACCAAGCAAGTACTAATGCATACCGAAATACCAAAATACCAAACATGTTAATATACACAATATTGGTTAATTCATTCCAAATAACAATTATCATTCCAATTTTAGTTATATTCCATTATTATTTTAATCCAAACAACAGTTTCATGCCAATATTCCAATGACAATCCAATTACCCTTTTTATGCCAAGTTACCAATTCTCATAATATATATAAAAATTTCAACTCATATTCCATTTATACCTAAATACCATTTCACATGTCATACAAAGACTTGCTTTGCAATTTCAACCCATAGGGTGACAAGGTCTACAAGGTTTGATCCAATTATCTACCCACAGTTATGTAAATCAATTAAAAGACTCTAGGTTCATGATTTCTAGTTTCCAACCTAGGATCAATGTTAAGAACACCACTTAGGCGATCGATAGTCCAAGGTATCAATGATAATGGACCCAATGGGATCTATGGGAGGTCTAAGAATGGGGTATTAGTCGATTTAATATAATTCCAATTAATATAGGTCTCATTCATGGAATGCTGGCACAATCATATAAGTTTTACATGCTAGAAAAACCAACAAGGCCATCTAAAGATTATTTACAACCCCTACCCGAAGTTAAAAATATGAAACCAAGAGATATAATCTCGATTCACATAAAACATAAGGATTACCTATAGGTAATAATTAATCCACTATATCTTGGATGTAAGAAGAATATACAAGAAGAAAAACTGATGAATTTACTCATTCCATATAAAACAAACTAAAATCGGATCAACAGAATGAAAAATAGTTCAAGGGATCACAATTTTATGTTGGAGAAGTCATGAAAGCCTTAGAGAGTCCCTCAAGATAAAAAATATTGTGTTGGGGTTTAATGGTAGTTTTATAAAGGTTAAATGAATATCTTGAAAAAAAATACAATTTTCCCCTCATAATCCCAACCCAGCCCAATGCCACCTGATAGTAGGTGGTTTAGGTAGAGAGACTACACTAGTAGGGAACCCACCGATAGGCTGGTGGGTCTCCACCGACTGGTCAATGGGCCTCCTCTAGGAGACCCATTCTTCCAAGTTTCCACCAGCTGGATGATGGGATTCTAGTATGCATACTTAGAATCTACCCAGTCCATTGTCTTGTCAGCGAACTACACCTTCTAGTTAGTGGTATTGAAACTGCCCCTTTTTATATTACACCACTATTCTAACTCCCTAGATCCTACAAGAACCTCCAAAAAATAGTTTTAAACTAGAAACATGGCTCATTTATAGAAATTAAAAAGGTTTAACAGATTCCTTAATAGGTACATACATTGATAAAAATGGGGTATTACATGGTATTTATTAGTTAATTATTTATCCTAATTCTATAAATCTCATAACCTAAAAGTTATTTGGAATTACTAAAATGAAGTATTTTGTTTATTCCATGTAATTATTACATAAATATATTTGGGAATATAATGTTGGTATTGAATATAGTATGTAAATGAAGTGTTTATTAAACTGGATGTAGTAGGGTAGGTCTGAAGCAACAAAAATATAATTGGTCCTAAATTACTAATGGGATATAAAACAAAAGGTTTTAATGAAATTTTTTAAAATGTCAATTTTCTGATCTTTTCATTAAATATATTTAATGAATTTTTATGTGTTAATTAAACTTGTTCAATTGAATTTTGTATATGATATATCATTTAAAAATAATGGTTATGGGTGGTACTTCTCTATATAAATTATTCACTCATTCAGATTTTCATTACGAGACATTGTTTATTTTCAATAGTGTTATTCATCAATGTTTAAGTTGTGGTGGTGAGTAATAATTTCAAAATTTTAACTAGAAAAAAATTATTTTAGGGTACCTTAAATTAAACTATACTCATCCTTTTTGAAAACAATAAGTTTTTTCTTCATAGATTAATATTAGAATATCGATGATTAGGTATATGATAATGGGATTTAATTTATTATTGTTCTTGATGGTTTTTAAATACTATTTTACATTAAGGATAGATTCCACAGTTAAATTTTTATATTATATTTTATATTGGGATATAATGATATTTTGTTTTCACTAAGGTCACTACAGATATAAGTTGATTTAAATAGTGGTGTGCAGTGGGATCTATTGCTTTATTTTTTATTTAAATTTCAATTGAATGTATTTTTTTCAATATAAAGAGTTATGATTAAAAAATGTATAATGTTTCATAAAGGTCATTAGAAACAAAATAGGATCCATGAAATAAATTGTGATGTTTAACTATATAATCATAGATAAATAATTATTATATTATATTACCATGGGTCTATGATGCTTCTACACAAATTCATTTCCACCAATTGATTTCTTTTTTTTCTTCACCATTTTTTTGGAATATTTTTGGTGTAGTAAAAGGGTAGTATGAAATTGAACTTTTACCTCTAATAAAATATTTTTTGTAATATTTTAGTTTTAAAAGATAAGTATTTAGATTAATGACACAACATGTGGGTTTTCAATGGATGAATAAGAGAAATTGAGAAAAATATTTTATTATAAACGATTTTATGTAGATAAAAGATTAAATGTTTTGGGATATGTTCTATGATAGAAAATTATATTTTTTATAATGGATTATATTTATAATAATATATTTAGTAGTTTTTTTGAGGTTTTATGAGAATTTATATATTATTTGAGACTATCCTCTAACCTTATATTATAGATGTAAGGGATTTTATGTTAAGGTATGAGTCAAAAAAAGTAATGGATAATACATAGTTTTAAATTGTACAAATCTATTCTATTCCAATAGATATAAGAGGAACATTGTATGAAATTTGAGTAGTGCGTCAAGATAATAGGTTTATACAGTATGTTTTATAATGGAATTCCGATCTTAATAGGTATTTATTCCACCATAATAGCTTGAGTAGGAAGTTCATATAGCGTTGGAGTAGAGTGCCTAGATAGAATGATGTACCCATAATAAGGAGGCTGATATGATGTAAAAAGGTATCCAAATTTATTGAAAATAATAAAAGTTATTCTATTAGAATTTAATTGTTTCATGTAGAGTATTTTATGTGAATTAAGATAGTTGTTTTAATTATAGACCTTCTAATGAGTTGTATTTATTTTTTGGGAATTTATTATTATGTTTTATTGTATCTATTTTTTGGGACTCACTTATATAAATTCATTAATGTATTGTTTTCACATTAGGAAAATTGGTTTGAATATGGTTGGGATATCTCAGTTTTTTGATCAATCTCACTCGAACCATCTAAAGAGCCTTGTCAAATTTTCAACATAGCTTAAACACCTAAAAAGAGAGTACATCAAAAAAATCAACATGTAATGTCAATGTGTATTAATGTTCTACTCAATTTAGTTTAGAATATATCCATAAAAATCTAATAAATAGAAATAATTTATAATCTATAGAAAAAAATAATGTGTACAATAAAATCATTTTTTACACAACATTCAAAAAAAGTTATTATTTATTATTTTAAAAATCACAAATTTAAATATAGTCACTAGTATAATAAAATTCATTCGTTTCAATAATTTGTTTAACTGATCTATTTTTTATTGTGAAATTTTAAAATTAATATCATAAAATATTTTTTTTAAAAAGGAGTGTGGGTGAGGTCAAAAAAAAAATTCAACCACCACAAGACCTGACGTGGATCAATAAATAATATCCCACCATTTCTGAGGTGGTATTGTCATTTTGTAGTTTCATGGGTTTTTTGGATTAGGTTTTTATGGTTTTAGGGTTTTTCTACACCAACTTATTGAGATAAATAGATATTCAAATACAGAAGCAGCCTATTATTTCTATAAAATGTTTTTTAGTATATAGTATATAGAGATATAAATATTTTGGAGAATACCTAGTGATATATTGTATTTTATCAGATATTTCATTTATTTAGTTATGTATATATATACTACATTTTTGAGGATGGAAAGAAATATATTTAGTTAATATTATATATTAATCAATGTATTATTCATTTAATTATATGTGAATTTCATATATATGGAGTATTATGGTGTGGGAGAATGTTATGGGGTAATTATTCCCATTTAACTAATTTATATATTTGGCATCAAATTCGTATCTTGATATTGTTAAAGGATGGATCGGTGAATCACTCTTAATTTCATCATCGAACTATACAAGGAGTATTCAATATTCTAGTTTTTTAAAAAATTTCATTAGATATAGGTTATCGAGCATTGAAGCTTATAATAGAAAAATAAGAGTATTATATTATAGTTTTAGGCTTTTGATACGTATAAACATAGTATGTGAGGAGAACCAAGAATTAAATTAATAAATATTACATTATTTTAAATGAATAATAAATAAATGTCACAATAATACATGCTCTAGAACTGTATATATTTAATTTCATTGAATTCTAGATGTATAATAAACTTATTTAATGAACAATATTCAATATCTCCCATATAATCCTTTTTAAACATACCCTACTTACTACCTTTCTTCACAACTTAGGGAAAAGGATTGATAAGAAACAATGATCTCATATTCTCAGGGTATACATGAGATAAATCAATAGATTATCATTAGTGCGAATAAGATAAGAACAATGGTTTTAGAACATAATCATAACTTTTAAAAACATAGAAAACATGTCATCAACCATAAATAATGAGTCTTGGATTATAAATTTATTATAAAAAATACACGAGTCATGAGAGAATATCATAAACATTATAAAAAAGTTTTGGTGAACAAAAAATCACAAAAAATCATTTCCTTAGTCAAATATCACTGCCAAGACTTTCATAGTGAAAAGATTCCAATGGTTTATTGGATTCACTTCATATTCCCATCATTTTCCTTGGTCAAGGTTCACTAAAAAGACTATCATAGTGGATATGGCCCCTGACTAGATTGGGTTCACTCCTCAATATAGTTAATATTATCTCATGAGGCATTAATATCTACCCAATGCATTGGGGGGCCGAATAATTCGAATTCCACCCATAAAATAATTAAAAGCATACATTATTTTTCCATAAGATCATAAAAATAGTCACCATTTCATCATAGTGTAATTAACACATAGGAAAGAAATAGAGTTCATGAAATCATCCTTTAAATATCATCATCATAATTAAAACAAATGATGAAAGTTGATTATACCATAAAGAAATATCCCCAATATAAGAAAATAATATTTAAAGGATGTTGACATAGATGAAAAATATCTTTTACAAAAAATTCAAAAATGTTCTTTTAAAATCAATAACAGGCCTCTATTTTATTTTACTAACTTTTAAAAACTAAAAATCCCATAAAAATAGCCTTAGTATTTTCTTTTTAAAACCTAGGAATTTTATAATGGGTACTTCATGATTAAGGAAATACATGAATATGGGAAAGTATGTACCTATTGTGTAAGCTAAAATATAACATTCTATTCACACTTTTATAAAAAGTAAAAAATGAAATGTTTAGAAAAATTTAAAATGGTTATTTTTAAATCATTAGAAATAAATTCAATTGTATTGAAAATTTAATTCTTAAATTGTTTATGTATAAGTAAAAATATCCATAAAATAAATCAAATAACATGGAAATGGAAGATAAATATTCCCAATTGAATAGAGGAAATATGGTTAGCTTTTAATAAAAACATTTTCTTGAATGTTTTATGTACAAAAGAAAGGATAATTAAATAAATACATAAACATAAAAAAATAAATTGATAATAAGAATGGTTATAGTGTTTAAAATATAAGTATAATTTAATATCCCTTACTATAATTTAATATACACAATCTCGAAATGAAAGTATATTATAATATAAAACCATATCTCAAATTCTGAATTTCATAGTTCACACTCTTAAGCTCATATATAAAAAATTTGGATTTATTATAAATATATTTTAGAACCATATTCATAATTAAAATACAATATATAATTCCTTATTAATATTTAATTACCCATTTATTAAAAATTATTCATTATAACCTACATTTCAGTGATAACTGTTCCATTTCACATACATGTTTCAGTTTGACAGTTCTAGTTATTGAACCTTGAGCATGGTTTCATCATATCCAAAATCATAACCATGTATCAAGTATAAACATTATTCATTATATATAATTTTGTACCTATTTATATAAATAGATGATGAAAAATGAATTATATCACTTCATATAGATGGTATTCTATATGTACAAATGAGTGATGTTTCCATCTTCCATTGAATGGAAGGAAAGAAATGTAAATAATAATATGTCATTTAGAAATTATAATAATATCCTAATTATAATAAATTCAACTATTAAATTTATTCTTATTGCAAACCCTATTAAGTGGGTATGAAAAACAAATCACATCACTTCATGGAGGTGGTAGTCTACAAGTATGAATGAGCAATGTCACAATTTTACAATAGTTGGGAATGTTAAAAGGTGGATAATATTTTACATTTATATGATCTATTTTTTTTATAAAAATCATATATATCCATTAAGTATATCTATATTACCATCCCTGATAGGAAGTTGTGAAAAATAAAACAAACCACTTCATGGAGATGATAATCCATACATTTTCATGAGACATGTTTTTATTATCGAATAGATATAAACGAGATAGAACATAGATGTACTGTCACGAACCATCCCGGGTCGAACCTGAACTGGTCACCTGAGCCGGCTCACAACAAGTCTCAAGAGGCATTCCCGATCCCCCCGGGATGGCAACTAGTGCCGGGCATCAAAATTTTATCGTTGGGAACGATTTCAGCCCCAAAAAAAAGCAGGATCGAGGCAAGAAAACTAACTAAACAGAACAACTAAACGCTAACAGTAGAAAAGAAATAAAATACACACGACCAAACATACCTCCATGTGACCTCACATGTCACACTCCAGCTAAAGGGGAAACACACACTGGCAGGGAGACCGCCGGAGGTCGGGCAATGACAGTCGGGTGCACCGCTGGCCAGTGCAAGGCGGCGACGGCTGGCCGGACTGCCAGAAAAAGGGTCAGGATGCCGTGCGGGAGCCGGAGGGTGCGCCGGAGTTCCGGGAAAGAAAAAAAAGCCAGAAGTGCATGGAGGGCTGCCGAAGAGAGGCGTTGAAGATCAGGTTGCCAGAGGAGGCCCAATCGGGGCAGGGCGGCGACCAGAGGTGGCTGGCCGGAGGAGGCCGTGCGGAAGGAACTGGGGCCGCACGGGCGGTGGTCAGCGATGAAAACAGGGAGCGGGGGCCAAGACAGGGGGCTGCACAGGCGGCGACGCCTTGGGTGAGGAAGGAAGGCGAGTGGGGCACGACAGTCGGGAGGGCCTGAGGTCGGTCGGAGGTCGGGATGCTGGGAGGAGACTGGCAGAGGACGGGGGTCGCATGGAGGCCGGCCTGGGGGGGTGAAGCGAGAGGCCATGCATGCGTCTAGGCGTGGCAAAGGGGAAGCGAGGTCCGAGATGGAGGGGGAAGTGCCAGAGGTGGCGAGGAGGCCGGCGGAGGAGAGGCGGCAGCCAACGGACAGAGGGAGAGCCGGGGAGGGGGAGGCTGTGCGGGCGGTGTGAGGGTAAGGGGGGAGGGGGGTTAGGGTTTAAGATATATATATATATATATATATGATAATGCTAATAATAATAAGGATAATAATAGTAATAATAATAATAATAATAATATGATATAATAAATAAATAAATCAAAACAAATCTTAATAATAATAATGAACTTTACATTAAAATTTTTAAGAAACTTTATAATAATAATAATAATAAACTTTGTGATAATAATAATAATATCAAAATAATAATAAATTAACAATCCTAATAATATTAATAATGATACAACAAACCTAGCATTTATAATTATAATACTGTCAAAATGAATTAAAATATTGTTATTATTTAAAACATCGTGAAGACACACGATAGCCCGGGCCAAACACATGGCCACCGCTAACGTTACGGTGTTCGCACACCGGCATGAAACCCGCCAACACAATTAAACGTTGAAAATTTCAAACCGGGACCAAGAAAGGAGTAAAATAAGGGCGTCTGCGATCGGGGTGTGAAAATTATCCCCACCACAAACACTTTCTACCCCCAGAAAGTCACCCAATCGAATGATAGACAAAGGATAAATCCATGCCCGACTGAAAAACGAAAGAGACCACAATCCAAGAGAATGGGAGAACACGAAAGGGTTCTCCCCACCACATAACTCAACTAGTGCGGAAATTAAATCCTCAATCATACCATCCCGGGAGGGGGGGCGATGCGGGAACTCCCAATTAACCCAAACTAACCTTTGTAACACAAGAGAAACAGCTCCGCTAAAACTAAGAACTCTCAACATAGACCAAAACCCCAAACACCTTAGAAAACGTCCGAGGAGAACTTAATACACAAGGTAAACTCGAGCATAACCACAAAATCGATTCTTTCGAAAGCACTACATCTCCAAACGAACACAATCAAACCGAGATCAACTCACGCAAGATCCAAACACACCTTAAAAAAACACATGATCTAGAACACCATAATCAGACAAATGAGACTCTTTGGATTACAAAATAACATGTCCATCCCAACTTCATGACGACACAATGGACCTATGACAATGCCAAAACTTTAACAGTGGAAGAATGAGAATAGAAGGAATTTTAAATTCTTTGTTGCCAACACTGAACACAAAACCCAAACTGAGGCTTCACACCCCCGTGAACTCCGGACTGTGTGCGAGCTTCACCCCGAGACCTGTGGCTGGGGCTCTGATGGTTGAAGCATCTCCTACCTCACAGTCAGGCATTGGAATATTCTGGTCACATTGTCTCCCTCAGGCGATGCTTCCTACAAAACTTCTCTAGGTGACCCAGACACCAAAAATGATGGCACATCTTCAGAGGGGTGTGACGTGATGGCTTTGTATTCCCTAAACATCCACACTGACGGCACACCATTAGACGGTTTAACGAACTGAAAGCCAAAGTCACTACAAAGGACTCTTTAGAATAGATCCATCTGACACACTCCGCTCATCAGATGGGAGACCTTCACGAGCAACTGGATACGGTGGATTTACAACCGTCTATACTCTGGAGACTAACCCAGCTAAGAAAACCTCATGCACCAACTTCCCAAAAGTGATGCTCCCCAAAAAAAGGGAGGACTCGCTCTTTGATCTCTGGATGAAGACCCCTGATGAAGGGAGGAGTCTTCATCAAATATTACGACGCTACCTCTGGAAATATAGACACAAGATCCTTGAATTGGTCAACATACGCTTTCAACGCATGTTGGCCCTGTTGATTATGCATAAGCTCTTCCACTTTCTTCTTCTTCCCCTCTTCAAGTATAAACCTTCGGACGAAGACAACTTTAAAGAAAACCCACGTCATCCCAGCTTGCAGTGATGGAAGGGTGAACAACTCTCACTCATCCAAAGCTGAACCCTAAAAAAAAACTCAAAACAACACGCACTCAAATAGCGTCGGGAGTTCCCAATACCCTGAAGATGTGCTCGACCTCTTCAAGTCACTCTACTGTCTCTAACAGACTCAAATCACCAAGAAGGGCAGATAACGTCCGAGAAGAACCAAAAACTGGGCATGACTCATCAAAACTCTGTGGACCTTTCTGGGCAGCATTTCTGAACAACATATAAAACCCCAAGACGAAACTGATATCAATCGAAGCAACATCAATAAAGCATCCTTATCCAAAACAACAAGATCGAAAACCAAACAAAACCCAAAATTCCACTTTTAGAAACCCCTTTTCATTTTTAGATTTCAAAACCACCTTTTTTCAAGACCACTTTCCAAAATCCAATCCAATTTCAAACCAAAATCACTTTCCAAAACCATTTCCCCTTTAAAAAACAAATTGAGAAAACAAGGTCAAACCCCTTATTTCAAATACGCACCCAGGTAATCCCATGAACCGTTGCACTTGTCTTCATCCACTTTGCATTCATATGCACACAAACATCCACTTTCCATACATTGTCACACATGTGCAAACATTCATAAAGAGGATCTGGGGTTTCACCCCAAACCATTCTCAAACAATTTCCAAGCAAACAACTAATTTCTAAATCAAGAGCTTCTAGTTTTAAAACCCATTTCATACGTTTAAAATCATTTAAAAGAAAGCAGCCCCATTTTCAAAACCCTTTTTCATTTCCAAAAACGCACTTACACCAACCCAAATGAAAACAACATTCAAGTTGCATCAAATACCGGGGTGAGGGACTAGTAGTCATGCTTAACCTAGAGACATGGTAGTGATCCATGTCCCAAGTAAGCATAGACCACTAGGAGGAATTAAGACCGTGTACCCAGACTCTACATGGGTCACTACTCCAAGTGAAATCACGATGTAACATCAGCTTGCCTCCATTGTCATCTCTCAACCCAAAACAAACCAGACAGATACAAAGACTCAATTCTTGGACTACCCCTGGCAGCTCGAGGTGCGGATCGGGTGAGGGTTCATGACGTCCTTCCCGTACCTACCTCTCGAGTCCTGACAGTCCAAATCTCCACCTACCAGACAACCCAAATAACAAGAACCTCCCCTTTGATACCATTTTGTCACGAACTAGCCTGGGTTGAACCTGAACTGGTCACCCGATCCGGATCACGACAAGTCTTGAGGGGCGTTCCCGATCCCCCCCGGGATGGAAACTAGTTACGGACATCAAAATTTTATCGTTGGGAACGATTTCAGCCCAAACAAAAGCAGGATCGAAAAGAAAACTAACTAAACAGAACAAATAAATGCTAACAACAGAAAAGAAATAAAATCCAAATGACCAAACATACCTCCATGTGACCTCAGAGATCACCACCCAACCAAAGAACAACCTTGCTCCAACACCGAGTGACTCAAACCAAAAAAACCTGAACAAGGGGAACCTACAACTGAAATGGTAAAAGATAGGCGTGAGTACAAAAGTACTTAGCAGGTAAGCCCAATAATAAGTTACAAAGCACTTCCAGTGAGTAAATAATTTACAAATTCTAGGTTTGAACTACAATGTATAAAAGTTAGCTCCCATAATATTTCACTTGAAAAACTAAAACACGAGATATTTCTCTTATTCTTTTTCAAAAGTTAGATTCCTTTCATTAGTGCCGAACTCATTCAAAAAGGGAAAAAGTGTTACATCTTCAAATTTTACACAAAGAGAATAAAGAATTTTCATTTGAAAACCATTTTCACAAAGTAGAATGGTATAAGCTGTAAAGGACAACTGAGAGTATACAAGCAAGGAAAAACAAGTAACCATGGATGATCCTAAACATCCCTAGAAAACCCCTGGATGTGCTCAGGTTTAGACTACCTACCGACATGGTACTCCATAGTCAATAACCAACTGGCCGCCCTAACAACAAACCAGTGGCACACCCCACAAGGCCTACCTACCAAGGGGGGACCAACCCGTCTAATCGGGGTTATCCAGCAACCGTCACTCGATTCTCTAAAAGATTCCAAGGAACCCACGGTGGTTTTAAAAATACTGTGTAAGTGGGAGGCCCTCGCATGCATGACTCATCTCACCGCACTTGCCAACCCCTTACACAGACACTGCTACACGACAACCCTCAAAGGGAAGTCCCCCGGTAGAGATTCCCCCTAAGTATGTATATATATATATATATATATATATATATATATAATCTCTTCACAATCCATAAAGTGCCAACCGGGCTGCCATATCATTCAGCATTTAAACCATTAGATACCGAGGCATTTCCAAAAGACATAACACATGCCATCACGTTGAAAACCAGAAACTCACTTAGAAACCCATTTAAGGAAAACCAAACCACCACAGAAAAATTCCAAAATCTAGTTCAAAGGCCAAACGAGCATTTCCTCTATCCATGTTTTCAAGAGATCACCATTTTCCATAAACGATACACCCGTCATTTTACACACACAAAAACCATTTCGAAACACAGTACAACAAGATTTGCACATTTTATAAGGTACCCATTTAACAATATCACCAGAAAAACACACTGTTAAAACCAGGAAAGATACTTTTGGTGCAATGTGAGAAATAAACAGATTTCAATTTCAACAAGTCACCACTCTATCCATAACTATCTAGTACTACTTTAAATTTACCGAAAACAATGAAATATCAAGGAGTAAATAAATTGATAAACTTAAAGGCGAGTGTAGTGGAAGACCTACCTCGAAGTCACAAAGTGAACTTGACAACACAACACACCTCGCGCAGGTGCGTATGCACTCGCAAGCCGAAGACCGCAGCATTGTGGAATTATCCCGCCGACGCGCTGCAACAAACACCAAACAACAAAACAACAAACCAAAGATATAAAAATAAACTCAAACAACAATCATCCCCAAAAGACTACCTTAGCGGAGACGCACTTGACCTCCGGGGTCACACGCCAGCTAAAGGGGCGGTGCACACTGGCAGGGAGACCGTCGAAGGTCGGGCAACGATAGTCGGGTGCACCGCTGGACAGTGCAAGGCGGCGACGGCTAGCCGGACCGCCGAAAAAAGGGTCGGGATGCTGTGCGGGGGCTGGAGGGTGCGCCAGAGTGCCAATAAAGAAAAAAAGCTGAAAGTACCTGAGGGGATACTGGAGAGGGGCGTCGGAGACCGAGTCGCCGGCGGAGGCCCGACCGGGGCAGGGCTGCGGCCGGAGGCGGCTGGCCGGAGGAGGCCGCGCAGAAGGAACCGGGGCCGCATGGGCGGTGGTCAGCGATGGAAACGGGGAGTGGGGGCTTTGAAAGGGGGCTGCCCGGGTGGTGCCGCCTTGGGCAAGGTGAGACGGCGAGCGGGGTGCGGTGGTCGGGAGGGCCTGAGGCCGGTCGGAGGTCGGGATGACCGAAGGAGACCGACGGAGGCCGGGGGTCGCACGGAGGCCGGCCTGGGGGGTGAAGCGAGAGGCCGGGCAGGCGGCTGGGCGTGGCGAAGGGGAAGCTGGGGCCGGGACGGTGGGGGAAGCGCCAAAGGCGGCGAGGAGGCCGGCGGAGGAGAGGCGGCGGGCGACGAACAGAGGGAGAGCAGGGGAGGGTGAGGCCGCACGGGCGGCGTGAGGGTAAGGGGGGGGGGGAGGGGGATTAGGGCTTAGGATATATATATATATATATATGATAATAATAATAATAATAAGGATAATAATAATAATAATAATAATAATATGATAGAATAAATAAATAAATCAAATCAAATCTTAATAATAATAATGAACTTTACAATAAATTTTTTAAGAAACTTTATAATAATAATAATAATAATAAACTTTGTGATAATAATAATAATATCAAAATAATAATAATTTAACAATCCTAATAATAAAAATAATGATACAAAAAACCTAACGTTTATAATTATAATACTATCAAAATAAATTAAAATATTATTATTATTATTTAAACATCGTGAAGACACACGATAACCCGGGCCAAACACACGACCACTGCTAATGTTGCGGTGTCCGCGCACCGGCACGAAACCCGCCAACACAATTAAACTTTGAAAATTTCAAACCGGGACCAAGAAAGTAGTAAAATAAGGGCGTCTGCGGTCGGGGTGTGACATGTACCACTAAAAAAAATTTAAATATAGTAATTATACTTGTGTCATAATGATAATTTGGTTATTTTAACACCCAAAAATTCTAAAATAATAACATTTTATTCAATAGCGTATACGATAAGAAACACTAAGTTTAAGCAACCCATGAAATATATTTCTTTAAATTCAATATCTTCGATAGCTTACGGAACACATAACCAAGAGACTAAATGAACCATAGTATAGTATACCATTATAACCTAGCCATTAAATTAGAAGAAATGAATATTAAAAATTAAATTATGAAAATTATGCTTATCTATTGATTTTAAATAAAATTAGAATCATTTAAAATAGAATTTTTTTCTTCTAAAAAACTGTATTTTTTCTAAAAGTCAACTTACTCACATTTTTCACACATAATTTAAAATTAAAAATTTACTAATTTTAGAAAATTTATGCTAAAAATTAACTTAATTTTTTAAATATACTTATGAAAATTATATTAGTGTGATTTTTTGGTATTTGTTTCTAAAATGTTTCATTTTTTGATGACTATTGAGAATACTAATTTTATTAAAATCTTCCTTTTTAAAAAATTATTTACTGAGTAAAATTAAACTTTAATTTTTTTAAAGTAATATTAATTCATTTATATAATAATTTAACAGTTTTAGTTAATTGAAATAAATTTTATATTGATTTCTGATATTAAAAGCATATATACTTATGAGATTTGTTTTCTTTGGGAACCGACTTTTCATCGCCTGAGTGGTTATAAATTTAAAATGGTTTTTATCAATTATATGATTTTAATTTAGAAAAATATATCATATATTTTTAATTAGTTTAATTTATATTATTTAATAAGGTCAACTTAATTTTTAACCATTTTGAATAGTAAAAGTAGTAAAAATTAATTATCACAGTTAAGGTAAAAACAAATTTACCTGGGGTTACATTAAGAATAAAAGGGTTAAAAATGACCTAACAACTTTTAAAAAACCCATTTTCAAGACATATTTATACCTTATAATCTATAAAGGAATATAATGACCCATTTTTGATGTTTTTTCATGATAAAAATGGGTGTAATTGAATGTTTTAAAAAATTTCAAGTGTGTCCTCTCCCCCACTTATAAAAGGACACCCCATATCCTCCACTATTTATACTCCAAAGGACATTTTTTTGGGAAAATACCTTCCCAAATAAATTATTTACTCTCCTAAAATCCTCATATATTCCTTAATGTGATCAAATATCTAACTGAGGAAGGCTTTTGGTGAAAACCAAAAGATGTTTCCTGAAAAAGAGGTAACATTATTAAATGAGTGTTTTCATTTTATTTCTTCTCCCACATATATCAAATATTATTACATAATGATAATATAATAAACCAATTATCTTACATACACTGATAATTTATTATTTTAATGTGATAACCTATATCCATATCCTCTTAAATCAAATGGGCAGCGAAACCATCGATCATGTGTACGGTGGAATACACCTCGCGAACCGATGTAATTTGTTTTCCATAACTACCTTTAAAGGTTGAATATATTGACATATTTAACACATTAATATTATATTTATGATGTTATTATACTTATTTAGTTATATTATTTCATATACCTTCTTATATTCAAGGCCATTTAAAATATGATTGCACCACTCGTGTGTATGGATATCTACCACCTCGTGAAAGGGTGCGATTCATTTTTTACTTAAGCATTATATAGAAAGTAATAAGGATACATTTATTGATTATATGCTTTATATATGATATTATATTTAATCATGAAGATTAATATATCACCCACTTATTTACCCTTTCTCCCATTAATGGAATGATAATGTCGGTCGTGCATATATACGACCTACCGTCTCTTCGAAGCAAGGTGATCCATTCTCCATGTTCAAATTTCAATAATTATTATAAAAATTTATGTAATGATAAAATTATATTTATAAAATTAACATCATTAGAAAAATTATGGATCTAAATTCTATACCTAGGAACCATAAATTCCAGGACAAAACATACATGATAAAACCAGGCAATTAACACCCGAAACAATGAAAATAATGAAATATTAATAATGAATAGGTGAAATTATTTTTATAATAAGATCATATATGATATTATAAATATGATTTTTTTATATATTAATAAAATTATAAAACCATTATACCATTGATTAAATAATGTTTAACTAAAAGGAAGTGTAAGGTAAGGGACTTCATCTCAATTTCTCTTTATTGAGTCATATTGTAATGTTACACACCTAATTTATTTTATATAGTTTATATACTATCCATTTGACATGTAATATAATTATTATGTAATAATTCATGGTATTTTAAGTTTAATTTTGAATTATTCCATCAAATAGTACTTTTACATAAATTTTACCAAGTGGTGAATAATTTCAGAACTCAATTTCTCTTCATTGGTTTATATGAATTATTCATTGTCTTTGATATTATAAGATTATGTGTGTAATGAATTTTTATTATCTTAATTTTTATAAACTTTTTTATGTAGATTTACTTTTGGTACACATAATCATTTCATTCATTAATTCTCACTTTAAAGTTATGATCTTTGTGAGGGTTTATTTCACAATCTCATTTTAATCGGGATTATTTATGATTTAATTCCTATTAAAGGAAATTATTTAATAATATGATAATAAAACCTATTATTTTATTATAATATGGAAATTAATGATGTTTTCAAGTAATGGTACCATTTTACCACTCTTTAGAACTTAAAAGTTTTAAAAAATGTTTTTAAGAAAACCCGACTTTATTTCTCTCATTGGTTTAAAATATTAAAGATAGTTTTACTCATGTTTTTCTTTTTATAAAATATTTTAAAAGGAATCTTCATGTCATTTTCCATATAATGCCCATTTGGATTTTACCTAAAATGTGAAATGAATCTTTTATTTCAACATGTATGAAATGTATGGAAGTTGTAAGAGTCATGACCAATAATTTTTTTAAATATTAATATAAAATTATAGAAGGTTATTTTAAAGAAAAGTATTTTTAAAATATTTTTTAACTTTTAGTTTTTAAAAATATTTCAAAATAAAAAAGGATAATTTCCTTAATAACATTTTTATGACATTTTAATGGTATTTATATTAATCAAATACATCAAACCTTAATTATAATTATGATCCACCATGGATATGTTGTTTTGATACCATCTTTATTATTCTTATGGATGTTTTATGATCATTTTGACCAAGGAAAGTATTAACATTCACTTTCTTTATTCATTTTTTATTTAAAATTCCCTTGAAATATCCACTTTCTTGTGATCATTGGACATTTTATTCCTCTTAAATATACATATTATTAATCATATATATACTTATTCCTTAAACCCTATTTTATTCAGAAAAATATTTTTTTATATTCAAAGTTCTTTGATTGACTGGGGAAATATTGATAAATCAGTATTCTTTACTCAATAGAGATATTTGTCGATAATACATATTTTTCATGAGTTAAATAGATTATTTTATATATAAGAAATAATTTGGAAATGTATATATGGGTGGGTTTTGGTTATAAATAGACCCTTGACAAATCAGTAGTCTCATGAGATGAATCAGTTGGCCAGCCTAAGTTAAAGGGGTTTCTGGTGTATACATACTCATCAGTTTTAAAATGGCTTGTAAAATCTATTTAAAATAGAGGTATCATGATACTTGAGATCATTACATCCAATAATTAAGATTTCCCTTCATCAATAATTCACTTACTATTAACCATGATATTGTTTGGATGATATTATCTATGGATGTATTTCATTCTTATTTTATAGATTAAATGGATTGTGTTTTCATTTATTTACCTTACTGTATTAATCACGACTTATACATTCAGGATATTAATGTTATTGATTATATGGAATGTGTTTTTAGTTATTCAGATTTTCATATTGATTATTAATTATCCAGTTATGATAACCATGTTATTGATTAAATGGTATGTGTTTTCTGTTATTTTTCATTTCATGTTGAATATTATTATTGATTCATGATATATTCTACTATACATAACCATCACTAAGAATTTAATCTCACCATTATTTTGTTTCATTTGATAGGAATCCATGAATTGTACTATGATTGATAGGCAAGGATATTCTTGTGGGAAAAATTCTTTTCTGGGAAAAAAATTATGTTTTAATTTTTATTCCCATATGTAATATGGGAGTCATATATGTATTTAGTTTACCAAGAATACTAAAGTATTTGGTGCATCATAATGAGATTCCTTGGATCTTTTGATAATGTAATAAAGTAAGACATTGGATTTGGGTTACTAGGGTTGGGTTTACTATAGTTGTTATCAGAGCATGTTTAGTAGAAAACTTGAGTACTAGATTTAAGAAAAAATAGATTTGGGAACTTAACCCTATGATATATGTTAAGTATAATTATATAAGAACATCCTAAAGTTTTGGTAATGTAGATATTCTATGGTTTTCCAAGAAATAAATCCCTATATGGATACTAAAACTATATGTGGTTCTAGTATAGATATACCTAGGGGTAATTATTCTAAAAAGGGTGAATTGGGAATGACTCGATCATCACCTAGTGCGTGACAACATGCCTTAATGCACACCTAGTTTGAAACTCCTAGGGGATATTCTTAGTAAAATATACATTTTTTTAAAAACCATTATGAAGGATTAGAGTAAATGATGACAATGAATAACCTATGAAAAATGAAGTTCATAAATTGAAAAGATGGTGTCATGATTTAGTCATATTATAAAATATTATTTACGATTATATAGTTTTCCCACTATTATTATTGTATCTCACACTATGGTTTTTGGTGTTGTCAATGGCTAGAAACTGAAGGAATCAAGTTAACATTGAACATGAAGGATAATGTGACAACTATTAGCAACCAAATGGGATGATGAAAGTAGTGAAAGATATTGTGATTATGTGTAATCAGTTATCTAGTATACAAGTAACAACCATTACCTTGACTAATTCTAGAAATCACCAAATAATTTAAGGATTTAGTTCGCTAAGTGACCAAGTTATGTAGACCATGGAGGAATTAATGTTCAATTTCCTTCATGTAAAAAATGTGGAAGGTGACACCCATGAAAGTTTCTAAAAGGAACATAAAAATGTTTATATGTGTAAAATAAGGGGGAAAATGCAATTAATTTCTTGAGGAAAAAATGATGTGTACGATGGAAGGAATTAAATCTCATCATATGGATACATTTATAGTTTATATTTTTTAAAATTGGGGAACCTGGTAATTACCCAAGTCAATTCTCTCTTCTAAAGGTTAACCCCTAGAACAAGAAAAGACCTATTTTGAAATAAAATGGACAAATTTTTTATATATTGGGATTCAATAATTAAATTTTAGATTTTTTTACCAATGGTATTTTTGTTATAATAATTATGAATCATTTATGTATTATTTAAACTTTTTGAACTATATATGTATTAATTAACTTAATATTTATAGATACCATCATGGGTTTAGGATTTTAATGTTAATCATAAATTCAATGTCTTAAATACCCATTTTGAAAACTTGTGTGGTAAGGATATAACATGATTACATATATTTTTGGAAATCATTTATGGAAATAAAACATATTATTTTATTATATAGAAGAGTTATTTGAGGAGGAATAATTTTACATTTTATTTTCTAGACATAAGATTTAAGTTATTAGTTACCTTTAAGGTTTATCATATCTTAGATGTTGTAGTAATTATGGGTCATAAAATTTTTGGAACATTATAGTAATTATATTAATATAGTTTTGGAAAAATAACAACCCATTGGATTTGGAAAAAGGTTATAGAGCTTGAACCCACAACTAAAGGAAAATAAGGGTTTAACAACTACTACTGGCCTATGTGATGTACTGGTTAATATGAAATTGTTTTTAGTTAAACAATTTTATGAATAAATATTAATGATGAACCAATGGTGTTACTATTTAGGTTTATAGATTATTTTATTATATTATATAACTTGTGATAACCATATTGGTTTTGTAAAATAGGTAGATATAGATGGAAAGACTTATCACTATTTTATGGAACTTAAGATCCATTAAAAGTAAAGTTTAGTTATTCGTGCATAAAAAATTCATTTTTGGATATTTATTTCTTGGATTAAGTGATGAATTGGAAATTGATCAAAGCATAGCCAATGGATGAAATTGGGATTATGAAATAGAAACACATTAATTAAGTATATTTCATTATATTCTTAGATAAGAAAACAATTAATCAAATTTAAGAAAACTATATTTAAATAAAAATGTTATCCAATTACCTTAATATAATAAGAATAAAACAGTCTTTTAGATCATCATAGATTTAGGATTTTTATATCCTTACCTTTCCATTGATAATTCACTTTCTTAAGATCAATGACCTCTATAACTCTATATGATTATTTACGCGTTTATTCCATGTACATGTCTTCACATTCTACCAATGTTATATTTATTAAAAATCTATTTATGTGTTATTAAATACAACCTTTATAAATACCTTTCTTTAATTTTAAGAGGATATTTTATTAACCCTTTTTACAATGTGGGTATTCAACAAAGGAATTTTCAAATATGAACCCCTTGATTTCCGAGCTCAAGATCAAATTGCGAGGACATAATTTATTTAAGGTGGGGAGAATGTGATACCCAAAATTTCTAAAATAAGAACATTAAAATAAATAGAGTATATTTTACACCAAAAAAATCTTAAAAAACCCATGAAATACATTTCTTTAAATTTATACTCTTCGATAGATTACAGAAGACGCAACCCCATGTTTAAATGAACCCCAATACAGTATACCATTATAACCTAGATTTTAAATTTTGGGGTAATAATATTAATAAATAAATTATAAAAATTATTGTTATCTATTTATTATAATTAAAATAATAACCATTTAAATGAAAAATATATGTTTTAAAAAAAGGTATTTTTTCTAAAAGATGGTTTAGCCGCACTTTGCGCAGAAAATTTAAAATTATTTTTATCACTTTTATAAAATTTATTTTATAAAATTAACTTCATTTTTTAAATATTCATATCAAAAATCAATTATAGTGATTTTTTTTGGATTTTTATGAAATGTTTCATTTTTCGATGAAAAGAGAAAAATATTGATTTTTATTAAAAACTGTTTTTAGTTTCAAAAATTTTTAAAGGTTAGATTAAAATTTTAGTTAGTTTTAAAGTAAAATTAGTTCAATTTTATTAAATTTTAACTATTTTAGGTCATTTATATCAATTTAATATATAATTTTGAAATAAAAACCTTTTATATTTATGAGAATTTTGTCTTTCAAAAGCCACTTTTTGTTTTGTCTGTAGGTATAATGTTAAATTGGATTATACCACTTATGTTAATTGAATTTGGTATAATAGATTAAATATTTTTAATTATAATAATTTATATTATTTAACATGTTAAACTTAATTTTTGACTATTATTAATAGTAAAATCAGTAAAAAATAATTGTCGCGGTTAAGATAAAAATTGATTTACCGGGGGGGTTAAACTAAGAAGATAAATGTTAAAAATGACCTAAAAAAATTTCCAAAACCAAATTAATGGACATATTTAGATCTTATAACCTATATGGGTAATTTATGAACGATTTTTGGGGATTGTGTAATGATAAAAACTTGGGTGAAATTCATTCTTTTCAAAAATTCCATGTGTATCCTCTCTCAAAATTATAAAAGTCTACCACTCTCCTCACTTCTTCACACTCCCAAATACATTTGGTTAGAAAATTTCCTACATAAATCACTTCATTACGACAATAAAAACATCCTAGATACATTTTATTGATCATAAATCCAAACTAGGAAGTATTTTTGTGAAAACCAAAATAAGTTCCCTGAAGAAGAGGTGACGTTCTAAAACTAGCATTTTCATTTTATTTAATCATCCTCCTCTATCAAATATTATTTAATAATGATAATAAAATAAAACCAGTATATACCATATAATTATATGTTATAAGGTTAATTAAATAACATATATCCTTATCATCATCCATAAAATGAGAAACGAAACCGTTGATCACGTGTACGAAAAACTACCGCTCCGCGTATCGATGTAATTCTTTTTCCATAACCACATTTAAAGGAAATATATAATGGTGTATTTTAAAAAATAATATTATATTTATTAAATTATTATAATTATTGAATTATAATATCACATATACCTTCTTACATTCCATTCCATTTAAAATATGATAACGTCGCTTGTGTGCACGGCGGACTACCGCCTCATGAAGTGATGTGATTCATTTTTCACTTACTATTTAAATGGAATGTATAAGGATTAATTTAATGAATATATGTGATATATATGATATTTTATTTATTTTTTAATATTAATATATCACCCACTTCCTTACCCTTTCACCGGTTAAGGGAATGGGGACGCCGCTCGTGCGTACGTACGACCTACCATCTCCACGAAGAGATGTGAACTATTCTCCATGTTCAAGTTTAAATAATGATTATAAAAATAAAGAAAAATAAAAAAAATTATATTTATAATATTAATACCATTATGGATATTATATGTCTATATCCAATACTCAATAACTAGAATATTATTGACAAAACACACATGAGAAAATAAGTCAATTACCACCCAAAATAATGAAAATAATGAAAGATTAATAAAAAAAGGGTGATAAAATACTATAATATTATCCTATATGATAATATAATTATGAATAAGATTCTATTATAAATTAATAAAATTATTAAAACCATTATACATAAGGTTAAATCATGGTTAACTTAACGTAAGTGTGAGGTTAGGAAGTTCGTCTCAATTTCTCTTCATTAAAGAATATTGTAATGTTATGCACCTAAATTTTTTATATGGTGTATATAATGCCAATTATACATGTAATATCAGGATTTATTAACAATTCATTGTATTTTATATTTAAATTTTAATTATTTCATCCAAATATATTTTTACATAAAATTTACTAAGTGGTAAATAATTTCATAACATGATTTCTTTTCATTGGGTTATATTGCATCTTCGTTGTATTTTACATTATAAGATTATGTGCGTAATGAATTTATATTATATTATATTATACTTTAACTTTTTTATAGGGATTTAAATCTGATACACATAATATATTCTTTTATTAATTATCACTTCAACGTTATGATATTTGTGGGGGTTTATTTCACAATCTCATTTTAATCAGGAATAATTATGCATGAGTTTATATTAAAGGAAATTTTTTGATCATTAGATTATAAAACCCTCTAGTTTTATTCTACTAAATTTATTAATTATTTTTTCAAGTGGTAATAATATTTTTTTACTCTTTGGTACTTATAATTTTGAGAAAATATTTTATGAAAACCCGACTCCATTTCTCTCTTCGGTCGAAAATTATTTTCCTTACAAAACAATTTGTTCAAAAAATGTTTTAAAAAATGTGTTTAAAATTATAAAAATGATTTATTAAATAATTTTTTACCCATATTTTAATTTTCAAAAAAAATTGGAATGAAATTTTCATTTTTTTTCTAAATAAGGCCCGATTAGCTTTTATCGAAAATGTGAAAAGAATCATCGTTTTAATGAGTACAAACTATATAAAATTTACCACTATCATGATTAATGAATGTATTAAATTTTCCTTTATAATTATAAATGGTTATTTTTAAAGAATTCAAAATTTTTTATAAACTTTTATTTTAAAAATTATTTTAAAGTAAAAAAGTTTTATTTCCTTAAGAATGTTTTTATTAACATTTTAATGGTATTTATATCCATAAATGACATAAAACCTATATTTTAATTATGAAACACTTTGGATATTTTTTATTGATACTATAATTATTATTTTTATGGATGGTTTATTATCATTTTGACGAAGGAAGGAATTGAAATCTAATTTCTTGATTCATTTTTATAATCATTAACTTTACCTTGAAATATCCACCTTTCTGTGATCACTGGACATTTATATTTCCCTAAATATATATATTATTTATCATGGATATAGTTATTTCATAAAAAATACATCATTTATACATACGGTGTATTACATTGAATGTTATTTGATTGATCAGGGAAATATTAATAAATCCGTATTCTTTACTCAATGCAGATATATGCTGATAAGATATATTGTTCATGAATTAAATAAATTATTCAATATATAAGAAATTATTTGGATATAAAGTTATAGGTGGGTCCTAGTTATATATAAATATATGTATATATATATATGTCCCCTTGATGAATAGGTAGTCTCATGAGTCAAATTAGTTGGCTAGCCTTAGTTAAATGGGTTTTTGGTTTATACCTACCAATCTATTTTCAACAGTTAGGTGAATGGTTTTCACAATTGTAGTATCATGATGCCTGAGTTCATGATATCCAATAATAAAGAATTTACTTCATCAATAATTCAATTATTATTATCCATTATATTTTTAATGACATTATACATGGATTCATTTTATTCTCAATTTATTAATTAAATGATATGTGTTTTTTGTTATTTACCTTACCACATGGACTATGAATTATATAGTTATGATAGCCATTATATTGAATAAACGACATGTGTTTTCAGTTATCTGACATTCCATATTTATTATTCCTTATCTAGTTACTATAATCATGTTATTTATTAAATTTCATGTGTTTTCAGTTATTTACCTTTCTATATTGATTGTTCTGATTGATTTATGATAACTTCTGCTATACTTACCCTTACTAAGAATTTGAGCTCACTATTATTTTGTTTCCTTTCATAGGAATATATAAAGTGTATTATGATTTATATTCAAGGATATTATATATGAAATAATGTTATTCTTGAAAAATTATTATGTTGTAATTCTTGTTTTCAAATGTAATATGGGAATCATGTATATATTTATTTTAGAAAGAATATAACACTATTTGATCTCATAGGATGTAATTAATTTTATATAATAACATAAGACACTAAATTCAGGTTACTGAGGTAATTTTTAGTAAAGTTATAGAATATTTTTAGGAGGTTAAGAAAGAAACTTAAAATACATTATTATGGAAAATTAATGTTTTTTTGGATTCCTACTTTATATTATACTTTAATATTTATTAAGATAGAATTTTAGTGACAAAAAGAGTAGTAAGAATTTGGGAGGAATTTTTAGAAGAGATTTGTGTTGTTCTAGGCCAACCTATATTGACTGGTTCATGTAGAGAAATTAAAAGATAAGGTACCCTTTTAAAAGATATGTGGGTGAAAAATTGTGAATACTTAAAACATTATTATATAATAAATTTCATACTCAATTAAAGTGAATCCAAATTTTAATATTTTAGAATTTAATATGTTTAATGTCAATATTTTATCAACCAATTATATTTAAGAATTTTTTTCATCTTATTTTAAATTTTATAACTTATGTTAACCCCCTTTTAACCCTTTTAACCCTTAGCATGGTAACAATTTTTCAAGTTGGGTAGCTTCTCATTATGGATAAAAAGAAATTAGAAATTATTAAATAATGTTAACTATTATAATTCATAATTAAAAATCAAATTTATATGATTAAATTCTTTCAGGTGGTAGAAATTAATTCTAATATCTTCTAAGAAAACATATAAAAACCATTTTTAGAGAAAATGTATTTATTTGCATAAAAATAATAATATTATCATTCCATTCCTAGTAAAAAAATTAGAATAATTTTAATATATTTTACTCAATGTAGTATCTAAAAAACTCATTAAAATAATTAATAATTAATAATTTATTAAATTTATTAAGTTAAAATACATTGTGCATAATAATTATTTTATTCTGAAATACGTCTCTTTTTATATTCAAATGTTTATAGCATCATTTTTAACCAATTTTTAATCAATTTAAATTTATTATTACTTTGGTTATATGAATTTTTCTATATTTCAACATTGATCCATTTTTATTAATATATCTTATTTACATAATATTTAGAAAATAAATCTCTTGAATAATTTGGTTTTAGATGATTTTTTTATATCATTAAAATTTTATTCAAAATTTCCTAATTATTAATAAAAAAATTTCATTATAGAAAAAATTCATGGATATTTTTCACTATTTAGTTACACCTATTAATACCATCCAACATAATGGCTATATGATAACAATCATAATTAATTATGATATTTTAATAGTATATCATGGTTCACCTCAGATCGTTTTTGTGTGTTAAGAAAGCTACCGAACTGCTAATATTTATTAAAGTTAAATATATATTCTTCAATCATAGGGTGTAATATTCTACCAAACTTAAAATATTTTATCCCATGAAATTCTATTACTATGATATAAAAAATGAACATACTTATACATCACCACATCCTTAGGATCCCATAAAGCTTCCCCAAACTTATTGTTTAATAGTAGAACATTAGAAGATGACTGGTCTTGTTTCATAACACTTTATCTCTTCATTAAATAATTTACACTGTTTTTTCCTCAAATGAAAGAACATATTCCAGTGGTACAACCTTTTAATTCAGTTAATGTGATGGATATTCTATGTACACCCTCAAATGTGATTCATTGAACCCATTTTGAGAATTGTAGTGGTTCAGTGGAACCACCATTCAATAAGATACTATCCAAATAAAATCATGAATCTCAATGTGACTGATATATATAGGGATTATCTTAGCATTCATTCCAAATATCAAAATATTATTTGAATAAAATATTAAAAGGAATAACTAATCACCAACTTTAAACACTAGATCTCACCTATGATTTTTAGCGTAACTTTTAATTATAAACTAAGTTTCCCTGATATATGGTTTAATGAATCTATTTTTTCTATATATTATGTTTTACAAGGTCATGTTATCTTTATTTCTCTAAAATAATACAAGGATGTTGTATTTCTACACATCCTACCATAAAAATAATTATAAATAGGCTTCTGAATTCCCGAGTGAAATAAATTATTGTAATTAAATTTAATAAGATGAAGGTTTTTTCCCAAACATAATTTAAATCCATAAAAAATCTCTCAATATATAATATATGGTTTGAATTTTCCTCTTTAACTAACTATCTATGTAAGGATGATATGTTGTGCTGAATATCAACTTTGTATTCAATACATGTTAAAGACTAATTCATTCATAGAGGTAATCCTCATACCATGATGATAAAAAATATAATATGGAACTCCATGAAAACTTACAATTTGTTTAATGTATATCATAGAAATTTGATCTAGTGGGAAATATTCTTTGATAAAAATAAGATGTGATGGAATCATAAGGTGATTGAATGTAACCCAATTGGAATTATTATCTTTAGAAGTTTTGGAGAATCCTAAAAAAAATCCAAGGTGATGTTTTCCCATTTCCATACTAGTATGGGTAATAGTTATAACATACCCTTTGATATATTTATCTTATCCTTAACTTTCTATCATACTAGGAATCAATATACACACTCTTAAATATCCATTTTCATTCCATCCTAGGAGAAATAATCTTTGTTATCTCTATACATCTTCATGCATCTAGGATGAATAAAGAATGATGGGTTATGCGATTCATCTAATAACTCCTTCATTAATTATAGTATTTCAGGAAAAAATATAAAGTTCTTGAATTTTATTATTATATCTTGGTTAAGGTTGAACTATAGTGTAATCCTTACCTTTTTGGTAACTCCACATCTTCTGCATTCACCAATTTAATCTTGACAACGAGGGATGGTTAATCATTCATCTGAGAAATATATGATATTTATCTATTAATTATGACTTCAAGGACTATAATTTAAAATAATATATATACTAGATCTCATTTAATCATCATTAGGGAAAAACTAGTGTGGTCCTTCTGGCTTATAGCGTTATCCACCTTATTTTCCTTCCTATGTTGGTAATGTATAGAGTAGTCATACTCATTAATCAACTAAAACCATTTACTTTGGTACATATTCAAAATATTTTATATGAATATATAATTTATACTTTTATGAATAGTATATATATATATATATTTATATATAACACCATTCACTATATAGATAATGACTATATATTTTCAATTTAGAAATCACTATTGCATGATTCAAATCATGAGTTGGGTAATTTTTCTAAATAACTATTAATTATCTTGAGGTATATTATATTACCATAAAATTATATAAAAGAATAAATCCTAACCCATTATTTGATGCATCATGGTATATAAAACACCATTATCCAATATATGGTTATGGAAGCACAGGTGCATTAACTATTATTCTCTTCAGTTTGTTGAATTTTTTATCACACTCATCAATCTAGAGGAACTTATCTCCCATCCACAACAACATAGTTATTAGATTTCATGGTCCTAATAAATTTTTTACAGAAAATTATAGTATCTATCAAATATAAGAGAACTAAAGATTTTGGTCACTGTGGTTGTTCATGGGAACTGTTTAAAAACATCCATCTTAGAAGGGTCAACATATATATCCTTTCTTATGATTACATTACCTGAAAAGGATAATTTCTAAATCTAAATGTTACACATGCTTAAATTATAATGAAATTTATAATTATTCATGGTCTAACACACAATACTCAATTGATCTTTAGTTATTCTGTGATCTTTTAATATATAATTCCATCACTTATAAAATCTATAACAAATT
This sequence comes from Viscum album, assembly GCA_963277665.1. NCBI lineage: Eukaryota > Viridiplantae > Streptophyta > Magnoliopsida > Santalales > Viscaceae > Viscum > Viscum album. The sequence continues at coordinate 1,249,991,565 of OY728146.1, read as the reverse complement.
GATCAACATAAAATCTAAAGAATCTATATATTAGATCCATGAATATAATCATGGAAATTTTAAGTCTACATGACATAAAAATAAACTCATAATGACCATACCTCATATAAATGAATGCATTGGGTATATCTTCCTTCCAAATCCTCAATTGATGATATCTAGAGTAAAGGTCTATCATGGAAAATCATTGATCTCCACATAGTTGATAAAATAATTCATCAACATGGGGTAGATGCTACTTCTTATTAATAGTGATTTTGAAAATTTCTTATAACCAATGAAAATACTCTTTGACCCATATTTGAACTTAACAAAAAGAATAAGTGCACCCCATAGTGATACACTTGGGTATATGAATCACCTTTCAAGATTAATAATTATTTTCATCTTAAATTATTAAGCCTTAGTAGGATTTATATGGAGTCTTTGAAATTGGTATATCACTATGTATAAGTTATATTGAAATATAAAATTCACAATTTAGTGGAATACTGGGAAATTATTTACAAAATACATCAGCATATTAATTAAAAATAGTAATATCTTAATTTTTAGGTTTCTCCCAAAAAATTAAGATAAATACCATTCATGATTGTATTTTAAGAACCATATAATGGAAATAATTTTCATTAGATGTTCATATTCATACTCACACTTTTATATGATGGTAGTTTGATTTAGAATATCATTTTTTTTAATTTCATGTAAATTGATATCTAATATATACAAATAGATCCAATACCATCCCAATATCACATAAAATTCAACTAGAGGGAGAATAGAAATGATTTAAGAATAACATCCCAATCAACATCTACCAGATAGGAGCTATAGAATTTATATATGATCAGAGTAACATTAAAATTTTTCTATAATAATTCAATATTTAATCATTTAAGAGGTGAAGTGACACTGTAATAAAATTCTTCTGATATAAAAGAGTTTGTAAAAATTAAATCAAATAAGACATTTTTTAGTTATGGGAGGATGATAACTATACCTTTTACCCTTTCATTATCATGATACACATATCTGATTCTAATATCATGTATGTTCCCTTTTCCCCTTGGGTTAAGAGGTTTGAAATGTTTATTTCTGACATTAACCATTTTATTTTTTTCATTGATTAGCATTATTTTCATAATATTATCAATTATAGCATGAGATTGTGGCTGGTGCATTCATTTGATCATTTTATCTATTCATTTTATTAGCTAGACACTTTACATTACTTTAACATTTAATTTATCAATATCCTTATTTTCCACAATTAAAATAGTTACCACCCTACTTAAAACAATTTCCCACATGCTTCTTCTAGCAATTTTGTTGTAAATAAAGATTAATTTTATTTCCTATATGGGTTTAATTATTTTAATCTCCTCAAAGATATATATTTCCCTTATTTTACCTGAAACCATAAGAATAATGTGAGTCTCCACTATTTGTTTATACCCATATATCACACCAATCTATTATTACTAACTTTAAATGTCTATTATGGTTAATTCCATTAAAAGAATTGGTTTTAAAGCACTAAAAAAATCGATTAACATTACTTTTAGGGTTGATTGTTAAACCAAATTTTTATATTTCATGTCTTGTGAAATATGCCTCATTTGTATTGATGAATTTTAAATCTTTTTAACTAATGTGAAATTATTCTATATCAATTGATTTTTTATGAGTTCTAGGAAACAATTTATTAAAAATAACCCTCTCAAAATCTTCCCCTACCATGATTTCAACCACTTCATCTTTTCTCATATTCTTAATAAGAGTACACCATCAATAAAATTTACCTTTTAAACTAAAAATAAAAAAGGATTCGTTTTCATGATTTGAGAAATAGAAAATAAAAAATAATTTTTTAGAGGTACTAATTATTTTATTAGAAATTATTGGATTAGAGGACCAACTAAAAGAAGGTAGACATTGCCTCATAAAAAATCAATAATGCCTTGTTACTTTTTTCAGTCATTTGGAAGTTTAGTATTATTCAAATCCAGATAGAGTTGAGTGATCATAGAAATAATATTTTTCATTACATATCTCATTCCAATCATTTTCTCATGAAAAATATCTTTTCATTAACTTTAAAATTCATTTAAAAAATCTTATTTTTTTTAAACATTGATTAAAACTAAAGTGCACTGTGTTGCATTTGTTGTCAATGAGGTATGTTGTTGTCAAGGAATGAATGGATGGATGTCAAGGAGTTTCAATATGTAAATGACAAAGTATGTGATGGTGATGGTGATGAATGGAGAATGGGCATGGTACTTAGAGTCATGTCACTTAGGAGATTCACTTAGTGACATTGGAGATTATTCTTGAAACATTCTCCACATCATATTAGACGATTGTAGAACTAATCTTAATGTTTCAATACTTGTATCAAGGTGATACTAAGTGAAAACACTTGAATAATGAATGATGATGGAGCATCATTACATCAGACGATTGTTGAGCTGATCTTTAAGTTCCAAGAACTTGTATCAAGAGGATACAATGTCACACCATTGTTTGAAGACCATGCATTGTCATAACAATGCACGAGGAGATGAAGATGATCCATCCACAACTACTAAGTGGATGATGTGGATTAATGAAGACCATGCACTATCTCTTAGTGCATGATGCATTGAAATTGATCCAACTTGATCTCTGATTAGATCAATGAAGAACATTGAAGAATTAATTGATTCAAGTGATTCGGTTGAAGAAAGAACCTTCGGGAATTCCAATCCGAAGTGATGAATACATGTTAAAGAAGAATTGGATGAATTATAATGAAGAAGATGAGGAATGTTGTTTGAAGATGAAGAAGGAATGGGAGAAGAGGGGCTTTGAATGGAATTTGGCATTGGAAACTAGGTTAATTTGTTTTATTCATGAGTCCTCAGCATTTCTCTTTACAAAAAATAGGCCAACAAGGGAGGCCAGCCGAGGACAGCACCTCAAGCACATGCGGGACCCAAGGGTCAACCGCGCTCAAGAGAGTCCTCAGGCCAAGGCAGCAGCCCTGAGGTAGGGGCGCACCCGCAGGACTCAACGTGGGCACCAGGGGCATGCCCGGAGGAGTGAAAGGCGCGCCTGTGTGCGCATAGTGGCCGCCAGTGGCATGCCCGCGAGAGGTAGGGGTGGGATCAAGTGCGCGCCCGCAGAGAGAACACGGTGCAGGGTGGAACCGTGGAGGGAGAAGTTCAACTGGCCATCTCTGGGAGCGGCTGGTTGATAAGCCGTGGAAAATCCACGTCCCGTTTCGATGTGGGATGAAGATTTTTGCCGCGGATTGAATCTGAACCGCTCATCTAATCGCGTGGCTGATCCACGCCGCTCATCACATCTTGCCGCCCATGTTATAATCGCGGCCTTCCACCTTCATTAAATGCCTCATCCAACGGATAACGTGCATCGTCTTCCTTGAGCTCAGCCGAAGGCCACCCACAAACCTGCTTGTACCAGAGGCGCCTCCTAAAGACGGAGTTCGAGTTCCCGACCACCATTGCCGAAGCTGAAGTGTCCGTTGAGTTCGTATCATCAAACCGAATCTATCCATGCATAAATATTGGTTTGTATGCAACAAATGGGAGAATTCAAGTTTGGCCGAAGCAACCCAAAGATTTCGAGACCACGTGGAGGTTATGCTTTGCATGAATCAGGCTAAACAGAGAGTTCCATGCGGTTCCATGCACATGCACGTAGAGGAAAAATAAAGGAAGTGAACCCGCGGTGAAACAGGAGAGAAAAATCAAGATTTGAAAAATCTTGAAGATCCGAAATCTTCGGGAGATAAAAAACTTATCATGAGGATGATCAAAGGAATTCCTCTGCCTATATAAATAGAGGATGATCCCTTGAGGCTGCTTGCTGATCCTTTGCTGAAAAACTTGTGATCCGTGGGAGCTTTGTGCCTCGTGAAGAAAAAGCCCCGCGAAACCCCTTGCGCGGCTGAAGTTCTTGGGGCCACCCGAGGTCCCGAAGGAGAACCCTGCGTGCACCCCTTGCACAACAAGAAGAGGTTGGGCAGTGAACTTGCGCTCTCCCTCTATGCTTTCTTCCTCACTTGCGTGGCAGTTGGTGTCTTTGACACCCTGCGCGCCCCAGGTGTTGCACCTTGCACACCCGAGGACTTGCGCGGCCAGTGAACCCTTGAACGGTGCTTGCACCCTAGACCTTACGCGCTGCCTTGTGCTCCCAGGTGTACCTTGCGCTCTTTGAAGAAGAGGAGAAGAGGCCTCACCTTTCATGCCTTCAGTTGGTTGGTGTTCGGGTTTGTGCAAGTGGAGGCCGAGACTACACATTGTGTGTGTTTAAGAATTGGAGAAGGCCGCAACCAAGTGTGCGCAAGACAAGTGAACAAGAAGCCTAGCCTTGTGTGTGTGCCAAGTGAAGAAGGCCCTACGGCTTGTGAGTGCTAAACAAGAACAAAGAAGGCCAAGCTGTGTGTGTGCATAAGGAGTGTAGACCACAAAAAAGAAGAACACATTTTGTGTGTGTGTGCAAGAGGAAGAAACAAGTTGTGTGTGCTAGACAAGAAGAGGCCGAAACCTTAGTGTGTGTGCAAAGTGAAGTGCACACACTAAGAAGAAGAAGAAGAAGGATACTCACACTAAATAAGAACAAACATTAAGTGTGTAAACAAAAAGAACAAAGAGTGTGAAAGAATTTGAGAAGAAGGTATGTGTGTTCCAAAAGGAGAATACACACTTTGTGGGTTTATCACACCAAAGAAAGAGAAGGGGAGTGCATGCATGCATGCATGCACATGCACACGTGAACAAGTTGAATGTGCTTGTGTGCATTTTGAGTTTTCCAAGACTGAAAGTTCTTGAAGAAGATTTTGAGAGGCCATGCAGTCAGTGCATGAGGAAGAAGAGTTTCCATGCACTCAGTGCATGAAGTTGATGTGAAGTGAGACTGAAGCTAGACTGAAGTTAAAGACATCAGCTGCCTGAGTTTTCAGTAATTGAGAAGACCCTGATCAACAGAAGTGATCAGAAGTTGTGAGAAAGACCAATAGACCTTATTAGAGGCTATTGAAGATTCTTGAAGAGAGAATCCAGGTTATCCTAAGAGAAAGGAGATAAATCCTGAGCAAGACGAGAAGTCCTGATCAACTCAAGTGATCAGAGGAAGAGAGAAAGTCCAGAAGCCTTTATCCCAGGCTGTTGAAGATACTTCAATAACTTGAAGTGAAGAAGTGCTGCTCGTGTGACTCGAGAAGCCAGGAGAAGCCCCCTGTGAGACTCAGGGCGGAAGAAGTCATCAGTGGGATTCTGGAGCAGGCCAGTGGGACTCTGGTAACACTATGGGATACAGTATAAAGACCCTCCTGTGGGACTCAGGAGAGATACAGTGGGACTCTGTATCGACCATTTTAATTTTAACAGGTTATAATGGAGAAACCATGTTGGGGTGTTTAACCAACATGGCAAGGACGTAGGCCTTTGGTGCCGAACCTTTTATATCCTTGTGTCCAGTTCCTTTACATTTACTGCATCATTTGAGGAAAGGTGAGAGATACAAGAAGAGTGGATCGGGGCTTTAACCAGTCATAGAGGTTTAATTGATAAGAATCAATTAGTAAAAAGTTTTTAAGGGATCACTGATTCACCCCCTCCCTCTCTCAGTGATTCACACTGATCTGGGCACTTCAATTGGTATTAGAGGGAAGGTTACCTCAAAAAGATCCAATGGAGTCTTTATGAAGTGCAGATTTGAGGAAGTGAGTGAATACCCTCAAATGGAGATATCTTACAAGACTCTAAAAAATAGGAAGAAGAAACAGGAAAAGAAATGAAGAAAGCCTTTCCTAGCTGTGATGAAGTTGGAACAATGAATGATCTTCCAAATGCACTCAAATATCTTCAGAAGACAGTCCCCAAGGAAGTGGAAATGTGTATTACTACAGGCATCCTTGATCTTCAAGATGAAAAATTACAGCTAGAAGAAGAAGCCAATGCAATGGAAGATCAGTTGGCTAAAATGGTTGGCATATCCAACAATCTCAGAAATCTGGTGAAGGCTAAAGATGAAACAGTATCTCTTTGCAATGAAAGATATGAAAACAATACTGAATAATTGCAAAGAATCCTTTCTGAGAAAGAATTATTTAAGATAATGGTTAAAGATGTTTTCCATGCGCTGGAAAAGAGGCACATAGTGTCAATGATTGTCAAAGATGCTCAACTTGAAGACAAAGTAAAAAGGGTGAAGGAGCTTGACAGTTCATTGCAAGAAATGAAGAAGGTGCATGATGACCAGATAAAAGAGCTGAAAGAAAATTGGGAAGGAAGGCTAAGAACTGTTGAGGATGAGAAGAACTCACTCAACATGAAATGCTTAGAACAAGAGGTGATATTGAAAAATCTACAACCACTCAAAGCTGAAACTTCCCAGTCAGCTGAAAGAAGAAATGTTTCTACACAAGTGTGCATTGAGCAGGATGATTCTAAAAGAAAGACATCCTCTAATAAAAGGGCAAAAACTTCTAAAAAAAAGGTACCATCCATCCCATCTTGTTCTCATGTTTCTAAATGTGTTTCCACAAAAAGTGAAGGATGGAATAATAACTCCAAACAAGTATGGATGAGGACAATGAAGAAAGAGAGCTCTCCTGAAACAACACAACAAGTCAAGAAAAGTACCCAACAACCAGAAGGACTCAAAAAGTCAAGATTTGTGGGTTAATGTTGGTGTTGTAACAAGTATGGGCATTGTGCAAATGATTGTTGGTACAATCCTCTCAATGAGAAAGCACAAAGGAAGCCCATGCCAAGGGGGAGCAAGCTAGAAGGAAAGAAGTAGCATCCACAGGTCCAGAGACATCTATTTACTGCTAACAGATTTGGATTTCTTGACAACATCTGGGATGTTTGCAAAAGTGGTCAAAAAGATACATGTCAATCTCCAACTGTATCCACATCTAAAAAGAAGAAAAGATCACATAACCTGGCTAAAAAGGAATCATTGGGAATCCAACAAAAGAAAGTTGAAAATGCTCCCAACAAGATCTTGAAAAACAAAGAGAAGTCCTTGGATTTCAAATCCAAGAAGGGTGATGCATCCAGAAGAAACACCAAGAAAAAATGCTTCTACTTTGGAAAGAAAGGACATATCATGGATCTTTGTAAACAAGCCATGAAATTAAATAGAGGCAGACTGGACTCAAACAGACAATCAATCCAGATGAAGCAGAAGGGATTGGTTGAAAACAAGTTTCCTAAGAAAGGTAGCTTGAAAGCATCAAAGGAACCATGTGGAATGTCCAAAATTGAGGTCACACTTCCAAGTGACTTACTAGTCATATGGACAAATCAGTTGCATATTGCCAAAGATCTGAAAAGAGCTGAAGATGAAGTTCTGGAAATTGCTAAGGTAAAAGAGAAGAAGAATATTTCACATGAAGATGTATTGAGATCCACACCAGCACAAACATCAATGAAGATCAAATGTGCAAGTGTGAAGAATGGTGAAAATGGGACATCTCGGTTGAGAGAATCTTCTCAACCTTGTTGTTCACATTGATGAACCAATGAGGTTCCATCTTATTCCCTAATCACTAGTATATACATGTGCTTACATTTCAGGGAATTGAAGATGATGATCATTCTCAAATTGAGAATGGTACGAACAGAATGTAGTGCACCCCTTAAGGGGGAGCTAATCTGAATAAGATGATATTTTGAGATTCATATCATCTTGTGAAGAATGAATGTATTCCAATCACACTTTCATCTCTTGTTTCTTAATTATATTTAACATGTCAATTAAGGGGGAGTGTTGGATTGAAGACAAAAGGATGAAAGGGGGAGATTTATCTTTGCACCTGAACTTTCTAATGAGTTTGGTGAAGTATGTGCAGGATTTAGCAATTCATTGATATATCTGAAAAATTTCAACCCCTTGATGCCTAAGCATGATCTCACATGTACAGTGAATTTTGGACAGCATTGAGTTCCTTGGTTACATCACTCTTGTTTTCTACACCGGGTTAGCCCACGTAGACTTAGAGTTGATCTACTAAAGGTTTTTTGCTAAAGAGAACATGTGACATCATCCCTCTCTTAGTGATTTTCAAGAAAATACTATTCAAAGGGAGGAAGTGATTTTTGGAAGAAGAACCACACCACACATTTGCATTTGATTTCCAATAAGGGGGAGAAAATGTTGGCACATATATTGACCCATTCATATGTTCTGAAGAAGTGTATTGACAACAAATACAAAGGGGGAGATTGAAGTGAACTGTGTTGCATTTGTTGTCAATGAGGTATGTTGTTGTCAAGGAATGAATGGATGGATGTCAAGGAGTTTCAATATGTGAATGACAAAGGATGTGATGGTGATGGTGATGAATGGAGAATGGGCATGGTACTTAGAGTCATGTCACTTAGGAGATTCACTTAGTGACATTGTAGATTATTCTTGAAACATTCTCCACATCATATCAGACGATTGTAGAACCGATCTTAATGTTTCAATACTTGTATCAAGGTGATACTAAGTGACAACACTTGAAGAATGAATGATGATGGAGCATCATTACATCAGACGATTGTTGAGCTGATCTTTAAGTTCCAAGAACTTGTATCAAGAGGATACCATGTCACACCATTGTTTGAAGACCATACATTGTCATAACAATGCATGAGGAGATGAAGATGATCCATCCACAACTACTAAGTGGATGATGTGGATTAATGAAGACCATGAACTATCTCTTAGTTCATGATGCATTGAAATTGATCCAACTTTATCTCTGATTAGATCAATGAAGAACATTGAAGAATTAATTGATTCAAGTGATTCGGTTGAAGAAAGAACCTTCGAGAATTCCACTCCGAAGTGATGAATACATGTTAAAGAAGAATTGGATGAATTCTATTGAAGAAGATGAGGAATGTTGTTTGAAGATGAAGAAGGAATGGAAGAAGAGGGGCTTTGAATGGCATTTGGCATTGGAAACTTGGTTAATTTGTTTTATACATGAGTCCTAAGCATTTCTCTTTTCAAAAAATAGGCCAACCAGGGAGGCCAGCTGAGGAAAGCACCTCGAGCACATGCGGGACCCGAGGGTCAACCGCGCTCAAGAGAGTCCTCAGGCCAAGGCAGCAGCCCTGAGGCAGGGGCGCACCCGCAGGACGCAGCGTGGGCGCCAGGGGCACGCCTGGAGGAGCGCATGGCGCGCCCGTGTGTGCATAGTGGCCGCCAGTGGCGCGCCCGCGAGAGGCAGGGGTGGGCGCAAGAGTGCGCCCGCAGAGAGAACACGGTGCGGGGAGACACCGTGGAGGGAGAAGTTCAACTGGCCATCTCTGGGAGCGGCCGGTTGATAAGCCGTGGAAAATCCACGTCCCTTTTCGATGTGGGACGAAGATTTTTGCCGCAGATTGAATCTGAACTGCTCATCTAATCGCGCGGCTGATCCACGCCGCTCATCGCATCTTGCCGCTTGCGTTATAATCGCAGCCTTCTGCCTTTATTAAACGCCTGATCCAACGGCTAGCGTGCATCGTCTTCCTCGAGCTCAGCCGAAGGCCACCTGCGACGCTGCTTGTACCAGAGGCGCCTCCCGAAGACGGAGTTCGAGTTCCCGGCCACCATTGCCGAAGCTGAAGTGTCCGTTGAGTTTGTATCATCAAACTGAATCTATCCATGCATAAATATTGGTTTGCATGCAACAAATGGGAGAATTAAAGTTCGGCCGAAGCAACCCAAAGATGCCGAGGCCACGTGGAGGTTATACTTTGCATGAATCAGGCTAAATAGAGAGTTGCATGCGGTTCCATGCACATGCACATAGAGGAAAAATAAAGGAAGTGAACCCGCGATGAAACAGGAGAGAAAAATCAAGATTTGAAGAATCTTGAAGATCTGAAATCTTTGGGAGATCAAAAAATTATCACGCAGATGATCAAAGGCATTCCTCTGCCTATATAAAGAGAGGCCGAGCCCTCGAGGCTGCTTGCTGATCCTTTGCTGAAAAACTTGTGATCCGTGGGAGCTTTGTGCCTCGCGAAGAAAAAGCCCCGCGCAACCCCTTGCGCGGTTGAAGTTCTCGGGGCCACCCGAGGTCCTGAAGGAGAACCCTGCATGCCCCCCTTGCATGATAGGAAGAGGTTGGGCAGCGAACTTTCACGCTCCCTCTGTGCTTGCTTCCGCACTTGCGTGGCAGTTGGTGTCTTTGACACCCTGCGCGCCCCAGGTGTTGCACCTTGCACACCCGAGGACTTGCGCGCTTCCTTGTGCACCCAAGTGTACCTTGCACGCTTTGAAGAAGAGGAGAAGAGGCCTCACCTTTCATGCCTTCAGTTGGTTGGTGTTCGGGTGTGTACAAGTGGAGGACGAGACTACACATTGTGTGTGTTTAAGAATTGGAGAATGCCGCAACCAAGTGTGCGCAAGACAAGTGAATAAGAAGCCTAGCTTTGTGTGTGTGCCAAGTGAAGAAGGCCCTACGACTTGTGAGTGCTAAATAAGAACAAAGAAGGCCAAGCTGTGTGTGTGCATAAGGAGTGTAGACCACAACAAAGAAGAACACATTTTGTGTGTGCGTGCAAGAGGAAGAAACAAGTTGTGTGTGCTAGACAAGAAGAGACCGAAACCTTAGTGTGTGTGCAAAGTGAAGTGCACACACTAAGAAGAAGAAGAAGAAGGATACTCACACTAAATAAGAACACACATTAAGTGTTTAAAAAAAAAGAACAAAGAGTGTGAATGAATTTGAGAAGAAGGTGTGTGTGTGCCAAAAGGAGAATACACCCTTTGTGGGTTTATCACACCAAATAAAGAGAAGGGGAGTGCATGCATGCATGCATGCACATGCACACGTGAACAAGTTGAATGTGCTTGTGTGCATTTTGAGTTGTCCAAGACTGAAAGTTCTTGAAGAATATTTTGAGAGGCCATGCAGTCAGTGCATGAGGAAGAAGAGTTTCCATGAACTCAGTGCATGAAGTTGATATGAAGTGAGACTGAAGCCAGAATGAAGTTAAAGACATCAGCTGCCTGAGTTTTCAGTAATTGAGAAGACCCTGATCAACAGAAGTGATCAGAAGTTGTGAGCAAGACCAATAGACATTATCAGAGGCTATAGAATATTCTTGAAGAGAGAATACAAGTTATCCTAAGAGAAAGGAGATAAATCCTGAGCAAGACGAGAAGCCCTGATCAAATCAAGTGATCAGAGGAAGAGAGCAAGGCCAGCAGCCTTTATCCCAGGTTGCTGAAGATACTTAAAGAACTTGAAGTGAAAAAGTGCTGCTCGTGTGACTCGAGAAGCCAGGAGAAGCCCCCTGTGAGACTCAGGGCAGAAGAAGTCTTCAGTGGGATTCTAGAGCAGGCCAGTGGGACTCTGGTAACACTGTGGGACGCAGTATAAAGACCCTCCTGTGGGACTCAGGAGAGATACAGCGGGACTCTGTATCGACCATTGTAATTTTAACAGGTTATAATGGATAAACCATGTTGGGGTGTATAACCAACATGGAAAGGACGTAGGACTTTGGTTCCGAACCTTGTATATCCTTGTGTCCAGTGCCTTTACATTTACTGCATCATTTGAGGAAATGTGAGAGATACAAGAAGAGTGGATCGAGGCTTTAACCAGTCATAGAGGTTTAATTGGTAATAATCAATTAGTAAAAAGTTTTTAAGGGATCACTGATTCACCCCCTCCCCCTCTCAGTGATTCACACTGATCTGGGCACTTCAAAAACAAAAAATCATAGTTTGAGAATAAAACATCATTAATCTGAGTGATAAATCATATAATCATAAACATTATTCTAAAAATATTGTAAATTATTATTCCTTATAATCAACATGTAATAATTTTGATTCATTTTATCTCACTTTTAGTACATTTTGGTCTGTCTTAAGTTTTATCCACATTTCCCTCATAACCTAATTTTCATGAATAACTAAAATCTACTCAGATACCAACTGAGGTGATATAATCATTATGGATATAAATATTCTATCATTTTAGATGAATATTAAATATAAATCACAATAATATAGTCCCCATAACTATAAAAGTTTTGTGTTTTTGAAGAATAGATGAATAAAAACATATTTCAAGATTGATTTTAAATATATCCCAAATTGTTTCCATTAAATAGAACCCATATTAGACATAACTAAAATAATAAATTTTTATTTAGAGCCTACGTAAAAGAAAACATAATAAAATGTGAGTTTAAATGCATAGTAATGGTAAATATGGATGATATAAATTAATGATCATATATGAGAAAAAGATAAGAATAATGGTATGTGAACAATACTATAAATTAAAAAAATATTCCCAATATTCCATAGACCTTAAAAAATTAGTCTTGGTATAAATATTTTTCATAAAAAATGTAATTGGATATAATAATTATAAATCATCAATAATTATTCATAAGACATTTGAGCATATCATAAATTTAATACCAAAGTTTTTGGATTATAAACAATCTTAAAAAATCATTTCCTTACTTAAGGCACACTGACCTAAATATGAAAATGAATAGATCCCCATAGTGAATTGGATTGAATCCCCATTACCATCATTTCCTAAGTCAATGATTACTTCCATGGATATAATAGTGCATAGATTCCCTTACCAGATGAGATTAACTACCCATTGAAGTCCATATTATCCCACGAGACATAAATATTTACCCAATTAATTGGAAATATATATAATTATATTCCCACACATCACATTATGATACCCGTACATAATTATCCCACAATATCATAAGAACATTCATTATTTTAACATAACATTATTATCCCATTAAAAAAGAATGTGTTTTATAAAATTATCCTTAAAACATCATTATCATATTCCAAAAAAAAGAATGTGGATGGTACCATAAGAATATATACCCTTTAGATCATAATAATCCATAAAGTATGTTGAAATTAGTGAAAAATCTCTTTTATAAAATCATTTAACATTTTCATTTAATATCAATAGAAATTATCCATTCTATTTTGGTATATTCTAAAAACTAAATGTCCTAGAAATTTTGTAATATGATTTTTTTTAAACAATTTAAATTTATAAAGGGATATTAAAGAATAATGAAAAACATGTTGGAGGGAAAATTAGTTCATAAATTATATATTAAAATAGAATATTTTTTCACACTTATTTAAAAATTCAGAAAAAAAACATTCATAATAAACAGTAAAAATATACCATTTAATTTTTTAATATAATGTAAAAGTTAGTGAAATGAACATTTTAGAAATTTTATGTATAGATAAAAACATCAATAACATAATTTAATGAAATGGAGAATGAAATGAAAACTTTTAAATAAAAAAATTAACTCGAGTGTAATAACATATGTGGGTTTTGTAATATAAGTACATATTATTTCTCCCAATGGAAATTTAAGAGACACTTCTGAAAAGAAACGTGATTGCAATATAAAATCTTACCTTAAGTCCTCAAATTATTAATACACTATCTTATGATCCTATTTAATAAATTTATAATTATTTTTAATCTATATTGGAAATATATTAATAATTATCTTATAATATAAAATTCCCTTAAAATTTCTATTTACCCAATTGTTAATAAATTTTCATTAAAACCAACATATGGGTTTTAACAATTTTGTTTCCCTTTCATATTTCTGTTCGATGGTTATGGTCTATATACCATTAAAATGGTTTGATCATCAATATAATCCTAATAATTTCATACTGATAATATTTATTAATTATATAAAATTTTATAAACATTCCTATTAATAGGTGGAAAATAATGAATTTTGTCACTTCATGGGGATGGTAGTCCGTATGTATGCATGACTGATGTTTTCATCTTCAAACGAATGGATTGAATAAAGAGAAAATAATAATATATCATCATTAAATAATAATAATATCATAAATAATATATATATATATATATATATTCATTATATCTATCATTATTGACATTCGTGGAAAGAGGAAATGACAAATAAATCATTTCGCTTGTTGGAGGTGGTAGTCTGCATGTATGCACAAGTGATATTATCATTTCCCAATGGATGGAAAGGTATGATGATAGACTATATTATACCTTTATATAATCATAATTATGTAATAAAAATCATATATATCCATTAAATACATCTATATTACAATCCATGAGATATGGTGATGAATTATGAAATACATAACTTCATGGAGACAATTGTCCATACATATGCATGAACAATGTTTTAATTTTCCATTATATATAAAGAATATAGAAAATGGATTTACTATTAACCTAAAAAAAATTCAGTATAATAATGATACTGATTTATCCATTTTATGATGGTTATATAATATTTAGAAAAAGTTAATAATGAATAAAACTAAAAATTGATCCGTAAACCATATTATATCCTCTTTGAGTATATTTATTTTGCTTACACCTAAATACATATTGGTATTTTGGGGAGAAAATGAGATCTAAGTAATGGGGAGGAATTTCAAGAAGGAATTTTGGTAGGCATTGTACAAAATAGAGTGCCCAAGTGGCGTGGATAAGTGAGAAGATAAGGTGCCCTTTTATAAGTGTGATGGATAACACACTTGTAAACACTAGAAACTTTATTATATAATATATTTCTTAAAAAAGTGATGTGTTTGAAAATTTTAATAGTTTTAATGATAATAAGGATAAATGGGACATAAAATTAGGTAATAATTTATAATCAAGTGTTTTACGTTTTTTCAAACCTTCTCTCTTAGGTTAACCCCCCTTTAATCCTTTTTACACATATCACGATAATAAGTTTTATACTACAATAACTATTCATCATGGATAAAAATTAAGTTAAAATTATTAGATAATATTAGTTATGGTGATTAAAGACATAAAATCTATTTTATAATATACAATTCCTTATGGTGGATGAAAAAAATCAAATAGTCACACAAAAAACATGTAAAACCATTTTTAGAGAAAATGTATTTTTAAGAGAAAAATGATTTTATTCATATTACATGCCTAGTAATAATGAATAAAAAATTAATAATATATTTGATGGAATATATTTTCTAGTGTTTATTTAATATATCAAGATAAAATACATTTCACACTATAAAAATAGTTTCTTTTGAAAAATATCTATTTTTACCTTAAAATAAATTTATCTTAATTTCCAACCAATTAATAAATAATTTATAAATTATTATTACTTTTTTTATTTATATAATAAATTAATTTCCTCATTGATAAATTTTAATCAATACATATTATTATAATATGCATAAAATAAAATTCTTTATAAATAACGTTTTGTATGAATTTATTCTTAAAATTAATGTTTTTGTACATATGTCCTTAGTATTAATCAATACATTTACATAAAGGAAATATTTTTTACATATTTTTCCTAATCGATCAAGAACTATTCATACCTTCCAATCCAATGTCTTCAAAATAACTATCAAATTCAATAATAATATTTCAATAGTAAATCATTGTTCATATATATTTTGGGTTGAGTGAAAAGAAATCTATCAAACACATAAAATATTATAAAGATAAATAAAAATTTTCTAATCATGGGGTGTTATGGTTTTTATTGTATTCCACAGAACCATGTTTTGAAAATTAATGGTTACTATGGGTTTCTGTGAGGGCCTTGATATTATATTGAAAATTCCATAAGGATGGGGGTACATTATGGATGATATTTTATATTTAAAAGATCATAAACAAATATATTTTTTATATAATTTGATGGTTAAATTTAATAAATAATATGATTATTTTTTTTTCTATAGCCATGATGGCAATTAATTATATTAGATTTTATGAATATATGGTGTAGTATGTGTTGATTGAAATCCTTTATAACATATACACAACTGCCATAAAATCTGTATTCTTGAACTTAAAATAAGTTTAAAAGATAATTATTATAACATGATGATGAGTTGTCTAATCCATTGATTGAAAATTAATTTTAAAATGTAGGAATAAAATTTTATTTGACTAAGACATTAGATGGACAAAATATTTTATTACCTTTTCAAATTTTGTGTAGAGTAGCTCTAAAATTTGTGAAATGTTTTTTCTGTGATTAGGAATATTTATAGACCAATGGGATAATTTTTTTAAACCAGTTCAATAAATAGTTATTATCCAATATGTTTGTTTCACAGGGTAAGTTCTAATGTTTGTGTGTTTGGGATGATATTGATGATTTTTTATGTTTTTCTTTATATTTAAAATTTGATTAGAATTTGAGATATTTTTATTTCATTAGGAATTTGAGAAAGGATATTCAATGGTAGTTGGTTATATTTTTACCATGTACTTCTATTGAAATAATGGATAATATTATATATAAATACGTATAAAATAAAATAAATTCATCATTAATGAATTAGGGGACTATAACTACAGAAATTAAGGATATGAAATTACAGAATTTTAATTTTTTAATGTAATGGACATTTTGATAACATAAGGGTTAATAACTTTCATTTAAATATTTAGGATACCAAATTTCTAGGCTAACTAACAAGTAACATTATCCGAGATGTTATATATTTTAGTGTATTTGTAATAAAAAGGTCATGTTTTAGTGATCCCAAGAAAATTAGTAGATAATAAATTAGTCTTCAATGATTGATGTAATTATTAAATATTTTTAGAATCGACCATCAAAAGAAAAATACTATAAATACTTTTAATAGTAACAAAAAAATTACTAGCTTATAGTTCCAATCAAATTGGTAATATTAAAATATAAAAAATATTTTCATGATCTAAATCTATATAGACAAGAAAAATATCATATAAAAGTAGCAATAATGTATCATGATTAAAAAGGATGAGTGAGTGATGGGATTTTTATTGTGTTTATGGTTGTTATAAAAAAAATTGAATAGTGGTTGAAGATTATTATAACATGGGAAAATAAATGTTTCTTAGTTTCCATATTTATTTTATTATTCAATTTTTTGGAATTGGAACTTAATTTATATTGATATTTTAGTGAGTCCTTTGGGTTACTTTACCATTTATGCTAATTTTATTTTTTTTTCATACCAGTTTTTTATTTTTAACTAATTGGTAGGTTTCAAGTTTTGATTTTGTTTCAATATTGAGATATGGGTTCATTTTAGTTTTCGTATTACTTATAGGTATCATGATAAAACTCATTCCAACGATAACACTGTTGATATTTTTAGGTTTGTATATTTTAATAGTTTTATGAACATTAACATATAAATATCTTTGGTTGATGATTCTTTTATAAGATTGTGTTAAATTTTTTGGTGGATGAATAATTTTGATTATTGGAAGTATATAATAGCCTAAATTTCTTTAGAGTTTCTGAAATTAAATAGGCATTTTTTAAAAATAGTAATTTGGATTTAATTAAGAAAATTTTATTTTTTTTCATAAATAAATTTGATGTAATAATTGTTATTATTTATTATTATAATTATATTAAATACTATATTGGTTTAGAATTATTTTGAAAATAATACATCTTGAAATATCATTATTTTTTTATATTTTTTAAATTATAGGTTAATATTTTACTAACAAATATTCTGGGTCCATATTATTGTCTAAGATATTTAATGATACTTTGAAGAAGGTTTCATAACAATAAAACTATGAGAAAATTTGTGATTAATAATTCAATTCAATGATTTTAAAATATTTTAATTTAATTTTTTTTTCAATTAAATAAATGAATTATGTTATCTCATATTATTTTTTCTATATTAAGAAAATAAAATCAAGTAAACATTTTTATATATTATTTCTTCCTCAAAATGAATGGTTACAACCTTTTCTTGACAAGGATTACTTTAATTTTACACAATTAGATAGTTTCATTTTGTGAATAGAACTAGAAAGTAATATACTTAAGCCCCTATACAAATAAATTAATCTAATTTTAAATTTATTCTCACACATATAAAGTTATAAGAATATAGTCATATAATAATAATGGTCATTTATATTCTTTCTGAACCTTTAATTATTTATGATGAATCTATAACTCTTTTCACCACTTCTTTAATGGGTGGAATTCCTAAATCGAATTAAATGTTAAGAATGAAAGGCCGATATCTTCTTTCTAAATACATTATGATGTGAAGATATAGTGAAAAGTATATGAACTTTAAACAACTAGAATAAAAAAATATCACAAGAAATATAATTATAGAGTAATTCACTATCTTCAATTATTTTTTCTTTATTAAATACTAAGTGATTATATATATATATATTTATATAAATTAATGAATGAATTTACACCATGAAAAATATCTACCTTTTGTCTTTATTAATCTTTAATTTTCTCTTTTATTCATTATTAGGGTGTTCTTACTCACAAACAATCATAAAATGTTCCAATATGAATTCATAATTCATAATTAAATTTTAAAAGAATTAACATACTAAAATCTAACATCAAATCCTACACATTCAACATCCAATAGCCATATATTCTATAAAAATTATTTTATTAACTGAAATAGTATTTTTATGAGGTTTCCTTAGTGAAGAAAAAGAAAAGAATCATCATTAAAAATTAATAAATTATTATTTTTAACCAATAAGGTACTCACTAAAAGGCACTGGTTTCCCAGTTCCATGATTACCCATTATTATTTTTGTATAACTTCAAAAAATAACTCAGCTCTACTCTATAAGTTTTCAATGAAATAAATTCATGGATTCTAATATCACTTTCTCTCTAATGGGTATTTGGCCCATATATACAGGGTGAGTAGTTCTAGAGTCTGTAAAATTCAATATTCCTAACTTCTAAATACAATTATAATGTGTTTCGGTTCATCAAAATTTCTAAAATGACTTCATAATGCTATCAAAAAACTAATAAAATTGAAAATGAATTTCAAATAGATTTTATAAATTTTGTAATCTTTTATTTTTTGAAAACCATTATATATATATAAAAAAATATTGTTATAGATATAAAAAAAATAAAACATTAAAATTTCTTTGAAGTAACACAAAAAATTTAAATTAATAGACTCACTTTTTGATTTATCTCATTATAAATATATTATTCCCCATTATAACAAATATATTGGAACATACAATATTTAATATTTTATATATAAAGGTTTCTATTCATTTATTTTACTCAAATTTATTTTGTTCATTATTATATTATTGATTTTTTCATTTTAAAGTTTTGGATTTTGGTTAGCAGTAGGAAACTCCATGGACATGGAGAATAATAGTTTGACGTGTGTTTTCTATCATGGGGAAAAATTAATTTAAAAATGTGTTTCACATGGGATGTTTCCAAATAAAAAATTATGATTATTTTACAAGTCAGGATAAAATTTGTGGAGGGATAAAGGTGAATTATTGCATCTAGGATGATCAAGTATCACTCCTTGTCCAAGATACATCTTGATATGATGGATATGAAACCATTTTTATTAGATTTATAGGGAAGTTTATATCTAATTTAAATAACTAATTTTATTTAAAATATCACATATAGAATCTATTACATTTTTGTTTTCATGAAATTTGTTAATATCTAATATGTAACTGTCTCCCTGTAAAGGTTCATGGAAATTGGTTATGTTCAAGAAGTAACTGTTGTGAAATTTAGTTTTACAAATGAGTACCCCATACATAAGAGTCCCCCCCTTATATGAAAATGGATATATGAGTGAAGATACTAAGATAGGTAAATGTATACTCTTCATTTGTAAGATTTATTCTATTGAGAGTTGGAAAAATTATAATATGTTGATATAAGGATATTTATATATAAGGTAACTTAAGGGATACATAAGATATATTATGGATTTTTTCCTTCAATTGTAATAGTAAATTCCCATGATACATAAGAGTCCCACAAATAGGGTTCAATACTTACCCATTGATAAGTAAGGTCCCAAATGTATTCTAATTTTGATGGTAAATACATTAGGCACTTTGGGATATGGAATATGTAAAAGTTTTGGGAGATAACTGGGATATGTATGGGTTATTACCTAATACTTAAGGGTCACTACTTTAATAAAGCGTGAGATTTTTTCATCACCTATCCCTCGGGGCCCATGCCGCGAATACCCCAAGCCTGCCTCCAATAGGCCAGGGGCTAGAGACTATATCCAAGTAAGTATATCCCACAAATGGGAGGAATTAGACTAAGTACCCGCACACACACCCATAATTTCAAACCAAAGATTCTGGGAAGTAGAAAAGCCGAGGAAGCTATGAATGAAGTCCATTAAGTAAAATACTACCAAATTACAACAAAAAGTAAAGTACAAGGTGGAAAATTGGGCCTATATACAAGACCACCAAAATAAAGAAAAAATACAAGTAAACCCCCCAAATTCCTAAATCTCATCTGCTAAAAACCCTACTTGAAGGGTAGGTGAAGGGTAGCTACCTAAAGCCATAGGAGTACGCCTCATCTGTCTGATCTCACTGAGCACCACCTAGTCCTCTCCCTCCCTGTACTCCATCAAAGTATATAACATCTACACAAGACACAACATGTGAGGAAAAATCCTGTGAAGGGGTGAGTAAAAAATACTTAGTAGGACACTCCGAGACCATAAATGTAAAGCACATGGGGAAAACCACAAAGAAATTCACAATCAGATTGACAAAGGTATGTGCCCATACATATACCAAGAACATCTAGATATACTAATTTTAGACACTAAGAATCGTAAGTATCTAACCTTATAGATAACAATAGGATTCTCATCACAGGTTCGAAAGGAAACTCATAAAACTAGGAGAAACATGCTCCACGAGTTTGGCCATCTAAGATGGTACCTATCTGAGAGGTACACTCCATTGGGAATAACTCTACCATTCCTAATGAAATGTATAAGAGAAAAATATCCATCAAGAACATCCTACTATGTTCATATTTAGTGCCCCACACTAGAGGTTCAATCATCTCTCTCTTGTGTCCAATGTAAGACTTAGGAAACCCAAGTGGAGAGGCCCACCCTCACCTCTGTACCCTGATGAGGGATCCGTACTCCTAACCCTGTCAAAAAACCTCCGCTGCTCCTATAAAAAGTGTCCCACACCTCATTCCATCAAGGGATCACTAGCTCCTATAACGGTAACATTCTCATCAAGTGGATGAGCCCACTCCTCAATACTATGTCTGAAAGCCAAGGGAGATCCATCTCCAATAGAGGACCCTCTCCCTACCACTACTCGGGATGGAGGAGTGCAACTCCATAAGTAAGGACCTGCACCCTAATCCCATAGGGGAGTAAAAATCCTAAAAGACCCACACCCTAATCCCATAGGAGAGTATGAATTTCTAAGTTGAGGACCCGCACCCTACCTGGTAGGGAAGTACTACTCAGTGATTAGATGACCCACACCCAAGTACGATAGAGGAGTACCAACCTAGTCAGTTCATGTGTGGAGGACCCATGCCCTAGTACAATAGGGGAGGACCAAATCCTATCATATAGGACCCACACCCTACCCTATAAGGGAGTTTCGATTCTATATATATCAGATATGGAGGATCGGTGCCCTAGTCTTATAGGGGAGTACCGACTCCACGAATAGAGGACCCACTCCATGGTCCCATAGGAAAGTACCTACTCTACCTTCAAAAACATCTCTAGGAACCCACAACCTAGTCCCTTAGGTGTGTAACACCCCTGGAGGAAGCTGCCCAAAGCAAACGAACTTGCTCCCATAATGCGGGGAGTCCCAACTTTACAAAACATGATGATTCCTTCTCAAGTGTGCTTGTACCAGGATAGACTATTTATAAAACCATTATATCATCTATAAACTACCAAAAAAACTCACTTGGAGTATATAAAAATATTTTTCTTTTCACGAGGGTCCCAATATAGAAAACAACTTGTCAATTAGGCATATAATTTGGAAGATATGGACGTTTTAGTGAAAAAGGGGTTGGTCGGGTCTGGGTCCTGTCAGACCTGGTTGGACTGATATGACCCAACCTGACCTGGGGTCCACCGAACCGACCCATTTCCAGTGAATCGACCTAAGTCCGACCTAGCCAAGATCCAACCTAGCCTGCTAGGTCGTGGGTCCAGCATGCCTGGCCTCAGGTCCAGCCTGTTAGACCACCTAGGACCAGCCTGCTAGGCCACCTCGGGCAGCCTGTCTTCTCCTACCTAGTCTACCACTATACGATGGTTCAGCTTCCACAGGATATAGTGAAGGCCACATACCCTTTGAGTCATGCGACCAATAGGCGGTCATCCGGCTCCCCCAGGCATGGCCCAACGGACCGCGTGCTATCACCAACCCACGACCCAACTGTGGGTCTCCTGTCCTGACGCGGTGCCTCGCTGGCCCCATGGTTCCATACCACCATGGACTACTTTCAATGGCCTTTGGACCTAACTCGGTGCCCCACCAGCACTAAGGTTCCACACCACTGGGACCCACTATCCATGACCTCCTCTACTATGGCGCACCAGCGGTTTCTTCCATGGGATACCAGACTTGCTCCGGTGGTCCGTTCTTCGACTTAGAGGGTGTTTTGAAGTCCTAGGGCCACTCTCTTTATCACCAAGTATTCAAAACCATGCCACAATCCCTTTCTTCTATGAATCCATTAGTGTGAGATATATCCTGCATGACCTCAATCCACTCATCACTGTTGTCATCGCACATCTATCATGCCATGTGTATCTTGGATCAATGTTTTTAGATCATTGCACCAAGAAATGGTTACACAATGATTGACCATTCATCATTCTATGAGGAATGTGAAGAACGTGAGGGAGAGAATCAAAAAAAGTTACCCAAGGATCAAACCTTGGCTGTTTGTTTATTTCAGCATCAATATGATCCATTAGAAGGATCAAGATAACAAAAACAAAACATAAAACTCATTTCCACCAAAATCATCATAGTCTAAACCTCCCGAAAGAAAGATCGAGCTGCGGTTCAACCTGTTCATGGGTTGATCCATGTTAGTCTTTTAGAAATCAAGAACAAGGGGACTTTTTTGAAAAAAACAATCTCTACACCTGGTTAGATCGCTTTCAGACGTAGATTGAAGTCACATCACCACATCAATCCTTGTTTTGCTAGAGTTTGTTGATTTGTCACCACTTGATTGAATCTTGACCTCCGATCTGTCATCGCTGATGAAAGAGTCTCCTCCTCCTTGACCTTGGGAAACTTCATAGGAATTATCCAACATTATGAATTCTAACACTGGACCCTATCCCCAATTAGTGGTGGAAACACATTTACGTGTCAAAGCATTTCAATATTATTGTTTCTCTTTTAAACATCATCACCATGCTACTTCATTTATGAAAGGAGAATAGGTTTCTTCTTTGCTACGTCGCAACATCACCATGGTGTGAAACGTTAAAAAATAAATAAAATAAACTTCTTTAAGTTTATTTTATTCTTTTTTTGAAAGTCAAAAAATGAACTTTTACCCTCGAACTGTGCCGGTCAAGGTTAGGGTCTGCCTAAGTAATGAACACCTTCACGAGCTGAACGTTACTCTCATATTTCCAATATGAATTACCGTTTATGAGTTATAAGGACTTGAAAAATAAAATAATTTTATTTATGGTTACGCCATTTTTTTGTTTTCTCACTGGAGACTGGTACTGATTAAACTTAAGTTGCTCCGAGGGTAAAACCACTACTCTGAATACAACGGTGCCCTCAGAGTTATGATCCTGACACCTATTTAAGAGTTATTCCACTTTTTCTGGAAAACCTCTCACACACACTATTTAAAAACTTAACATTTTTCAACAAATCATTTTGGGAACTCCAGGTCTCGAAATCACACACCGTCTTAGTGCCTGGTTCCGTAATTTTCCCAGAAATTTTCTAAAAGTGGAATCAGTAAAATCCTAGTCATTACATATTTATAGTTCAATTCCCAAGTATGTATTTTTTATTCCCAAATTTTAATATGTAAAGTCTTCCCCTTTTTCTGAATCTTATTTTATGATTGATATGGGAATTATTAATCAAAAATTTTCATTTAGAATAAAAATGGTTTTTATTTTATTTTATTTTCAATTGAATCAAACTATTTAATACTTTTTTTATTATTAAAAATTATAATATTGAATGACATTTATTTAGAAAAAAATTCAGAGGGAGGATCACTATATGGACATGACCATAAACAATTCATAAATTGGATCTTCATAAAATAATTTACTTTCTTGTATTCCTGAATATATTTTAATATTTAGAGGTGTAGAGAATTATTTATTAAATTATACATATAAAACATGCATTAAATGTGGAAACTTCCAATTAGTATCCATATTTCCACAATATAATACTTTAAAAATAAAATAATTTTTCTTTTAAAAAAATCATTTTGATTTTAAACTTAACTTTTTATTAGTTCTCAATCATCCTTAAAACCTATGGAAAACATTTGAAAATGTGAAATTAACATAAAAATATTAGTAATAGAAATAAAAAGGAAAAAAACCTATTATTCCATTTTAAAACCACGTTATTATAAAAGATAGTTTTTCTGTAACATGATTACATTTGAGCTTAAATAATTATTTTTTACATATAAAATCAGATTTACTACCTAATGTTTTTTTATAAATACTTTATATGAGTACATAAAGGAAAAATATTAATCAATAGATTTTATTATAAAAAATGAGAACCCATGAAAAATGAATTCTTAAAAACATACATTTTTACTATACAATGGAATAATCATTGATTTTAAGAAAATGATAATTAGCTTACCTTTATTACATCAAATTATATCTATGAAAACTCATTAGATATCATATAAAATTCATGGAGGTTCCTTAGAACATCACATTTATATAACCCATTCAGTAACATTACAAGTGGAATATCTAATATGGTTAAATTCCATCATAATTCTTCAGAGAACATAATCATTACCCAATGAATTGGAGATCTATACCAGGATCACCTATCACCATGGTCTATATTGGCTCACCCATTATCATGAGCTATATCAGGCTCACCTATTATTGTAAATAATATCCAAGGACCACACAATTTATGAAACAAGTAAAATATCTCATTTATAACATCAAACCCATAAAAAATACCTTTTGACATTTAAGAAAAACATTATTGGATATTGATATATCTAATTCCATTAAAACCCAATTTTCAAAACTAAAATTTTCAGAAAGTCAAAACATTTCATATAAAATATGTAAAAGGATTCCTTTTAAAAATATTTTTAAGAATTCAAAAGAGATATAAAATCCAATTTATAATTAATTTATATACAAATATATATATCCATAGAATAATTTCAATAATATTGATATAGAAGAAAATTAATTATAAAATAAATATTTAAAACATTTAGAACGAGGTTTTTAAGGTAATGTGTCCTTTACCTAGATTCTGAGTTGTGTTGTACATTATTTATCTTTCTTAATAATAAACTTATATTTATTAGTTAATTTATTAAAGGATTTTTTCTAGTTTATTATTCCTTTTATTTTATTTATTACCATGTTTTATTTAATTAGTCAATCAATTAAGTTCACATCAGATGTTTTTGATGATATTAAACTCATATATCCCAAATAACATCAGTAAACTAGCTAGAGTCAAAGAGATAATTAATAAATCGTCTCTATAATAATAATAATATTGAATTAATTATCAATTATATACATCAATTATAGTTTTAAAACCATCCACGAATGATCGTTATAAAAAATGAATTACGTTACAATCTTGAAGATGGTAGGTCATACATACACATGAGTAACTATTCTTTTTTTCAATGAACATAATGGAAATAAGGTAAGTATTATTATATTATTCTAGAATTATGGTTATAAAATAAATATCATATTAATTATTTAAATACACATATATATATCATCTATGTGATGGGGTCCTGAAAAATGAATCATATCGCTTCGTAGAGGCGGTAATCCACATATACGCATGAACAATGTCATCAATTTTCAATGCTTAGAAAAGTAAAAAATTAGATGATATATTATATTTAAATAATGATAAATATGTCATTAATTTAATATATATAAATTAAATCTATCATTATAATAATACAAGAGTGGTAGTGATTGTTAACAAATTACATTAATAAGTGAGGTGATAGTCCACAGTACACATGAATGATGGTTTCATTTCAGGTTGATAAAAAAATAATATGGATATATTTTATTACATTAATATAAAAATATATTAGTATATTTAATATAATGGGGTTATTATTAAATCATGTTTGGGGAATATTTTATGGATGTAGAAGATTAAATAATATGAAAACATTTGATTAAACTCTATGTATCTTCTTCAGAAAACGTCCTTTTCTTTACACATTAATCTATATAAGGTTTATATTATTTAAAAAATAAGTATTATAGAATTTTTATAGGTATTTTATGAAGGTATTTGGGCATTTTTATGCAAGTTATATTGCTCAAATGGTGTGCGTAATAGAGGATAGGTAGTTCCCTTTTATATGTGTGATGAGGGGAATTCTTGGAATTGATTCAAGTATTAAATTAATATAAATTAATTTTCATTTTAATGTGGATCCAAGTTGATATAATTTTATTATAGGATGAAAATGGGTCAATATAATTTCATCCAATAAAATTTGGATCATTTTGGAATATGTTTTTACCATTATATCTATGTTTTAACCACCTTAACCCTGTTGACAATTACAACAATATTTGTGTTTTTACACTTTAGGGGTTATGAAAGTTACTATAAATAAAAAATGACCCATAAATTTACGATTAATGATATTTTCAACAATATATCATTCACTTCCCCAAATATAGAAATTTTATGAATTCTAAATATTTTTGAAAATATTGTTTATTATAAAATACCATTAATGTCTTTTTTGGAACTATTCAATTAATTTGACTTTAAAGAAAACATGGTAGAAAATGAATTAAAATATAACAATTTAAAATATCCTCATATATTTTATTTATATTTATAATTTTTGTGACACTATAACTCACCAAAAAATATTATTGTTACTATTTTCAAAATCATACACTTGATTTTTCTAAAGCTTGCACAAGAATTATGTCGACATTTCTTAAGAATTTTAGGTAATTATTTCATAACCAAAAACTATAAATAAATTACCATGATAGAAAAAAATTTCTTCACTTTAAAAATCAATCATAAATATACATATTTTCTTTTATCATCTCTATAAAATATTACAGATATTAAAAGTGAGAGAGTGTCATTTTAGACTATATCCAATACATAAATAATATAAAGGTAAAAATTAATGATAAAATGGAAAAGGTCAAATTTTTAAATTTTGGATGATTATTTATGAAATATAAAAAAATTCAAGTATTTGAATGAATTTTAGGAATTATCAAATTAGTTTTAACACAATTTAATTTATTTAACCTTTACTATGATAACAAAATTTTACGATGGTTACTATTCATAATGACAAAAAACAAAGGGCAATAGTTGCCAAATTTTCACCTAATAATTCCAAATAAGGATTTTTTAAAGATTAAATTTATAGAACTAGAAGAATTTAATTTAAAATTAATCTTAAAAAATTCAATGAAAAGCACTTTTTTAGAAAAATGCCTTTTAAATTTTAATTTTTTTGACCAAATTAAAGTATAAAATTCATTCCAAAGTCCATAATTTTTTTTTGTAATAAAAAGTAAATAATGAAAATTTTAATATAATACATAAAATAATTTTAATTTTTAATATTCTAAAATTAGTAGACAATTTTCAACAAAATTAATTATTTTTCATTTACTGAATAATCAAAATTTTCAAAATATTATTCAAAATTCATCCTAAGTTAATATAGACATGATTAATTAAAAAAATATAACCTTTTTATCAAATAAAATTTCTAAAAGTGAAAAAATGAATTATAATATTAGATAAAAAATAAATAAAAATAGTTTTTGAAGAAAACATATTTTTGAAGAATAAAATGACTTTACTAAAAAAATTTAGTTCTTATTTCTTAAGAATTAATCAATACATTTTTATTGATAAGGAAAATTATATTTATTTGATAATGTGTTTAATTATTTTCATACTCACTATTTTAATTTCTATGTTTTAACTATATCATTTAAATTTTTATATTTCATGGTTTTTTAAGCTTAGTGTTGCGTGTTATATATGCTATCAGACATAGTATTCTCTTAAAATATCAGGATGTGACATTGTACCATATTTAAAAAATTAATACCTCATAATTTGATCTCAGGCTCGGTAATCAAGGTTTTTCTTTTTTAAAATAACTTTTTTTAAATAACACATCATAAAAAGGGTTAAAAAAGTTTATTTTTAAATGTAGAAGGAAAAATAAATATGAAGGTTATCTTGAATAACACATACTAGGTTTAAAAATATGAGGATACTAGTGGGAAGTGGAAATATATACATAGAGGAAAATGTAATATCAAAATAATTATGGTATATAGTAGATAAAATTGATAAACTAAAGGATAATGATCACAGGAAAATAAATAAGCACAAAACCGTAAATCAATGAGGTGATAAAAATACCATTGATCTATAAAAATCTAATTTAATAAGATAACATTTTTGTTTCAAGATATTTTGTCTAAGGTTGAGTAATACCCTTACCATCTAGAGTAATAATATAAGAAAATATAATTACTTGAAAAGTATAATTTCATCATTTAATCAATTAACCCAACAATAAGATCATTTTATTCAAATGATGAGTATTGAAGAATAATTTTTCATGTCTAAAGAATTAAAATCAAATTCTAACGGATCATATAATTCCTCAATAGGATAATAAGCAATTACACATCTCTATAGAGATTAATCTAAACCAAAATAGTTAGAATAAGATAATTTGAAAAATAAACCTTCATATGAAGATATAAAACATTAATATTTATAGCCTCAATAATAACACCCAAAGTTCAACATTGATCCTTCAATAATAAATATCCTTAAAAATTTTCAAAATATTATCAACTATTTTTTGTAAAAAAACTAAAAGGATTTGATCACATATTCATCCAAGAATAATTTAAAATTTATTTCTAATCAACATTATTCACCTAGAAATCCATATTGTCAAACTTTATATTCCATAATCATATAATATCTAAAATATTCTAATAATTTTCATAAATAACCCAAATCACCATAAATAGATATTAAAATTAAATATTATTCTAAAGGATAATTCAAACTTTATTCTTGTAATAAAATACCATATTATCTAATATATTTTTTTACCTTAATCATATGATTTCCCACAAAATTAGAGTGATATTATTTCAAAAAAAGATTAATAAGTTAATCAATAAATCACTTTTAAATCCCATGTTTATCTATACGATAAAAAATACATTCCAAAAATAAACTTAATATCTATCTTTCAAATTATTTAATTAAATAAACAATTCCATATATACCATGAAATCATATAGGCCAGTGGTAGGCCCAACAACCTTGTCACCCTTTGGCAGTTGGTATTTCCCCAAGACCTTGTTAGATGCGAGGAGTTGTTTCCAAGACTATGGGTTGTCCTTTTTTCTAAATCTATATTAATATAATTACATTATAAATGGAAAAAAATATATTATAAACATATTTATAATTCACATTGATCCTATAATGTTTCAAAAAATATAATAAACATACTCAAAAATAAAATTAATAAACAAATAACTTTTTAACCTTTAGGGTTTTCTATGAAGTATATTGTTTTTTCACCAAATTATCTAATCTATATTGACTATCATTTCCTTAACATCAAGAACATATTAACCCAAAAGTTTATTTATCTATTAAACACATTTTTTTAAATGATACTTTTCCACTAAACTACTTTTCAAAGGTATCGATTTCATATGTTGCTAAATTTTGAAAAACAACCTATAGAAAATAATCCTTAGTTGTTTCATGATCCTCATAACATTTAGAATAAATCATAATGTCAATGACAAAATACCACTATATCATAGTTTTGAAAACTTATTAAAAAAACACTTCCTTTGTTCAACTTACTCCTTAAACATTTTACCATGTTTTCCCATATTATTAC
Organism: Viscum album; assembly: GCA_963277665.1. Lineage (NCBI taxonomy): Eukaryota > Viridiplantae > Streptophyta > Magnoliopsida > Santalales > Viscaceae > Viscum > Viscum album. The sequence goes on along the minus strand of OY728146.1, from coordinate 1,249,961,491 downwards.
TTAATACTTCCCTTATATAGAATAAAATAAGAATAACTTACTAAGATTCATCAATATCAATTCAATCGTGATTAAAAATTATATTTTATAAAAAATAGTTATAAAATTCATACCTTTGAAATATTGATCACCATTAATTCTAGTCACAACTTTGATGTATGAGTTTCCATGATTTTTCAAGTGGATTCCCTATGTTATCCAAATATATCAAAACCATTCTATGTTATTTTTTTAATTTTTTCCATGCACAATTGTTACATCTTGGTATAAATGTATGTTGAAAAAATTTAAAAATTAAAAGTAATCTTGGTTTTTGAACGTAACAATTTAAAACATACTTCATAATTTATTTTCCAAAATACCCTATGACATGGTTTAACATGAGTTTTAGAATAAGGGATGGTGCCTATGATAATGAAAAAATATTAATAAAAAAATAAATATACACATTTCTCAAAGATCACCCTCTTTTGTACATGAATAGAGAGTTGAATCTTCTTTTTAAAAGCATCCATTGTAAAAACTTGATAATGTCCTTTGTAATATTTCTGAAAACAAGTAAGATAGTAAAGTTTATTTTTCATAAAATTTTAAAATTTATCCCATAGCCCATAATGATATCAAATAATATAAGAATATTGGGATATATTATAAATTATTTTTCTTACATGTTGATAATCATAAAAATATTCACTGTTATTTGAGCAAGCTTTTGAAATTATCATTTCTTGTGAATCCTATAGTAAATAAAGAAGGATTGAGTTTTATTTATATCCTTTATTATTTTAGAAGATATATTACAATAATAAATAAATTTTTGAGTAAATAAAAAATAATTTCGTTATGGAAATCAGATTGAATATATAAATAAATTTTAAATTTCTTGCTCCATGACACCATTTTTTTTAATTTACTCTGCTATATGTTTAAACAAGGTTAACCATTTTCATAATTAAATTCTATAACTTAATGTTCAAATCATTCAAAATGGTTTATATAATAAAAATTAATAAACCCAATAATAGTCTCTGGGAGTGTCTATCTAGGTGTACAATATTAGGCCTAATCATTGTGCACCAGGTGATGATCGAGTTAATACCCAATATTCCCCTTTCAGAGTTATTACCCATAGGTGAATCTATTACTTAGCCACATACCCTTTCCATTATCTATACTGGGATGTAATTTTTAGTAAAACCACTCATTATTTTCTTTAAAATAATTACCATATTATTCTATAAATAGACTTATTAAACAATAAAAAATCTTATACTATCCTCTTCTAAATCGTCCTAACCTCTAATGTTATCTAAACTAAACTCTAATACCAACAATAAGGATCTAACCTTAAAAAAATATGAAAATTATATATGTAGATAAGAATTTTTTTTCTTTTATTCCTTAAGATCATTTCAGGTTTAATTTTTTAGAGAATAATTCACAAATCTTATATAAAATCCCATACATTGAAAGATGTATACTTCCTCTTGTTATCAATTTTCCCACCATACAATACTTTTGAAAAAAAACATTTTCTTTTAATAAATTTTTTATGATTTTAATCATGACTTTTCTTTATTCTTACTCATCCTTAAAACCTATGAAAAACATTTGAAAACATAAGATGAGAACAAAACTCAGAGTAAGGGAAATAAATAACATGAAACAAACCTATTATTCCATTTCAAAACCTTGGGATCATAAAAGATAATTTTATTTTAACATGATAAAATTTGAGCTAAAATAATCATTTCTTACATTTGAAATTAGCTTTAATGCCACAAGTTTTTTCCTAAAAACATTATAAAAAAAAACGAAAAATCATAATCATGAGGGTCTCTTATAAAACATGAAAACCCTTTAAAACATACCTTTTTACCCTAAATGTAATAATAATTACTTATAAACAAAAGGTAATTATATTATCTTTTTAAATCAAATTATTTCCAGGAAAAATCATTATAAAGTATATAAAATTAATGTAGGTGCATTGGAACCTAATCTTTATAGTGCACTTATAAGTGGAATAACCAATATGGTCAAATTATATCATAATTCTCTGAGGATCATTATCATTACACAATACATTTAATATTTATATTGGGATCACCCATCATCATGATATATATCTGGCACACCCATCATTTTCGTATATTCATATATTATATTCCATTAAAACCAAATTTTCAAAACTAAAATTCACTAAACAAAGTAAAGGAGTGGGTTTCTTTGAATAAAAATTGTAAGATTATAAAGGATTTAAAACAATAAATAATGGTTTTGGTGATGAGAAATTTCATTGATTCCATATCCATTAAAATATAAAATTCATTTTTCCTTTTCTAAAAAAAGTCAAAATGTTATGTATAAAATGAGTAAAAAATTATATTTAAAGAAATTATTAATTAATTCAAAAGAGACATAAAAAACCATTATAATTCATTTATATCCAAATAAATACATCCAAAACATTAATTTTAATAATATAGACACGGAAAAAAGATTTATAATATAAATATTTAAAACATTTAAAATGTTGTTTTTAAGGTAGTGTCCCTTACATCGAGTTTGAATCATTATGTACATTTTTTATGTTCCTGAATAATAAACCTAGGTTAATTATTTACTTTCAAAATAATTTTTTTCTAGGTTAATTATTCCTTTTATTTTATTTATTACCATGTTATATTTAATTACTTAATCAATTAACTTTACGTCAGATGTTTTGAAGATATTTAACACATATATAGAAAATGAATTTGGTAAGTTGAATAGATTAAAAGTGGTCATAATTAAATAATATATAGAATAAAAATAGTTAAATAATTATAATCCTTTTACATAAATTATACTTTTAAAGAAAACCATTAAATATTGTTATGAAAAATGAGTTGTGTTCAAATTAGGGAGACAGTAGGTTGTACATACGTGTGAGTAATGTTTCCATTTTACAATGAACATGATTGAAATAAGGTAAGTATTATTTTATATATATAGAATTATTATTATATCATAAATATCATATTATTTCATAAAATTCACTTATATATAGTATCCATGTGATTTGGTCATAAAAAATGAATCACATCACTTTGTGGAGGTGGTAATGCACACAAACACCCAAACGACTTTATAATTTTTCAATAGATGAAAAGGCAATAAAATAAATTATATATTTCCTTTATATAATGGTAAATATTTTATGAATATCATATTTATATATACATTAAATCTATCACTATAACCATCAATGAAATATGGTGATGGAAAATGAATTACATCTTTTTAAGATACGATTATCCTCTATACACATAAATAATGGATTTAATTCCCATTTAATGAAAAACGTATATGGATATTAGTTATTAAATTAACATAAAAAAATTTAATTATATAGAATATATAGATGTTATTATTTAGTCTTTTTTGAGGAATATTTGAATGATGTATAAGAATAAATAAAATGAAAACATTTTTTTTAAAATATTGATCTTTAATTCAGAAAACCTCCTTTATTTTACACATTAATCCCTAAAAGGTGAATATTATTACTAAAATAATACATCTATAATTTTTATAAGGATTTAAAAAAGATATTTGGGTTTGTTTTGTATGAGTTATAGTGTTCAAATGGTGCAAGGAGGAGAGGGGTGAAGGTTCCCATTTATAAGTGATTGAAGAGGTATTTTTGGAATTTCATAAAGTATTAAATTAATATATTTTTTTATGTTAAAGTGGATCCAAATTGGTATAATTTGAATATAGTATATGTATTGGTCGAAATAATCTCATTAAATAAATTTTGTAAAAGTTTAAATTATCTCTGAGTTCTTATCTCTTTGTTTTAATCCCCTATGAACCCTTTTGACAATTACAACAATAACAATATTTTTTAGTATTTTGGGGATGATAATGTTACTATAAAAGGAAAAATGATACATAAATTTAAAATATTTTAAATTTCAAACCAAATACCATACACTTGGACAAGTATATTATTTTAATGAATTTAAATCATTTAATATAGTATTATTCATTATAAAATACATTTAATGTCATTTTTTAAACTATTTAATTAATTTGAATTTGGAAACAACATGAAAAAATTAATTAGAATATAAAACATTCACATTTCTTTAATATGTTTTATTTGTCTAAAAAAATTACGGGACACTATAACTGACCCAAAAAATATTTCTTTTAGTGTTTTTAAAATTATTTACTTTCTTAATCTACAACCTATATAAGCATTATGTCGGTATTTCATAAGCATTTAATGCAATTATATCATTACTAAAAATCTAAAATAAATTAACATAATAATAAAAATTCATTCATATTTCAAAAAACCATTTATAATTGATCATAAGATATTTTTATCCCTGTATTAAAATATAATATATATAAAAATTGAGAGAGTGACATTTTTGACATTATCCTTTACCTAAACATTACTAAGGTAAAACAAATAATGATAAAAGGTAAAAATGAAATATTTTAAAATTTTGTATGTTTAAGGATGAAATATAATCATATAGTAAAATTAAGGCATATTTATGAATGAGTTTTAAGCCTTTGCACATTAGTTTTAACACTTATTAACCCATTTTAACTTTACCCTCGTAACAAAAAATCTACTATGGTTGCAATTCCTAATGAAAAAAATATAGGGGACTAATTTAATTTTTTTTCCTAATGATTTAAAATATAAAACCCATTTTTTGATATTAAATTTCTACAAGTGTTATAATTTATTTTAAAATTAATCCTTCAAAATGAAATGAAAAATAATTTTTAAGAAAAATGGAACTTTGAGCATAAAAATGTTTTTTATAAAATTAAATTACAAAATTCAATAAAAAACATATTATAGATTTTTTTTATCAAAATAAACTACTCACAATTTAATTTTTAAATTATTTAAAAGAAAATACAATCCTCAATAAAAATCAGTAATTTTCACTATTCATTATACAATCAATATTTTTAGAAAATTAAAAATATTTTATCCTAAGATAATTTTGACATGATGAATTCCAAAAAGATATATTTTTTATAAAATAAAATTTATAAATTTAATAGAAATTAATTATAATATTCACTAATAAAAATAAATAAAAACCATTTTTCAAGAAAGAATATTTTTCAAGTATAAAATGACTTTTATGAAAAATTGAGTGCATATTTCTAAAGAATCAATAAATTATTCTATATTGAGTTAGACCTTTAAATATGTGACATATTGTTGTTAATAATATTAATAATCATTAATTTAATGGGTAGGTTATGACCATAACATTTAATTATTAATATTTGAAGGTTCTTTTAAGCTCAGCGATGTGTATTATATATGCTATCAAATATAGTGTTGTTTTAAAATATCAATATATTAAAATAACTCCATGAATATGAGTGTCATTAAATTATGAGTTATGAACTATTTTAGTTTTTTAAATTACCATACTCCCCATTATTAAATTAAATACCATTCCAGTACCATTTTATACCCATTTTATTTCTAGTAGTTTTGTATCATCACTCTCATCCTCCACTCCATCATGTCTCCTCCATTAAGTTCATTCAATAATTAAATTTTATTACATTAGGAAAAGTGTTATAACCCCATCTTTATCTTCTACCTTATCCACATTTTTATTTTCATTAAGTAGGTTGTGGAGACCTATATTATGATGTTTCAAGATTTTAAATTATGTTTTTACTAATATCGAAAATATTATTCATTTTTACGGTATTCTATTAGATTTTGGAGGTGTATTAACACCCTATAATTTGAGTTCATTGGATTGAGTTAGGTTTCTCAGAGATTGAGGTTGTATTTTACATGCATAGTCTATTAAATTTGAATCCATAAATTTCATGCCTATTTTAACTAATTATTGATCTCTTAGAAATTATATTACCTATGTCAATTAATCCTTATCAAATGAATCTAGTATTAATATTTATTTGTATTCAAAAAATTGTATTTTTCATATTTTTTGTTCTCAAAATATACTTTCACATAAATTTTATATAACAAGTATTTGTTTAATAACATAAGAGGCCACTTTTGTGGATTTTGATAATTAAAGGACTATTTTATTTGAAAAATTATTTCTATTAGAGGAACATTATTTTTTAAATGAATTATTTTCAAAAAAGGTATATCATGATTATTTTATGAGTTATCCTTATGATTTTTAATTATATCAAATTGATTGAAGGTGTTTCCTTGATTTTGTTCCAAAGAAGATTTTATAACATAGTTACCTTAATGATGGCATCGAGGATCAATATCCACTTCATAAAAAAAATTAATTAAAGTTAGTATACCCATTTAGGGGGTTACTTTGTGTTGTTACGTGAAAGATATTTTTTTAGTGATTTTGGGTAATTACTTAAAATCTAAATGTATTTTGATATTATGTTTTCATTCTTAATTAAGACTGCATTCTTTATTAGGTTTGTTTGAATGTGAGATTTTGGATAATTTTATATGTTATTAATATTTTATAGGTTTGATTATATTATTGATATTTCCCACTTCTATATTGTTTTTATTATAACCCTGAGATATTATGTAGGATTGAAGAGAAGTAAGGCATTGATGAATATATCCCTATCCTTAGTTTACAATTCTGGTTATCATGCTTCTCTAAATGGGATTTGATATTTCCATTACAAAATGAGAATTTTCTCCCTAACATCCCACACACTATTGGATATGATGGGGATATTAGTTACCAACTAGGTAGTAATTATGATCTAGTAGAGGGACAACACATAGTAAGATATAATTAGGTTTTCAAATAATATTGTACAAGGAACCTAGTATGTATCTATCCAAGTTCATTATGGTTACTCCTGTCACGACCCGTCCTCCGGGCCCGTGCCGTGACTACCCCAAGCCCGCCTTCCATAGGATAGGGGCTGGCGACTAGCACCAAGGCGTAAATTCCGGTAAAGGGAAGGCACTGGCTTTGTAAAGCAAACAAGCACCACAGAGTAAGCAAGCGGAAAAGTAAACACTAAGTAAAAACTGGAACAAGCTGTGCTGAAAGTAAAGGGGCCGGAAATACAAGCCCAACTGTAAAGTACAACTGAAAGGGGAAAAAAAGCAACTGAAAGTAAAAGTCGCAGCGTCGAGCCGTCCTCTAGAAGTCCCGCCTAAAGGGTGAGTACAGAAAGCCTCCACTTCTCCTCGGGTCCAGCCTACCACTCTGAGTACACCCCGCCCAGTGGTCCACCTCTAGGTACCGTCCTGCTCCGCAAGCCTCCACCACGATCAGCGCTGTCTGTCGTCTGCAACCAACACAACATAGTGCGGGCATAGCCCGTGCATGGGTGAGTATAAGATACTCAGTAGGGACCCCGAGACCCCCGAAGGTCTCCAGAAATACACAAAGGAGAAACCACAAAGGAAAGATACAATCACGAAGTAACTTCCAACACTGCTTAGGTATATGACCATACATATACCTAAGTCACCAATTCTCGCTCGGCTCCAACATCCGAGCTCAAGTATAACTCAGTCCACACAGGAATGAAAAATGTAAAATCCACACAGGATAGCCCAACACAATCCACAAAGTAATGTAAAATGTAAATCCACACATGATAGCACAACACAATCCACAAAGGAAAGCAAACAGGGTTTTCAGCTCACACAGGTATACTTCTTCAAATGACGATAGAGATGATCACTGATCCGTCTAAGTCGTCAGACCCACGAAGGATCGATAGGTACTAAACCCAGCAATGACCCACAAAGTATCTGATCCACAAAGGATCGATAGGTAACTAACCCCCGCAAAGTCCCACACAGGATCGAGCCTACATAGGACCTGTAGGCGTTGGCTCACACAGAACCGCTGAGCGCTGACCCACACAGGATCGGACCCACACAGGATCGGGCCCACAAAGGACCAGTAGCACTGAACCACAAAGGATTGCTGAGTGCTGTAGTCGTCGCAGTCCACTGAGGATCTCTGCACAGTCGTCGTCGCAGTCCACTGAGGATCTCTGCACAGTCGTCGTCGCAGTCACAGTAGCAGTCGCAGCCAGCTCTAGTGTTCCCGCACACAGCAAGCTCGTTTGGGAGGGTCCGCTCCACGAGCCGAGAGTCTGATACATCAACTGACACAAAGTCCGAAGTTGATGTATCCAAAAGTTCCGTATCGCCAACAAGAACTCAACATCGCAGACGGCGTGTCAATCAGACGCCCGGTCTGAGAGATATTGGATTTTCCGTCCCAGGGGCCCGGTTGGTTTTTAAGGCAAAACCAACCCGACCATACTCCACCTGCGTCCAAACCTCGGGCGGAGTATGCCAAAAGATCCGTCTCACTTAGAGGAATTCGACGAAGTAGACGACACGTCAATCGGATGTCCGAAGCTCAAGATATGAGTGTTTGCGCTCCGAGGGCCCGGTTGGTTTCGTGTACGAACCAACCCGGCCGAACCCAAAGTATTCTGAAACCTTGAGTGCGATATACCGAAACGACCGTCTCGATCCAGGGATCGCATCGCCGCTAACGAAGCATTTTTCAGAGGCCCGTAGCTCAAGTTACGGGAAAAAGACCGAAATGGTCTGAAGACGGGGGGTCTGGGCCCGGACCGACCCGGCCCGACCCCCCTGGGTCGACCGAACCGGGTCGACCCGGTCCGACCCGGCGGGACCCGGTACGGCTAGGCCAGGGTGCGGCCCGGCTCGGTCGGCCGGTCCGGCTCGGCTCGGCTGAGTGGCCGAGCAATGCGGGGGGCACGCATGCCCCCGCGTGACAACACCGCAGCCCCCGCGGGGGGCCGCCGTGGACCACCCGGACGCGGCCGGGCCGCCGCGGAACTGCCTCACCGCCGCGGCTTCAGCCGCGGAGAGGTTTTCTTGGGGGCGCGCTGGGCGCCGCCGCCGCCTGGCGGCCGGCCGCTGCCGGCCACCGGCACCGCCGTGCCAGCGTGGCGCGCTGGCGGAAACTTCCGCGGGCCACCAGAGTTGCTTCGGTGGTCCGATTTCCTTCCCGTCTGCGCCGCTGTTCCTCCCAGGTTCCGTTCTTCACTGCGGGATCATTAAATCGCCTCTGCGGCACATTTTGTCATCGCCCACAAAATCCGCACAACAAGGAAGAACTGCGGAGGGTTTTCGGGCCGTGTTTGTTTGGCCCGCACCCTCCGCGTTAGATAATAACAGTCGGGAGAAATATTCAACACATGAATAGAAGCAAGGAACAATTTTAATTGAATTAAAATTGAACTTGATCCAGGATCTTTGTTTTAAAAGAAACAATCACGGGAATATAAAGTTATTTCACAAACAAACCCCTACCTCATCAAGTCGCCGCACGCACGTTCTTCACGGAATTGATCTCCGCGGAAGGAGGCGATCGTCGCGTTGCGGAAGGGCGTCGCGTCGTCACGGAAAGGCGTCGCGTCGTTACGGAAGGGCGTCACGTCGTCGCGGAATACGGTGACGCGTCGACGAACTCCGAGGTTCAAGAACATGAAGATTTAATTATATCGATTAAATCCATGTGTTGTTATAAACCACAAAGAAGATTTAAAAGAAACCCGAAATCTCCAACCTCAAGCAGTTGGTGATCGTAGATCGTTGCTGGGAAGAACGTCTTGGAAGAAGCGTCATCAATCTCCGAGGGTGACGACGTTCTTCGCGTTCTTTGCGTTCTTTGCGTTCTTCGCGAAGGAGGATGAAGACACAAAGTTGTCAAAACCTCTCAACAAGAATTTTTCCAGAAGTCGTGCGTTGGTCTTATTTTATTATTACGTCAACGGATTGAAAACAGGTTAAGAAACGATTAAATTAATTTATCGAATTAATTCAACGAATAAAACCGCCCAATTAATTCAACGAATAAAACCGACCAATTAATTGGTGTGTTAAGAAATTAAGAAAACGCGTCAGTTGACTTTCATAATGACGGGTTTTCACGGGTGCGTTACTTAGCGGAAAGAAAAGGTGGGGCTCGTGCAGGCCCCACCACACAAATATCTTACCAAGAGGGTAGGATATTTCTGGATAGCACCTTATCTGCATCAACTCAGCTTAAGCTACTTTAAATGGCTTCAAGTGGCTTCCAAGCGGCTTAAATGAAATAAAATAAAGTTTGTCGTACAATTTATTTTATTTCTTAACTTTAAGCCCAAAAATTAAAAACCACACCCGAGCAAATGCAACTCTAGAAGAGGAGTTTCTAAGCAATTACCGGTGCTGCGATTCCATCGGTTCCCTCAGAATTCGATTCCGAGCACCGGTTCAAAAGTTAGAAAAACCCACTCGTCTGTTCACTGAACGTACCCGAGCCAAACTTTGGAAAATGATTCCAGGCACACTGGGCCTCGGAATCAGGTGTCGTTAGAAACTGCGTTCTTGTAAAAATCCAAATAAAATTAAGAAAAAAATTTCCTTTAATTTTTCAGGTCTTTACATCACTCCCACCTCAGGTCTTTACGTCCCCGTAAAGATATATCATAAACTAGGGAAACAAATGTGGGTACTGAGCACGCATCTGAGCCTCCCGCTCCCAAGTGCTCTCCTGGAGGTTCCCGTGCTGCCATATGATGCGCACAAGAGGAATCGATCGTCCACGTAGGACCCTCTCCTGTCGATCCTCAATCTCCACCAGGACCTCTGCAAAAGTCCCCCCATCATCCACGTCTAGCTTCCCATGGTCAATGATGTGCATCGGGTCGTGCACGTATCTCCTCAACTGAGATACGTGGAAGACGTCGTGCACCCGGTGCAACTGAGGTGGTAGGGCCAGGCGATAAGCCACCTCACCAATCCTGCTGAGGAACTGGAATGGTCCTATGAAGCGTGGAGACAACTTGCCGCCTCGGCCAAATCTCCGTAATCCACGTCGAGGTGAGACACGCAAGAAGACGTGGTCGCCATCCACGAACTCTAGTGGCCTCCGCCTCCTGTCAGCGTAAGACTTATGCCGGCTCTGAGCTGTCCTCATCCACTCCTGGATGACCTGGACCTTTTCTGTTGTGGCCTGAACCATCTATGGTCCCACAAGTGCTGACTCCCCAGGGTCTGTCCAGTACAAAGGAGATCTGCAAGGTCTGCCGTACAATGCCTCGTATGGTGTCATCCCGATGGTGGAGTGGTATCTGTTGTTGTATGCGAACTCCACCAAAGGTAGGTGGTTCTCCCAGCTACGACCAAGGTCGAGGACACATGCGCGGAGCATGTCCTCGAGAGTCTAAATGGTCCTCTCCATCTGACCATCCGTCTGAGGGTGAAAGGCGGTGCTCAGACGTAGCTGCATCCCGAACGTCTCCTGCAACCCCTTCCAAAGCCGGGAAGTAAAGAGAGCATCTCGATCGAAGACGATAGATGATTTCACACCGTGAAGCCGTACAATATCCTGAATGTAGAGATGCCCCAAGCTCTCCACTGAGCCCTGCTCTCTGATGGGTAAGAAGTGAGCCGACTTGGTGAGTCGGTCGACAATCACCCAGATGGAGTCGTGACCTCTGGAAGTTCGTGGAAGTCCAGTCACGAAGTCCATAGATATCCCGTCCCACTTCCACTCCGGGACCTCCAAGGGCTATACCAAGCCTGCTGGTACCTGATGCTCTGCCTTCACCTGCTGGCAGGTGAGGCTTCGAGAAACGAACTCTGCCACAACCTTCTTCATGCCCGGCTACCAGTGATGTCGTCTGAGGTCCTGGTACATCTTCATCACTCCAGGATGTACTGCCAAAGGAGAAGTGTGAAACTCTCTTAGCACCTCCTCTCGTAAAGCGACTGGTACCAAGGTACGTCCTCTGAAAAGGATGTCATGCTCTGCTCCAAAGGAGAAGCCATCAGGTGCCTGTCCTGAGGATAATTGTGCACGCCGCGTCTCACAGTCAGCGTCCCCACGCTGTGCCTCTCTGACCCACTGTAGTAGTGGAGGAGTGACTGTGTGAGACTGAAGGAAGGCTTCTCCATCTCTATCCACGAAGGATATCTGCAAAGTGGCTAGCTTCCCTGTCACCTCCTCAAGTACCTGAATGCCCATCCTCCTGTTGAGGGCATCAGCTACCACGTTCCCCTTACCAGGAGTATAGACTATCTCAAAGTCATAGTCCTGGAGGAACTCGATCCATCGACGTTGTCTCAGGTTCAGGTCCTTCTGCGAGAAGATGTACCTGAGACTCTGGTGGTCAGAAAAGACTGTAAAGCGCTCGCCCATCAGGTAGTGCCGCCATGTCTTCAGTGCGAAGACCACTACTGCTAACTCCAGGTCATGTGTGGCGTAGTTCTGCTCATGCGGCCTCAACTGACGTGATCCATAGGCAATCACAACCCGCTCCTGCATCAGGACACATCCGAGTCCGGTCCCTGATGCATCACAATAGACTACGTACCCTACTCCCTCCTCAGGAAACCTCAAGATAGGTGCGCTGGTCAATCTCTGTCTCAGCTCCTGGAAGCTCTGATGACATCTGTTTGACCACACAAAGGGTTTCCCCTTCTTCGTCAAAGCGGAGAGTGGTGCCGCAACTCTAGAGAAGTCTGGCACAAACCTCCGATAGTATCCAGCTAGTCCCAAGAAACTCCACACCTCTGTCACGCTCCTGGGTGGCTCCCAAGCTAGCACCACCTCAATCTTCGCAGGATCCACTGCAACTCCCGCCTCAGAAATGACTTGCCCCAAGAAGTGGACCTCACGTATCCAGAACTGACACTTTGAGAGTTTTCCATAAAGCTGGTGCTCTCGGAGTGTGTTTAGTACAACACGCAAGTGGTAGGCGTGCTCCTCCTCAGTCGTCGAGTAAATCAAAATGTCTTCGATGAAGACCATGAAAAATCGATCGAGGTATGGATGAAAGATCCTGTTCATGAGGCCCATGAACACTGCTAGAGCATTGGTTATGCCGAATGGCATAACCAAGAACTCATAGTGGCCATACCGACATCTGAAGTCCGTCTTCTGCACGTCCTCGTCTCGAACTCTGAGCTGATGATAGCCTGACCTGAGGTCTATCTTCGAGAACCACCGTGCTCCCTTGATCTGATCGAAGAGGTCATCAATACTCGGCAGTAGATACTTGTTCCTCACTATCACCTAGTTCAGGCGATGATAATCGACACAAAGTCGCAAGCTCCCGTCCGACTTATTGGCGAACAATATCGGCGAAGCCCAGGGTGAAACACTGGGTCGGATGAAACCCTTGCCCTGCAAGTCCTCTAACTGTACCCGTAGCTCTCGAAGCTCAGTGGGGGACATCCGATATGCTGGAGTCGATATCGGGGCTATCCCGGGGTACAGGTCAATATGGAAGTCTACCTCTCTGCGAGGAGGTAGTCCTGGAACGTCGTTGGGAAAGACGTCTACATACTGATCCACCACTGCAGGAAAACTAGGACTCTGCACGTCAATATCTCCTAGGATGAGGCTAGCCAACTGATGAGTTATGAGCTGTCCTCTCCTCTGCGGAAGTCCATCCTGTGCTACGAAGGCTCCCTTCTCGCCGGTGAAGGTGAACCTGCTCCCGTCGGTGCGTACACATCGCACCTTGCGCCTAATACAGTCAATATGTGCATGGACTGTAGATAACCAACCCATTCCCAAGATGACGTCGTAAGGCCTCGACGCTGCTGCAAGAAGATCCCAGCTGAAGCTCTCGCCTCCTAGAGTAAGCTCACACTGCCGGCACCAGTGCGTAATCGTCGAGTCTGCTCCCATAGGAGTCTCTAGCCATAAGGATCGAGCCAACGACTCTATCGGAATCTCCAAGCTCCGAACAAGGGCATCGACTATGAAAGAGTGACTCGCTCCTGTGTCTATAAGAACTGCAGTAAGGGTGGAATAGACACAGATCGTACCTCGAATCATCTCGGGTGCGTCGTGGTTGTAGGCCTCCGCTTCCTGGAGATGTGCCTGTCTCTGCCCGCCAGCTCCCTGTGGTCGGGGCAGACCTACTGGTGGTGGTGATGGTAGAGCCTCAAAGTGTCGCCCACCACCTGCTGCTCGGCCAACTCCTATGACTCGTCCGCCTCCTCCCTGCGGACCGCCACGGTCGACCCTCTGCCTCTACCTGGGTGGCCCCTCAACTGTCTGCTGCTCCTCGGCACGGTGGGTCGGGCAGTCACGAGCCATGTGACCCTGCCCGCCGCAAGTGTAGCACTGCCTGCCTCTCGAAAGACTGGCTCCACGCTGTGTGCCCCACACTGCCGAGCCAGTGTCCTGAGGCCGTCTGCGTGAGGGTCTGGTCTTCCGGGACCCCTGAGTCATCAATCGGCTACCCGCTGTGGAAGACTCTGCTACGTGCCGCCCCGCGGTAGGTCTCGCCGCTGGATAAGTCTCAGCAAGGAAGCTCTCGATCAAGAGAGCTTGCTCCAGTACTCCTGCCTGGGCCGAGATGCTGAGGGAGATCAGCGATTCCCTGATCTCGTGTCTCAATCCCTGCTCAAAGGTCCGGGCTCGGAAGAATGGGTCTCGTACCATGTCGGTCGAGTAGCGCGAGAGATCGGGGAATATCACCGAGTACTGGGTGACCGTCAAGATGCCCTGTCGCAGCTGAAGAAGCTCCTGGATGCGCACTGCACGGAGGGTGGCCAGGACGAACTCTGAGCAGAAGAGGCCCTCAAAGTCTTTCCAGATGAGTGTGGCCTCATCGTGCACCTAGAGCATCAAGCTCCACCATCGGCCCGCTACTGCCTGCAGTAGGCTCGCTGCGAGGATCACCATGAGGTCTGCTGGTGTCCTCACTAGCCTGAAAACTCGTACGACTTCCTCCAGCCAGTCCTCGGGTGCCTGAGGGTCCGTCTCCCCGTGGAACCTAGGATGTTGCTGGCGCTGAAACTCGTGCAGAGCTCCAAGGCGACGTGCATCGTCAGTGGCGGGGGCTGGAAGCATCGGTGGCTCGACGGGTAGAGGTATTGCCGGTGCCTCCGCCGTCAAAGGGCCCTGTACCGAGGCCTCGTCGCTCGGCGGGCTGTCGTCACGTAGCACTCTTGGAACCCTAGCTGGCTGCCATTGTGGGGCCATCCTGAAAATGAAACAGGTGCGCCACGGTCAGAACAGTATACCTGGTGAGCTGATATGAAGTAATCACAAAGAAAACATGAAACACACATGCAATCAATGTTTTCGTGCATTAAGTCGGAAATCAGAAGTCAGGGTCCTGGTGTACGGATACGTCGGCTGCCGCACCAACACTGGGCTCCCTGGACTGATAACCACACTCAATATGCTTAACACTATTGCTTCACATAGAAGAAAGATCAGAGTCTGTGGTAGAACCGAACCCTCTGATACCAATTTGTCACGACCCGTCCTCTGGGCCCGTGCCGTGACTACCCCAAGCCCACCTTCCATAGGCCAGGGGCTGGCGACTAGCACCAAGGTGTAAATTCCGGTAAAGGGAATGCATTGCCTTTTTAAAGTAAACAAGCACCACAGAGTAAGAAAGCGGAAAAGTAAACACTAAGTAAAAACTGGAACAAGCTGTGCTGAAAGTAAAGGGGCCAGAAATACAAGCCCAACTGTAAAGTACAACTGAAAGTGGAAAAACAACAACTGAAAGTAAAAGTCACAGCGTCGAGCCGTCCTCTGGAAGTCCCACCTGAAGGGTGAGTACATAAAGCCTCCACTGCTCCTTGGGTATAGCCTACCGCTCCGAGTACACCCCGCCCAGTGGTGCACCTCCAGGTACCGTCCTGCTCTGCAAGCCTCCACCACGATCAGCGCTGTCCGTCATCTGCAACCAACACAATGTAGTGCGGGCATATCCCGTGCAGGGGTGAGTATAAGCTACTCAGTAGGGACCCCGAGACCCCCGAAGGTCTCTAAAAATCCACAAAGGATAAACCACAAAGGAAAGATACAATCACGAAGTAACATCCGACACTACTTAGGTATATACCCATACATATACATAAGTCATCAATTATCACTCGGCTCCAACATCCGAGCTCAAGTATAACCCAGTCCACACAGGAAAGAAAAACAAAAAATCCACATAGGATAGCCCAACACAATCCACAAAGGAAAGTAAAACGTAAATCCACACAGGATAGCACAACACAATCCACAAAGGAAAGCAAACAGGGTTTTCAGCTCACACAGGTATACTTCTTCAAATGACGATAGAGATGATCACTGATCCATCTAAGTCGTCGGACCCAGGAAAGATCGATAGGTACTAACCCCCGCAATGACCCACAAAGGATCTGACCCACAAAGGATTGATAGGTAACTAACCCCCGCAAAGACCCACACAGGATCGGGCCCACACAGGACCTATAGGCGCTGGCTCACACAGAACCGCTGAGCGTTGACCCACACAGGATCAGACCCACACAAGATCAGGCCCACACAGGACCTGTAGCACTGACCCACAAAGGATCGCTGGGTGCTGTAGTCGTCGCAGTCCACTGAGGATCTCTGCACAGTCGTCATCGCAGTCCACTGAGGATCTCTGCACAGTCGTCGTCGCAGTCACAGTAGCAGTCGCAGCCAACTCTTGGGTTCCCGCACACAGCAAGCTCGTTCGGGAGGGTACGCTCCACGAGCCGAGAGGCTGATACATCAACTGACAAAAATTCCGAATTTGATGTATCCAAAGGATCCGTATCGCCAACATGAACTCAACGTCGCAGACGACGCGTCAATCGGATGCCCGGTCTGAGAGATATTGACTTTTTCGTCCCAGGGGCCCGGTTGGTTTTTAAGGAAAAACCAACCCGACCGTACTCCACCTGTATCCAAACCTCGGGTGGAGTATTCCAAAATATCCGTCTCACTTAGAGGAATTTAACGAAGTCGACAACACGTCAATCGGACGTCCGAAGATCAAGATATGAGCGTTTCCGCTCCGAGGGCCCGGTTGGTTTCGTGTACGAACCAACCCGACTGAACCCAAATATTCCGAAACCTTGAGTGCGATATACCAAAATGAACATCTCGATCCAAGGATCACATCGCCGCTGATGAAATGTCGTCCGGAGGCCCGTAGATCAAGTTATGGGAAAAAGACCGAAACGGTCCGAAGACGGGGGGTCTGGGCCCGGACCGACCCGGGCCGACCCCCCTGGGTCGGCCGAACCGGGTTGACCCGACCCGTTCCAACCCGGACAGACCCGGTCAGGCCAGGACAGGGCGCGGCCCAGCTCGGCCGGCCGGTCTGGCTTGGCTCGGCCGAGCGGCCGAGCAACGCGGGGGGCGCGCATGCCCCCACGTGACAACACCGTGGCCCCCGCGGGGGGCCGCCCTGGATCAACCTGATGCGGCCGGGCTGCTGCGTCTCTGAACCGAGGTTCCGCACAGCTGCGGAACCGCCTCGCCGCCGTGGATTCAGCCGCAGCGAGGTTTTCCCGGCGGCGCACTGGGCGCCGCCATGCCAGCGTGGCGCGCCGGCGGAAACCTCCGCGGGCCACCGGAGTTGCTCCGGTGGTCCGATTTCCTTCCCGTCTGCGACGCTGTTCCTCCCGGGTTCCGTTCTTCACTGCGGGATCATTAAATCGCCTCTGCGGCATGTTTTTTCGTCGACCTCCAAATCCGCACAACAAGGAAGAACTGCGGAGGGTTGTCGGGCCGTGTTTGTTTGGCCCGCATCCTCCGCGTTAGATAATAACAGTCGGGAGAAATATTCGACACATGAATAGAAGCAAGGCACAATTTTAATAGAATTAAAATTGAACTTGATCTAGGTTCTTTGTTTTAAAAGAAACAATCACGGGAATATAAAGTTATTTCACAAACAAACCCCTACCTCGTCAAGTCGTCGCACACACGTTCTTCATGGAATTGATCGCCGAGGAAAGAGGCGATCGTCGCGTCGCGGAAGGGCGTCACGTCGTCGCGGAAAGGCGTCACGTTGTCGCGAAAGGGCATCGCGTCATCACGGAATACGGTGACGCATCGACGAACTCCGAGGTTCAAGAACATGAAGATTTAATTATATCGATTAAATCCATGTGTTGTTATAAACCACAAAGAAGATTTAAAAGAAACCCAAAATCTCCTACCTCAAGCAGTTGGTGATTGGAGATCATTGCGGGGAAGAACGTCTCGGAAGAAGCGTTGTCAATCTCCGAGGGTGAATGAATTCTTCACGTTCTTCACATTTTTCACGTTCTTCGCGAAGGAGGATGAAGGCACAAAGTTGTCAAAACCTCTCAACGAGCATTTTTCCAGAAGTCGTGCGTTGGTCTTATTTTATTATTATGCCAACGGATTGAAAACAGGTTGAGAAACGATTAAATTAATTCATCGAATTAATTCAACGAATAAAACCGCCCAATTAATTCAACGAATAAAACCGCCCAATTAATTGGTGCGTTAAGAAATTAAGAAAACACGTCAGTTGACTTTCATAATGACGGGTTTTCGCGGGTGCGTTACTTATCGGAAAGAAACAGTGGGGCTCATGCGGGCCCCACCTCACAAATATCCTACCAAGAGGGTAGGATATTTTTGGATAACACCCTATCCGCATCAACTCAGCTTAAGCTGCTTTAAGTGGCTTCAAGTGGCTTCCAAGCGGCTTAAGTGAAATAAAATAAAGTTTTTCGTACAATTTATTTTATTTCTTAACTTTAAGCCCAAAAATTAAAAACCACACCTGAGGAAACGCAACTCTGGAAGAGGTGTTTCTAAGAAATTACCGGCACTGCGATTCCATCAGTGCCCTCAGAATTCGATTCCGAGCACCGGTTCAAAAGTTAGAAAAACCCACTCATCCGTTCACTGAACGTACCCGAGCGAAACTTCGGAAAATGATTCCGGGCACACCGGGCCACAGAATCAGGTGCCGTCAGAAACTGCGTTTTTGTAAAAATCCAAAGAAAATTAAGAAAAAAATTTCCTTGGATTTTTCGAGTCTTTACAACTCCCATGATATCTAGTTTCCTTTCAATTACATTAATGTATGTAATTTTTATTTCTATTTGATTTTAAATTGAAATTTTTAAAACTTATACAATATTGTATGCTAGTTAACTCTTGGTAATTATGTTACTGTTTCTCATCATAGGGGTTTTATTTTTTAAATTTATAAATTTATCTCTCTCATGGATTATTTTTTGAATTTGAAAAGGATAAAAAATATTTCATTATTTTATTTTGTTTCTATAATGTGTGAATTTAAAATGTATCATTTTGAAACTATTTCATTCTCTTCAAATTATATTACTATATAAAATATTTGTTATTATGAATATGGTTAAATGGGTGAGATGGTTACCATGGATTAAATAAAATTAATTGATGACTGCATGTTACTTTTTATAAATAAAATTAAAATATTACCTTGGTAATTATAATTCAAACTAGCATAAAATGTAATTACTTTTATAGTTTATGGTTATGGTTTTTGGAGTATAAAAATTAGGGAATAATTCTCACACCTATACACATTTCACATTCATTAAGGGTCCCACCGGGTTTTAGAGAATGACCTTTGAATTCCGATTCTAGTATATAGATGTTGATAAGAAGGGGAACATTTTATAGGACACATGGAGGCTGGAGGTTATGGTGACCTACCTTCTTCATACATTAATTTTTACATTATTATATTACGTAATATTTCAATTAATAATTTAGGCATAATCATTTAACGATTAGTCTCTTCGAAACAAACAACAAAATACATGACTTATAAGAATATAATTTAATCATATTGAAATATTACTCTATTTTGAATCTAGTTCACATCAGTACATATAATATCATATGGACGTATATTAATAAAAAATTAAGAATAAATCTTAGTAAGGAATAAAAAAAAGAAACATGAATTATAGGACCATAGATAAATCATGATTCAATACAATAGATCATGATAAAAAATATATGAGGCATAACATAAGAGCAAGATCATAAGTCCATGATCCATGACGTGGGAATCTGGACAGAACATAGAAATGAGATATTCATGAATATATCACCAAGGAACATCAATACAGTGTCATAATACATATTAATATGGGTTTTCACCATGGGATTATAAAAATTTACAATGTAATCCTTCCAGGGTATCATAAACATGTCATATCTAAAGAGTAATTCTTAACATAATGCATTAGAGTGCTATCCAGGAAAAACCTTCATATGTATATCATTAAAAGTAAAATATATATCATATACCATAAGAATTTTTTTTATCATTTTAACCCATATATATAGAATTTTGGATTAATGTAAGTATGTCCCCAGTGAATAAAGTATAGTCATATCTATATGAATTCACTTGAATGAAAGTTGGGTTGGGTATTCATAATATAATTTTATAGAATGGGAAATCAAGGAATTATTTTTCCAGTATAATAGGTAAACATAAATTTTATGGAATGGTATTAATTTAGAATATAATTTGTCTCTAATTAATAGGTAATAATTTAGAATTTCATGGAATGATTATGAACACAATAATGTATAATCAAATGAAAATAAAAAGAATAATTTTCGGAAAATTACATGAAAAAATAGAGAAATAGAATACCATACCTAAAGTATTGCTTTTTAAAAATTGAGGAATGATTCCTTAAGTGAATTTGAGCTTAAATATTGGGTTAAAAGATATAATAATTGAATAAGGGATGTGATAATTATATTGGGTTCAATGAAATGGGATTTATAGGTGGGTATTTATAGAAAAATTATGATAATTATTTATTATTATTAAAATATTATCATTGGAATTCTAGGATTTGAAAATTAATTTTTTTAAGTGACATCGATGGTTTTGTATCATGATTTATGACACTAGAACATATTTCTTTTCCATATTAATATTTAATAACCTCATTCCTATTCTATATAATAATTTTAGAACAAAAAGAATAATTTATTCATTAAAAATGGGATTTGAAAGTAAAAAGTTGTTTTTTAGACTTTGGAATATCTTTATAGACATTTAAAATTGATTTTAATACTTTTAAAATAATAAAAACATAAATTAGACATATATATGTCATTAAAGATATAATATATATTATTAAAGAATTATTACATAATTATGAAGTCCTAAAATATACTAAAAAAACCAAACTATAATTTTAATATTCACTAAAATATAAATTATATTATAAAGATATCAAAATTTCACCATTACATAATTTAGGAATTATGAAATAAAATAAAAATATTAATTTTTCAAAATAAATTCCCATATATGCGAAATAATTATTTTGATCAAAAATTTTTATTTTATATAAAATATTAGTTTTATATAGAAATTAATTATTATTTTTTCAAATTAATGAATTCCGAATTTTATAATATTATATGTATTTATTCATAAGGAGTATATGGACATGAGATAACATATTTAAAATATATTCACTATATATAATTGTTCGGAATTTACTTATGAACAACTATATTACTATTCAATTGGGCAATACTATTATTCAAACAATTATATAACAACTACATTACAATAGTCTTATAATAGTCACAAGCTAATGGTCTTATCTCTCTTTACACATTATACATTCACCATCACTATCATAATTCATCATTCACTACCGCACCCCCAATGATTCAAAAAATCACATTATAATTTCTATAATATTCCTAACTCTCCCCTTTCTTTTTATAATCATAATGTAAAGAGTAATATTCATGGGATAATTTTGGCTGGTTAAGTTTCCCATATATTGTGAGTTATTCTATTTCATTTATCTCTTTATACTATTTTTAATAGTTATAGTAAATATTATTTCTTATTGTGTAATGTTCCTATGAAATTTCATACCTTTTTTATGTTCTTTTATTATAGCATATAATAAAATTTTCATGATTTTTTTATTTAAAATAAGATGATTTTTTGTTTTTATTATGGCTATGGCCCCTATTGTATTTTGGTATTTTATTCATTTGATGTACTATACTATCTATTTTTTTATTATATTATTTTTTTGATTATATTAATTCCTATATTAAAATTTTATTTGAGTTATATTGGGAAATTTTAATTATGTTGTTGGGTTTTTTAATTTTTTTGATAAGTGATGTTATTTGTTTATATTTTAATTAGTTTCACTTTTTATTGAAACTATTTATTTGGTAAGTGTGATCATCTAAATTATGGAGCATTTATATAAGAAATGTGGGATATTGTTCCAACCTATTATAGTTTCATCATGTGTAATCATTTACACTTTAATAAATTTTATGCACATGAAATAGTTTATAGCCTATGGGGATCATTATTTCCCATCGGGCCTTTCCATGAGACAGATCAGTTAGTTGGATCCGGGTTAGAAGAGGTTGGTTTATATAAAAATGGTATTAGTGACATGTTTTGTTCTAAGCTATTTTGGGTGTTATGGTAGAAATAAGTTATGAATTTATAAGGATATGAGTTAAATTCTAGAAAGTTTCTGTCCAATTCATTTATAATAAAACCATGAGATACTAGGGAATATCATTAATTTTTAATTCATGTTTTGTTTTAAATTTATCCTTCTATAGGGAAACAACTGTAGCATTGAAATAATTTGGAATGAGAATAATTGATTTTCATGGGGAGGGTGTATAGTATGGAGACAATTCACACAATCTATAGAAAACAAAGCCTTAAAAATAGTTTATTTCCTGATTTATTACATAATTTCAAAATAATACGTTCCAAGGATATGGAGGTCTAGTTACTTTGGAAGATTAGACATACAAATACATCATCTTAATTAAAAAACTACAATTTTCTTAAAACTCTAAGTAGATTTCCTAACACTCAAACATATTCTAATTCTCTATAGTATATCATTGGGAAAATACATAAGGAAAATTCTGTGCTTGAAATCCCAATAAGAGAGTAAAAATTGAAATAATAATCACATGGGAGTCAAAAATAAAAACATGATATCCTCAGGAGAATGATCAGAAGAATAGAAACATGGAATAATAAAATTATATCACAAGATCATGGAATCATAACCATCTAGCAACAACATAAGACATGATATCATAAAAATAAGTCAAGGGTCACTCCCATGACCAACATCCTAAAGATGAAAAATTTCTATGGAGGATTATGTTCCATCCTTATTCCCTTACATAAATTCTAATGAAATATGATACTTTACCTAATGTGTTACCGGATTATATAATTCTAGGACCACCCACTCCATAAATTAAAATCATACATATTCTTTCCACATAAGGAAGAAAACAATACATTACTCGTAAGCATGGTGTAACTCATGAGACTTAAGTGGGTTTCATAATCCAGATTCAAGGAATAACAGAAGGATGAATATTAAAGTATTACCAATAAAATAATTAATTAATTTATTGAAACATTAAGATTTTAAAAATAAACAAAGGCATTTATCATTGAGTTCCAATATAGATATTTCATGATAAAGATCTAGGAGAAAAAAGAATAAAACGATCCACTATGGTGGTACTTTATAAAATAAGTAAAAGATATTTTTAAGGAAGGAAATATTTTATCATTTTCTATAAAATGAGAATTTATCCTAGTGAACTATAAATAAAATAATTATGGTTTTTATAATCTATTAATAGTTTTAAAAAATATTTATTGGGTTTTTTTCAATATGAGAAAAGAAATAATAAAGTTCCCATAAACAGGTTTAATATTAAGTGGGAATTTTAAAAGAAACTAAAAACATGTATGACCATAGAAATGGAAAGTATATTTTACAAGGTATATATTTAATGGATATATATATATATAAATAAGGGGTAAATTAGAATAATATTTCATAAAATAGAGAAAATGAAAGAGTATATGTAACCAAAAAGTCACAAGGAGGTATGAAATATCCCTCACTATGATTTAAAACAACATGCTGAAAATCCTTATTTTGAAAAATCATAATTTTTTTTTTGAAAATAGGAGAAGTTAAATATTAATTTTACTTTATATTAAACTTAATTTTATTTCAAATTAAAAAAATATCCTTGTAGAGAATAGAAATTATGGACAAGGTGAGGAATCATTCATTTAAATGGATTAGAATTTTTCTTCACATAATTTCATTTTCAAAATTAAATATAACCAATGTGTAAATAATATTTGAATCATTGTGATGTATTAAAATATAAATAGTTTATAATGTATAAAATTAAAGAAAAAAAATAGGGAGAAACATTATAACCCAAGAAATTAGACTGATTTATAAAATACCATTATATTTTGGGGGAAGACATTGATCGTAACCCCCAATAAAGAAGGGAATGAATAAAAATGAGGTTTCAAAGATGAAAAATAATTTTTGATATTATAAATAATTTGTGGTAGTTGAAGGACCAATGAAATTAATATTGATGCATAATGCAAAATCATGCCTAAAAGATGGGTAATTGAGACATAACCCTTATGGATTATATAATTTTTGAATAAAAATTCATTAGAAGCTATAAAATAATATGGTTCTATAAATTCCCTAAATTAAATCATAGAGTATGAAAAAAAATATATTCTTAGATAATATATATACACTACTACAAAATCAAACTTTAACAGTTCTAGAACTAGATTTTATCAGTGTTAGAAAAGTGTTGACTATATGAGTGAGGCTAAAAACCCTGGAATTTTTTCAGTGCTGAAAAAGTGCTGATAAATGGGTCCTTTATCGACACTAAAAAAAACTAATAAAGGAACAATTTATCAGTGCTTTAATTTAGCATCAATAAAGACACCATTTATGAGTGCTTATAAAAGATATCATAAAGGGTCTTTTATTAGTGCTTATAGAATCACTGATTACGTATACCTTTATTCATTCTTATAAAAGCACTAATAACAGACCTTTTATCAGTGCTCATAGAATATCTGATAAAGGGACATACTGTAGTGTGCTATAATAGAACATCGTAGCACCAAAAACATACCAGATATCATCAAAAAAAATTCCCAATATAGGATTTAAATGAAATGAAATTTATAAAAAAGAAAAAAAAACACTATATTATAGACATTTAAAATATTGGTTTATACAATTATATAAATACAAATTGTTAAATATTTTCAAAAACGTCAATGTTCCTATTCATTTTAATCTTGAACTGACTCATGCTATTGCCAAGAAAACCACCCATGCTCAAACAAAATAATGAACCTATATAAGAAAAAAAAATTATGTTAGTAATAATATAAAGAAATAAATTAATATAAAGTGTTAATTTTACTAAAACTGATGTTAATTTTAAATAAAAAGATGCACTTAGAGTCATACTAATAACACTATGCATCAGATTGGGGTGAGGCTGATTTCAACACATCTAAAATGACTTCTGGATCATTATCATAATGTATTAGAAAAATATTAATGTGTTTTCTCAGTTTTGAGTATGTCAATTGTATTTTTTACTAAAATTTCATTTTAAACTGGAAACATGCACTTTTAACTCATTTAGATCACATCCTGTATCAGTTTATTGTGAAATAGATTCCTACACATCAAAAATGACTTATGAATTGTTGTCCTAAATTATCAATAAAATATGAGCATGTTTTATTGGGTTTCAGTGAGTGAAACTTTTTTAACTAAAATGCCAATTCTAAAATGATAATAGACACATTGAGTTATACCAGGAACATCGTGCATTTTATTGAGGTACAGATAATTCCTACACATCACAAATGACTTATTTATCATTTTTATAAATTATCAAAACAATCTAAATGTGTTTTATTGGTTTTGAATAGGAAAATTGTCCATTTTACTAAAATTGATGACACATTAAAATAAAAAGACATACTTTAAGTCATAAAAGTCGCAATGTGTGTCAGATTGAGGGGATGTTGATTCCTACGTGTCCCAAATGACTTATGGATCATTTTACTAAAGTATAAAAACAATCTGAATGTGTTTTCTCAGTTTTGAGTATGACACTTTTCTTTTTTACTAAAATGTCATTTTAAAATTAAAACATGTACTTTGACTCATACCGATCACATTGTGTATCGAATTAAGGTGAGTGTGATTCCTACATATCAAAATTTACTTATGGAACATTTTACTAAAGTATTTAAACAATTTTAATGCGTTTTATTGGTTTTGAGTAGGTCAATTGGCCTTTTTACTCAAATTGATGTCAATTTTTAATAAAAACACACACTTGGAGTCATACTAACCACACCATGCATAAGATTTAGGTGATACTAATTCATTCGAGTCTCAAATCACTTATAGATCATTTTATTAAAGTATTAAAACAAACTGAATGTGTTTATTCATTTTTGAGTAGGTTATTTTTTTTTATTAAAATTGATGCAATTTTAAATATAGACGCACTTAGATTAATTCCAGTCACACCATGCATCATATTGAGGTGAATTTGATTCCAAAACATTATAAACCATTTATGTATTGTTTTCCTAAATTATCAAAATAATATGAATGTGTTTACATAGTTTTGAGTATGCCACTTTTCTTTTTTACCAAAATATCATTTCAAACTTAAAGAACACACTTTGGCACATATGGATCACATCATGTATCAGTTTGACATGAGTCTGATTCCTACACATCACAAATGATTTATGAATCGATGCCCTAAATTATCAAGAAAAACCGAGATCATTTTCTTGGTTTTTAGTTAGTGGTTCTTTTTAAATTCAAATTTAGATTTTAAAATGATAATGGACACATTGAGTCCATTGTCTTTTTTAAAATTAATGTCAATTTTAAATAGAAAGAAGTAATTAGAGTCACACAAGTCACATCATGTGTCTAATTGAGGTGAGGATGATTCCTAGACATCCCAAAGTTTAAAAAATCCAAATAGTCAATGTTACTAGGATTTCCATTGAATTTATTTATAAAACCACCAACACTACATGAGAAGCATCAAAAAAACCACATCAACTCAAAAAAAGAACCCACAAGTTTAAGAAAACAATTATTACGAGTAATATTCAAAATAAATAAATTAAAAATGGATATAAAAAAATACATTAATTCTATGGAAAATGATTTTACTATGAAAATATAAAGATTACCTCTGTGATTGACCAGTGGAGGGAACTTGAAGGAAAATAATAAATGTCAACACTATAGTGCTGAATAGTTTTGAGGATAATAATTCTATTGATGTTTTGGTACAGAAAGTCATGAAATATAGATAAAGAAACCCAAATCAAAAAGAGAATCCATATTTATAAGAAAAAAATTGTTATTTAATTAATACTAAAAATAAATAAATAATTTATAAATACAAAAAAATACATTAATTTTATGGAAAATGATTTTATTGTGAAAAAATCAACATTACCTCTATAATTGAGTAGATATAACAACATTTCTCTTCTTACAAAGGCAGTGGAGGTAACTAGAAAGAAAGTTATAAATGCACCACTGGAGGGGTGAAAAGGTTTTGAGAGAGAAGAAGTATATATAATTTTTTGTGCAGAAAGGCATGACAGATGGACAGACCACACTAACTCGAACAAAAAAATCCACCTATATAAGAAAATAATTAATATGTGAGTAATACTAAAAATAAATAAATTAAACATTAATATAAAACAATATATTAATTCTATAGACAATGATTTTATAGTGAAAGCATAAAGATTACCTCTATAATTTTGTAGAGGCAACATCGTTTCTCTTCCTAAACGGGTAGTGGAGGTAACTTTAAAAAAGTGATAAATGTACCACTGTAGGGGTGAAAAGGTTTTTAGGGAGAAAAATAATGTTGAAGTTTTGATGCAAAATGGAATAAAAGATGGACATACCCCCCCAACTCAAACTAAATAATCCGCCTGTATAAGAAAATAATTATTATGTGAGTAGTACTAAAAAGAAATAAATTAAACATGAATATGAAATAATACATTAATTATATGAATAAGTATTTTTCTATGTAGATATCAAGATTATCTCTGTGAATGAGGAGAGACAGTGTCATTGATTTTCTTATAAAGTAATGACACATGGACAGAAATATTTTAAAATAATTGAACTCTACAAGGAATAATGAAAATTAAATTAAAATTTAATTATTTAATTTATTAGTAAAATAGATAAATTATATCATAACATTACTTTTACATCTTTCCAAAGGGTTTCCTTTATTATAGTTTGTTCTTCTGTGGGATTGGTAACATCATCATGTGTTAAATACATTGTCTGCATCAGTAGTCGAACATTTAATATAGATTATTTTAATAAAATAAAGAACATATAATAATATGAGAAAAAAATAATATATTAAAAAAAATTACCTTCTCATTGAACTCTATGACTTTTTTTAAAGGTTTGAAGGATTTAGTTCCTCTAGCCAGAATCCAAATCCCCTCTTGGTTGTCCCCTCAAATGTAAAAGACATTTTCTACAATGAGACTGGAATGAACTGATTGTGATGTCCCAATGAAAGGGTCATCCTCAATTAAAATATATAATTTAAATGAAGAGAAACAATCTAGGGTTGTTTTCTTAGTTTTGGGGATGTGATGTATGTTTTAAACTAAAATGATACTTATTTATTGAAAAAATGCACTCAGATTCATACTAGTGACACCGTGCATTATATTGAGGTGAGATTGATTCCAAAATTTCAAAAATAACTTATGGATCGTTATCCTAACGTATCAAAACAATTGGAATGTGTTTTATCAATTTTGAGTAGGTGAGTTGTCCTTTTTACTAAAATTAATGTCAATTTTAAATAAAAAGATGCAATTTGAATCATATTAGTTACACCATGCATCTAATTGAGGTGAGGCTAATTATTACACATCCCAAATGGCTTATTTATCATTTTCATAAAGTATAAAAATAATCCGAATGTATTTAATCAGTTTTGAGTATCTCACTTGTCTTTTTTACTAAAATGCCATTATAAATTGGAAACACACACTTTGACTCATACATATCACATCGTATATGGGTTTAACATTATACTGATTACTAAATTTTATAAATGACATATGAATAAATTTCCTAAATTATCAATAAAATCTGAGTGCATTTTATTGGTTTTTAGTGAGTGACATTTTTTGAACTAAACTGTTGATTTTAAACTGATAATAGACACATTGAGTCATATCGGGCATAACATGCATCATATTGTGGTGTGGCTGATTCCTACACATCAAAAATGACTTTTGGATCATTTACCTAAAGTATAAAAAACAATATTAATGCATTTTCTCATTTTTGAGTATGTTATTTTTCCTTTTTATTAAAATTGATGTCATTTTAAAATAAAAAGATGCACTTGGAGTCATACCAGTATCACCATACATCAGATTGAGGTATAAATGATTCATACATGTCTTAAATGAATTATTGATTGTTTTACTAAATTATAAAATAAATATGAATGAGTTTTATTTGTTTTTGATAATGTCACTTGTTTTTTATACTAAAATGTCATTTTAAACTGGAAACACACACTTTGACCTTTACTGATAACATCATATATCAGTTTGACCTAAGAATGATTCCTCATTTAAAAAAAGGACTTATGATTTGATTTAATAAGTTATCAATAAAATAGAATTGCGTTTTCTTTGTTTTCATTGAGTGACATTTTTTGAACTAAAATTTCTATTTGAAATTGATAACAGAAACATTGATTCATAGCAATCACACCATGCATCAAATTGAGGTGTGTCTGATTTTTATACATCTCAATTGACTTATGGATCATTTCAATATGTTTTAATGAATTAATTTACTCCATAAAAATATTGTTAAAATCATATAAAACCCTATCATTTTTTAATAAAATAAAATCTATTAAAAAAACCAAGTTTTATCAAAAAATCAATATAAAAAAAATCCTCAACCAATTATTTTATAAAAGTTTTATTTAGATCCTTATGGATAAATTCAATGATAAAAATAAAATTAATTCATCATTAACTCTACCTTCTTGTAAAATAAAATAAATTAATTTTAGTAACATACACTCGTTAGCTGAAATTACACTGTAGCAACTGAAGACCCCCGAGCTACGAAGCACTGAAGTTGCATATTCTGATTCTTCTATCTTCACCCTCTCTATTTATTTCCTGCTGTTAAATCTATCATTTATTTAGTTATGTAGAGATTTTATCTAGAAGGAGTTGGTGGAAATGGAGGAGTTGAGTTAATAACTAGTGTCAATGGTGTAATTCTCACAAATGGGAGGCATTTCCCCTTTTAGAGAACACAATGAAGTATAAAGGGCAATGACTTCCATTTACTTCATTGTGTTCTCTAAAAGGGGAAAAGAATCCCATTTGTGAGAATTACACCATTGAAACTAGTTATTAAATCTATTCCTCAATTACCACCAACTCCTTCTAGAGCGAATCTCCACACAACCAGAGAAATGATAGAGTTAAGGGAGGGAAATAAATGGAGAGGGTGAAGATGGATGAATCCAAATACACAACTGCAGTGCTATAAATCTCGAGGGTCTTGGGTTTCTATAGTGTAATTTCAACTGATGAGTGTATGTTATTGAAATTAATTTATTTTATTTAACATGGAGGTATAGTTAATGATGAATTACTTTCATTTTTATACTTAAATTTATCAACTAGGATCCAAATAAAATTTTAATAAAATAATTGGTTGAGGATTTTTTGTACTATTTTTTTCAATAAAACATAGTTTTTTAATAGGTTTTATTTTATTAAAAAATGATTGTGTTTTATATTATTGGAAAAAGAGGTCAATGTAGGTGTGTACTTTATTCACACTTACCTCGATAGGCAATAAACCTGAACGAGGTTCATGCCTTCCACCATAAAAAACTATAAAATAGAGGTCACTCCTCATTCAATACATAGATAAATATAGTGAATCTACCTAAATATTATTTATATATATATATATGTTATATATATTTATTATATTAGTAAATTTATTTGAATATAATTATATATATATGTATATTATTTATCATATTTAAATTTATTTAAATATACAATATATTATTCAATGTATATATATGTAATTCTATTTTTTCTAGTGAAACTAAAAAAATACTAATAATATTAAGTTGTAAACTATATTAATTATAAATAATTATTATTTTGTGTAATTGATTATAAAATATAATTATTTAAATTTTGGAAAGTTTAATTATTTCAAAAAAAAGTATATATAGTTATCTAATTTTATTATTTTTAAAGTAACATGAGTTTACAATATTTTATGGGTTATTTAAGTATAGATTATGTTACTATTAATTAAATATATATATAGTCCTAAAATGTATGTATAAACCTATAATGATGAATACCTAAAAATAATTTCTAATATATATAATTTGATAACTTCCATTCTTCTTTAGAAAAAAATGATGTAGAAATCTAAGGATTTTAAGGAGGACATATAATACGTACTAACCCATAATTTAGAATCTAGGGAGGTCCATAAAGAAGTTGGAATAAAGAAATAATACACACCAATAAGATATACCAGAAATAAAGGAGAAAAACAAACCAACCCTTGCAACATCTGTCCCATACACATTTAAACATATATGTGTATATATATATAAGTGAATTTATAATACACATAATTAAAAAAAATGCACATTTAAACATAACTTTTAATGAAAATAAATATAATCCATTTCTAATTTGGAAATCCAGAACCATTATTTGTGAATAGATAATTATAAAATAACCCTTACATTATACGTTCTGAAAACTCATATAAATAGATAAAAAGATATATATTTACACACATATATAAAGTTATTTATAAAATGAACTTAAATTGATAAAAATATTTGAATTTCACAATATAGTAAAATTAATACAACACCATACTAATTTTGAAAATAGAGAACTATTGAAAATAAATAAATATGTTGTCACCCTTACTAAAGTTTCTCTTCAAATAAAACAAAACAAATATGAGAAAATAAAATTTTAAGGAAAAAACCTAACATCATAATATTAAAAAATAATTTAAATAAATAAATTTCTTTACTTGAATTGCCTAAAATTAGTTTATGTTGCTGCTTCACACCATCATCAAACTGAGAATTGGGTTGCTAATTCAATTTTCACCGAACCTACAAAAGAAATTGATTCAAAAAACCTAAACAAGATGGGGTATAGATGTAGAAAACAAAGAAAATTGATTCAAAATAATAATTTAAAAAGACCAAAATAGGATATAAAAAACAACAGTCAAGTAAAAAATGGAACAAAAACAAAATAAAAACAGAATAAAACAAACGAACCAAAAACACATAAAGAAAATAGGATCCTAAAAAGGAAAATTAAAAACCTTGAGATCCAGATCTCGAAATGACAAATATATAAAGAAAATCAGAACCTTTAAAGGAAAATATAGGTCTACATCACTAGTTTGAAGAAAATATGAGACCCTCAGATCTAGATCTTGATGTTTTTTGGGAAACCCTAACTGCAGATGAACACCGAACGTCGGATGATGGTCGAGAAACTAGAGGTAGTGAGTTTGTGTGATTTGAGTAGGTTTGTGTGATTTGAGCTTCAATTCACTGAGGAGAAATGTTAAAAATGGATGGATTTCAAAAAAAGCTTATGATATCATGATAGGTTCGCAACATGTTACGTTTTTTTAATTAGATCAGGAAAATTTTATCAGAGATTTTTTAAAAGTGCTAATAAAGAGTCCTTTTATCATCACTTATTATTTAATCGTTGATAAAAGAAATATTTATCATCACTTTTTTAGCACTGATAAAGGTAGGTCTTTATCAGGACTAAAAAAGTACAAATAAAATCCATATTTATCAGTGCTTTTTTGAATACTAATAAAGCATTATCTTTATCAGCGCTAAAGAGAGAGCTGATAAAGATTTATTTTATCAATGCTTATTACTTAAGCACTAATAAAGGATTTAAAATTATAATTATAAATAAATTTATTTGTAAATATATATACATAATAAATATATATAAATATAGATATAATAAATATATTCGTTATTTAAATATATTTATTATAATTTTATAATTATTCATATATATAATTAATTATTTATAATTATATAAATAATTTTTTTTAAAAAAATTTATATCATTATATATATTTATATCATTATATATATAATAAATATATATAAATATAAATATAGAAAATATATTCATTATTTATTTAAATTATTAAAAATTTAATAATTATTTAAATATATATAATTAATAATTAATAATTATATAAATACATTTAAAAAATATTTATTTATTTATAATTACGAATTATTATTATATATATAGTATGTAAATTTTTAAATATTTTTATATATAAATACTTTTTAAAAAATACTTTTTAACATTATTAATGAATATCTAATTTTAAGTGCAAGCATGTTAGAAATGAGTGAAATAGTATAAATTCAAAATAAGTACACTAATAATATTTAAAAAATGGATAAGTTTTGTGTGCGTGCATTGTATATAAAAATCCATTAATTATATATATGTGAAAATAATTTAACACACATTTGGTCTATATTAAATTGAAAAATCAAATGACATTCAATTATATGTCCATTACTCTTTGCAATTAGTCATTATTTTTAATTCATATTAATTTTTAATTATAAACCATTATTCAGTAAATATATGACCATTTAATGTAAAGTGCATAAATATTTTGTAATATATAAGTCATATTTATATACATTAATATATATATATATTTAATATATAATATTTTTAACATTACCAATAATCATCTAATTAATAAAATGTTTAATATTTTTCTCAATTTACTTATTTTTAATTTTAATTTGTTTATTTTTTATTTTTAATATCTATATAATTAATACATACAATTTATTAGTATTTATAATTTATATATAGTATAATAAATTTATTCAATTTTATCAATAATTGTTTAATTTAAAAAATTAATAATACTTCATTAATAAACTAATTTTTTATATATTTAATTATTTCATTTTATTTATTTGGGCCTTTATCAGTGCTAAAAGAACATTGATAAATGACTCCTTTATGAGTGCTAAAAAAGTGATGACAAAGGACTCCTTTATGAGTGAAAAAAATATAGCACTAATAAAGGGTATCCGTTATCAGTGCTGAAAAATAAAGCACTGATAAAGGTAACCCTTTATCAGTGCTAAAAATAATGTGCTGATAAAGGTGACCTTTATTAGTGCTAAAAAACACTGATAAATGGTTAAATTTATGAGCGTTTTCTTTAGCGTTGATAGAGATACTATTTATCAGTGATTTTTTCTAGTGGTGGTAAATACCAGCACTGTTAAATTATAATTTTATAGTATTTATAGTATTTAAATATCAAATTGGGGAGTAACATATAAACATTTCTCAATGGAGAGGAATTGAGACGAAAACCATTATTTATGTTTGAACGTGCTCTCTATGTGATCTTAACATCCCAAATAATTAAATCAAGTTAATTAGATATAAAACCTATAAACTTATTTATATATATTTCATATTCCAAGTTCCTTTAATTATCATATGTTATTTATTTATGAAATAGTTTTCTTATCTATGCCAGTTACTTGAGGTTGTTCTGTAATTTTTTATAATTTTTTTAGATTGTTGACCAAAGTCGAAATAATTTTGAAATAGTTTTATAATATATATAATATTATTATGGAAGTGGAAATAATTATTACATAATAAATATATTTTTAATTCCATCCATGATGGGTGGTGAGGTCAAATGAAACTCATTACTCATGGAGGAGACAGTATGCCTGCACGAATAATTAATATTTCCATTTCTAAAACAATGAGAGGGAAATAAGATACATGAAAGTTTGAAATTTAATAATCATAGTTATATTATAGATTTAATATTTATTCATCTATTACATCCTTTTTATCATTCATGAATGGCAATGATGAAAATGGAAGATGACGCTTTTTTAAGGATGTTCACTACGCAACGTAGTAATTAGGTTACTGTTTTTCTTAAAAGATGGAGGGGAATAAAATGGGTTATTTATTTAATATAATAAAAAATCTGTATATTAATGATACTTGTTTCATTATATTTTCTTGGATTGAATATATTTGGAAGAGTAAGGATAAGTGGAGAAAGTTACGCAAAAAAGTGATACATATATTAGAGACATGATCATATATTAGATATTTTCTCAGAAGTGATGGATTTAAGGAAACATTTAGATACCATGGGATTATTGATGTTAAAATTAATTCTAGTATAGGTATTTTGGGTTGTATTTCAGGAAGAATTTTAATGAGAAATATAACCATGGATGGGTGGCAGTGATCCCCTTTATAAGTGAGGAAAGGGAACATTTGGGAATACTCCATACCCTTCCATGGTATCACAACACTATTCCAAGGTACATTCACCAAAAAATTTGTAATAATGAAGTGTGGGTTGTCATTGGGTAAATAAATCCTCAAAAAAGACTTTAAAAACATGTTTTAAACATTTTATAGGCATTTCACAATTAAGTTGTTACATTTTACTCTTTTACTTTTAAATGAGGTCACTAGTCATTAATCAAGTGATTTTATGTTTTATAAAAAATAAAATATATAAAAAAATAAATTTGGGTGTTTTAGAAAAAAATTTACCCTATATTTAATCTATTTCTATTTTTGAAAATTATAAAATCAACTTTTAAATTAAAATATGCAATGAGTAGAAAAACTGTTTTGGTAGAAAAATGAAATTTTGACCATTATGTAATCTTTATCATATTTAGTATTTATTACCAAATGAATGAGTGTTAATATAGTTTTATATATATTTAAACGTAATATTAATGTCATGAATAAAATTTGATAAATTTTATTGATAAAAAAATTACACGATTTTAGTAAAACAGTTTTTTATACAAATTCTTTTACCATTATCACGTTAATAAAAACTAATATTACTAATATTATATTTATTCCTAAAAAGGAAATTGATATTGTTATATAATATAATTATTTTGAACTCAAATATTGAATTCATTTTGTTATATATATTTTCTGAAATTGATAAATTCTAATTTATATAATAAATGCATAATAATAGTTTTTATCATGAAATATTAATTGGGTTTCAAAAATGTTAAACATGTGTTTTAAAAATTCAACATTGTATAATTTTTTAAATTCTATATATTAAATATTAAATATATGTTTGTTACATCCAATGGGTTTCATAAACATTTAATTAATTCTTGTATTATAAATGTGATAATTTTTAGTAAGTTGATGTTTTTACTATTAAAATAAAAATTAGTTATTTTATAAATACTTATATAATACAAAATAGAATAATATTGATATAATAAATTAAAAAAAGAAGTTTATTTTATAAAATTATAATTCTAAAATATATATATTTATCATTTTTAAATATAATATACTAAATTATAATTAAAAATACTTTTATCGTCTGATAGCATTTTAAAACAATATCTGTTCTTAAATTTAATTCATATCAATTTATAATTTAAGAAATGTCAATATATTACTTCATATAAAATAAAAATGTATGTTTTCAATTGGCTTTACTTATAAAAAATATAATACAATTAATAAAAATGTTCACTGAAAATACGTATTACTTTTATACTAAATACACTTTAAAAAATACCTCTAATTAGTTAATTATATTCTGAGGAAATTGTTAGCCACTACTAGATGTTTACCACTTGGGGAAAATCACAATCCAGTTGGAGTTGTTTTGTGGAGGAAACTAATGAAATCCCTTCATGGAAGAGGGGTATGATGGCATTGACAGTTAACATGGGTGGTGTGGACATGCACTTCTTCGGGTTGAGGTTGATATGGGTAGATCCTTTCAGATCTGCAGTGAAATAGGGGTTTGTGGGTCTAGCGGCCAACAGATAGGCAAAGAGTGGTGATGGAGAATCAAGCCTTGGCAGGAATGTGCTGGGCCTGGCAGCCAACGAAATGAGGCATGGGGGTTCTAGTTATGGCCACGATGAAAAGATTTGGGCAACGACGTTCTTAGGAGGAGAGGCTGCAGGGGATTTCATGTGGTGAGGGTTTCATCCTACGGTGGTCTGAGCGGTGGTTTGGTGCGAGTGTGAGGGTCATGGAGGGATAGTGGGTGATCCTATGTTGGGGATCCCGATGGTGGGATCTCGTTCGACAACATGATGGGGAGGATGGCTCAGATCGGGGACTATGGCATGCAGATGATGGTCCTACTCGATGACAGACTGGCGTGTGGTGCACAGACTGATGCGGGTGACATGATCGATTTGGAGATGCAAGGATCAGGTGGTGAGAGACAGAATTGGGATCCCAACGGTGGGATATGGACTTGGATTATGACTTGGAATAGGCTAGTGTAATTACTAGCTTCGTGTGAGCGGGCTGAGTGTTTGAGGCGATCCGACAGTGCTCTTCCATGATGGTGGATGGCATCTACCGGTGATTCGCTTGTTCTTTGATGGTTGTACTTTGTGGCGTTGATTGAAATATGACTTTTGGACTGAAGAATTTGGGCTACAGGGGACATCTTGATATAGGCTGTCCAACACGATATTTTCATGGGTGTATTTTGGCCATTTTATTTTTGATGTGTTTTTAGGAGGAATGCGATGCAGGTGGATTACCACTGGTCCTCTGGGAGTGGCGATGGAATGTTGTTTATTGGGTGGATGGCCATGTTGTACCCTTTTGGGGTTTTTTTGATCTCATATTGTTTTATTTGGTTGTTGGGCATTTCCTCTGGTTGTCTTATGGGCAGTGTGGCCTGCCACCTTGTGTTTGGTAGTGCTTGTTCTACATTTACGTATCATTGCATCTGTTTTACTTTTCTTAATAGATTTTTGGGGCTGAGTACACTTGGATCCCGATCTTTTCTGGTACTACTTAAAAATATCCAACATAACTATACCTATAAGACTTTTTACCAATGAAAATAACAGTAATGAAAATATTTTCTATCACTATAATTGCAATAACCATATTAGCAACAACCAGATTGAGTTCCTATATATATGGACATACTAAACATATTCAATTCACACTTCCTATTCCCATAGTGTTCATTTTATATTAGACAACATTCTTTATCCATTGATTCAATTATATGTCAATGTAGGTTTCTTAATATTAGTAATGATTTTTAAAGGTGACGATAGTCTTTTGTAGTAGCTAGTTATAAAGACATTGGTTTTTTAAATTTATTTAAACCTTTTAATTTTTTATATTTTTAATGGTTGTAATCATCCATGATGTTTAATTGTCCCTTATATGCGATATATTTTCTCACATAAATTCATTATAATATTCCACTATTATTTAATAAAGTTTGGTTTTCTTAGGTCATATATTATGTGTCCCAATATCTGCTGAATTATTAATTATTTTGATAGAATAGAGAAACATTCTTTATAATTATATATATAATTATTAATAATAACAAATAATTGATCTTAAAACCTGGAATATTTCATTCTCTCCCCTTAAATAAACCATGTCTTCACAATTTAAATTAATACTTACTAAGAATGATATCTTAGGGAATTTATAAGGTGACTCATGTAACACCCAGACCCCTCTAGACTGGAGTCGGTGCATTACTTGTAATATTGGCATAGTTAGAAGGAATGAAAATCCCAAAGGAATGATCAGTTGAGTAGTCTTAAATAAACCAGATACATAGATGTAACTCAAATTACATTGGAAAAAATTACAAAATACAATACATAACAAAAACTAAAACTGCATCAACAAGAACTCAATAAGTGATCTCCTCTTCATAACTGGTTGAAGGTAAAAAAATGAAAGGGGTGAGTTCAAACACTCAGTAAGGGTTACAAATAGCGGAAGCATGAATCAATAAGAACTTAATTGTAAACAATTTGACATAATCAATATGGCAGGGTGAAAAATGAAAAACTCACACCATTAATAAACTGAGAATGAAATTGAATCCATAGATTTTGTCATAGTGAAAACCTCTTGGATAGTAATAAATAATAATGAATAAAGATATTTCTTATTAATTGGATGTCATGTATCTGGCACAAGGTACCATAATACTGTAAAAACTGTTTAGTTCTGTGGGTAGAAACCTGTCTGATTTTTGGAAACAAACTCGAAGGTTTTGTTGCCAACTGATTTGTCTCATGAGACCTACCGATGCATCAAGGGGCTTTAGCAGGACCCACCCACCACTTCATGTCCAAATAACTCTTTATATATATATTCAACACAAGATAAATATTACTTTACATTATCTGCATAGAATAGAAGATACAGATTCATCAATTTTTCCACAGTCAAAACAACATTCAAAATAAATATTGTATGTAAAATCGAATACGACTTAGAAAATAATCATATCCATGATATTATAATATGGAAATTTAAATGGAATATAATTTCAATTTAAATATGATCTCAAATGGGTATTAGATACAACACATAAGAAAGAGTAGGTGAAAAATACTAAGCAAGTCACAACAAAGTTAAAATTGAGACAAATCTCGTTACCACGTTGTAATCAATTGAGTCATATGACTAAAAGTTAATAACCACAAAATGAATCACAAAATACCATGTATATAAATAGAATCATGATAATATATATCAAATGGATGTAAAACTATACCACATATAAGAAATAAGAGGCGAACAGTGGAAATCCCACAGAATTGAAAGTGAGATGAGAAAACCCTTTACAAACATTTCAGCATGGTAACGAGTGTTCTTGTGAGGTCTTAATGAGAGTTAAACAAGTATCCCATTATTTATATATCATAATTTCAGTATGAGGGAGGTGAAAAAACATACACCATCATTAGGTATTAAAAATAAAAGAGCACAACATAGGAGAGATTCTTGAACAAAAGTAAGAGAGAGGATCCCTTACCTTATGGTTGATGGTGTTCTTGATTGTTCATAATGACCTGAATAATAAAATTTAGATTAATCAATTAATAATTACCAAAACTAATCAACATTTAATTGATATTTTATAACCTTATTAAGTTCATTAATGTCCTTTTTTATGGGTTTAAGAGATTCAGTTTTATTGTTTTGGATACATTTTCTTACTTGGTTTTCATGATTCGTTTACTTGTATTCATGAATGAAAGTTTATTTGAAACATGGCTAAGCATCCAGAATCATTAATATATCTTATTAATGAAATTATATTGATATAAATGATCTTATAATGATTATGTTTATATACCATGAGTATGAATCATTCGATGAGTTAATGATGAACCCTTGGATTTGGCTTGGCGATTTTGTGCACAATAAACTTGTTTGGTATTATTATTCAATTTTATGAGTATTTAAGGATTAAAAAAATTAAACATGATAAATACATATATTATTATATGTTTAAACTATTTAAAAGGTTTCATGACCATTATTTAAGATATTAATTCAAATTGAAAACCCGTCTTCCTTGAGTGTGATAAATTAACACATCTCGGACGGTGTTTGCATTTATTGTATAAAGGGAAGGGAAAAGTATAGATTATGATGAAATATTCCATTAGAATAATGAAAATACATTACATGTATGGTAATGGAATTATCATGTCATTTGGATGAGGTGAGGTGAGAATAGGGAACTAAATAATGAAACATGTAAAAGAAATTGAAAGAAAAAGGAAGAGAGATTCACCTCTTGAGTACTCCTCTATGAGAAACTCCGTAAGGCCTTTGATTTTGGACTTTTGATGGGACCATAAATTTTTAGTCATGGGGTAGGAGGTTAGGAAGCTATTTGAGCAGAATTTAGGCAAGTCATGAAGCTGGAGTGGTGTGGGAGGAAGAGGGGTTGAGGGGTGGTTTATATAGGGGTGTGGGGAGGAGAGTTTTCTTAATATTATAATCATTAATTAATTATTTCTTCACAAGATAAGAAATAATGAGTATTCCATGACCAATAATAGTAATATAT
Source organism: Viscum album (assembly GCA_963277665.1). NCBI lineage: Eukaryota > Viridiplantae > Streptophyta > Magnoliopsida > Santalales > Viscaceae > Viscum > Viscum album. The sequence goes on along the minus strand of OY728146.1, from coordinate 1,249,920,690 downwards.
GCACATAAGTTAGAGATTTTGGTGCTTACATCACTCATGATGCTAGGAATAGTTAATTTAAATTATAATGTATTTATACGGTAAATTAATGTATATTACTATTCACCAAAAGTTCAAGTATTTCAGAAAAATCCCAAAAATTCACCCAAACCATTTTTCGATGTGTATAATCCAAAAATGAACTCCATTTTTCAAAAATAATTTTCTAATCCTGATAAATTTAAATTTTAATTAAAATCTTTATTTAATCTAAAAGTACAACTACTTAAAATATTCTTCTTCATTTTTAGGGTGCCTAAATTTATTGATACATTCAAGGGTATGGATACCATTCATACATGTCACATTAATATTCATAAGGGTAAGTTACTATTCATAAGGGTGGATTATTATTCATAAAGGTATGTTACTATTCACCAAAAATTAAGTTAATTCTATCAGACTCTAAATATCATCCTGAACATAACCATGTATATCAGATTTTTAAAATTCAAATCACAAAGTTAGAAAATTTAAGTTTAATGGATAAGTTATAACGAAGTGGTGTTTTTTATGGACTCAGTGTTTCATACATTCTATATTAAATTTATTTGTAAATTATTGGGGTGTTACATTATCCCCACCTTTGGGAAATTGCATCCTCCCAATTTTATTTACTTATTAAAAAACTGAGGGTACCTTGATCATGGTGTCCATATGGTTTCATTACCATCTTGATCACGTAAATAGAAGGTCCATGTATTGAAAAAATGATTTAGATATCCTTCAAAATCATTTTCTTCCTTCATCCAGATACACCTTGTACAACTTGGGTCATATAGGTGTTCATAGAAAAATAGTTTAGGAGAATAATCATGTATGGCATTTAATTTCAAAACATCTGATAAAACACGATTTTTATAAAACAGTTGGACCAAGTTTGAGTTGAAACTTGTAATCAATGGTCCTTTTATAATTCCATAAGTATGCGCTAAAACACCATATTTTAAAAGAAAATATAAATAGGTTTCGCATGGGTCTCCTTCTTTAACACCTTTTTCAAAATCATAATATGCTCTAAAATCTTGTGATAAGGTAAAATATTTGATAATGCTTTGATAATATTTACCTTTCTTGAAAATATGAGAATATTGAGAAAATACGATTTTATTAAATACAACCCATGATCCACGATGGTATCGAGGTGTAGTTGAGGTGTTTGATATCTCAAACAATTTCTTGCAAGTGATTTGTATGTTAGAAAATGATTCAGAATTGTTGGGACATGACTTTGCAATAATTATTTCAAGAAAGTCATCAGGAAGGGATATGAATGTCATTTTAGATCTTCTTCCTTCCATTTGTAATTGACTTTCCTTGATATGAAAAGTTATAAAACAAAGATTTAACTTAAAGAATAGACATAGAGACTAACCATATGTTTTAAAAAAACTCATAATCCCTAAAGTTGTCTATGAGTATTGATTTCCATTCTTACATTAGTCACTATTTCTAAATAATTCCATACATTAGATTACTTTATGAATCTAAAATAGAAGGGAACTTAACATAGATTGACATTCTATGCATAACTAATCTCATAAACATGGTTTCTCTGAGCAAATATTTACATTTCAATCCTTAATAATGCGTTTTAAATAAAATATGAATTATCCTAAGAATATCCCCTTGGAGTGTCATAATCAAGAGTGCAGTAAGTCCCATTGTCGTGTACTAGGATATACTGGGTCAAGTCTGAAACTCTTTTTCGGAGCTTTCACTCTTAGGTAAATCTATTCTAGAGCCGCCTCTACATGCTTGTATTAAGATAGGGATGTATTTCTAGAAATATCCACATAATCTATTTCTTACCAAAATACTAGGATTTTTTTGTATGTTTATCTTCAAAGACTTTCTTATGGACTCTTCCCTAATCTATGTTTTCTAGATCTAGTTTCCATGTTTTCTATTAAACTTCCTTTGATACCAACTGTAACACCCCAAACCCTCTAAATTGGAGCCAGTGCATTAATTTTTTTATTAGAATGGTTAGAAGGAATGAAAATCCCAAAGGAACGATCTATTTAGTATCCTTGAAGAAACTAGATACATAGATAAAACTCAAATTACATCAGAAAAGGTTACAAAATACAATACATAAAAAAAACTAAAACTGCATCCATAAGAACTCAATAAGTGATCTCCAATTCATAACCTATTGAATGTAAAAATGTGAAAGGGGTGAGATATAATTCTATATAAGTGTTACAAATAATGGAATAATGAATCAATAATAACTGAATTGTAAGCAATTTTACATAATCAATATGGCATGGTGAATAAATGAAAAACTCACACCATCAATTAACTTAGAATGAAACTGCATCCATAGATTTTGTCATAGTGAGAACCTAATGGATTATAATAATTGATAATGAATAAAAAGAATGATTAATAATTGTACACCATGTATCTGGAACATGATACCATAATACCATAAACACAGTTTATTTCTTTGGGTAGAAACCTGTCTGATTTTTGGAAACAAACTCGAAGGTTTTGTTGCAAACTGATTTGTCTCATGAGACCTACCGATGAATCACGGGGCTATATAAGGTCCGATATTCTACTAAATATAAAAATAATTATTTTTAAATATATTCAAAACAAGATAAATATTCCTTTACATTGTCCGTATATAATAGAGGATACACATTCATCAATATTTCCACAGTCAAAACATCATTCGAAATAAATACTGCATGTAAAATCGTATACGAATTAGAAAATAATCATATCCATGATATGATAATATGTAAATTTAAATGGAATATAATTTCAATTGAAAATTTATCTCAAATGGGCAGTAGATACACCATATAAGAAAGATTAGGTGCATAATACTAAGCAAGTCACAATGAAGTGAAAATTAAGACAAAGCTTGTTACCACGTTGTAATCAATTGAGTTGTATGACCAAAAGTCAATAACCACAAAATGAATCACATAGTACCATGAATATAAATATAATCATGATAATATATATCAAATTTCAATACACCTATACCACATATAAGAAATAAGAGGTGAATAATGGAAATCCCACAGAATTGAAAGTGAGATGAGAAAACCCCTTACAAACATTTCAGCATGGTTACGAGTGTTCTTGTGAAGAATTAATGATAAGTAAAGGGGTATCCCATTATTTATATATCGTAAGGTAAGTATGGTTGAGGTTCAAAAACATACCCCATAATTAATAATTAAAAATAAGAGCACAACATAGAGGAGATTCTTGAACAAAAGTGAGAGAGAGGATCCCTTAGCTTATGCTTGAAGGTGTTCTTGATTGTTCTTAATGACATGAATAATCAAATTTAGATTCATTAACTAATAATTAAAAAACATAATAAACATTTAATTGATATTTTATAACTTTATTATGTTCATTAATGGCCTTTTTGATGGGTTTCATAGATTCAATTTTATTGTTTTGGAAATATTTTCTTACTTGGTTTTCAGGATTCGTTTACTTGTATTCATAAATGGAAGTTCATTTGAAATGTGGTTAAGCATAAAAAATAATTAATATATATTATTAATGACATTATAGAGATATAAATTATCTTATAATGATTCTGGTTATATACCATGAGGATGACTCATTCGATGAGTTAATGATAAACCCTTGGATTTGGCTTGGCAGTTTTGTGCACAATGAACTTGTTATGTATTATTATTCCATTTTATGAGTGTGCAAGGATTCCAAAACATTAAAAAAGATAAAATACATATATTATGATCTGTTTAAACCATTTTAAAGGTTTCATGACCAGTATTAAATATAGTAATGCAAATTGAAATCCTGCCTTCCTTGAGTGTGATAAATTAACACATCTCGGACGGTGTTTGCATTTATTGTATAAAAGGAAGGGAAAAGAGAGATTATGATTAAATATTCCATTATCATAATAAAAATATAGTACATGTATGGTACTATAATAATCATGGAATTTTTATGTGGTGAGGTGAGAAGAGAGAACAAAATTACGGAACTTGTAAAAGAAATTGAAAGAAAAAGGAAGAGAGGTTCACCTCTTGAGTACACCTCTTTGAGAAACTCTTTAAGGCCTTTTTTTGGCCTTTTGATGAGACCATCAGTTCCTGGATGTGGGGGAGGAGGTGAGGGAGCTATTTTAGCATAATTTAGGCAAGGCATGAAGCTTTAGTGGTGTGGGTGGAAGAGGGGGTGAGGGGTGGTTTATATAGGGGAGGTGGGGAGAGTTTTCTTAATATTATAATCATTAATTTATTATTTTCTCACAAGACAAGAAATAGTGTGCATTCCATGACCAAGAATACTAATATATGCATGTGAGTTCGAGATTTGGGTGCTTACATCACTCATGATTCTAGGAATAGTTAATTTAAATTATAATGTATTTATATGGTAAATTAATGTTGTAACACCCCAAGCTTTCACGGTACGCTTCTCTTTGAATAATACAATAGCATTTGTTATAAGCAACTTTGAGTTCTAACACACCGCGACCAATAAAAGTAGCCGTTATGAATATTAATACCCACTTTTTGAAATTTGAAAAATTTTATCTTTAAAAATGGACTTCATATTTGGATTCAGAATATCAAAATTATCCTAGGGTGAATTTTTGGTATTTTTCTAAAAACATTCAATTTTTGATGAATAGTGAAAAAACACTGAGTTATGGTTTAAAAACGAATTTTTATTTAAATAATTATTTATTTTATTTAAATTTAATTAAGGTCAAAATAGATACATAATACCTATATAATTTCAATGTAATTAATTGAAGTTAGTTTAGAATAATTTTAGATATATAAAAATTTTATTGAACTTTTCACCATCTTTTACCCACCTCCTAGGAGAATTTGGAAATTCATGTAAAACATAATTTTACCACTTCTGTGAGTGGAATTTCAAAAATCTGAGAGACACGGTTAATATCAAGGAGTAAAATGTGGTTCAATAAGATAAAAATAATTTTTGGTGAATAGTAACTTTTTACTTTTATTTACCATGGTTAAAAGTAAATAGGGTAATTATGGGTAAAAATTATATTAAAATTACCCCAACACATATCGTAATTCTATTGGAAAAGTGTATCTCGACCAAAAACAATCTTAGGAATAAAATATTATCATCTAGGTCCACTTGTATTAGATTAGGATATTTATTATTATTTAATTCAAAGGAGAGTTAAAAGAGTTAAAATCAAAGTTTAATTACTCAAACATTTTTAATATAGGGTTATACATAATATAAATTCGATTTTAAATATTCATTAGAAAGATAAAATGATTTCCTACATAATGGTATTTTATTTCTAATTTTTTGATATTAAATAATTTAATTTATTTATGACACAATGGTGATGCAGTAATTAGATAATTAATGAAATATTAAAATAACTAATATTATAAATATCTAAATAAATGTAATTTGAGACTTTTTAGGAATTCCAATAATTTTCTAGGTTAATATGACATATTAGGATTGGTTATAGGAATTTGTTTTGAAGTAATAATTCTGTTATAAATTTATCAAAAACAAAATACCCAATAGTGTCAAAATTGACATAAAAGAGTTTTTAAAACAAATATTATATTATTAATCGATATTATATTCCTAAAAATATAATAATCGGCCAAAGTACATATATTATTATATATGTATCATTAATGGAACACTTGGGGGTCTCTTGGAAGTATATAGTAAGTTTATTAACTATATAATATAAAAATACAAAGAGACATGGTAAATGTCAAACTAATTAACTAAGAGTTAAAACTGAAAGATAAGGTTAATAAAATGACCCAAACCTATCTAAAACCTTTTGGTTGAGTGTAGTTAAGTCCATAACCATCTTAGACTCTAAATAAGTCAATTTGGAGCCATTATAAACCGAATATGAATTTATTATAAAATAATATTTTATGTTTTTTCAAAGGTGCCCCTCACCCCTCTTATAAAAGAGCACTCACCCTTCACTCTAATTCACACCTTCTAAGACATTTTTCTCGGACAAAACCTAACCAAATACCCTATCAACTATCATAACTTCAACATTGAGGCCTTATTTTGATCATAAAGCCATCCTAAGGAGCCCTTTTGATCAAATCAAAAGGAAGAACCAGAAGAAGAGGAGGTTAAACGTACCCTCGACTAAAGGAAAGTGAAAGGTAAGGGTTTTTTCATCTCACTCCTTATTCCCATGAGATTCATGACATATTTACACTATTACATTTTGTGTGGTGTATGTACAGCCCATAATTGTATTCTTTGTGTAATACACTTTAATTTATGTGTACTTACATATTCATTGTATGATACCTCTTTCATGGGTTATATGTTTCGTAATTTACCAAATTGGTAAGGGTTAATTTCACAATCTCTTTATTATCCGAGCTTATTTTTACGTAAGTATCTATTGGAACATATTTATTATCCATTTCCATGTTTTATGAAAGAGTTTTCAAAGGGATTCTTTTCAGGTACTTTTTTCTAAAACATCTTTTCAATTTTTTTAAATATTTATTTTTCTAAATCTTTCTCATTAATGTCAATGTCTTCAAAATGGTTTTTAAGGATTTATTTATATATACATGAATGTTTTTAAAATGTTAATTACTTTCAAAAGATTCAAAGTGGTATGCGACACTTCAATTCAAAAATTTCTTTAAATGACTTCTTTTCTAAATTGTGTGACTTTTAAATGTTTCATGAAAAAGGGGTATTTCTATCAAAGAGTTTTACAAATAATTTTCATCTATGTCAACATCCTTTTATAAATTTTATACTTGTTTGAAGTTGATTTATTATGATACAATTAATCCATATTGTATTTAAGGTTTTGTGATATGTTTGACTATGGATGAGTTATTTTTATGTCATTAATGGTTTATGATTAATGTTTTGGCATTCTATATGCTAGTTTTAATACGAATGTTTATGTTATATTTCATCCTCTTCTTAAGATAAATGTGTTGGACTAGTATATTCTAGGTTGGGGTCTGGTTACAACAGACCCTCTGGGTCGGTGTCCCGTTATTAGAGGCACTCGGGGTTGGTGTCCGGTTATTAGAGGTACTCCGGGTTAGTGTCCGGTTATTAGAGGCACTCCGGGTTGGTGTACGGTTATTAGAGGCACTCCGGGTTAGAGTCCGGTTATAGAGGCTCTCCGAGATGGAGTCCGGTTACAGAGGCTATCCAGGTTGGGTTCCGGTTACAGTTATCCCTTAGGTCTTGGCACGAGGCCTTGAAACAGAAATTAAAGTTCATCATTATGCATTCCATCATTATGAAAGTGGTTATTTTTTTTGCATGTGATTATTTGACTAGTAGAATATTTATGTGAATAAGTAAATGGATTTATTTCATTTTATCTTTTCCATATTATACTGAAGTTCATGTTTTAAAGGCTTTTGTTTTAGTTATACATTGCATTAAATGATTATGTTTATTTATGAAAGTTTCCGCTATATTGTTATCCTTACTGAGCATCTGAGCTCACCCCTTTCAATGTTTTATTTTCCCAGGATTCCAAGAAGTGTATTGTGATTAAAATGCAGGGTTAAGCCAAGGGAATAATGGCATTCATAAAGGATTATTTATGCTGTTTTTTATGTTATAAGTGTAATTTAACATTCATGTATGTAATCTATTTTCCAAGACTGCTAAACTGGTCAGTCCTTCGGGACTTGATTCATTGTAATCATTCCAATGTATTAAAATAATGCACCGACTCTGGGTAACTAGGGTCGGGGCATTACAGTTGGTATCAGAGGAAGTTTAGCAATAAACTTGGAAACTAGATTTAGATAAACTCTGATTAGAGAACATTTGTAGAGGCCCAAAGCTTGACGTACATGGTCATTACATTACCTTTGCGGAATAATTAATACATAACAAACACATACACACAAGGACCGTAATAGTTTAGTGTCTTTGGAAACTCAGAATTTAATCTTCTAATCATGGTGAAAGATATTCAACTTCTTCCATAAAGATCTTCCCCTTTTTTTTCTTACCTAAAATCTTTCTTTATATCCTGGGGAAAAGAGAACATAAAAAGGGCGAGCTCAAATGCTCAGTAAGGGTAAGCATAGAGAACATAAAACAATCCATAACCATCTGAATGCAAAAGCTTGAACCTAAAATCTAAACATCAAAATCTTGAGCAAAGACATAAATCATGGAAGTACATAAGGCATATATCATAAAGGAACATCAATCTTGATAAAATAGCATGGGAATAAATCATGTAATTCTGTCAACCATTTAGCACTTGTTATGATTTCTATAGTAGCCAAGGAATTGCTGCCAAGACCATTTTAGTGGACAAAGTCGCTTTCTGAATCAAGTTCACTCCTCGTTCCAGTCGTGTATCACTGAACCAGATTAACTTATCATTCCAGTCATGTATATCTCATGAGATATAAATCTTTACCCAATGCATTGGAGGGATATATAGGTCCCACCCAACTCATAATGAAATCATTCTTACTTGTGCCATAAAATAAACATACATCATTCATAATAACCCAACGAATAAAATGGGTTTCATAAACATCATCCCATCATCACAAAATCCATATAAAAGAAATGGATATCATTTCATAATAAGAAAAGTGAAACCATGTAAATAATAGAGACATTATACTTGAAACATACACATATGAAATAATGTCATCTTAAATGGAAAATGGTTTTGATAAAACACTTGAAATGAATTCTTGAGGAAAATATCCTTTCTTCTTTAAAATCATTTTCTTTTCACAAAAGGTCAGGCATTTTTAAAAGAAAAGTATTTTTTTGAAAATAGTCATGAAATCTTTTGGAGGAAGCTTCATGAAAATAAGGCTTTATAAGACCGTAAAAATTCGTTCAAGCCGTATAAGTTAAAAATAACATTCTCCTCGTACTTCTGTCAGAAAAGTTAAAAAGTACCTCATATGGTAAACAAAAAAAGATTCCTTACATACCATGTAGTAAAAGTAAAAAATTGGTAAAAAGGACTTTAAACATACATGAAAACATTTTTAGAAAATAGGGACATGGATGATAACAAAAACCCCAGTAAATACTTATGAATAAATAATCTCGGATAAGAGCAAGATTGGAATAATTATCCCTTACCTTAGGTTTGATATGCTTCGTACGTATCCGAACCTCCTGTATAATGATTTAAATAATGTAATTGAGTTATTAAAGAATCATATTAATTTTTATTATTTCATAAATGGTTCACTTATGACTTTATATTACCTGTTCTTTTTTAAATTTCATGTTAAAGCAGCGTTTTGGGTAAAATCGTTTTATTTATCGTACGTGTTTGGACTTGTTGTTCTTGATATTATTACTTATATCATGATTTAATTAATTCAAGAATATAAAACCTGATTTATATATAATATATATTCAATATATACATATATATTATAGATCGATAAATGGAATGAAATACACCGTTCATGGAGACAGTAGGCCGTACGTACGCATGAACGCTGTTTTCGTTTCCTTATTGAATTGAATGGAATTAAGTAGATGAAATACATATATATATATATATATACATAAATAAAATATCATTATTATGTCATATATTTCATGGTTACTTATTTTATATACTTTATAATCATTCATTAATGGTTAACATGGAGAATGAATCTCATCGCGTCGTGGAGACGGTAGTCCGTACGTACGCACGAGCGATGATATCGTTCCCATATTTATTGAATGGAATTGGAGTGGATGATATAATATAATAGAATCATTATGATGTTATAATAATCATATAGTTTCATTATTTACACCATTATACCCATCCAAGTAAGGTGGTGGTGGAAAAATTGATTACACCAAGGCGTGGAGACGGTATTCCGTACGTACGCACGCGCGATGATTTCATTTTCTGTAGGATGGATAAAAGGTAAAATAGGGTTGTTTTATATTTATAATAACATATCAGTATTTAAGTAATACTGATGTTATTACTTTATATTTAAACAACTAAATAAGAGGAAGTAGAAGAAGAAGTAAACTTGAAAGAATCGGAAGAAGAGATTACCTCTTCTTCGACGCACCTCCTTTAAGATTCCTTTTATGGAAGTAGAGTTGGTCTTTTGAGAAGACCAGAACCTCCAGAATTCTTCTAGGGAAGTGGTGAAGAGAAAAGGGTAGGGGTTGGCCGATATTAAAAGCTCAAAAGGGTGTGAAGAGAAGAGGGAAGGGGTTCCCTTTTTATAAGGGAGGAGAGGGGCACCTTTGGAAAACTTAAAATATTATTTTATAATAAAGTCATATTCGGTTTTTAATAGCTCCAAATTGATTTATTTATAATCTAAGGCGGGGATGGGTAGAAATACTCTCATCCAATAGAATTTAGACAAGTTTAGGTTTCTATTTTAACCTTATCATTCAGATTTAACTTTAAGTTAAATAATTTTACTTTTACCGGGTTTTCTTGTTTTCTTATACTATAAGGTTAATAAACTTACTATAATAAGACAAAAGAACCTCAAGTGGTTTATTATTAATATATAAAACCTTATCTAAGTCATTTGTCTGAAACTTATATTTTTAGGAATAAAATAACAATTAATAATATAATATTTGTTTTAAAAAACTATTTTATGTCAATTTTGACACTATTTGGTACTTGATTTTTGTGAAAATTATAACAAAATGATTAGTTTGAAAAAAGTTAATTAAATCAATAATAACATGTCATATTAACCTAGAAAATTAGTTTAATTCATAAAAAGTCTCAAATTATATTTATTTGGGTATTTATAACATCAATTATGTCAATATTTCATTAATAAGATAATTACTGCATCATCATTGTGTCATAAATAAATTAAATTATTTAATGTCTAAAAATTATAAATAAAATACCATTATGCATGAAATCATTTTATATTTATAATTAATATTTATAGTCTAATTTATCTTATGTATAACCCTATATTAAAAATGTTTTAGTTATTAAACTTTGATTTTAACTATTTTAACTATTCTTTAAATAAAATAATATTAAATGTCCTAATATAATCTTAGTGGGCCTAAATGGCCATATTTTATTCCTAAGGTTGTTTTTGGTCGAATTAAACTTATCCAATAGAATTAGGACATGTGTTAGGGTAATAATAATATCATTTTTACCCATAATTACCCTATTTACTTTTAACCGTGGTAAAAAAAGTAAAAAGTTACTATTCACCAAAAATTATTTTGATCTCATTGAACCACATTTTAGTCCTTGATATTAACCGTGTCTTTAGAAGTTTCAAAATTACACTCACAAAAGAGGTAAAATTATGTTTTATGTGAATTTCCAAATTCTCCTAGGAGGTGGGTAAAAGACGGTGAAAAGTTCAATAAAATTTTTATATATCTAAAATTATTATTAAATGACTCTAATGAATTACATTGAACTCATATAGGTATTATGTATCAATTTTTACATAAAATAAATTTAAATAAACTAAATATTTATTTAAATAAAAGTCGGTTTTTAAATAGTAACCCAACGTTTTCACTATTCATAAAAAATTGAAAGTTTTCAGAAAAACACCAAAATTTCACCCTAGGCTAATTTTGATACTCCGAATCCAAAAATGAAGTACATTTTGAAAGATAAAATTTATAAAATTTCAAAAAGTGGGTATTACTATTCATAACGGCTAGTTCATTATAATATTTTAATAATATCTCGTTTAGTAAAACTCGGTATTGCGTACTACACACGCTATCGAGGAAGGTTGCGATTGCGTTTAATGTAAGCCAAGTTAGGGTTGCGTTTAGTGCAAGACTCCTTTGTTTTTTCATATAATAGAATCCAACCATATTTCATTTATACATTGAATATATATATATATATATATATATATATAGACACACACACACACTCAATGTTGCGTAGAATAACTACTATCAAATGAACTTGAAATTGTGTGTAACGCGATCCAAGAATAGTGTTGCGTATACTGTAAGCTAATATGGTGTTGCGTATAGCGCAAGATAATCTTGGTGTAGTGTACAACAAAAGACAAAAAAGAAATTGAAAAGAATAATTCTCATAAAATCTCGGGTTGTTACATTCTACCCCCCCTTAAAATGAATTTCGCCCTCAAAATTCGTCGGGGTTATAAATGGTTTACTACTAGAAAGTTTCTTTAATAGAAACCCACATCTTAGAAAGGAATACCAAAAAAAATATTTAAAAACTAAAGTATGAAACATAACAGTCACCCAAATTAACTAATCACTGGGTTTCCACCTAGGAAAGCATAGGTGAAAATATGGATATAGAAGAGAAATATAACCATCATGTTCTGATGGAGAGTGTTAGAGAACATGGCTATGAAAAATCCAGTAATCACAAATCCATATATTTGTGATGATCTAAGGTACCATCTGATTCATCGGATATAAGGGCACTAGGACAACATTTTTGGTTTTCAAGATCATTTCCCTAAAGTTAAAGAAATTGGAATTAGAAGAAATACTTTCTTGATTTTGGTACAATCTCACCTTTGGTTGTTCCTTGGACAATTTCCACTTCATCTCTTAAAGAAATAAAGTTGAATTTGTCATTCATGAAGTGTTAGTAGATCATGTGATAGAATGATGGGTCATTCCATCTTTCTCAAACAAAAGGTTAGATAAAGTTATCAAAAATACACAAGTCCATCTATAGTGAGATTAATCATATATGGTTCCTAAAATGGCCTTATACTTCATATATCATACTGCTTAATATAATAAAACTGGTTTCTACTAAACAGGGACTTTCTGTAGGCCAGTGGTAGGCGATAACGGCATGTCACACTTCAGTTTTGGGTTTGATTCCCACAGCCTTGTCCGATACGACAGGTTGTCGCCCGTCCTACAGGTTGTCCTTTTTCTAAAACTACATTATTATAACATTCCATAAATACTATCGAAAAAAAATTCTACCCTTAAACAATTCTATCTGATGTCCAACCTAATCCATTCCAACCTTTAAGCTTTTTGAAAATACATCTGTCCAATCTCATAGTGTAAAGAAAATGATTACTTGAGAGGTCACATAACAAGTACATGAATACCATCATTTATCCCCCCATATATCATACGATATATCTTGTTGGTCACATTCCAAACATTCGAAGGCCTTAATCATGTACTCTCTTGAAAAATTAATACCCATTGAACCTTAGTGAAAACATGAATACAGTTAAAAATTAACACTTTCCACATACCATAATCCCAAAATTCTATATACTCAAACCATGATATCACTTAGTCCTTATAACAATCACGAGCTCATGAATACTATCAAACATATTATTTACTCCTTAACAATTCATTATGTTCATATCGTCTTCTTTCCAAAAATATCTGAATAACCTTTAATGGTTACCAGTACCATTCAACATATACTTTCAAATAGTTTAAGAAAAACAATAATGTAATAATCCTTAGATGATTCTTTATTCCATAGTACCATTAAATTACCGATACAACATAACTCTTGATAAACATACAATCATTCCACTACCTTCTTAAACCATTGACCAAGCTTCAGCACTTCTTTCATCTCATATATCATTTGTAGTCTCCTCATCATCATACACATAAATACTACCCATATGACCATGCTGATTCTCTTCATGAGATTTTCCCTTAGGGCATTGGTTTTCATAATGCCCATACATTCCACATTTAAAACATATAATCATTGTTGATGTCGTAGAAATACCATTATACTTATCCATGGTGTTAACTGAACCTTTTCCTTTTCACTTACTAGATTTGTGTCCTACTTTTCTGCACCCAAAGCATCTTCCAGTTCCTTTGAAACATTCTCCTTGATGCCTCTTCCCACATGATTTACATGATAGAAATTGAACTTTCCTTCCTCTATGATCATCATGAAACTCCATATTTCTCTTATTAGATGAGTCGGGATAATTACCAATGTAGATATTATTTATCATATTATTAGATTGCTGATTAGGCATAATAACGATGTCTGGACTTCCAAATCCCATTTGATTCTGTTTCTCCTGAAGAATATCATTCCATTGTCCATCATATCCTCCATTATCGTGAATCTTCCTGTTCCCAGCCATTTTTTAAAAACCCAAAAAGAATAGTGTGAGAGGCCAAAATCATAATCAAGGGGGATTACCTTCAATATCTAACATCTTATGTTAAATTCTAAGATTGTTACCATAATTCTAGGACTATAACCTATACTTGTACTTAACCTTAGGGACATCCCTAGAAACACCTTATAAATATCTCTAGGGATCTCACTAAAGTTATCGCATCCTAGTTTCCAAAGGTTGACTAAACATTTCCTCTGATACCAACTGTAGAGGCCCAAATCTTGACGTACATGGTCATTACATTAGTTTTGCGGAACACTTAATACATAACAAACACAGACACACAAGGTCCGTAATAGTTTAGTGTCTTTGGAAACTCGGAATTTAATCTTCTAATCGTGGTGAAAGATCTTAAACTTCTCCCATAAAGATATTCAATTTTTGTTTTCTTACCTAAAACCATTCTTTATATCCTGGGGAAAAGAAAACATAAAAAGGGTGATCTCAAATTCTCAGTAAGGGTAAGCATAGAGAACATAAAACAATCCATAAAAATTTGAATGCAAAAGCTCGAACATAAAATCTAAACATCAAAATCTTGAGCAAAGACATAAATCATGGAAGTACGTAAGGCATATATCATAAAGGAAAATCAATATTGATAAAATAGAATGGGAATAAATCATGTAATTGTGGAAACCATTCAGCACTTGTTATGATTTCCATAGTAGCCAAGACATTGCTTCCAAGACCATCTTAGTGGACAAAGTCCCTTTCTAAATTGAGTTCACTTCTCATTCCAGTATTGTATCACTAAACCTGATTAACTTACCGTTCCAGTCATGTCTATATCATGAGATATAAATATTTACCCAATGCATTGGAGGGATATATAGGTCTCACCCATCTCATAATGAAATCATTCTTACTTGTGCCACAAAATAAACATACATCATTCATAATAACCCAACAAATAAAATGGGTTTCATAAACATCATCCCATCATCACAAAATCCATATAAAATAAATGGATATCATTTCATAATTAGAAAAGTGAAACCATGTAAATCATAGAGACATTATAATTGAAACATACACATATGAAATAATGTCATCTTATATGGAAAATGGTTTTGATAAAACACTTGAAATGAATTCTTGAGGAAAATATCCTTTCTTCTTTAAAATCATTTTGTTTTCACAAAATGTCATGAATTTTTAGAAGAAAAAGATTTTTTTTGAAAATATTAATGAAATATTTTGGAGGAAGATTCATGAAAATAAGGCTTTATAAAACCGAAAAAATCCGTTCAATCCATATAAGTTAAAAAGAACATTCTCCTCGTACTTTTGTCGGAAAAGTCAAAAAGTACCTCGTATGGTAAAAAAAATATTCCTTACATACCATGTAGTAAAATTAAAAAATTGGTAAAAAGGACTTTAAACATACATGAATTTTTTTTAGAAAATAGGGACATGGATGATAACAAAAACCCCAGTAAATACTTATGAATAAACAATCTCGGATAAGAGCGATATTGGAATAGTTATCCCTTACCTTAGGTCCGATATGCTTCGTACGTATCCGAACCTCTTGTATAATGATTTAAATAATGTCATTGACTTATTATACAATCATATTAATTGTTATTATGTCATAAATGGTTCACTTATGACTTTATATTACCCGTTCTTTTGTAAATTCCATGTTAAAGCAGCATTTTGGGTAAAATCGTTTTATTTATCGTACATGTCTGGACATTTTGTTCCTGTTATTATTACTTATATCCTAATTTACTTAATTACAGAATATAAAACATGATTTATATATAATATATATTCAGTATATACATATATATATGATATATTTATAAATGTAATGAAATACACCATTCATGGAGACAGTAGGCCGTACGAACGCATGAACGCTATTTTCGTTTCCTTATTGAATTGAATGGAATTAAGTAGATGAAATAAATATATATATATATATATATACATAAATAAAATATAATTATTATGTCATATATTTCATGATTACTTATTTTATATACTTTATAATCATTCATTAATGGTTAACATGGAGAATGAATCTCATCGCGTCGTGGAGACGGTAGTCCGTACGTACGCACGAGCGATGATATCGTTCCCATATTTATTGAATGGAATTGGAGTGGATGATATAATATAATAGAATCATTATGATGTTATAATAATCATATATTTTCATTATTTACACCATTATACCCATCCAAGTAAGGTGGTGGTGGAAACATTGATTACACCAAGGCGTGGAGACGGTATTCCGTACGTACGCACACGCGATGATTTCATTTTCCGTAGGATGGATAAAAGGTAAAATAGAGTTGTTTCATATTTATAATAACATATCAGTATTTAAGTAATACTGATGTTATTACTTTATATTTAAACAACTAAATAAGAGGAATTATAAGAAGAAATAAACTTGAAAGAATCAGAAGAAGATATTACCTCTTCTTCGACGCACCTCCATTCAACTTCCTCTTATGGAAGTAGAGTTGGTCTTTTGAGAAGACCAGAACCTCCATAATGTTTCTAGGGAAGTGGAGAAGAGAAATGGGTAGGGGTTGGCCAAGTTTCAAGGCTCAAAAGGGTGTGAAGAGAAGAGGGAAGGGGTGCCCTTTTTATAAGGGAGGAGAGGGGCACCTTTGGAAAACATAAAATATTATTTTATAATAAAGTAATATTCGGTTTTTAATAGCTCCAAATTGATTTATTTTTAATATAAGGTGGGGATGGGTAGAAATACTCTCATCCAATATAATTTATACAATTTTAGGTTTCTATTTTAACCTTATCATTTATATTTAACTTTAAGTTAAATAATTTTACTTTTACCGGGTCTTCTTGTTTTCTTACACTATAAGGTTAATAAACTTACTATAACAAGACAAAAGAACACCAAGTTGTTTATTTTTAATATATATAACCTTATATAAGTCATTTGGTAGAACCTTAGATTTTTATTAATAAAATAACAATTAATAATATAATATTTGTTTTAAAAAACTATTTTATGTCAATTTTGACACTATTTGGTACTTGATTTTTGTGAAAATCATAACAGAATTATTAGTTATAAAAAAGTTAATTAAATCAATAATAACATGTCATATTAACCTAGACAATTAGTTTAATTCATAAAAAGTCTCAAATTACATTTATTTGGGTATTTATAACATCAATTATGTCAATATTTCATTAATAAGATAATTACTGCATCATCATTGTGTCATAAATAAATTAAATTATTTAATGTCTAAAAATTATAAATAAAATACCATTATGTAGGAAATATTTATAGATTTCTAATTAATATTTATAGTCGAATTTATCTTATGTATAACCCTATATTAAAAATGTTTTATTTATTAAACTTGGATTTTAACTATTTTAACTATTCTTTAAATAAAATAATATTAAATGTTCTAATCTAATCCATGTGGGCCTAAATGGCCATATTTTATTCCTAAGGTTGTTTTCGGTCGAATTAAACTTATCCAATTGAATTAGGACATGTGTTAGGGTAATAATAATATCATTTTTACCCATAATTACCCTATTTACTTTTAACCATGGTAAAAAAAGTAAAAAGTTACTATTCACCAAAAATTATTTTTATCTCATTGAACCACATTTTAGTCCTTGATATTAACCGTGTCTCTCGAATTTTCAAAATTCCACTCACAGAAGCGGTAAAATTAAGTTTTATGTGAATTTCCAAATTCTCCTAGGAGGTGGGTAAAAGACGGTGAAAAGTTCAATAAATTTTTTAAAAGTTTGTGATTAGGTATTGATATTCGTAAACTAATCTAGTGTATTACATTGTTTAGAAATGGTGCCCAATAGAAGGAATGAGAAATCCAACAATACGTATGATCCATAGAGTAATAAGGATCATATCTTTCACGGTATTAAGCCAACATTTAGAAGGGAAATAGTCGCTCATGTATTGTCATCATATAAAGAAATGGTATCATGTGTTGATAAGATAAGTAAAGAGTTCTCGGAGTCATATGGATTTTAAGGGAAGCCAGATAAGAAAATGATGGTAGAGAGAAATACAGATAAAGGGAAGAAGGTAAAGTAGGATTTTCCCATATGTGATAACTGTGGAAAGAATCACCTTGGAAAATTATTGAAGGGAATTGGAGTGTGTTATTAGTGTTGAGAAAAAGGACACCACATTCTTGATTTCGAGGGTAAGAAAAAGGTTTCAAGTGTAAAATTATTCATCTGCAAGGAGTGGGGACACTATGCGAATCAATGTTCAAATCATCAGAGTATGCCCCAAATGATGCTATTGGATAATAATAAAGTTATGATACTACCACATATGATAAGGAATGACTAGTGTTCTTATGTTTTTATTAAAGAATTATTTCATTTGAGTGTTGAATCAATGATGTACTGGTTATATAAATTACGGAGATAAATAAGGATTGTACTGCAGTACTATTTCATTGAGGATTTGAGATAATATGGTACTATGAAAAGTGACTCAACAACAACATAAAATTTAAAAAAAAAATACATGGTTAAAGGAAATGTAATCATTAATATGGTCTTGATAATGAGGTAGTGATTTTGGAATAAGAGATGGTTGATTTGAATAAATTTTGTTAGATATTTTTAAATTCCTTGAAACTGATTAATGATTTGTCATTATTGGAGTTTACAATATTTTTGGATAGAAGGAGTATATCCAATATTCTATAAAGAATAAGGGAGCATGAATATAATCAATGAGGTTTTAGGGTAATTCAGGTTGTTACCATGTTTTAAAATAATACGCGATGAAGCTGTTCACATGTTATTACATGAAAAAAGGATCTTCATTGTGCTTAACTTCCTTATAAATTTTGGACTGTGTGTTTGGATTGTAGTATTTTGGATATTTCTAAAGGTTGGAATGGATTAAGTTTGAAAGGTTATTTTTGGATTTTTATAAAAGGACAACATGCAAACTGTGTGACAACCCATCGCGTTGGACAAAGCTGCGGGAATCGAACCCACAACCATAGTGCGATTGGGATTTATCGCCTACCACTGGACTAGGTGAAGTACCTGGATTGAATAATGTATTTTATTTTTTAAAGGGTCTGATATGTGAATTATAAATTCATTATATTTAGAACCCTATACGATTAGGATAAATAGAGTATTTTTGAGTTGTATTATGTTTTGTAGTGAAAGATGAATTGTGGTAGAAATATATTAATGGAAAAAACTCTAATTATAAAGTTAGTATATCTCCTTATGATCTTATAAAATCTCATAAATAAATTCATCAATATTAAGAAAAGGAACTTAGAACAAAAATGTTGTCCTAGATAGTACCTTAGATCATCACAAATTTATGGCGTTGGGATTGTTGGCCTTTTCATAGCCAAGTTCTCTACCACTCTCCATCAGATATTGATGCTTATATTTCTCTTCCATATCCATGTTTTTCTACATGGAACCCCAGTATGTGTTATTTTAGGAAACCTTCATACTTACCACTCGTTATTTCAAACAGAGGCCTCATTAATCCATTTTTCGATGTGGGATTTCAACTATGATATTTTAAAATGTCAACCCAAAGTATTCAATACCGAGCATAAATTACGAGGAGATAATTTATTGAAGGAGGGGAGAATTTAACACCCCAATCTTTCACGGTACCCTTCTCTTTGAATAATACAATAGCGTTTGTTATACGCAACTTTGAGTTCTAACACACCGTGACCAATCAAAGTAGCCGTTATGAATAGTAATACCAACTTTCTGGAATTTTATAAATTTTATCTTTCGAAATGGACTTCATATTTGGATTCGGAATATCGAAATTATCCTAGGGTGGTTTTTTGGTTTTTTTTCTGAAAACTTTAAATTTTTGATGAATAGTGAAAAAACACTGAGTTTTGGTTTAAAAACGAATTTTTATTTAAATAATTATTTATTTTATTTAAATTTAATTAAAGTCAAAATAGATACATAATACCTATATAAGTTCAATGTAATTCATTGAAGTTAGTTTAGAATAATTTTAGATATATAAAAATTTTATTTACTTTTCAGCGTCTTTCACCCACCTCATAGGAGAATTTGGAAATTGACGTAAAAATTAATTTTACCGGTTCTGTGAGTAGAATTTTGAAAATCCGAGATACATGGTTAATATCAATTAGTAAAATGTGGTTCAATAAGATAAAAATAATTTTTGGTGAATAGTAATTTTTTAATTTTATTTACCACGGTTAAAAGTAAATAGGGTAATTAAGGGTAAAATTGATATTAATATTACCCCAACACATGTCCTAATTCTCTTGGACAAGTGTATCTCGACCAAAAACAATCTTAGAAATAAAATATTATAATCTAGGTCCACTTAGATTAGATTAGGATATTTATTATTATTTAAATCAAAGGAGTATTAAAAGAGTTAAAATCAAAGTTTAATTAATAAAACATTTTTAATATAGGGTTATACATAAGATAAATTAGATTTTAAATATTCATTAGAAAGATAAAAATATTTCCTATATAATGGTATTTTATTTATAATTTTTTGACATTAAATAATTTAATTTATTTATGACAAAATGGTGATGGAGTAATTACCTAATTAATGAAATATTAAAATAATTGATAATATAAATATCCAAATAAATGTAATTTGAGAATTTTTATGAATTCCAATAATTTTCTAGGTTACTATGACATATTATTATTGGTTATATGAATTTTTTTTGAAGTAATAATTCTGTTATGAATTTATCAAAAACAAAATACCCAATAGTGTCAACATTAACATAAAAGAGTTTTTAAAACAAATATTATATCATTAATTGATATTCTATTCCTAAAAATCTAAGGTTTGGCCATAGTAATTATATCATTATAAGGGTATCATTAATGGAACACTTGGGGGTATCTTGGAAGTATATAGTATGTTTATTAACTATATAATATAAAAATACAAAGAGACATGGTAATTGTCAAACTAATTATCTAAGAGTTAAAACTAAAAGATAAGGTTAATAAAATGTCCAAACCTATCTAAAACCTATTGGTTGAGTTTAGTTAGACCCATACTCACCTTATACTATAAATAAAGCAATTTTGAGCCATTATACACCGAATATTAATTTATTATAAAATAATATTTTACGTTTTTCCAAAGGTTCCCCTCTCCCCTCTTATAAAAAGGCACTCACCTTTAACTGTAATTAACACCTTCTAAGACATTTGGCTCGGCCAAAAACTGACCGAATACCCTCTCAACTATCCTCTATTCAACCTAGAGGCATTATTTTGATCAGAAATACAACCTAAGGATCCCTTTTGATCAAATCAAAAGGAAGAACCCGAAGAAGAGGAGGTTAAATGTACCCTCGACTAAAGGAAAGTGCAAGGTCATGGGTTTTTCATCTCACTCCTTATTTCCATGAGATTCATGCCATATTGCCACTATTACCTTTTTTCTGGTGTATTTACAAGCCATAATTGTATTCTTTATGTAATACACTTTAATTTATGTGTACTTACATATTCATTGTATGATACCTCTTTCATGGGTTGTATGTTTCGTAAGTTACCAAATTGGTAAGGGTTAATTTCACAATCTCTTTATTATCCAAGGTTGTTTTTACGTAAGTATCTACTGGGACATATTTATTATCCATTTCTATGTTTTATGAAAGAGTTTTCAAAGGGATTCTTTTAAGGTACTTTTTAATAAAACATCATTTCAAATGTTTAAAATATTTATTCTTCTAAATCTTTATCATTAATGTCCATGTATTCAAAATGGTTTTAAGGATTTATTTATATATGCATGAATGTTTTTAAAATGTTAATTCCTTTCAAAAGTTTAAAATTGGTACGGATAACTTTGATTCAAAAATGTCTTTAAATGACTTCTTTTCTAAATTGTGTGACTTTTAAATGTTTTCATGAAAAGGGGTATTTCTCTCAAAGAGTTTTACAAATAATTTTCATCTATGTCAACATCCTTTTATAAATTTTGTACCTATTTTAAGTTGATTTATTATGATACAAATCATCCATATTGTATTTAAGGTTTTGTGATATGTTTGACTATGGATGAGTTATTTTTATTCCATTAATGGTTTATGATTAATGTTTTGGCATTCTATATGCTAGTTTTAATACGAAATTTTATGTTATATTTCATCCTCTTATTAAGATAAATGTGTTGGACTAGTATGTTTCAGATTGGGGTCCGGTTACAGCATACCCTCCAGGTTGGTGTCTGGTTATTAGAGGCACTATGGGTTTGTGTCCGGTTATTAGAGGCACTCCGGGTTGGTGTCTGGTTATTAGAGGCACTCCAGGTTGGTGTCCGGTTATTAGAGAAACTCCGGGTTGGAGTCTGGTTACATAGGCTCTTCGGGACGGAGTCCTGTTATAGAGGATCTCTGGGTTGGGTTCTGGTTACAGTTATCCCTTAGGTCTTGGAACGAGGCCTTGACACAGAAATTAATGTTCAGCATTATGCATTCCATCATTATAAAAGTGGTTATTGTTTTTTCATGTGATTATTTGACTATTAGAATATCCATGTGATTAAGTAAATGACATTATTTCATTTTATCTTTTCCATATTATGCTGGGGTTCAAGTTTGAAAGGCTTTTGTTTTAGTTATACACTGCCTTAAATGTTTATGTTTATTTATGAAAGTTTCTGCTATATTGTTATCCTTACTGAGCATTTGAGCTCACCCATTTCAATGTTTTATTTTCCCAGGATTCCAAGAAGTGTATTGTGATTGATATGTAGGTTTAAGCCAAGGGAATAATGGAATTCATAAAGGATTATTTATGTTGTTTTTTATTTTATATATAAGGCCCCAACCTTAAACCTTACTTAATCTTGAGTTATTACAAGATTACACATTGAGGATCTTTTCAGGTTTAGAGTTTTAGAGAATTAGATAATGAAACTTGCATTACATTCCACATTTAAACAAAGTGGTTACATAAAAGACAGTATTCATTCTTCCCATCAACGGAAACATATTGAAAATAAAACATGGATTCTTTCTTGACACATCCTTGACACTATCATCACATCATGTACCTTTCCCTTGACCTGTGAAAAACATTTCAAAAACTTGGGATGAGCATAAAAAGCTCAGTAAGGGTTATAAAAATATGGAAAGGAAACATGAGTTCATATATACATAAGAATGAAATCATACTTTACCCATAAAACATAGGAACTTTAACATACCTCATCAAACCATGAATAAATCATAGAAAACATAAGACATAAAGGTATCTTGAGGCATTCATAACATTCTTACGTAGAGAGTAACCCTCTTAGTTACGTTTGGAATACCCATCACAGTATATTCCCTAAATCTCTTCGGAGAAACCTTAATGTTTCACTCCTTTGCGTTACCCAATGCATTGGAGAGCTATATCAGGCTCACCCGCCCTTAGTTTATCACGGAACCACCCATCTTCATAACAATTCCCAAGAACCATAACATAATCTTATCACATAAAACATGCATAAAGGAAACATAACATTTCCACCTTTCAATAACAAGATATCAATACAACACATTGATATAAATACATTATGAAAACCATTTTCAATACCAAAATAAAATAAAATTAAAACATGGTATTTATTTTTCTTTTAAAAATAAGGTATGGATTGTAGAAGAAGCCGAAACTCAAATGATGGCCACGACGGTGGAGGAGTCGTTGTCACCACATACGTACGACAAAAAAAATTCCCTTTTGTCGTTTAGTAAAACGCTTCGTATAAAAAATATTCCTTTTTGGATAAACGTAAAATTCAAATGGGTTTATACACCGTATAAAAGAAGGTTGTGTATAAAACAAAATATGCCTCAATGAATGGAGATTGAGATGAAGTCCCTTACGAAGACGGTATCCTTGGTTTAAGGATAAATCAATTGAATAATTATGTGTGACAAAAAAATAAACCAAATATAAGTGGATATTAACTGTAAAATAATCAAAGGTCATTCACACATATTCAAAAGATGACATATTCAATAACTACATGTTGAACCCAAAAAAATTGAAATTGGGTTAAGAAGTTCCCTTGACAGCCTAACGACATCACATCAAAATGAGTTGATGAGAGATAAAAAAAGGGTATCTCATCACATGGACATAAAATTTACATCAATAAGGATATATGAGAACATATCCCAACATAACAATATGTAAATTAAAAGACCCAACAAAAGAAGTCTTTTAAAAAGAGGAGGGTGAAAGGTTCCCTTACCGACATGGGTATCTTTCGAAACATACACCTCGTGAAAGAAGGACAATAAAAAATTGATATAAATACTCATAAAAGAAAATATATTACACAATTAATAAAATAATGGGCAGTACATACACCACTCAAAGGAAATTGTGGCAAATGTAGCATAAATCTCACGGGAATAAAAGTGAGATGAAAAATCCTTTACGAAAACTCGGCAGCCTAACAGCGCCACATAAAACTTAAAAAAATGGATTGATGAGATCAAATAGGGTATCTCATCATATTAACATAAAGTTTATAGAAATAGGAATATAAAAGAACATCCACCATACATAACAAAGAGAATCTTAAAAGAAGTGACATAAAGGAGAGTACTTAAAAAGAAAGAGAGATGTTAGATCTCTTACGAAAATTCGGCAGCCTAACGGCGCCACTCAAAACTTCCAAAATGGATTGATGAGAGAGAATAGGGTCTCCCATCACATGAACATAAAAATTACAGTAAGATTAATATAAAAGAACATCCCAATAACAAGAAATATGAGCTTTAAAAGGAATGACATAAAAGAGTGTACTTAAGAAGAAAGAGAGGAGTAGGATCCCTTACCTCAAGTCCAACTTGTCTTGTTCGTTTCTTTATATTCCTGAATAATAAACTTTGGTCAATTAATAATTGACTAAGTACCTCCTTTAGAGATTATTATTCAGTTCATATCACATATTATAATGTTATAATAATTATTTAATAATGTTCGTTCATATCAGACATTTTTGCCGATGTTTGGTACATGAGTCAAAAATGAACTTGTTTGAAAAAAGATTGCCCATGTAGTTATAAGTAAATAATTTCCAGAATAGTATTAATGATTAAAATATCATATATATCCCGTAAATATTCATTTCATACTATTCCATATCATTTGGAGATAAAAAACGAAAAGCACCGTTCATGGAGACGGTAGGCCGTACGTACGCATGAACACTATTTTCATTTTTTGTTATATTAATGTAATTAAAACAAAATGAGAGAGATATATATATGTTATAATTCAAGAATTATATCCATAATTTTGATGTAATATATTACATATATATCCATTATATATATGTACTTATAATATTACATAACATTTTGAGATAAGAAATGAAATGTACCGTTCATGGAGACAGTAAGCCGTACGTACGCATGAACGCTACTTCCATTTCTATTTCATATTTAATGGAATTAAAACATAATGATACATAATATTATTTTAATTCCAGTATGGTATCATATATAATATTATTAAATATATCCTTTATACGTACCACATATGGTATTAACGAATCAAATCACTTTGAGGGGGTGGTAGTCCGCACTTCCTTAAATGAAGATATCGCATTTACCCATAATGGAAACCACAAAGGTATGCCCAAAATGAAAAATACAGAAGCTTAAAGAAAACATAAAAATATTATATATCACATATAAATATAGTGTCATATTAATGGCCACCTTTGAAGGTGTTAAAAGAATGTTGAACAATCATTGTTTCGGGAGGCCAAAATTCGCCATCCACGGAAACAGTATGTTCTTTAACCATTAGATGTAGGTGTATGAAAGTGTAGCTCGAATCCTTCTTATAAAAACATCCTAGTATATTTATGATACTTTATTTGTTACAAAAGAAATGAATAAAAAGAGTTTAGGGGGTTGGAGAAGCAAAATAAAACAAAAGGAATCAAGTGAAGACATTACCTTAAAATCGGGTAACTCCCTTTGGTTTGAGCTCAAAGGCTTCCTTGGGAAGACTTATGCCCAAAGTGAGGCTTCAAGGAGTAAGATAGGGAAGTTGAGAGACAAAATGAGCAGAGGTTGGCCGAGCCAAAGGCTTTGGGAGTGTGGGTAAGGAGGTAGAGGTGGGGGCCTTTTATAAGAGGAGAGGAGGGGCACTCTTGGAAGGTAAAGAAAAGTCACTTTATTTTAAAGTGGTATTCGGATTTAAGAGGTCCCACATTGATGTGTTTCGTTGATAAGGTGATAAGGGTTAGAAATCCACTCATACAATAGGTTTTGGACATGTGTAGGTCTAAGATATTACATTATCCTTCCATTTTATTTAAATTGTTAAATAATGAGGTCATCGCTGCATCATCATGATGTCAAAAATAATTTAATTTATTTAATGTCTAAAAATTATAAAAAAATACTATGATGTAGGAAATATTTTTATCTTTCCAATGAATATTTATAGTAAAAAATATGACTTGTATAACCCTGTGTAAATTTTTTTTTAGTAAAACATCTCATGTTTGTGTCATTTTTACTTTAACATTAAATAAAAATATATTTATGTCATTTTCCAACCAAAGTGTCTCCATGGGGTCCCCAAGTTGACCCATGGATTTTCTTGGTCTGAAATTACACATACAATGAGGGTAGGACATGTGTCTAGGTCATTTCATTTTATTAAAACATTTTTCTTACCATAAACTACACTAATTACCTATAATCGCGATTAAAAACTTAATAAGTTACTATTCACCAAAAAATTATTTTTATCCCATTGAACCACATTTTACTTCTTAATGACAACCATGTATGTCAGATTTTTTAAATTCAAAATACAAAGATGGCAAAAATTTCATTTAAACAGAAAAAATCAGTTTTTATAAGTACCACTTAGTGGTTTCACTATTCATCAAAAATTGAAGTTTTTCAGAAAAATCCCAAAAAGTCACCCTAAGCTGTATTTGATATTCCGAATTAAAAAATGAAGTCTATTTTAAAAAATTCAAAACATATAAGTCACATTAATTAATTTAATAATTAATTCCCGCTGTCAAAGAAAATAGCGTGTTTTTATGAAACAATAAGTATCAAAAGATTGACACTAGTTGAAGTCTGATTTCAAAGTGAAATTAATTCCAATGACCACTATTGGATTTAATGGTAAAAATATATATTCTAATTTAAATTTAAAAAAATTCAAAATATAATCTAATCATATAAATAAATTAGATTAAAAAGAGGTTTTGAATTAAAATACAACATTTTACACTATTCATTAAAAAAAGAACTTTATCAGAAAGATACCAAAAATTTACACAAAGTAAATTTTGATGTTCCAATTCTTAAGAAGAGTTTTATTTGGTCCAAAAGGATGTATAAGAGTGAAAAAAACTATATTTAATGACGGTTCTCCATCAAAAGGCGATAAGTGAACCTTTAGTGAAAACTAGGGCATATACGCCTAAAATCGAATTATTTCCGTATTTTATGCCTTTATCTTTTATTGGATAAATGTAAAAACATTAAAAAACATATATAATCATATTTTAGTTATTTATATCCATTCCCACCAATACAACAGCTACATGTTAACTACCATTTAAAATAATATTATTTTATTATTAGAGTGCAACATAAGATTCCCAAAAAACTCATTGTTGCGTATTGGGTAAGCCATCGAGCATAGTGTTCCCTTTAAATTAATATTGACATTTTATTCAAAAATAGGGATAAATATAAAAATGGCATATTCTTTATTTACCTGGGGTGTTACATCCTTCCCCCCTTTTGGGAATTGCGTCCTCGCAATTTTTAAAATTGCGCTTGGAAACATCCTTGAAAGTCCCACATCAGAACAAGAGTTGGTAAAACAATCACTTTAAAATAAAGGAAGATAAGTACAGAGGTCACCCGAGTTAACCCATACTAGGATTCCATGTAGAAAAATATGGACATGGAGGAGAAAACATAGGGTCATGTTCTGATGGAGAGTGATAGAAAACATGTTTAAGAGAAAGTTAACAATAAGAAAATCACAAACTTGGGATGGGTTAAACGGTGTTGGGTTCCCCAGTAGGAAAAGTTAATAGACAACATTTTTTCTTTAAGTTACTTTTTATTGAGGAATTTATTTTTGAGCTTAAATAAAACATAAGGAAACATACTTACTTGTCATGTTGACTTCCAACTTTTACTAGATTCCTTAATCAAACTCATATTTTTTTCCAAAACACGAGTATTTAGGGAGACTTGTTCGCATTAAGAGTACTATAATCAACTTATAGAGAATAACATAATCCACCAAAGAGAACTATATAATTCCCATTTCTTTAGGCTTTAACCAAAACCAAAACCAAAAGGTTAGTACAAGGTCAGATAATCCAGAAAAGGATAACCCTTTAAAAAGAAAATCTATACTTAATCTCCAAAATTTGTCCAACAAAACCCAAAGTTCAACGAGGACCATCCGATAAACAATTTGTCCATAAAATTATTCAAAGTAAACCAATCTAAGATTGAAACCCAAATATTTGAAGGATTTAGTCACATAGTCTTCCAAGTTAAATCGTAACATTTATCTCCAAACAATATCAGTTGCTCCTAAAGTCTCGTATTGAAAATTAATTAACCTAATCACATATCCTCCATGATAGGTTAATAATTTTCATAAATAACCCAAAATAAACTTACTCTTAATTCATAAAATCATATAACTAAAAAAAATAATCAGTCAAACTAACCAGGGACTTCACGTAGTCCAGTGGTAGGCGATAAATATCAGTCGCAATTTGGTTGTGGGTTCGATTCCTGCAGCTTTGTCTGACGCGATGGGTAGTCACATGGTCTGTGTGTTGTCCTTTTTCCAAAACTATATAATTCTCAAGTAATTCCCCAAAAAGGGATAAAATCATCAAAAATAACCATAACATAATTTAACCTCAATTTTATCTCATGTCTTTCACTTCAATCATAACATATAGTAACCCATAATTACCTCAAAAGTAAGTATTATATAAACCCAAATGGTTCTTTATAACTATGTCCACAAAAGAAAAGATAACTATTCCTTGAATAAAATTTGCCTATATTAAACATCAGGGTTACACATAATATAAAAAGTCTTCTAATGTAACCCCATCATCAAAAGAGACTTAATACTTTTAAGAATTTCACAATAACTCTTGATACCCTTATATGTTGACATCTCACTCATTCAACATTCTTCATGATCCATTAACCATTCCTTTCCAACTTATTCCGAAATACCTCTTTCCTACAAACAAAATCATGAATCATATCCTAAGATTCCAAAATAGGAAAACAATAGTCATGAAATAATACATACCTTTGATTGGTCATTGTCAGTTTCTTCATCCTCAATCGAAATGGCATTAGGTATTGGTAAACGAACATTTGTACGCTCTTGGTGACCCCATTCATGAAACTTCTTCATAGGACATGTGTTTGCATAATGACCATATAAACCACATTTAAAACATTCAATTGATCCCTCAGAAAGAACTTCTTTCCCTTTCCTCGAGTCAACTGGATGCTTCCTTTTTCCATGGCAGGTTCTTGATTTATGACCTTCATTTCCAAATCTATAGCATATTTCTGTCCCTTTGAAACATTTTCCTAGGTGTTTCTTTCCACATCTTTGACACATAGGTTTTTGAACACACTTACCTTTATGATTATTACCTGTACTTCTGTAGGGATTTGTTTCTTGCATATATGATGACTTAGAGAAATCACCAAGGTTTAGGTGGAAAATCATGACCCCATATAGTTGGTTGAGGATAACCACAAGAGTTCTAATTGTAGCTCCCATATCATTCAGTTGCTTGCTCAAAAAACTGTCATAGTTTTCTTCACATCCACTGTTACTTTGGTGCCTGCTAGATCCAACCATTTACTAAAACCAAAAAGTTCAGTGTGAGTATATCAAAAAAAACCATCATGTACTAATGTGGAAGATAAACACTAAGATATACTTAATACTTTATCTAAAACTAGGACTCTTTCTGAAATCCTAACCATTATGGTAATGCCACTTATGCTTAAAGAATACCCTAACCTCTAAAGTTATCTAAACCGACCTTTGATACCAACTATAAGGCCCCAACCTTAAACCTTACTTAATCTTGAGTTATTACAAGATTACACATTGAGGATCTTTTTAGGTTTAGAGTTTTAGAGAATTAGATCATGAAAATTGCATTACATTCCACATTTAAACAAAGTGGTTACATAAAAGACAGTATTCATTCTTCCCATCAATGGAAACATATTGAAAATAAAACATGGATTCTTTCTTGACACATCCTTGACACTATCATCACATCGTGTACCTTTCCCTTGACCTGTGAAAAACATTTCAAAAACTTGGGATGAGCATAAAAAGATCAGTAAGGGTTATAAAAATATGGAAAGGAAACATGAGTTCATATATACATAAGAATGAAATCATACTTTACCCATAAAACATAGGCACTTTAACATACCTCATCAAACCATGAATAAATCATAGAAAACATAAGACATAAAGGTATCTTGATGCATTCATAACATTCTTACGTAGGGAGTAACCCTCTTGGTTATGTTTGGAGTACCCATCACAGTATATTCCCTAAATCTATTCAGAGAAACCTTAACGTTTCACTCCTTCACCTTACCCAATGCATTGGAGAGCTATATCGGGCTCACCCGCCCTTATTTTATCACGGAACCACACGTCTTCATAACAATTCCCAAGAACCATAACATAATCTTATCACATAAAACATGCATAAAGGAAACATAACATTTCCACCTTTCAATAACAAGATATAAATACAACACATTGATAAAAATACATTATGAAAACCATTTTCAATTCCAAAATAAAAGAAAAGTAAAACATGGTATTTATTTTTCTTTTAAAAATAAGGTATGGCTTTTAGAAGAAGCCGAAACTCAAATGATGGTCACGGCGGTGGAGAAGTCGTTGTCGCCGTATACGTACGGCAAAAACATTCCCTTTTGTCGTTTAGTAAAACGCTTCGTATAAAAAATATTCCTTTTTGGATAAACGTAAAAGTCAAAGGGGTTTATACACCGTATAAAAGAAGGTTGTGTATAAAACAAAATATGCCTCAATGAATGGAGATTGAGATGAAGTCCCTTACAAAGACGATATCCTTGGTTTAAGGATAAATCAATTGAATAATTATGTGTGACAAACGAATACACCAAATATAAGAGGATATTAAGTGTAAAATAATCAAAGGTCATTCACACATATTCAAAAGATGACATATTCAATAACTACGTGTTGAACCCAAAGAAATCGAAATTGGGTTAAGAAGTTCCCTTGACAGCCTAACAACGTCACATCAAAATGAGTTGTTGAGAGATAAAAAAAGGGTATCTCATCACATGGACATAAAATTTACATCAATAAGGATATATGAGAACATATCCCAACATAACAATATGTAAATTAAAAGACCCAACAAAATAAGTCTTTTAAAAAGAGGAGGGTGAAAGGTTCCCTTACCGACATGGGTATCTTTCGAATCATACACCACGTGAAAGAAGGACAATACAACATTGATGTAAATACTCATAAAAGAATGTATATTACACAATGAATAAAATAATGGGCAGTACATACACCACTCAAAGGAAATTGTGGCAAATTTAGCATAAATCTCACGGGAATAAAAGTGAGATGAAAAATCCCTTACGAAAACTCAGCAATCTAACAACGCCACATAAAACTTACAAAAATGGATTGATGAGGTCAAATAGGGTATCTCATCATATTAACATAAAGTTTATAGAAAGAGGAATATAAAATAAAATCCCCAATACATAACAAAGATAAGCTTAAAATAAGTGACATAAAGGAGAGTACTTAAAAATAAAGAGAGAGGTTAGATCTCTTACGAAAATTCGGCAGCCTAACGGTGCCACTCAAATCTTCCAAAATGGATTGATGAGAGAGAATAGGGTCTCCCATCACATGAACATAAAAATTACAGTAAGATTAATATAAAATAACATCCCAATAACACGAAATATGAGCTTTAAAAGGAATGACATAAAAGAGTGTACTTAAGAAGAAAGAGAGGAGTAGGATCCCTTACCACAAGTCCAACTTGTCTTGTTCGTTTCTTTATATTCCTGAATAATAAACTTTGGTCAATTAATAATTGACTAAGTACCTACTTTTGAGATTTTTATTCAGTTCATATCACATATTATAATGTTATAATAATTATTTAATAATGTTAGTTCATATCAGACGTTATTGCCGATGTTTGGTACATGAGTCAAAAATGAACTTGTTTGAAAAAAGATTTCCCATGTAGTTATAAGTAAATAATTTCCAGAATATTATTAATGATTAAAATATCATATATATCCAGTAAATATTCATTTCATACTATTCCATATCATTTGGAGATAAAAAACGAAAAGCACCGTTCATGGAGACGGTAGGCCGTACGTACGCATGAACGCTACTTTCATTTTTTGTCATATTAATGGAATTAAAACAAAATGAGAGATATATATATGTTATAATTCCAGAATTATATCCATAATTTTGATGAAATATATTACATATATATCCATTATAAATATGTACTTATAATATTACATAACATTTTGAGATAAGAAATGAAATGTACCGTTCATGGAGACGGTAAGCCGTACGTACACATGAACGCTACTTCCATTTCTATTTCATATTTAATGGAATTAAAACATAATGATACATAATATTATTTTAATTCCAGTATGGTATCATATATAATATTATTAAATATATCCTTTATACGTACCACATATGGTATTAACGAATCAAATCACTTTGAGGGGGTGGTAGTCCGCATTTCCTTAAACGGAGATATCGCGTTTACCCATAATGGAAACCATAAAGGTATGCCCAAAATGAAAAATACAGAAGCTTAAGGAAAACATAAACATATTATATATCACATATAAATATAGTGTCATCTTAATGGACACCTTTGAAGGTGTTAAGAGAATGTTGAACAATCATCGTTTCGGGAGGCCGAAATTCGCCATCCACGGGAACAGTATGTTCTTTAACCATTAGATGTAGGTGTGTGAAAGTGTAGCTCGAATACTTCTTATAACAACATCCTAGTATATTTATGATACTGGATTTGTTACAAAATAAATGAATAAAAAGAGTTTAGGGGGTTGGAGAAGCAAAATAAAACAAAAGGATTCAAGTGAAGACATTACCTTAAAATCGGGTAACTCCCTTTGGTTTGAGCTCAAAGGCTTCCTTGGGAAGACATATGCCCAAAGTGAGGCTTCAAGGAGTAAGTGAGAGAAGTGGAGAGACAAAATGGGCAGAGTTTGGCCGAGCCAAAGGCTTTGGGAGTGTGGGTAAGGAGGTAGAGGTGGGGGCCTTTTATAAGAGGAGAGGAGGGGCACTCTTGGAAGGTAAAGAAAAGTCACTTTATTTTAAAATGGTATTCGGCTTTAAGAGGTCCCAAATTGATTTGTTTTGAGGATAAGGTGATAAGGGTTCTAAATCCACTCATCCAATAGGTTTTGGACATGTTTAGGTCTTAGATATTACATTATCCTTCCATTTTATTTAAATCGTTAAATAATGAGGTCATCGCTGCATCATCATGATGTCAAAAATAATTTAATTTATTTAATGTCTAAAAATTATAAAAAAATACTATGATGTAGGAAATATTTTTATATTTCCAATTCATATTTATAGTCAAAAATATGACTTGTATAACCCCATGTAAAAATTGTTTTAGTAAAACATCTCATGTTTGTGTCATTTTTTACTTTAACATTAAATAAAAAGATATTTATGTCATTTTCCAACCAAAGTGGCTCCATGGGGTCCCCAAGTTGACACATGGATTGTCGTGGTCGGCCATTACACATCCAATGAGGGTGGGACATGTTTCTAGGTAATTTAATTTTATTAAAACATTATTCTTACCATAAACTACACTAATTACCTCTAATTGCGATTAAAAACTTAATAAGTTACTATTCACCAAAAAATTATTTTTATCCCATTAAACCACATTTTACTTCTTAATGATAACCATTTATGTTG
Source organism: Viscum album (assembly GCA_963277665.1). NCBI lineage: Eukaryota > Viridiplantae > Streptophyta > Magnoliopsida > Santalales > Viscaceae > Viscum > Viscum album. The sequence continues at coordinate 1,249,886,389 of OY728146.1, read as the reverse complement.
TATTTTTGAAATTCAAAACACAAATATGGAAAAATTTCATTTAAACGGAAAAAATCAGTTTTTATATTACCACTTAGTGGTTTAACTATTCCTCAAAAATTGAAGTTTTTCAAAAAAATCCCAAAAATTCACCCTAAGCTATATTTGATATTCCGAATTAAAAAATGAAGTATATTTTACAAAATTGAAAACATATAAGTCACATTAATTAATTTAATAATTAATTCCCGCTGTCAAAGCAAATAGTGTGTTTTTAAGAAACACTAAGTATCAAAAGATTGACATAGTTTAAGTCTGATTTCAAAGTGAAATTAATTCCAACGACCACTATTGGATTTAATGGTAAAAATATATTCTAATTTCACTTTAAAACAAATTCAAAAGATAATATAATCATATAAATAAATTATATTAAAAAGAGGTTTTAAATTAAAATACAACATTTTACACTATTCATTAAAAAAGAACTTTATCAGAAAGATACCAAAAATTTACACAAAGTAAATTTTGATGTCCCAATTCTTAAGAAGAGTTTTATTTGGTCCAAAAGGATGTATAAGAGTGAACAAAACTATATTTAATGACGGTTCTCCATCAAAAGGCGATAAGTGAACCTTTAGTGAAAACTAGGGCATATACGCCTAAAATCGAATTATTTCTGTATTTTATGCCTCTATATTTTATTGGATAAATGTAAAAACATTAAAAAACATATATAATCATATTTTAGTTATTTATATCCATTCCCTCCAATACAATGACTACATGTTAACTACCATTTAAAATAATATTATTTTATTATTAGAGTGCAACGTAAGATTCCCAAGAAACTCGTTGTTGCGTATTGGGTAAGCCATCGAGCATAGTGTTCCCTTTAAATTAATATTGAAATTTTATTCACAAATAGGGATATATATAAAAATGTCATATTATTTATTTACCTGGGTTGTTACATTATAAGTGTAATGTAACATTCATGTATGTAATCTATTTTCCAAGACTGCTAAACCGGTCGGTCCTTCAGGACTTGATTCCTTGTTATCATGCCAATGTATTAAAATAATGCACCGACTCTGGTTTACTGGGGTAAGAGCATTACAGTTGGTATCATAGGAAGTTTACAAATAACCTTGGAAGCTAGATTTGGATAAACTATGAATAGAGCACATTACCCCAAGTTAGACTTGAGGATTATTATAGAAGAACTTCCTAGATTTTTTGTATTGTAGTGATTTTGTGAGTTTTTTGAGCAATAAATACCTATCTGGATACGAGCAGGTAGAGGTGAATCTGGCACAGATGTACCTAGGGGTAAAACCCAAAAACACCGCTTTGAGCTAGACTCGAACGAGAACTGGTGCATGACAACGGGCCTTGCTACACTCTTGGTTACGACACTCCCGGGGGATATGCTTAGGATAATTTTCATTTTATTTACAAATAATTATGAAGGGTTTAGGAGTATATATTTCCTAAAATAAAACATTGTTATGATTATGGATTTTATACATAAAATGTTTAATGTATGTTAAGTGTTTTAAAAGTTTGTGATTAGGTATTGCTATTCATAAACTAATCTAGTGTATGCCATTGTTTAGAAATGGCTCCCAATAGAAGGAATGATAAATCCAGCAATACGTACGATCCAATAAGTAATAAGGATCATATCTTTCAAGGTATTAAGACAACATTTATAAGGGAAATAGTATCTCATGTATTATCATCATATGAATAAATAGTATCATGTGTTGATAAGATATGTAAAGAGTTCTCAGAGTCGTATGGATTTGAAGGGAAGCCAGAGAAGAAAAGGATGGCAGAGAGAAAGATAGATAAATGGAAGAAGGTAAAGTAGGATTTTCCCACATGTGATAACTGTGGAAAGAATCACCTTGGAAAATGCTTGAAGGGAATGGGATTGTGTTATTAGTGTGGAGAAAATGGACACCACATTCGTGATTGAGAGGGTAAGAAAAAGGTTTCAAATGTAAAATGCTTCATCTGCAAGGAGTGGGGACACTACGTGAATTAGTGTTCCAATCATCAGAGTATGCCCCAAATGATGCTATTGGATACTAATAAAGTTATGATACTACCACGGATGATAAGGAATGGCTAGTGTTCTTATGTTTTTATTAAATAATTATTTCATTTGAGTGTTGTATCAAAGATGTACTGGTTATATGAATTACGGAGATAAATAAGGATTGTACTGAAGTACTATTTCATTGAGGATTTGAGATAATATGGTACTATGAAAAGTGACTCAACAACAACCTAAACTTTTTGTGAAAATACATGGTTAAAGGAAATGTAATCCTTAATATGGTCTTGATAATGAGGTAGTGATTTTGGAATAAGAGATGGTTGATTTGAATAAATTATGTTGGATATTCTTGACTACCTTGAAACTGATTAATGATTTTTCATTTTTGGAGTTTACAACATTTTTGGATAGAAGGATTATATCCAATATTCTATAAATAATAAGGGAGTATGAATGTAATCAATAAGGTTTTAGGGTAATTCAGGATGTTACCATGTTTTAAAATAATACATGATGAAAATGTTCACATATTATTACATGAAAAAAGGATCTCCATTGTGTTTAACTTTCTTATAAATTTTGGACTATGAGTTTGGATAGTAGTATATTGGATATGTCTAAAGGTTGGAATGGATTAAGTTTGAAAGGTTATTTTTGGATTTTTATAAAAGGACAACACGCAGACCATGTGACAACCCGTTGCGTCGGACAAAGCTGCGGGAATCGAACCCACAACCATAGTGCGATTGGGATTTATCTCCTACCACTGGACTACGTGAAGTACCTGGATTTTAAAATGTATTTTATTTTTTAAAGGTTCTGATATGTGAATTATAAATTCATTATATTTAGAACCCTATACGATTAGGATAAATAGAGTATTTTTGAGTTGTATTTTGTTTTGTAGTGAAAGATGAGTTGTGGTAGAAATATATTAATGGATAAAACACTAATTATAAAGTAAGTGTATCTCCTTATGATCTTATACAATCTCATAAATAAATTCCTCAATATTAAGAAAAGGAACTTAGAAAAAAACGTTGTCCTAGATAGTACCTTAGATCATCACAAATTTATGGCTTTGTGATTGTTGGACTTTTCATAGCCATGTTCTCTACCACTCTACATCAGATATAGATGGTTAGATTTCTCTTACATATCCATGTTTTTCTACATGGAACCCTATTATGTGTTATTTTCAGAAACCTTCATACTTACCACTCTTTATTTTAAATAGAGGCCTCATTAATCCATTTTTCGATGTGGGTTTTCAACTATGATATTTTGAAATGTCAACCCCAAGTTTCCAATACCGAGCATAAATTGCGAGGACGCAATTTATTGAAGGAGGGGAGAATGTAACACACCAAGATTTCACGATATGCTTCTCTTTGAATAATACAATAGCGTTTGTTATACGCAACTTCGAGTTCTAACACACAGCGACCAATCAAAGTAGCCATTATGAATAGTAATACCCACTTTTTGAAATTTTATAAATTTTATCTTTCAAAATGGACTTCATATTTGGATTCAGAATATCGAAATTAGCCTAGGGTGAATTTTTGGTATTTTTATGAAAACTTTCAATTTTTGATGAATAGTGAAAAAACACTGAGTTTTGGTTTAAAAACGAATTTTTATTTAAAAAATTATTTATTTTATTTAAATTTAATTAAGGTCAAAATAGATACATAATACCTATATAAGTTCAATGCAATTCATTGAAGTTAGTTTATAATAATTTTAGATATATAAAAATTTTATTGAACTTTTCACCGTCTTTTACCCATCTCCTAGGAGAATTTGGAAATTCACGTAAAACTTAATTTTACCGCTTCTGTGAGTGGAATTTCGAAAATCCGAGAGAAACGGTTAATATCAAGGAGTAAAATGTGGTTCAATAAGATAAAAATAATTTTTGGTGAATAGTAATTTTTTACTTTTATTTACCACGGTTAAAAGTAAATAGGGTAATTAAGGGTAAAAATGATATTAATATTACCCCAACACATGTATTAATTCTATTGGACAAGTGTATCTCGACCAAAAACAATCTTAGAAATAAAATATTATCATCTAGGTCCACTTCGATTAGATTATGATATTTATTATTATTTAAATCAAAGGAGAGTTAAAAGAGTTAAACTCAAAGTTTAATTACTAAAACATTTTTAATATAGGGTTATACATAAGATAAATTCGATTTTAAATATTAATTAGAAAGATAAAAATATTTCCTAAATAATGGTATTTTATTTAAAATTTTTTTACATTAAATAATTTAATTTATTTATGACACAATGGTGATGGAGTAAATACCTAATTAATGAAATATTAAAATAATTGATAATATAAATATCTAAATAAATGTAATTTGAGACTTTTTATGAATTCCAATAATTTTCTAGGTTAATATGACATATTAGTATTGGTTATATGAATATTTTTAGAAGTAATAATGCTGTTATGAATTTATCAAAAACAAAATACCCAATAGTGTCAAAATTGACATAAAAGAGTTTTTAAAACAAATATTATATTATTAATTGATATTCTATTCCTAAAAATATAAGGTTTGGCCAAAGTACTTATATCATTATAGGTGTATCATTAATAGAACACTTGGGGGTCTCTTGGAAGTATATAGTATGTTTATTAACTATATAATATAAAAATACAAAGAGACATGGTAAATGTCAAACTAATTAACTAAGAGTTAAAACTAAAAGATAAGGTTAATAAAATGACCCAACCTATATAAAACCTATTGGTTGAGTTGATTTAGACCCATACTCACCTTATCCTTTAAATAAATCAATTTTGAGCCATTATAAACCGAAGATGAATTTATTATAAAATAATATTTTACGTTTTTCCAAAGGTGCCCGTCACCCCTCTTATAAAAGGGTACTCACCCTTAACTCTAATTCACACCTTCTAAGCCATTTGGATCGGCCAAAACCTGCCCAAATACCCTCTCAAATATCCTCCCTTCAACCTAGAGGCCTTATTTTGATCATAAATTCAACCTAAGGATCCCTTTTGATCAAATCAAAAGGAAGAACCCGAAGAAGAGGAGGTTAAACGTACCCTCGACTAAAGGAAAGTGCAAGGTAAGGGGTTTTTCATCTCATTGTTTATTCCTGTGAGATTCATGCCATATTTCCACTATTACCTTTTGTGTGGTGTATGTATAGCCCATAATTGTATTCTTTGTGTAATAAAATTTAATTTATGTGTACTTACATATTCATTGTATGATACCTCTTTCATGGGTTGTATGTTTCGTAAGTTACCAAATTGGTAAAGGTTAATTTCACAATCTCTTTAAAATACGAGGTTGTTTTTACGTAAGTATCTACTCGGACATATTATTTATCCATTTACATGTTTTATGAAAGAGTTTTAAAAGGGATTCTTTTAAGGTACTTTTTACTAAAACATCATTTCAAAGTTTTTAAATATTTATTTTTCTAAATCTTTCTCATTAATGTCCATGTCTTCAAAATTGTTTTTAAGGATTTATTTATATATGTGTGAATTTTTTTAAAATGTTAAATCCTTTCAAAAGTTTCAAAGTTGTATGGGACACTTTTATTCAACAATGTCTTGAAATGGCTTATTTTCTAAATTGTGTGACTTTTAAATGTTTTCATGAAAAAGGGGTATTTCTATCAAAGAGTTTTACAAATAATTTTCATATTTGTCAACATCCTTTTATAAATTTTATACTTGTTTGAAGTTTATTTATTATGATACAAATCATCCATGTTGTATTTAAGGTTTTGTGATATGTTTGACTATGGATGAGTTATTTTTATGCCATTAATGGTTTATGATTAATGTTTTGGCATTCTTTATGCTAGTTTTAATATGAAATTTGATGTTATATTTCATCCTCTTCTTAATATAAATGTGTTGGACTAGTATGTTCCGGGTTGGGGTCCGGTTACAGCAGACCCTTAGGGTTGGTGTCCGGTTATTAGAGGAACTATGGGTTTGTGTCCGGTTATTAGAGGCACTCCGAGTTGGTGTCCGGTTATTAGAGGCACTCTGGGTTGGTGTCCGGTTATTAGAGACACTTCGGGTGGGAGTCTGGTTACAGAGGCTCTTCGGGATTGAGTCCGGTTACAGAGGCTCTCCGGGTTGGGTTCTGGTTACAATTATCCCTTAGGTCTTGGCACGAGGCCTTGACACAGAAATTAATGTTCAGCATTATGCATTCCATTATTATGAAAGTGGTTATTGTTTTTTCATGTGATTATTCGACTAGTAGAATATCCATGTGAATAAGTAAATGGCATTATTTCATTTTATCTTTTCCATATTATGCTGATGTTCAAGTTTGAAAGGCTTTTGTTTTAGTTATACATTGCCTTAAATGTTTATGTTTATTTATGAAAGTTTCCGCTATATTGTTATCCTTACTGAGCATCTGAGCTCATCCCTTTCAATGTTTTATTTTCCTAGGATTCCAAGAAGTGTATTGTGATTGATCTGTCGGGTTAAGCCAAGGGAATAATGTCGTTTATAAAAGATTATTTCTGTTGTTTTTTATGTTATAAGTGTAATGTAACATTCATGTATGTAATCTATTTTCCAAGACTACTAAAACGGTCAGTCCTTCAGGACTTGATTCCTTGTAATCATGCCAATGTATTAAAATAATGCACCGACTCTGGGTAACTGGGGTCGGGGCGTTACAAATGTATTTTACTATTCACCAAAAATTCAAGTATTTCAGAAAAATCCCAAAAATTCACCCAAACCATTTTTCAATGTGTAGAATCCAAAAACGAACTCCATTTTTCAAAAATAATTTTCTAAATATGATAAATTTAAATTTTAATTAAAATCATTATTTAATCAAAAAGTAAATCCACTTAAAATATTCATCTTCATTTTTAAGGTGCCTAAATTTATTTATACATTCAAAGGTATCAATACTATTTATAAGAGTCACATTAATATTTATAAGGGTAAATTACTATTAATAAGAGATGGTTAATATTCATAAGGGTAGGTTACTATTCACAAAAAATTTAGTTAATTCTATCAGACTCTAAATATCATGATGAAGACAACCGTGTATGTCAGATTTTAAAAATTCAAGTTACAGAGCTGGAAAATTTATGTTTAATGGATATATTATTATGAAGTGGTGTTTTTTATAGACTCAGTGTTTCATGAATTCTATATTAAATTTATTTGTAAATTATTGGGGTGTTACAACTCAATATTTAATTTATAGAGTGATATTAACCTTACAAACTTTTGAAACTTATCCTTTTATTTAGAATAGGATTATCCTTGATAATGAGTTCTCTCCAACCGTTTGAGCCAAGATTCTCTCTTTATTCAGTATTTAAACTTATTATATCAAAATTTCTTATAATGGGTATTTATAGTCAACCCTTCATAGACTATCATAGGTTGATATAAAAATTTGATATCCTTATTCCTATTAATTTTTTGTTATTCGTATATAGAACCAATCTGTTTACAAAACCACATTAAATTTATCAGGGGAGGAAAATTAGATTTTTTTAAGACACTACCATAAAAAAACACTTGGGATTCAATAATATTACCACTAGAAGTTTTTATTAACAATTTAACATCCAGTCATCAAGGTGATGATTTAATGTTCTTAAAAAAATTATGTAGAAGTTAATGGGTTGAAAAGATTAAAATATGATATTCATAGTTATTAAGTGGAAGATAAGCGTTTCTCACTCCACATCATTTCTTAAAGGCACTTCATAATTTCAATTTCATATGATTCATCTTGATCCTATTTATTTGAAAGTTATTGATACATGTCATATTTATTATACATTTGATTAGGATATTGACTTAGATAATTCAAATGTTTTCCACACATAATTCTTTAGAACGTTAGTTGTGCTTTTGGATGCCTGATTTTCACTCCCATCATACTAATTACCCTCTTCATATTCCTATAGAAGTTTGATGCTCTAAGTCACATTCTTCCACACATAAATCATTTTCCACCCCCATTGAGAAAATTAACCTGGTTCTTTTTACAATATTTTTGGCATAAATGAAATCTATTATTGATTCCTTCATCATATTACTCATCTAAACATTAATGAGATTCCATCATTTTTTTCTTTAGTGCTATTAGTATTTAAACTATGGTTACATTATTAATCATGTTTCATGATATTTGGTTTGTCATTATCACCATATTTATCTATCTATATCCCATTCTAATTAGTTAATCATTTTTGTGATCTTCACATTATCCCTTATACCCAAGGTAAAATTGGTTCCTTCTGGTTTTCGTCATCATCAAAACCAAAATAGTGAACATAAGTGATGAAAATTTAGCAACATAGGGGGATTATAATAATCAATATAATTAAAAGGGATTCAAAGATAAATTAGTTTACCTATATCATTACGTTATTCCATAATTACTTTAGTTAAAACTATTTAAATATTTGTTTATCCTAGGTTACATTATGATGGGTTATCTTATACTTATCAACTAAATCCATATATTTAACTAGGAATTAAATAATTTACAGTGTTTTGTAAGGATAATATGATTAACCAAATAATATCATCTAGGATAGTAAAAATATGTGTATAGTTAGGATACATTGCTTTGTACCAGGAGATGATCAAGCTAATAACCAATACTCACTTTTTAGGGTTATTTCCACAATGTATATCTATTCCAGATCCTTTATCCACTTGTATTATCAAGATAATGACACATTTCCAATAAAACCACACACTATATACATTAACAAAATTCTACGATGTCATCCTATACTTGAAATCATACCTTAGATGTCTCCCAAGGGGATTCAAAAATTTTATCTAATTATAATCTAAAAAAATTAGGACACCTTTTATTGATACCAACTATAATGACCCAAGTCATGAACATAATTTAATTCATAATTTATAACCCACTTTCTCAAAAATATGTGATGAGGATATATAGGGTATAGTGTCTTTGGAATATTTAACAAAAAAATAGATCATATTTAACCTAAAAACTTCATTTTTTTAAATATAAAAATATTTATAATAACAATAAATTAAATTATAAAACTTCATAATATATCTTTAGTAAAATACATAAGGAAAAGGTTGAGATAGAATGGCCATAAGGGATTTAACATGGAAATAACCAAGATGTGAGTCAAAATGCGTAAGATGATATAATTAATTGGATTATCATAAGAAATAAAACATACAATAAAGAAATAATATCATAAGATCATGGAATCATAGACATGTGGAAAAAATAAAACATGATACCATAGACATAAGTCAAGGATCACTGCCAAGACCAACATCATAAAGTGTAGAAAGTACCATTGTGGATTAGTTTCACCCACTAATCCCTTACATAATATCATAAGAGCATGGAATCATAGACATGTGAAAAAAAACATGAATCTATAGACATAAGTCAAGGATCACTACCAAGACCAACATCATAAAGTGGAGAAAGTACCATGGTGGATTAGTTTCACCCACTAATCCCTTACATAAAATCAAATGAGATATAATTATTTTCCCAATGTACCAGAGTGAAATATAATTCCATTACCACCATTAAAAAAATTTAAATCATACATGTACATACCACTTGATGATAAAAAAATATAAAAAAATCATAAGCATGATGAAACCCATGAGAATGAAGTGGGTTTCATAATTCTGATTCAAGGGAACAAAAAAAGGATAAATAGTAAATATTCCTAAGAGAAAAAGTAATTAAATCATTCATAAGTTTTATATTTTAAAATGAAACATAGGACTTGATCATCAAGTTCCAATATTTATATTTCCTGAGAAAGATCTCGAAGAAGAAAGAAAATAATAAACCACTTGGATCATGATTTTTAAAATATGTAAAGGATATTTTTAATGAATGAAAGACCATATTTTTTTCTATAAAAACAGAATTAAACAAATAGGGTTCTTTATAAAATAATTAGGGTCTTTAGAATCTATTTATGATTTAAAAAAATTTTATGGGGGCGATGCTTGACATGAGACAAGAAACACGAAAGTTCCCTTAACCTAGGTTTACATAAGAGTGGGAATTGTGAAGGGAACTAAATAAATTATAACAACAATAATAGAATGATATTTAAATAGGTATATATGTAAGGGATATATAAAAATATATAATAGTTTTATGATATGAATATTTCATAGAACAGGGAAAAAGAAAAAGAATCTGTAACTAGAAAGTCATGAAGGAGGTCTCAAAGATCCCTTTGTTTTAAAAGACCTTTGATGAAAATTCCACATCATATTTTTTTTAAAACTTTATTATGAAAATGGTATAAGTTAAATATGATATTAAACTTATATAAAACATAATTGGTGATCCAGTTAAAAAAGAGAACATGATGGGAAGGGAAATTATAGACAAGAAGAAGAAATTGTCATTTAAATGGACGACAATTTTTCTTAACATTGTATCATTTTAAAAATAAAATATAAATCAATAGTAAATATGATTTGAATCAAAGTTATATCCATAAACATAATTATGGTATAAAATATAAAATTAATGATGAAACTCAAGAATAATCCTTATAACTCAAAAAATATTTGGTTATAAAATACAATTATATTTTAGGGAAGATATCGATCATATCTCACAACAAATAAGATAATTAATGGAGGTTAAGTATACTTTTTCAATAATAATTTATGATATTATCAATCATGGGGGTAGTAAGTACACCATAAAAATTAATATTGGTGCATAATACCAGTCACCCCTCAATGAATAGTAATTGAGATGAAAACCTTACAATATAAGTAATTTTTAAGTAAAATTTTATTAGAAGATAAAAAATCATATGGTTAGTTTAATACGATGAATTAAATAATTTATTATTGAAAAATAAATTTGTGGGAAGAATATAAACCATATAAATAAGAAATTAGTGAATAACCATAAACCTTGCCTCAATGAAGAAGTATTGAGATGAAAACCCTTACCTGTGTCTAAAAGTCCTCTAAAACTTCACTTAACTTTGTGAATAACTAAATTATGTTCATTAGATATATATTGAATAACCTTAATCATATATATTTCATATTCAAAGTTCCTTTTACTATCAAGCTTTACTTATTTATAATACTATTTGTATGCCTACGTTGGTTACTTGAGGTTCCTTGGTTAATTTTCCCATAAATCCTTGCGTATGATTTACATGGTATAAAGTCTAATAAGAAGTTTAAAAATATATATAATAAAACTTAAATTAAAAAAATATTTTTTATATATTAAAAATATTTTTAAGGATAATAATGATGTGTGGTGATGACAAATGAAACTCGTTGCTCGTAGAGGTGATATTTAGTACATACGCATGATTACAATTTCAATTTCTCAATGAATGAAAGAGAAATAATGTAATTTATAGTTTAAATTTAATAATAATATATATAATATTTATCTTATTTATTTATCCATTTCATCCTTTTTATCAACCATTAATGATGGTGATGAAAAATGAAATATATCGTTTCTTGGAGGTGGTAGTCTGCACAACACACTAATGATGCTTTTATTTTTATAAGTGGATTGAGAGGAATTATTAATAGATAATCCATTAATATAAAAATATATCAGTATAAAAATATTATTGATATAATTGTACTATTATTGATACAATATATTAGGAATATAAATATTGAGAAGAAAAGGTTACGAAGAAGGTAACACTTATGTTGGAGACTAGATATTCTCTTAGAGTTTTCTTGGAAGTTAAGGACTTAAGATAAATTAAATGTATTTGGGGCATAAGGATGGGAAAATAAATTATATTAGAGCTTTTTTAGAACATTTTAATCGGAAATTAGAAGTCTATCTATAACCATGGTGGGGTGGAAGTGATGCCCTTTTACAAGTAATGAAATGGAATTTTTGGTAACACTCATTAACCTTAAATAATATCACTACACTATTACATGATTAATTCCTCATAAAATAAGTAATAATGATTTTTGGGGGTGATATTGGGTTGTTAAATCCTCATCCATGAATTTATACACACGTTTTAAATGAGTTATAGGTTTTACCAATTTGTTTTTATATTACACTCTTTTACTTTTAAATTAGTTAACTAGTTTTTAAATAAGTAATTTTATATTTTATTAAAAATATTAAAAATAAAAAAATTTAGCCGTGATGGGAGTAAATTTATTATCTATTTTAGTCAATTAAATTTCTAAATATTATAAAATAAACTTTTAAATTAATGAAGGTAATATGTAGAATAACTATTTTAGAAGAAAAATGACTTTTTGACCATTATGGATTCTTAATCTTATATAGAGTTTTTTCCAATTAAATGAATATTAATATAGATCTATATTTGGATAAAACTAATATTAGAATCATAATTTAAATTATATAAATTCTATTAATTTAAAAAATTACACTTTGAGAAAAATAATTCTTCAAAAAAATGCTTTACCATTATCACTTTAATTTACACTAATAGAACTAATATTATCTTCATCCCTTATAATGAAAGTGAAAATGTTATATAATATTTAAATTTTGAACTCAAATATGATATTAATTTTTTATATTTAATTTAAAAATATGATAGAGTGTATTTTTTATTATAAGTGTGTGAAAATAGTTTTAGTGTGGAATATTACTTGAGTTTCAAAATTGTCAAACATCGGTTTTATAAATTCAAAAATTTATATATTTTTTAAATTATCTATATTTCATCTAAAATTTATATTTTGTATATAAAAATGGTTTCTTAAAAATTTAAGTCATTATTATATTATAAAAGAGATATTTTTTAGTAAAAAACATTATTTTCACTATCCTCCTAAAATTTGATTTTTTTATAAAATAAAAAATTCATCTATGGAAAATATTGATCTAATGAATTTAAAATTTAAGTTTATTTTATATAATTAAAATTGTAAATTATTTACATTAAACTTTTAATTATAAAAAAATAAATTTTATATAAATCTTTTTTTTTGAAAATGGTATTTTTAAACATTATGTGATCTTAATATTATATAATATGGATTTATAATTTAATTAGTCTTAATATATTGGTTCCTATTTAATAATATTTTAATTGGTAAATTGCTTTCAACAAAAAATATAAATACATAATAAAATAAATTTTTGAAAATAAATATTAATTTGATACTAAATACACTTCAAAAAACACCACTAATTGATTATTTATTTTTAAAAAATTACATTTTTATAATCCATTGATATTGTAATATTTATTTGATTTTTATGTAGAAAACATATTATATTTTAGTTATAATTATATTATTTATTAATAACAGGTATACATATATATTTATAATATTTTAATATCACATTTTTCTTTCCTTATGAGTTATATTATTATAAATTTACTTCTTAACTATAGCATACATCAGTACAACAATAGAATATATGACCAATGAGTGTAAGTGAAATTACCATATTCTTTACAACCAAAATTGCGATAACGATATTTGAAAAGACTAGATTTTATTCATATATATATATATATTGAGACTTACTAAACATAATTCCATTCACACTTACCATATCTATAGTTTTCATTTTATAAATCACAACATGATTTTTTATTTCATATAATTCTTTCTCATTGTATGATTTTTTATACTAATGGTGATTCATAATGGTTATGGTAGTATATAATAGTTTCTAGTTCTAAGGATATTACTATTTTAAATTTATTACCAAATTTAAATTTTTTATTTTTAATGGATGTAATAGTCAGTGATGTGTAATAATCCATTATATATGACACATGGTTTCATATAACTTTTTAAAATATTAAATTATAGTTTAATCATGTGTCATTAGTTAGGTTTATATCATAGGTGGCTAAATCTCTAATAAATTAATAATTCTTTTGAAAGAATATATAATCATTCTTTATAATTATATATAAAATTAACAATAATTAAAATAATAATAACAATGGATCCCAAATCTTGGGGAATTAAATAAGCCATGCATATTTTATGGGTGTTGATTTTATGTAAATTACTTTTATAATAAATCTTAATTTTTTCTATTGATTTTATATAATTATTTTATGATTGATATTAATGATGTTTATATAATCTCAAGTTACCTTTAACAATTTTTATCTTAAATTTGAGATGAATTGAGATAAATTTATTTAGATTTTCTTGTTATTTATATATGATTATTCTCAAACCTTTTATTCTTTATTTGTGTGAAATGATTTTAATAAATTGAATTTTCAAATCACAATGGATTTTATAGTGTTTCCTTTAATTTTAATCACATTTGAAGATTATTTTCATTAGATTAATATTTTGAACTGTGTTTTTAATATTTTTTTATAAAATTTAAAAATACTTCCATGAAGATATTTATATGGAATATTATAATTCATAAGTCTTGTTATTTGAATTGAAACTTGGTTTAAAATATTTTCACTAACTTGGAAAATCATTATATTCATGAATTGACTTTGTTAAATGGTTTTGACCTACCTTGATTATTTTTTAAGGGAAATACCTTTTTATATTGGGTTCGTAGGAGTATAATATTTTGATTATTTTATGAGGCCATAAAATGGTTGTAGAATTTGTTTAATTTATTCTTCACAAAATACATTCCATATTTTTGGCTAAATAAATTATTTTAGTGGAAACCAAATTGGTAATGTGTTAAGGATTATTTTTATGGACAATTATGGTTTAAATTATGGTTATCTAATTCTATATGATTTTATATATTTTTTTGTGAATTATTTTATTTTAACTTCATCATCATGTCCTTAATAAATAAATAATAATACAAATATTTTTTTTCATGGACATGAATATTTAATAAGTATTATTTTTAAGAAGAATAATTTGGGAATGTTTGGAATAAATAACCATGTTGATAAGAGTGTTTTTTAGATTACCTATTTTAAGGAAAATGGATCTTGATAAATTAAAGGGTTTTAACCTCAATCTATGAATATTATATAATATGATTTATTATAGTGAATACTTGATATTTTTCATATAATTAGTTTTTATGGACTATTCTATGTTTGTCTTTTTAATGAGTGAAATATTTTACTTCAAAGAAATATGATTTATATATTATTTGTTATAGTCCTTATTTGTATTGAGAATATTTTATTTGTTATAAATGGTTTATAAATTTAATATTATAAAATTTTATGTGATATAATTTACTTAGGAGAATTTGATTATTTCTAAATGATTCTTGTATGATTTTACTTATCTTTTTCATTTTCTTCTATTTGTTTAATTTATCATTTTAATGATATTTATTTTTTTATGCAAGGGAATGATTTTGTTTTAAGAAGAGCCCCACCTATGTATAAGGTTTTAATAAATGTTTTTATAATGTTTTATGCAGAGTTTTCATGTATATGAAATTACCCATTGATGTGTAAGTGTTTTCCTATAAAAGAAGTTTATGTGATTTTTTTAGGATCAAATATTTTTATATTATGGAGAATTGTAAAAAATATTTTTCCATTTTTTTAGTACGAAGTTTTTTATTAAATAATTTTAACTAAAATTTCATTAATTTATTATTTTTATAATTTTTTTAGAATATTTGGTTGTGTTTTCTAAGAGTTTACAATATTCCATTCTGTGGCCATAAATCACTATGGTGTGATGGTTGTTTTCTCTTAAAAAAATGGAAATAATATTTTTAGAAGGTGTTTCATTTGGGATTCTTTCTTATAGGAAATATTTAATTTTATATAATACATGATTGAATATGTGTAAGTATATTGATGAATTTTTGAGTTTGGGTTGGCATAAGATTATACCATGTCTAAGAGGTATCCCTACATGATATACATGAAACTATGTTTTATATATTTCATATGATGTTTTTCAATATTTGATATCATATGTTTTATTTTTTAAATCCTATGTATATAATATTTTTTATTTTACAAATTAGGATATAATGTTAATTATGATTCATAAGAGAAATACTATAAAGGGTTGAGGAATTTCGTTTTGTTCTAGAAATTCCCTATGAAAAACTTTCACCTATGTATGTGTACACCATATATAAAATTACTCCACCTATTTGAATGTAATGAACCAAGCCAGAGTTCCATCTAACCCAACACGTGACTTGGTCCGCAACATAGACTGAAGGGTGTTCCCAACCCCCACAAGCAGACAACTAGTTCCTGGGTGTCAAAATTATACATTGTGAGTGATTTCACCCATGAGTATAACTATAATCAATAAAAAAATAGGACAATGATCCATAACTGATAACAAAACCAAACAAGGAACAATAATTCTTCAGATTTAAGGTTTATAACTTTAAAGAAATCTAAAAATACTAGAAGAAAAGGGAAACTACAAAAAATAACTTAAAAATCCATGACACAAGAAGGACATCACCACCATGTTACCACCAACAACACGTACAACAAGGAACACTAGCAACCCGTTCCACCATCATCATGACAACACATCTTGCCTTTACCTGGGTCATAGAAAGAAAAGTTTACATACACCCAAAGGTGTATATAGAGTTTGAGACAAATCCTAGTAGGATTCCACCCAAAAGAAAATAATTCCATGCCATAACATCAAAATTCAAATTAACACAAACTCTTTATATGAAAAGATTTGGAACATTTTCAAGAAAACCTTTTATAGGAAAACTATTTCTTTAAAGAAACATTTTTATCACAACACTTTTAAAGGTAACATTTCAAAATGAAACTTTTAATAAGATAAACATGATTTAAAATGAAATACACTATAGTTCGACTATATGCTGATAGATAGAACCACATCATATAAGCCTCATGTCACAAGAGAGAACAATCGGTAAATCCCTAGGGGTAATCAAGCTCGAGTGAGACACTAGAACCACGTACCTCGGTGAAATGTGGCATAGAAACCACAACCATATGCTTTATCATGAATGAGGTACTATTAGGGGACAACCCATGGTCCCAATAGTCTATGATCATAATATAGGTATAGTTAGTGTTGTAATCATCAATCTAGCTAAGCAAAATCGGGACTATCCACTTCCTTATCACTAGTGTACTAGATCTAGTCATCCCACCTAGATACCCTAGATTCCCTTGTGCTCAATTTCATGTTCACATGTCACGCATAATAAAATTTCTACACACACATGAAAAGCATTATAAGTACATCTGGAAACACCTTTTTTTAAAAACCAAGACACTTTCCACTTTGAACACACCAAAACCACTTGAAAACACATTTCGATCCACTTACAAAATCCATGATACCCCTTCAGAAACATTACATGAAAAAAACATAATCAATATAACCATTTCTATGGGCCAAGCCGCTTTAAAATTCACACCTAAACCAATATCACTTTAAAACATGACCCCAAATATTTACATAATTCACAAACAAAATTAATAGTAGACAACAAAATCCAATATGACAAAATAAATTATTTCTTTTGAAAAAAACACTTTCAATGCATTTTCACCTCATGTTCCTTCAAAAACACATTTCTCACCTTTCAAAAAATCATAAAAAACTCCAAATAAGAACCACAATAATGCATACACAAAAATATTACTATTTTCATTTGTAAAATTAATTTCTATCACATATGCATGCCAAAACACTTCCAATATACATTTATTACCAAAAAACTAGACTATATAACATAATAAATAACTAATAAATAATATTAAAATCATAAAACAATGTTAGGCCATAGAACCACTTACCTATGACTTGGAGACTTTCGTAAATTGGTTTGAAACCAGAACCACACCACCATGAGACCCTAATAAGGCAAGATCCAACAACAAAAATGAAGGTATCACTCAAAAAGACAATAAAAAACCATTCTTAGGTTATACAACCCACTAAAAATTAGGAACTCAAGAGGGGAGGAATATATACCCTAAAGAGACAGATAAATCAAGGGATAAACCACTTAATTAAAGATTCATAAAAGAATCATCAACAAAACCACACAAGGATTGAGGTAAAAGGGGATTAGGAAAGCTTGGAGGGAGATCCCATGGCTTTAAATCCTTAATGGGGTGGAAATGGGGGTGGTTTAGGGTTAAATCTAGAGATGAAACAAAGGTCATTTTCAGATTTTTAATGACTTGGACAATGCACACAGTTTACCTGCATGGTTTGAAAAACTGTACGACAATTGTGCACCCCTCACTGTCCTAGAGTCACCTAACGCACGGTTAGACCACATGGATTGAATTATTGTGCTTATACCGTGCAATATCTAATATCAAAAAACCAACACCTATAACATGTTTATTTGGGAAGGGGTACATGGTTTCCATTAATTTTACACCAACCATGCACCATATGATATAGGGATCAAATTTTCAATTTTCTTAAAAGATACAAATAAAACTCAAGGGAAAAAATCTAGACCAAATATAAATTGAACATTACCTAAAAAAACATTCATACCTATCAAACATAGTTTCTGAGAGAAAAACTAAGACCCATAAATGAACCAGACCCAAGAACAAAAATAAAAAACCTAGGTGTAACAATTACCCCCACTATAACACTTTACCCCCTAGTAAATCCACAAAAGGATTGATTCAAAAATGAAAACCTATAATAATCCATAGATTAAGAAGATTCCCAATAAAAATAAAACCAAAATAAATAAATATCACCACAAAAAAAGAGGTTCAGTAGTTTGAACTCAATAGGCTATAATGGATTCCCCACCATACACCATCTTCCCCCATAAAGACACAACACCTCTAGTTGATTGATCAAAAGAAAATGAATTCTCACAACCATATTATTCAACCTTAGAAGCCAAAAATTCTACTTAAAGTACCAAAACAACTCATAACTATTACCTAAAATGAATAGAAAAATCTAAACCACTTATTGAAGAGTGTCATAAAACTTGAACCAACATTTTTACAAATCCTGATTCAAACAAGATGATTGGGAACACTCTAAAAATCCCCATGTTTAATAGGAAGAAAAACTCAGATCAAACATCCCTAAGTGAGACTTTTCAATGCCAAGCGATACTAAAGAGGAAACTATATTATCAACATGTGAAGGCCCGAACTGACTCCCCACTATTTGAAACAAGCTAGCACTGATCTAAACAAGACGAAATTTAAACGAGACTCATAGTGGGTCTCCCCACCCAAGAACCAACCTACTTAACCATTTATTATAGACTAATATGGGAACCAAACATGGGCTAACTTAGGAACATCCTGTATAGACCAAATCCCCACCTTAAGGGGCCTGATGAAAGAAACTCCAAATCAAACGAAAATCACTACAAAAATACCATATCCATGGGAAATGACCATTTTTATAGGAGAAAAACCCAACACCAAAACTAATTCACATGGCTAATCACACAAGGAAATCCAAATAGAAACTCTCATCCAAAAAGGAACCACTATTGGAAGTCAAGAAATCAAGACAACCACAAATCCTTATAACCAAGGAGGAACTTTTCTAACCACATGGATTAAAATTAAGAATGATTCCTTCACACCATTTAACCTTTACAAGAAAATGTATTTTAAATATAGAAGCTTAAACTATTCCCATCCAACTAGAGACCAATCCAGACCAATTCCCATCACACCCACCATTATTCTTGACTACACACAAGCTTCAATCTAGGACCTATGGATGAAGCCCTAATTCTTGAAGAACCTCCTACCTCATAGTCAAAAATAAAAATCCCTAATCAGAACTCCTTATCTTGGTGACACAAGAAACCACACAACAATCCATACAACACCAACATAACACAACATGCCACAAGAATCACTTTTCTCTAGAATGACACTTTCACCAATACATGGACTTAGAAGATGCACATTCGTCGCCCTTTTTCATCCCAATGAGAAAAAACATGGAAGGCACCTCCATTTAGAATGGAGAAATTTAGGACTTTCAAAAATAAAAAACCACCTCCAATAAAATAGAAGTTCCCAAAAGAGTCTTGATAAAACTCTTACATATCAAGATAAATAGGAAACATCAAAAAACACCACTAGACACAACCTTTATAA
Organism: Viscum album; assembly: GCA_963277665.1. NCBI lineage: Eukaryota > Viridiplantae > Streptophyta > Magnoliopsida > Santalales > Viscaceae > Viscum > Viscum album. The sequence goes on along the minus strand of OY728146.1, from coordinate 1,249,866,247 downwards.
ACAAATGAGCATTAAAAATAAGGGGAATTTAAACTGATCCCCATACAACACACTACTTATGAAAATGGGTAGGGGTTTTCTTCAAAGAGGTGGACTTATCCCCACAAGACTTCCTTGGGAAATACCAACAGATCCATTGTAAGTGACCTGGGTATCCACATGCACAACAGGTCTTCAAAGAATTCAGACATGATGTCCTATTACGACCATACCTACTACACAAGTGGAACAACATGATCCTACACCCTAAAAATGTTAATGAAAGATCCAAAGGCCTTTTTATAACCTGGTCAAAATCAATAGCTTCAGGACACTTTCCATCACTAGAATTTTTTTCACCACTTCTAGGTTGGACATTCAAGAAACCCAAGAAACTAAGGTTTCTTTCAATTCTATTCATATATACTCTTCCTCTCCGAGAAGATTTTCTTAATTGAAAAAGGGGAGGTGAATTCAATTTCCAAAACTCAAGAGGAAGTTATTTATGTGGAGTGACTTAAGGTTCTTTCAATGATGAACCACTTATTACCATACTTTGAATATCTATTGAATCTTATGATAGAATACACTAGATAATAAGGAAACTGATAACCCAATCAGACCATCCCATTATCCAAAACTCACCACAAAAAAACTTTGAACACATCTGAGGGAACCAACTCAAAGGCTACCCAAAACATTTTAAAAAGAACACCCTAACCATTATCTCAAAACCAACTCATCGACAAGAACCCAAACTTGAAAAACCATTCAAACATGAAGAGTTAAAAAACTCAAAACACTTTATTAGAGGCATTCCAAAATCATAGGAAGACACACCACATGATTACTAGTTATCAAAAAAACACATTCTATCTTAAAATAAATTTTGAAAATTAAGCATGATTGGGGGTTGTACATTCACCAGAATAATTACATGGAGTCTCACACATGCATGTTCTCATGCCAAACTAGGTACTCATACACCTATCTATACATATTTTATGCATGTGGTCACTCAAGGAAATAGCAAGGTCCAAAAAAACGTTTTCCACACTCCAAAACAAAACATTTTACTCCTCACTTTAAACTTGTAAATCCACTCACCATTTCAAAAAAATCATAAAATATTTTGAAATATCACTGACTCCCGAGTCAAAATCATATTCAAATCCCACATATCAAATCATTTCATCTTGTATGGAAACAAAATCCCATGGATTCCATCCAAAAATTCAATTCATCCCATTTCAAAACATTTTCAGCAGTGCACTAATCTCATTCCATCAAAAAACATGTGACTAAAACTAATTAATTTTTATTTGAAACGAATTTCCAAAACCCTGTTGAAAAATATTATGTTTCCTGAACAACCAATATTGATAAACCTTTGGTTTGGGTTTTAAAAACTTAATTATCAATAAACTCATTCCCACTTTACCCAAAAATCCTTTTACGATTTCTAAAGATTTCTTACAAATGTTTATAAAAAATAAATTTCCATCTTTCCAAAACCAATATATTTCTATATTAAAATCCAATATTCATAATTTTTAAAAAAGGGTTTTTTAAAAAAAAATTCAGAACCCAAGAATTCACAAAACAATCTACAAGAGGAAACTAGTATTGGTGGGTGACTTGGTCATATAGTTGGTGTCCATACACCAATCACACCGCCATTATAGAGAGTATTCTAAGACCATGTCCCCAACTCTACATGGATTTCTAGGACCTGTGAGATCACTGATACCATTATCCCAACTCTGTCTTCATTTCCAAACACAAAACAACCCACACGAACCAAATAAACCAAAAGAATCCAAACTTCCCTTAGTAACTTGAGTCCCATGATGAGGTGTTCTAGCTAGGCACCCTACTCATAACTAGAACCTCAAGCCCTAGTAGTCCTAGATCTGGTCTATCCTTACTCTTCCCCAAATAACATGACCCAAAAAATCATAACCTGATATGATACCATTTTATCATGAACTAATCTGGAGTGCCATCTAACCCGATACTCGACCCGGTCCGTGGCATGACCCAAAGGGAATTACTGATGCCCACGGGTAGGAAACTGGTGCTTGGGTATCAACATTATACATTTTGAATGATTTCATCCATGATTATAACCATAATCAATCAAAAAAATATAACAAAAACCCATAACTGATAACATAACCAAATAAAGAACAACTAATTTTTCGATTCAAGTTTTATAATTGTAAACAAAACTCAAAATACTATAATGAATGGGAAACTAAAAAAAATCCCCAAAACCCTCATGAAACATGTGGGACATCAACCAAAAGACACCACCATCAACACCTACAATAAGGAACACTGGAAACACGATCCACCATCATCACAATGAAAAATCTTTCCATTACCAGAGTCGTACTAAGAAAAGTCTACATAAACCAAAAGGTGTATGTAGTGTGTTATCCAAAACCTAGTAGGATTCTTGAAAAAAAGGATTCAATTATATAACATCAAAATAAAAATTAACTTGTAATATTTATGCGAAATCCCTTAGAACATTTTAAATATTTTTAAAAGGAAACCCATTTTTAAGGGAATACTTTCAACAAAATCCATTTCTTAAAGGAAATATTTTCATCACAAAAATTTTAAAGGTTAAATTTAAAAAGAAAATTTTTAATAAGATAAACTTTATTTAAAATGAAATACACTCAAGGTTCACTATATTCTAATGGATATAACCACATCACATAAGTCTCATGTCATAAGAGAGAACCGTGGGTAAATCACTAGGGGTAATCTAGATTGAGTGAGACATTAGAACCTTGTACCTTAGTAAAAGGTGGTATAGAAACCACAACATTCAGATTTCTCATGCATGGTCCACTATGAGGGGACACCCCATGGGCCTAGTGGTCTTCAATCATAATACATGTTTAGTTAGTGTTGTAATCATCAATCCTGCTAAGTGAAACAAGGAATATCAGCTTTTGTATAACTAGAGTACTAGCTCTATTTATCCCACCTTGATACCCAGGATTCCCTTGTGTTCAATTTTATTTCCACATGTCACACATAACTCCATTTCTACACAAACATGATAAGAAATATATATACACATGGAAACACCATTTTCCATAAACAAAACCACTTTCTACTTTACACACACCGAAACTATTTGAAAAAACATTGCTCTCCACTTTAAAAATCCATGAAACCATTTTGGAAAAGTTACAACAAAATCACATAATCAATATAACCATTTTTGTGTGCCAATACCCCTTCAAATTCAAACATAAACCATTGAAATTTAAAAAATGCTTCCCAATATTTACAAAATTTACAAACCAAATTAATAGTACATAAAAAATCCAATATGCCAAAATAATAAATTTCTTTTGAAAATACCACGTTCAATACATTCACACCTCAAGTGACTTCAAAAACACATTTCTCACCTTTCAAAAAAATCACAAAACACTTCCAAGAAGCACCATAATAAGGAACACACAAAAAATAACCATTTTCCTATATAAAATCCATTTCTATCACATATTCATGCCAAAAAAATTCCAAAATACATTTCACACCACACAATTAAACCATATAACACATATAAATAACCAAGAAATCCTATTAAAATCATCTAATAATGTTAGAAAATCGAACCACCTACCTCTCACTTAGAGACTTTGGGAAACTAGTGCGAAACCACAATTTCACCACCAGGATACCCTAACAAGGAAAGATCCAACAACAAACATCAAGGTATCACTCAAAAAGAAAATAAAAAACTATTCCTAGGTTATAAAACTCGCTGGAAATTAGGAACTCAAGATGGGAGGAAGAGAAAATTTATAAAGAGGGATAAATCAAGGGATAAACCACTTACTTGAATATTCATTGAAGAATAGAGGCCAAAACCACCCAAGGACTGATCTAAAAGGGACCTAGTAATGCTTGCAGGGAGATCCCATGGATAAAAATTCCAAATTGGGCAAAATGGGGGTGGTTCAGGGTTAAATATCAAGAGGACACAAAGGTTATTTTCAGATTTTTAATGAACTAGACAACACACACGATTTACCTGAACATTTTGAAAAACTGTGCAATAACCATTCACCCCTCACCATCCAAGAGTCACCCACTGCACTATTATACCACATAACCCCACTTACCGTGCACAAGATATGTCATAGCTACTAACAAAAAATCACCACCTACTACACAATGACATAGGCATGGGTGCACAGTATCCCCCAACCTTGCACCAACCATGAAATACATGATTTAAGCCTTAAATTTTACATTTTTCTACAAAAACACAAAGAAAACACAAGGGAAGAAAGGTACACCAAAGATAAATAGAAAATTACCTATTTTTTAGACCGATCACACCCAGTTCCCAAGAGAAAAACCGAAACCCATAAATGAACCAGATCCAAGAAAAAAAGCCTGAGTGCGACCTTGAAAATGGTGAAGTAAAGGAATCTACTATAATATGTAAAAGTTAACTCTTTATATATAAGATTAAATCAGTGATTTTTTGATTAAATGGATAAGTATAGATATAGGGGGTTGATTACATAAGAGTGATTTAGAGGATATAAAAGAGTAATTATTGAGTTTATCAAAATTTGTAAGAGTAGAATTCCCAAATACAGAAGAGTATCATACATAAGGGTCAACAAATACACTTTGATACCTAAGGGAGTTAGGGTATTGAATTTTTATTTTGGATCAATAATGTTCCCTAGGTAGTGTAATTTGGAAACATGTTATGAGTCTCTTATAATATGTATAAGTAATTTCCTAAAATTGTGATTGATCAAGGAATTATACAAAAATATATAAAATCTATATAAAAAATGTATTTTATTTAATATTAATAAGGACTAAATCATATGATTTATGAAATTTTTATGGTTTAATAAATTTTAATTTTTGAAATTAATAATTTTTCAAAAAATATGATTGATGATCATGCTGTGATCCTAAGGAGCACACCGCGATGAGTTATCTCATGTTTTAAAATTTTAAAAAACAATTACTAACCTTGATTTTTTTAAATACCAATTTTGTTACTTTCTCCACCCAATTAATATTCACTAGCTATTCTTTTATCTCTTGTTCAACCCTCCTTCATAGATCTTCAATGAATTCCTATCATGCAATGATGGTGATATATTTATGGAAAGTTTTCTAAACCCACCCTTCATATCATAATCTTCTTTTTCCACATTGTAATGGAAAAAAAATTTAATGATTAAAAAGGTTTTGGTGTTAGTTTATTTTAATTGTGTATTTTCCCAATTTTAAGGGTTTTATTCATCTATTAATGGATTCTATTAACTTTTCATAGTTGAATAACACCCTAAAATGAAATATTAGTAGATTTTGGTTGATTTTTTCAAGAAATTATTTATAAATTTAATGAAATAGATTACATTTCTATTTAAATATTGTTCACAAAATAAAATTAATTATATTATTTGAATATATTTATCCTTTCCAAATGAATCTAGTTATACACTCAGTTTCTATTCTTAAATATTGATTTCTATTACTCTAATGCTCGAAATATAATTTTATAAAAATTGCATACACCAAGTGATTCTTTAAATTTCAAAGAGTCCCCTTTTAATGGGGTTTAAAATAAGTATAGTGTGTTTATTATATAAATATTTCTAAGGGCATAAAATTATTTTAAGTGGCTTTTTCACAAATAAAGTGATCATTTTGATTCATTTATCAGTTTTACATAATTTCTTTAATTATTACATATTATTTAATAATTATTTATAATTTTGGTTTTCAATATTGATTTTATCAATTAGATTATTTTAATATCTTAATAATTCTATGTTTTTGTTTTATAAAGTTGGATTTCGAGATCTAATTATAAACATGATGTGAGAACCTTTATATTGGTATGTAAAATCTAAAGATATATTTTAATTGTATTATTTTTCAAAAGATAATGGGATATAGATATTTTAACATACTAAACCAAATCATGGTATTGAGAATAGATGAGTTTAGACTAACCTTAGGTGATATCCCTAAGATACCAGTGACTGATAATAAATGAAAAGGGCTTAGGAAAATAACTGGGTTTGATTTTCTCTATAGAGATAAATATACCTGAGGACATAATTTATAAACAACCAATCCTTCTATATGCTTCATAAGAATATGTAATAAAACCAAAACATAAAACCAACAAATAAAAAATTCCATAGTGGAAACAAAACATAGAATACAAACTAAAAAACCAAAAGGAAACAAGTCTAAAATACATTAAAGAGACATGATCCAAGGTACCACCCAAAATTTCTAAAATCTATACAACCACCTTCCATTCCCATGGTATCCTGATGTATTTCTATAAAAACATAATAAAATTTTCTTTTACTTTGTCTAAGTATACAACATCCAAAAATACACCATAGTTCCTAAAAAGTGTGTGAGTAGAAGGTCATTTATAAATCAACAAATAATTCTTAACAAACTCCATTAACATAAAAAACTTTTAGAATATTTCATGTAAAATAGTTGAAAATAATATAAACAATTTTCATAATCCCATTACTGATATCCATTTGAGAAAACCATTAATAAGATCATTACCATTCCATAAAAGTTAGAATAAACATTCCCATGTTCAAACATACACTTCCACCCATACAATAAATCCATTTATTACCATTAATGATAATTCACAAAAATCATTATAGTTCCATATACCTTAATCAAAAAAATAACCGGTGATACCCATGGAGATGTTCTTGGTTGAATAAAATCATTTTCTTATTAATATTTGAAATGGAATTTTAGTTATTTCAATTATATTAGTTCCTTCCAATAATATGGAAGTGAAATAGTATTGGTCAGTGTTAGGAGGTCAATCATATGTTTCACTTCTCTTTCAGGTGGATACCCAAAGAAAAATTTAATAAAGAGATCATAAATTTGGTAAATTATGGTTCAAATATCTATTGGTCCAATTTTATCAATAGATACTAATTAAACCACTTCTAACTAATAGGATATAGTCCCAACCACTAGTACCAAATGTCTTTTTCTTCTTACATTCATGTTCCAATCCATTTTAAAGATATTCTTAACACCATCAGAATATTTGAAACTAACATATTGAGAATTATTATCTATTTGGGAATTGAAATATGTTTACCAATCCATTCCAAAAATCATGTCATAGATATCCATATCAAGAAAAAAAAAACCCCAAACCAATTTAGTCCCATAGATAGTTATATTATATGTTGTACCATTAATGGTTTGATATTCCCATTATCCAAGAGGCATTTGATGTTTCAAAATATAATTAATCATTTAAATATGAAAACTCATATGATACATGACATGAGAAGTGATAAAAGAGAGAGACACACCTGTATCCCACAAGGCTTGCATAAGATTCAAATTCAAAAGAATAATACGTCACACCATCGATGACCCTGATAGATCATCAATGACCCTCTATTCGACAGCTTAAATCATATTAGTGGATCCTATATAATCCTTGTTTCCTTTTTAAAATTGTATAACCTCCACATTTATGGTGTTCCTAGAATCATCAGGGATCACTTGGTTCTGAGGGTGAGAGTTATTTTGATGAGATCACCCAATAAAAATAGTGGATGTATAAGAAATATGAGATGCATATCCAACACCTAACATTGGAGAACTATAAAGATAATGCTATATATGTTGCATCTAATTGCAGTCATGGAAAGACTAAGGTGGTTTTATGTATTATCAATTCTTATGAGAAGAAGAACCACATTAGAAATAGTCTGTCCTTATATTGGTTCATGGAAAGAAATTAATCAATCCTTTAGTTTAATTATGAGATAATCCACTACCTTATAATTAAGCATCCCTCCTACTTATTTACACCATTTTATTTCCCACCTCTTCTTATTGAGATAAATATACTCCATCCATCTAAATTTATATAGATATCTATTTCCACTAAAAATTCTCTATTTTCTATCTCTGTATAATCCATAATATAGATAAGACCTATGTTATAGAGAATCTCCACTTTTATTCCAGACTAAAAGATTCTAACCTTCAAGGATGAACTAGATAAAAATTATAGGGAAAGAACTGAGTTCATAAACAAAGCCTTATATTCTATCATATATAAATTCTATTATTTTAGGTTGAAGAAATTAGTCTTTATTATGATCTTAAATGTATGGGGATAGAATTGTCTATTGATAAATTATTCAAAGTCCACCCATGTAATTCCTTGGTAAATTTTAGCTTGGGAAGATACATTCAACCATTATTGTGCAAGATAATATATGATATAAGTTACCAACTTAATATTGAGTCCGACTTGTGTAACCCAATAATTCAAAGATTCAATTCATTTTATATGCTAATTCTTCTACTTTTTCAGGTTCAAAATCCCCCTAAAAAATTGGTGGATTCTATTTTTAAAACTATACATATTAATCTACTTGTCAAAGATCATCATTCCTATATCCTATATTAATTTCTTGAAAATCATGAATGATTCTCTAGACAAGTTGTTGATTCACTCACGGAATAGGTGAAACAACATTTTCAGAAACCTCTTTTTGCTGATTCTTATGAAATCTACTCGATTCCATTCTATATAACCAAATAAAAATACCATTTAGTAATCACTCATTGAGTCTGAGATTTTTTTTATTTTAAAAAAATCCACTTTAAGGTTGAGAGGTAACCAAAAACCCCAAGAATGATTCCAAATATACAATAAAAATATACAAAATTTGAAATTCAAAACAAAAACATAGAACCTGATGCCTCAATTCCTCTATCCTTGAGTCACTCATGTTAGTTAGAGTCACATAACCTTCCAATAGCCATTATCAACATTGGCGATCCATCGTTTTCGTCATTTACACCCATCACTACTAGAGTCGATGACCAAATTAGTAAAAATGTAGAAGATCCCCATAAATATCACCGCCAAAGAACTCCATCATTGTAATAATAAATGCATAATAACAGTACATAAAATACAAAACCCATCATAGTACCAAAGTTTTGGTGAGAAAGCCGCCAAAATCCATCATCATCATCATTGAGAACCAAAATTTTCATTGAAAAACACACAACAAGTATCGAATTGCCAAGAACCCAACCTTTCAACTTCAATGATGTCACCAAATAGAGAGCTGATAGAGAAAACCCCACACTAGAGAACCTTTTGGAATGTCATTGGATACTCGAAAAACACCTCCCAAATACTTCTTTAGAACAAATGCACCAAAACTACTTAGATAAGAGTAATGAACCTTAAGGTCAAGGCAGAGTTGATAAGACGAAGGACAACACAACAAGCTGCACTTTTCAGGACAAGAAAACCAAAAAAAATACAAACAAAATGAACATAAAAAGAAAAAAAACACCATTTCCAACAAGAAAGAAAAACATCACCAATAAAAGATATAAACATTGAGGATGAAAAAAATGAACCACCAATCCAAAACCTGAGGAGATCATAAAAAGTAGAGAAAGAGTTAGACATTGTCATCAACATAGAACGAAAACCATATGCCACTGGTATATGCCAAAACATCAAGAATAACACCGAAAAGAAAAAAAAGGAGTCCATTATGGTGAATCCAATTTTTAGAGAAGTGGTGGTTCACAGTTGAAGGCCTAAAAATAAGAGGCACAATCACAGAGAAACAAAGAATGCAAAAAGATACCCTAGGTAGAGAACTAATGGAAGACAGAGTAGGAGTTCCACTCATCATCGAAGAATCATTCCAGAAAATTAGTTCTTTGAAGGAGATAGAGCCATCTAATAGAAGAAAAAGCAATTAAAAAGAGAGAATAAATCAGTGGTGGTTGGAGGATGGAGCTCCATCATTAGGGAGAGGAATCCCTAGGGGAAGGAGGAGAGAACCCAAGGGAGATTTATAAGTGAGAACAAAGCCATCATCCTAGTAATAGCTCACTATAAACTGAAGTATTAAAAAATTAAAAAACACCTTAAGAAAGAAGAAATAATAATAATTTTTAAAAAATAAACCATTTAATAATTTTCATAAATAATCAAAATCATAATGATTAATGGAGTCCAAGTGGGAATCTCACTATCATTTCATGATATGTAACACTGATTGGATTAACCATTAATGATGAGATAAAAACTCACCTATAAGTGTCTTAGAATAAATTTTTACCAAGAATAATACCATTTATAACATCCCCCAAATGATTTTTATGAGAAGATATGGAGTTACACTAACCTTAGGTGCATCCCCAAGAAACCAAATGTAGGTAATGAATATAAAGTGCTTAAGTAAACATTGGGTGATGATTTTCCCTTTAGAGATAAATGTACCTAACAACATAATTTATAACCATGAAATCCTCCTATATAATGTATGGGAGTAAGTTATACAAGCCAAAAATAAAACCAATATAAATGAAATATTAGGGTGGAAAAGGAAAAAAGAATGTCAATTGACTAACCAAAGGGCAAAATGAAATAAAGAAATAAAAGGGATATGATCCCAGGAACCACTGAAACATGTTCCATTCTATAACACCACATAAAATTCACATGACATCAAGATGCATCACTATATAAATATGATACCATTACCTTTACTATGTCATAATATATTACATGTAAAAACAAAAAAAGTTCCCTATAATGGTGTGAGTATAATCTCAGTAGGAAATCCTATGAGGATTCCCAACACTGAAAACTAGGAAACGAAATGGTAAACACATTTATTATAAAATAGTTAAAAATAATTAAATAATTTATATAAATCCATAACTAAAATTAATGGGTGGAAAAAATAAATAATCACATTTACATTAATTTATATTCTCCATAACCACTCTCATATTCATGAACACAGACATACACATCCTCTCATGCACTCAAGATTGATTTTACCATTGATGGTGGTACCCCATGACCACATTCCATCATACATTGATGGGGGAACTTCGGACCACTCTCCGTCCAATTTGAGCACAACCCAACCTATTATGAAAAATTCCCTGAAAATATATTTTATATAAAACAAATATTCATTTTTTTAAAACTACATTTCTAACAAAACCATTGTTTTTTTAAATCACCATTTTAACATTATAATCCATGACGGTTTTCCAAAACCCACCAAATTTTACAAATTTCCAAGAACACATAAAAAAATGGGTTCCTTTAAGAAATAAAAAATTTATTCCATATAAAATCCAAGAAAGTCTATTTTTCACAATGATAGGACTTGAACTGATAGAATAAGTGTTAAGGAGATAAAATCCACCTACCTATAAATAAATGGAAAAATTGAATAATGACACTAAGAACATCCAAATCCAAGCTCACAACACCCTCCATTCATAGATATAATAAGAAATAATCAAGATTTATATATAATAACATAGATCTATCCATTAAATACTAGATCTATTTCTCATAGAGGGAGGAAAAGAGTAGAACAAATAAGAACAAGGAAGAACAAGTACTTATCAACCATTCTAGATCTCTATTTCACTTTGATTCATCATTTTTTAGATTTTAGAATCAAGAGAAATCATCTTAAGAGCCTAGGGGAGGATTAGAGTTTGAGAACATAGAAGAATTGGAAAATAATGAGGGGAATGTGAACTTAATATAAATTAATTGTTTTTGGAACTAACTACACATTATAGGTTTTGGAAAACCATGTGCCAATCATGAATGTTCTACCAGACATCACCCTTGTATCCGCATAATTGTGCCACATAGTTTCACAAACTATGTGCCAATTATGTAGTGCTACCATCCTAAGGCCACCGACCACATGTTTTGATCACATGGTTTTAAAAATTATTCACAAAAATAGTTTTCCCCCACTATCTCCATCTACAAACGTTTCCATGGCATTCTCATGGTTTTGATTAAACATGCACCAATCATGTGCCTACTTTGTATCTCCCAACATCACCTTTCATAGTTTCTTGGAGATAGTTCATGGTTATACTTATCATTCTCAAACCATATACCCCCAAAAATATTTTCAAAACAACCGAAAACATCCAGAATCCCCATATAATTAACCCATGTATTATTTAATATCAAAATACATTATAAAAGGGTAAAGTACTCGACACAAGTGGTGTTCTAGATATTAAGTTTATGTTCTTGGTAAAAAAGATATTTCTCAGTTTGGGGTTGTCTTTAGGTGAGAATATGGATAATTTTATATGTTATTTAAATTTTATATACTTTATTCCATGATTCATACTCCTCACCTCCATTAGATAGTGTAACAACCTGAGTTATTATGATTTTTTTTCCGAATAAATTAAAATTCTTTGCTATAATTCATTTCACACTACACCATGTTAAGATTTATTTATAAGAAACACCAAGTTAATCTTAAACTAAAATAAAAAACAAATTTTCTCTTTTGGAACATGAAAAACTAATTTTAGCTTATGTTTCACCCAACACCGAGTTCCATCGATAGCTTCCATTACATGCAATACCAAGTTTTTCCAAACTACAATATAATATTAATATTATTATTTAATATGATAATCATCAACTAGCTGTTGGAATAGTTGGTATGAAAATAGTTAAATAAATTATGAAAGTATTTTTATTCATGTTTATAAAATGAATTCTTTGGTAACCAATTAATTATAAATGAAAGTAAGTACTATTTCAAAATAAAGAAATTTATTTTATGAAAAAATATTTTTCAATAAAATATTTAACATTCATATTATGTGTTTTCTAGTCAATATATAATAATAAATCCAATTTTAAGCATAAAAAGATGTATTTTTTTCTCTAAAAGTTAGTTTTGTTACCTTTTAATGGAACACTTATTTTAAAAATATTTTTTAAAATTTTTATAAATTATATTTTAAAAAATAAAATTAATTTTTTTTAAATATGAGAATACAAATTAGTTTAGAATTATTTTTATGGATTTTTATAGAAGAGATTCATTTTTAGTGAATAGTAAAAAAATACTGAATTATAATTGAAAAATGCCTATTTGTTTAATTTATTTATATAGTTTAATTATATTTTAAAAATATTTTAAAGTATAATTAGTTCATTTTTACACATATTAATCCAATTGAGGTTAATGGTATCAATTTTACATTGAAATTGGATATAAAAATATTTGAACCTTTTCAATATTTTTACATAAAAACCCATTATCTCATCCTGTCAATATGATTAATTTTAAATTAATTTTTCCACTTCTATAATTTAAATTTGAAAAAATGGACTACATATTTTTAATTATTATAATTTATAATTTATAATAATACAAACATAATTTTGACCAAAATTATTAGAAAAAATAGCTAAAATTAATCACAATAATTAAGAGAAAAAATGAGTTTATCATGGGATTAAACATTGACCTTAGAGGGAAAACTGACCCATAAACTAGAATTTTTTTTGGAAATATTTAGACCATAAAACCTCATTTATCTATTTTTTATTTTTTGAAGCCATTTTTAGGTAAAAATGTGGGTACACCTAACTTTATTTTCAAAGATTCCAATTGTGTCATCTCCCCCACTTATAAAAGGAGACTGACTCTTTCCTTCTATTTTCACCTTAAAAAATTTCTTCAGAAAATAACTACCCCAATAACTTATCTAATTCCCTCCATTAATCCTAAAATCCTTCCATTTCGTCGAAATCTAACCATGTAATTCCATTGTTAGAAACCAAAAGGAGATATCTGAAGAAGTGTGAACATTCATCAATAAACACTTTTGTTTTCTTTATTACTCAAACCAATTAAATTATTTTTATATAATTAATATATAATAAAATAATTATCCTAAATATACATAGATTTTTTTATGTTAAGATTATGAACTATAACTTCCTAGATTCCACCAAATGGGATACACAATCATCATTCATGTTTACGACATACTACCGCCACCTGAACTGATCTCGTTCATTCTTCCCTTACCACCTTTAAAAGTTGGGAATAATTATATATTTATAGTTTATATAAGATATTTATTATTTTTATGTTTTTATTATGATTCTTGTGCTGTTATATCACACATAACTCCATTCTTTACATTTTGTGGGAATACCATAACATCATTCGTGTTTATAGAAGACTACCGCCTTGCGAAGCTATGTGATTCATTGATGATTTACATGAAATATATTAAATATTTTTTTTATAATTTTTTATATATATGAAATTAATATTATTATGGAATTACAATATTTCATATACTTTTCTTTCTTTCAATCTTACAAGAAAATGGAAACAACATTCATGCATACATACTATAAGGCCTCGGCCTTAAACCTTACTTAATCTTGAGATATTTCAAGAATACACCTTGAGGATATTTTCAGGTTTAGAGTTTTAGAGAATTAGATCATAAAACATGTATTACATTCCACATTTAAACAAAGTGGTTACATAAAAGATATTATTCATTTTTCCCATCAACGGAAACATATTTAAAATAAAACATGGATTCTTTCTTGACACTTCCTTGAACCTATCATAATATCATGTACCTTTCCATTGACCTGTGAAAAACATTTCAAAAACTTGGGATGAGAATAAAAATCTCAGTAAGGGTTATAAAAATATGGAAATGAAACATGGGTACATATATACATAATAATGAAAATCATACTTTACCCATAAAACACATACACTTTAACATACCTCATCAAATCATGAATAAATCATAGAAATCATAAGACATAAAGGTAACTTAAGGCATTCATAACATTCTTACGTAGGGAGTAACCCTCTTGGTTACGTTTGGAATACCCATCACATTATATTCCCTAAATCTTTTCAAAGATACCTTAACGTTTCACTCCTTCGCGTTACCCAATGCATTGGAGAGCTATATTGGGATCACCCACCATTAGTTTATCACGGAACCACCCGTCTTCATAACAATGCCCAAGAACCATAAAAAAATCTTATCAAATAAAACATGCATAAAGGAAACACAACATTTCCACATTTTAATCACAAGATATAAATAAAACACATTGATATAAAAACATTATGAAAACCATTTTCAATACCAAAATAAAAGAAAAGTAAAATAGGGTATTTATTTTTCTTAAAAAAACAGTATGGCTTGTAGAGGAAGCCGAAACTCAAATAATGGTCATGGTGGAAGAGAAGTCGTTGTCGCCGCATACATACGACAAAAACATTCCCTTTTGTCGTTTAGTAAACACTTCATATAAAAAATATTCCTTTTGAATAAATGTAAAATTCAAAGGGGTTTATATACCATATAAAAGAAGGTTGTGTATAAAACAAAATATGCCTCAATGAAAGGAGATTGAGACGAAGTCCCATACCTCGGGTCCGACTTGACTCGATCATTCTTTAATCTCCGCAATAATAAACTTGAGTTAATTTATACTTGTTTAATAAACTTTTTAAAGGTCATTATTCCTTTTATATCACTTATTCCCATGTCATGAACACTATGTAATTATTTAAGTTAATAACGGTCATTTTAACGATCATTGGTACTTGAGTCAAAAAATAAACCCTTTATAATTACAAGTTGTTAATGTATACATTATATCCAGAATGGTATTCATGATGTAGATATAATATATATCATATATATCCATTAAATGCATGCATTTATAATATTACATAACATTTAGAGGTAAGAAATGAAATGCACCGTTCATGGAGACGGTAAGCCGTACGTACGCATGAACCCTGCTTCCATTTCTATTTAGTATTTTATGAAATGGAATCATAATGATATAAAGGTATATTATAATTCCAGTGTAATATCATATATAATATCAACTCCATCCTTTATACGTCCCACATATGATATTAACAAATCAAATCACTTTGAGGGGGCGGTAGTCTGCACTTCCTTAAATGAATATATCACGTTTACCCATAATGGAAACCATAAAGGTATGCCCAAAATGAAAAATACATAAGCTTAAGGAAATCATAAACATATTATATATCAAATATAAATATAGTGTCATCTTAATGGCCACCTTTGAAGGTGTTAAAATAATGTTGAACATTCATCATTTCGGGAGGCCGAAATTCGCCATCCACAGAAACAGAATGTTCTTCAATGATTAGATGTAGGTGTGTGTAAGTGTAGCTAGAATCCTTATTATAAAAACATCATAGTATATATAATATACTGGTGTTGTTACAAAATAAATGAATAAAAAGAGTTTAGGGGGTTGGAGAAGCAAAATAAAACAAAAGAACACAAGTGAAGACATTACCTTAAAATCGGGTAACTCCCTTTGGTTTGAGCTCAAAGGATTCCTTGGGAAGACTTCTACCCAAAGTGAGGCTTCAAGGAGTAATATAGGGAAGTTTAGAGACAAAATGGGTAGGGTTTGGCCAAGCCAACGGCTTTGGAAGTGTGGGTAAGGAGGTAGAGGTGGGGTCCTTTTATAAGAGGAGAGGAGGGGCACTCTTGGAAAGTAAAGAAATGTTACTTTATTTTAAAATGAGTTTCGGATTCAAAAGGTCCCAAATTGATATAATTAAAGGGTAAGGTGATAAGGGTTCGACATACACCCATCCAATAGGTTTTGGACATGTTTAGGTCATATATTTTACATTATCTTTTCATTTTATTTAAATCCTTTATTAATGAGGTAATCGTTGCATCATCACGATGTCATAAATAATTTAATTTATTTAATGTCTAAAAATTATAAAAAAACTATCATGATGTAGGAAATATTTTTATCTTTCTAATTAATATTTATAGTCAAAAATATGACTTGTATAACCCCATTTAAAAATTGTTTTAGTAAAACAACTCATGTTTGTTTTATTTTAATTTTAACATTAAATAAAAAGATATTAATGTCATTTTCCTACCAAAGTGGCTCCATGGGGTCCCGAAGTTGACCCATGGATTGTATTGGTCGTCCATGACACATCCAATAAGGTTAGGACATGTTTCTAGGTATTTTTATTTTATTATAATATCATTTTTTCCTTAAATTGCATTAATTACCTCTAATCGCGATTACGAACTTAAAAGTTACTATTCACCAAAAAATTATTTTAATCTCATTGAACCATATTTTACTTCTTAATGAAAACCATGTATGTAGGATTTTCTAAAATCAAATCACATAAGTGGAAAAGTTTCATTTAAACAAAAAACCAGTTTCTTTAACTACCACTTAGTGGTTTCACTATTCATCAAAAATTGAAGTTTTTCAGAAAAATAACAAAACTTCACCCAAAGCTATATTTGATATTCTGAATTAAAAAAGGGTGTCTATTTTAAAAAATTCAAATCATATAAGTTAAATTAATTAATTTAATAATTAATTCCCGTTGTCATGATAAATAGCGTGTTTTTATGAAACAATAAGTATCAAAAGATTGACACCAGTTTAAGTCGAATTTCAAAGTGAAATTTATTCAAATGAACACCATTGGATTAAATAGTAAAAATATATTCTAATTTCACTTAAAAAACAATTCAAAAGATAATCTAATCATATAAATAAATTAGATTAAAAAGAGGTTTTGAATTAAAATACATCATTTTTCCCTATTCATCAAAAAATGAACTTTATCAGAAAAATACCAAATATTCACACAAAGTAAATTTTGATGTCCCAATAATAAACAATAAGTTTATTTTGACAAACATAGCTTATAAAATTGTCAAAAAATAGATTTAAAAATTATTTTCCATCAAAAGGTAGTAAAACAATCTTTTAAAAATATTAGTGTATTCCATGCTTAAGATTGGATTTATTCTCATTTTAAGACTCTAAAACACTATCTAATTCACTAATAGACCTAGATAAAAATATCTATTATTCATTACTTACTTGGGATGTTACATCCTTACCCCCTTTATAAAATTGCATCCCCACAACTTATTTACTTATCGAATAAGTGGGGGTACTTATCCCTCATTGCATTTTCAAATTCCCTAGTTGCCTCTTACATCATATGGTTTTTCCACAAAACCTTTACCTAATTAATCACCTTATTCCGTAACACTTTCTCCCTGTGGTCAAGAATCTGGATCGGTTGTTCCTCATAAGATAAGTTCTCTTCCAACTGAACTACCTCTGGACTCAAAATATGAGATAGATCTGGCATGTACTTTCTCAGCATCGAAACATGAAAAACATTATATACCTAAGATAAACTCGGAGGTAAAGCCACCCGGTGTGCAACTGATCCAACTCTCTCCAGAATTTCATATGGTCCAATGAACCTTGGACTTAGCTTTCCTTTCTTACCAAATCACATCAAACTTTTTCATGGTGAGACTTTGAGAAAAACATGATCACCTACCTCAAAAGATAGATCCTTCCTCCTATTGTCCGCATAACTCTTCTGCCTTCTCTGAGCTGTTCTCATGTGTTTCTGTATCAGCTGAACTGTTAATGCCAACACTTTTACCAATTCTGGTCCCATCAGCTTTCTTTCACCCACTTCATCCCAAAAAGCTGGAGTTCGACACCGCTTCTCATATAACGCCTCAAATGGTGCCATCTGTATACTGGAATGAAAACTGATATTATATGAAAATTCAACCAAAGAAAGATGTTGGTCCCAACTTCCTTGATAATCCATAGAGAAATAACGTAGCATATCCTCCAATGTCTGAATTGTTCGTTCTGACTGCCCATCTGATTGAGGATGAAAAGCTGTACTAAAATTTAATTCAGTACCCAACGAATTCTAAAGGCCTTTCCAAAAGTTAGAAGTGAACCTGGGATCACGGTCAGATACAATGGAGATAGGAACTCCATGTAACCTGACTATCTCTTTAAGATATAAATGGTAAAGTTGATCTAGGGAAAAAGTATCTCTTATAGCAAGGAAATGAGAAGATTTAGTCAAGCGATCAACGATAACCCAGATTGCATTATTACCTCGAGGGGACTTCGACAATCCCACAACGAAGTCCATGGATATATTCTCCCATTTCCACTCTGGCACTGGAAAAGGCTGAAGCATCCCTTTCGGTAACTGCCTCTCTTCTTTAACCTGTTGGAAATTCAAACACTTCACTGTAAAATCAGCAATATCTCTTTTCATTCCATCCCACCAGTAATACTCCCGCAGATCTCTGTACATCTTAGTACTACCAGGATGAACTGAAAACGGAGAACTATGAGCTTCACATAACAGCTCTCTCTTCAACTGTGAATCACAAGGCACACATAATCTCTTCCCAAATCGCAAAACGCAATCATTATCAATATTGAATTCATGCAACTTATCTTTCTGGACCAGCTCTACCTTTTTCTACAACTCACTTTCTTTCTTCTGTGCTTGCTTGATTCTGTCTGATAGAGAAGATTTCACTGATACCTGAAACAAAACAGAATAACATCCTTCACCAACAACTTCTATTCCAAAGTTCATCAAATCCTTAACCAAAGGATCACGTTCCAAACACAACATTGCTAATAAAGCATTACTTTTTCGACTCAAAGCATCAACCACTTTATTTTATTTTCCTGGATGGTAATGAATTGTACAATAATAATCCTTGATTAATTCTATCCATATCCTTTGTCTCATGTTCAATTATTTCTGAGTGAATATATACTTTAAACTTTTGTGATCGGTATATATTTCACACTTTACTCTATACAAATGATGCCTCCAAATTTTTAGAGCAAAAACAACAGCAGCTAATTCCAAATCATGTGTAGGGTAATTTACCTCATGAGTTTTCAACTGTCGTGAAGCATTAGAAATTACCTGATCATTATGCATTAGGACGCAACCAAGTCCTTTCAATGAAGAATCACTTTAGATAACAAACTCACCATTCCTGGAAGGTAGTGCCAAAACTGGAGCATTCACCAATCTTCTTTTCAGTTCCTGAAAATAATCATCACATTCTTTTGTCCAGATAAACTTAACACCCTTCCGAGTTATCTTAGTCATTGGACTATATAACCGTGAAAAATTTCTAACAAACCTTCGGTAATAGCCTGCCAAACCAAGGAAACTACAAATCTCTGTTACATTTGTGGGTCTTGGCCATTCTTCAACAAACTTTGTTTTTGCAGGATCAACAGTTATCCCATCTTTAGAAACAACGTGACCAAGGAATGAAATTTGTTGCAACCAAAACACACACTTTCTGAATTTACCATACAATTTCTTTTCTTTTAAGGTTTGAAAAATAACCCTTAAATGTCTTTCATACTCCTTTTTACTTTTAGAGAACACCAAAATATCATCAATGAAAACCACCACAAACTTATCCAAGAACTCATGGAAAATTCTATTCATTAAGTCCATGAATACAGCAGGTGCATTGGTTATCCCAAAAGGCATTACTACAAATTAATAATGGCCATATCTTGTACGAAACGCGGTCTTCGGAATATCTGCTTCCTTTAACTTCAACTGATGGTACCCTGATCTCAGGTCAATCTTTGAAAAATACTGAGCCCCCTGGATCTGATAAAAAAAATGATCGATATGAGGCAAAGGATATTTGTTCTTAACAGTGATGTTATTCAAGGCTCTATAATCAATACAAAGTCTCATAGAACCATCTTTATTTTTAACAAATAAAATAGGAGCACCCCATGGTGATGTGCTAGGTTGAATGAAACCTTTCTCTAATAAATCTTGCAATTGCTCCTTCAACTCTAAAAGTTCAATTTGATCCATTCAATAAGGGGTTTTTGAAAATGTCTTAGCATCAGGAACCAAGTCAACAGTAAATTCAACTTCCCGATCTGGTATTATTCTAGGCAACTCATCAGGAAAAACATCAGGATACTCATTTACCACTGGCAAATCATTAATCTGAATAGTTCCCTTGTTTTCAACAATATGTGCAAGGTAACATTCATTTCCATCTTTTACAAGTTTCTCGGCCTCTTGATAAGTTATCAACAGTAAGGGTTAATTCTAGTACACAAACTGAAAGTCTTTCTAAAAAGAAACTTCTTTAGCTCTACAGTCAATCTTAGCATGGTAAATAGAGAGCCAATCCATACCCAGGATAACACCAAACTCTAATAGAGGTAAACCAATAAGGTTTGCAAGTAGGTTCCTTCCACAGACAAGGATAAGAAGATTTTTATAAATTCTTTTTTCCTCAACATTTCCCCCAGGTGTTTTTACCACAAGTTCAAGAGTCATTTCTTGAGATGGTATTCCCATTTTACTAGAAAAGGTTTCAGAGATGAAAGAATGTGTGGACCCGAATCAAACAACACACTGGAATAATCTGGAAAAAAAAAACAAAGTACCTGATACAACTTCATTTGATGGCCCGACATCTGCTGAAGTAGTTGCAAGGGATTTCACCACCCTTTTCTGCTTGTAGTCTAACTGCTTCCCATCACTCAATCTCTTTGTCAGACACTCGTTTTCATTGTGACCCATCTCATTGCACTTAAAACATTTCCCTAAATGTAAATAAAATTTGGACTTACCATCACCTTGATCTTTTTCAGTGCAATCACGAGCCTTATGTCCCATCTTACCACATCGGTAGCGCTTTCTAGAATTCAGAAGACATTCCCCAGCATGCCTTTTACCACATTTATCACAAACTGGAAACTTAGTTTTCTTACCATCAGACTTTTTTGAAGAATTCTTCCCTTTCTCTTTCCACCTTGGTCTCTTCTTCTGCTGGTTGTTATAGAACACTTGATCATCGGAAAACTCCATTTCCACCTTCTCAGCACATCGAACAAGATTTTCATAACTTTTAAACTCACGAGAAGCTAATGACCTTCGATATTTTGGATTTAATCCTGAGTAAAAATGATTGATTTTACTATCAAGGTCTCGGATAAAATTTGGAGCATACCTTGACAATCGAGTGAACCATTCTTCATAGGCAGCCACTGAGTCTTCCTCTTGCCTCAATTCCAAGAATTGTTTTTCCATCCTAAGTCAAACATCCTTAGGAAAATACTTCTCTAGAAACATACCTTTGAATTAATCCCAGTCAAGAGCATCGATCTCATCAGCGTCCCTGATATTTTTAACCATCGACCACCACTGATCTGCCTCACCCTCTAAACGGTAAATAGTAAGACTAACCTTTTGATTGTCTGAACACCCCATGACATTGAAAATCTTTTCTAGTGCTTTAATCTAACCTTCAGCTAGCACAGGGTCAGATGATCCTCTGAATGATGGGGGATGTTGCCTCATGAAATGTTTCACTACTAACATGTTCCTCTGTGGTTGATCTGGCTGATCTCGTGCATGGATACCACCACCATTTATCGCTTGAGTCAACTGCGCCATTACTACAACAAACTGTTCAGTTCCAATTCCGACAATATCAGGATGCTAATTCGGAAGGTTATTTCCTTTTGTATGCCTTCCTAGAACTGCTTCCCTATTTCCTCTGGGAAAACCATTTTGAACAAACATGTCTTAGATGAAGCAACATGGTAATCTTCAAATGCTATATCATTTCAATTTGACCTTAAAAAATATTTTTGGATAATCATTTAATAAAATTATAACTCCTAAAGTTATCTAAACCTACCTCTGATACCAACTATAAGGCCCCAGCCTTAAACCTTACTTAATCTTGAGATATTTCAAGAATACACCTTGAGGATCTTTTCAGGTTTAGAGTTTTAGAGAATTAGATCATAAAACATGTATTGCATTCCACATTTAAACAAAGTGGTTACATAAAAGATAGTATTCATTTTTCCCATCAACGGAAACATATTTAAAATAAAACATGTATTCTTTCTTGACACTTCCTTTACACTATCATCATATCATGTACCTTTCCCTTGACCTGTGAAAAACATTTCAAAAACATGGGATGAGAATAAAAATCTCAGTAAGGGTTATAAAAATATGGAAAGGAAACATGGGTACATATATACATAAGAATGAAAATCATACTTTACCCATAAAACATAAGCACTTTAACATACCTCATCAAATCATGAATAAATCATAGAAATCATAGGATATAAAGGTAACTTGAGGAATTCATAACATTCTTACGTAGGGAGTAACCCTCTTGGTTACGTTTGGAATACCCATCACAATATATTCCCTAAATATCTTCGAAGAAACCTTAAAGTTTCACTTCTTTGCGTTACCCAATGCATTGGAGAGCTATATCAGGCTCACCTGCCCTTAGTTTATCACGGAACCACCCGTCTTCATAACAATGCCCAAGAACCATAACATAATATTATCACATAAAACATGCATAAAGGAAACATAACATTTCCACATTTCAATCACAAGATATCAATAAAAAAATTGATATAAAAACATTATGAAAACCATTTTCAATACCAAAATAAAAGAAAAGTAAATCAGGGTATTTATTTTTCTTTTAAAAAAACGGTATGGCTTGTAGAGGAAGCCGAAACTCAAATAATGGTCACGGCGGCGGAGAAGTAGTTGTCACCGCATACGTACGACAAAAACATTCCCTTTTGTCATTTAGTAAATGCTTCGTATAAAAAATATTCCTTTTGAATAAACATAAAAGTCAAAGGGGTTTATACACCGTATAAAAGAAGGTTGTGTATAAAACAAAATATGCCTCAATGAAGGGAGATTGAGACGAAGTCCCATACCTCAGGTCTGAATTGACTCGATCGTTCTTTAATCTCCTGAATAAGAAACTTGAGTTAATTTATACTTGTTTAAGAACCTTTTTCAAGTTCATTATTCCTTTTATGTCACTTATTGCCATGTCATGAACACTATGTAATTATTTAAGTTAATAAAGGTCGTTTTAACGATCATTGGTACTTGAGTAAAAAATAAACCCTTTATAATTACAAGTTGTTCATGTATCCATTATATCTAGAATGGTATTCATGATGTAGATATCATATATATCATATATATTCAGTACATGCATGCATTTATAATATTACATAACATTTAGAGGTAAGAAATGAAATGCACCGTTGATGGAGACGGTAAGTCGTTTGTACGCATGAACACTGCTTCCATTTCTATTTCGTATTTTATGAAATGGAATCATAATGATATAAAGGTATATTATAATTCCAGTTTAATATCATATATAATATCATAACTCCATCCTTTATACGTCCCACATATGGTATTAACGAATCAAATCACTTTGAGGGGGCGGTAGTCCGCACTTCCTTAGATGATGATATCACGTTTACCCATAATGGAAACCATAAAGGTATTCCCAAAATGAAAAATACAGAAGTTTAAGGAAAACATAAAAATATTATATATCATATATAAATATATTTTTATCTTAATGGCCACCTTTTAAGGTGATAAAATAATGTTGAACAATCATCATTTCGGGAGGCAGAAATTCACCATCCACGGAAACAGTATGTTCTTCAACCATTAGATGTAGGTGTGTATAAGTGTATCTCGAATAATTCTTATAACAACATCCTAGTATATGGAAGATACTGATGTTGTTACAAAATAAATGAATAAAAAGAGTGTAGGGGGTTGGAGAAGCAAAATAAAACAAAAGAACACAAGTGAAGACATTACCTTAAAATCTGGTAACTCCCTTTGGTTTGAGCTCAAAGGTTTCCTTGGGAAGACTTATGCCCAAAGTGAGGCTTCAAGGAGTAATATAGGTAAGTGTAGAGACAAAATGGGCAGGGTTTGGCTGAGCCAAAGACTTTGGAAGTGTGGGTAAGGAGGTAGAGGTGGGGGCCTTTTATAAGAGGAGAGGAGGGGCACTCTTGGAAAGTAAAGAAATGTTACATTATTTTAAAATGAGTTTCAGATTCAAAAGGTCCCAAATTGATATAATTCTAGGTCAAGGTGATAAGGGTTCTAAATCCACCCATACAATAGGTTTTGGACATGTGTACGTCATAGATTTGACATTATATTTTCATTTTATTTAAATCCTTTATTAATGAGGTAATCGCTGCATCATCATGATGTCATAAATAATTTGATTTATTTAATGTCTAAAAATTATAAAAAAATATCATGATGTAGGAAATATTTTTATCTTTGTAATGAATATTTATAGTCAAAAATCTGACTTGTATAACCCCATTTAAAAATTGTTTTAGTAAAATAACTCATGTTTGTGTTATTTTAATTTTTACATTAAATAAAAAGATATTAATGTCATTTTCGTACCAAAGTGGATCCATGGCGTCCCCAAGTTGACCCATGGCTTGTCTCGGTCGGCCATGACACATAAAATAAGGGTAGGACATGTGTCTAGGTATTTTCATTTTATTATAACATCATTTTTTCCTTAAATTGCACTAATTACCTCTAATCGCGATTAAGAACTTAAAAGTTACTATTCACCAAAAAATTATTTTAATCTCATTGAACCACATTTTACTTATTAATGACAACCATGTATGTCAGAATTTTGAAAATCAAATCACAGAAGTGGAAAATTTTCATTTAAACGAAAAATCAGTTTCTTTAACTACCACTTAGTGGTTTCACTATTCATTAAAAATTGAAGTTTTTCAAAAAAATACTAAAACTTCACCCTAAGATATATTTGATATTCCGAATTCAAAAATGATGTCTATTTTACAAAATTAAAATCATATAAGTTACATTAATTAATTTAAAAATTAATTCCCGTTGTCATGACAAATAGCGTGTTTTTATGAAACAATAAGTATCAAAAGATTGACACCAGTTTAAGTCCAATTTCAAAGTGAAATTGATTCCAATGACCACAATTGGATTAAATGGTAAAAATATATTATAATTTCACTTCAAAACCAATTCAAAAGATAATTTAATCATATAAAAAATTAGATTAAAAATGGGTTTTGAATTAAAATACAACATTTTTCACTATTCATCAAAAAATGAACTTTATCGGAAAAATACCAAAAATTCACACAAAGTAAATTTTGATGTCCCAATCATAAAGAATAATTTTATTTTGACAAACATAGCTTATAAAATTGTCCAAATATAGATTTAAAAATGCTTTTCCATCAAAAGGCAGTAAAACAATCTTTTAAAAATATTAGTGTATTCCATGCTTAAGATTGGATTTATTCTCATTTTAAGCCTCTAAAACACTATCTAATTCACTAATAGACATAGATAAAAATATCTATTATTCATTACTTACTTGGGATGTTACACATACGGCGTACTGTCTCCATGAATGATATATTTTATTTTGAACTTATAACTCTTATGAATCAATATTAATACATATATATAGAATATATATAGTTTTTATATCATTTTTATCATACTAAATATGATTAAATAATTATCAAATTAATATGACACAAAATATAACAAATTATAACTTATATGAAAAATAAAGCGGTTATTACCCGAAGTGTAACTTTAACATGGAATTGTTAAAAAATGGATAATCAAAGGTCATAATAAAATAAAATATTTTATTATATGTGTAGAGACCCAAAACTTGACGTACATGGACATTACATTACTTTTGAGGAATACTTAATACTTGACAAAAACAGACGCCCAAAGACCGTATTAGTTTAGTGTCGTTGGAAACTCGAAACGAAATCTTCTAATCATGGTGAAAGATCTTCAACATCTCCCATAAAGATCTTCCCCTTTTGGTTTTCTTACCTAAAACCTTTATTTATATCCTAGGCAAAAGAAAACATAAAAAGGGTGAGCTCAATTTCTCAGTAAGGGTAAACATAGAGAACATAAAACAATCCTTAAACATTTGAATGCAAGAACTTGAACATAAAATCTAAACATCAAAATCTTGAGTAAAGACATAAATCTTGGAAGTACGTAAGGAATATATCATAAAGGAGCATCAATCATGATAAAATATATTGGAAATAAAACTTTTAATTGTGGAAAAACATTAAGCACATGATATGATTTCCATGGTAGCCAAGGCATTGCTGCCAAGACCATCTTAGTGGGCAAAGTCCCTTTCTGAATCGAGTTCACTCCTCATTTCAGTCCTGTAACACTATATCAGATTAACTTACCATTCCAGCCATGTCTATCTCATGATATATAAATATTTACCTAATACATTGGAGGGAGATATAGGTCCCACCCATCTCATAATGAAATCATTCTTACTTGTTCCACAAAATAAACATACATCATTCATAATAACCCAATGAATAAAATGGGTTTCATAAACATCATCCCATCATCACATAATCCATATAAAAGAAATAGATATCATTTCATAATAAGAAAAGTGAATCCATGTAAATCATAGAGACATTATACTTGAAACATACACATATGAGGTAATGTCATCTTAGATGAAAAAAAATCATTTTGATAAAACACTTGAAATGAATTCTTGAGGAAAATATCCTTTCTTCTTCAAAATGAGTTTCTTTTCACAAAATGTCATGAAATTTTAAAAGAAAGAGATTTTGTTTAAAATAGTCATGAAATATTTTGGAGGAAGATTCATGAAAATAAGTCTTTATAAAACCATAAAAATCCTTTCATACCTTATAAGTTAAAAAAACACTCTTCTCGTACTTTTGCCGAAAAAGTCAAAAATGTACCTCGTAATGTAAACAAAAGAAATATTCCTTACATACCATATAGTAAAAGTAAAAAATTGGTAAAAAGGACTTTAAAAATACATGAAACAATTTTTAGAAAATAGGGACATGGATGATAGATATAACCCCAGTGAATACTTACAAATAAACAATATCGGATAAAAATGAAATTGGAAAAGTTATCCCTTACCTTATGTCTGATATGTTTCGTATGTATCCGAACCTACTGTATAATGATTTAAATAATGTCATTGACTTATTAAGGAATAATATTCATTGTTTTATATCATATATGGTTCACTTAGGTATTTATATTACCCGTTCATTTTTCAATTCCATGTTAAAGTAGTGTTTTGGGTAAAATTGTTTCTTTTATCGTACGTGTTTGGAATTGTTATTCATGATATTATTATTACTTATATCACGATTTAATTACTTCCATAATGTAAAACATGATTTATATATCATATATATTCAGTATATATAAATATATAATAGATAGATAAATGAAATGAAACACACCGTTCATGGAGACGGTAGGCCGTACGTACGCATGAATGCTGTTTTCCTTTCTTTATTGACTTGAATGGAAGTAAGTGGATGATATTTATTTATATGTATACATAAATCCAGTAGCTTAATTATATCATATATTTCATTATTATTCATTATATATACTTTATAATCATTCTTGAATGGTTAATCATGGAAAATGAATCTCATCGCGTTCGTGGAGACGGTAGTCCGTACGTACGCACGAGCGATGATATCATTCCCATGAACGTGGAATTGTATTGAAGTGTATGTATAATATTAAATAATAAATATCAATTTACAATAATCATATATAGTCATTATTTACACCATTATAACCATCCAAGTAAGGTGGTGGTAGAAAATAGATTACACCACGACGTGGAGACGATATTCCGTACGTACGCACACGCGGTGATTTCATTTTCCGTAGGATGGATATATGGTGAAATATGGTTGTTTCATACTTATAATAACATATCAGTATATGAGTGATATGGATGTTATTACTTCATAATGAAACAACTAAAGAAGAATAAATAGAAGAAGAAAGAAACATTAGAGAATCGAAAAAAGAGATTACCTCTTCTTCAACGCACCTCCTTTAAGCATTCTCTTAAGGAAGTAGAGTTGGTATTTTGAGAAGACTAGAACCTCCAGAATGTGTCTAGGGAAGTGGAGAAGAGAAATGGGCAGGTTTTGGCCGATCTTCAAGGCTTAAAAGGGTGTGAAGAGAAGAGGGAAGGGGTGCCCTTTTTATAAGGGAGGAGAGGGGCACCTTTGGAAAAACTCAAAATATTATTTTATGATAAAGTAATATTAGGTTTATAATATATCCAAATTGATTTATTTATAAGCTATGGTAGGGATGGGTTGAAATACAATATAATTTATACAAGTTTAGGTTTCTATTTTAACCTTATCATTTAGATTTAACTTTAAGTTAAATAATTTTACTTTTATCGTGTCTTCTTGTTTTATTACACTATAAGTTTAATAAACTTACTATAACAAGGAAAACGAACCCCAAGTTGTTTATTATTAATATATATAACCTTATATAAGTCATTTTTTCGAACCTTAGATTTTTAGGAATAAAATAAAAATTAATAATACAATATTTGTTTTAAAAAATATTTTATTTCAACTTTGACACTATTTGGTAATTGATATTTGTGAAACTCATAACAGAATGATTATTTCTAAAAAAGTTACTTAAATCAATAATAACAAGTCATATTAACCTAGAATATTAGTGTAATTCATAAAAAGTCTAAAATTACATTTATTTGGGTATTTATAACATTAATTATGTCAATATTTCATTAATAAGATACTTACTGCATCATCATTGTTTCATAAATAAATTAAATTATTTAATGTCTAAAAATCATAAATAAAATACAATTATGTAGTAAATCTTATTATCTTTATAATGAATATTTATAGTCAAATTTATTCTATGTATAAATCTATATTAAAAATGTTTTAGTTACTAAACTTTGATTTTAACTATTTTAACTCTTCTTTAAATAAATTAATAATAAATGTCCTAATCTAATCCAAGTGGACCTAAATAGTCATATTTTATTACTAAGGTTGTTTTTTGTCTAATTAAACTTATCCAATAGAATTAGTACATGTGTTAGGGTAATAATAATATCATTTTTACCCTTAATTACCCTATTTACTTTTAATTGTGGTAAAAAACTAAAAAGTTACTATTCACCAAAAATTATTTTCATCTCATTGAACCACATTTTAGTCCTTAATATTAACCATGTCTCTCGGATTTTTGAAATTCCACTCACAGAAGTGGTAAAATTAAGTTTTATGTGAATTTCCAAATTCTCCTAGGAGGTGGGAAAAAGACGGTGAAAAGTTCAATAAAACTTTTATATATCTAAAATTATTATAAAATGACTCTAATGAATTAATTTGAACTTATATAGGTATTATGTATCAATTTTGACAAAAAATAAATTTAAATAAAATAAATCATTATTTAAATAAAAAGTCGGTTTTTAAATAGTAACCTAGTGTTTTCACTATTCATCAAAAATTGAAAGTTTTCAGAAAAAATACCAAAACATTCACCCTTGGATAATTTCAATATTCAGAATCCAAAAATGAAGTCCCTTTTGAAAGATAAAATTTATAAAATTTCAAAAATTGGGTATTACTATTCATAACGGCTAGTTCATAATAATATTATAATAATATCTCGTTTAGTGAAACTCAGTATTGCGTATGACACACGCTATCGAGGAAGGTCGCAATTGCGTGTAATGTAAGCCAAGTAAGGGTTGCGTGTAGTGAAAGACTCCTTTGTTGTTTCATATAACAGAATCCAACTATATTTCATTTATACATTGAATATATATATATATATACACTCAATGTGGCGTATAACATAATCAAAACTTATTTCATTTATACATTAAACAAAATCTATACTTAATGTTGCATAAAATAATTTCCACAAAACAAACTTGAAATTGTGTGTAACATGATCCAAGAATAGTGTTTCATATATTGAAAGCTAATATGGTGTTGCGTATAGCGCAAGATAATCTTAGTGTAGCGTACAACAAAAGACATCAAAGAAATTAAAAAGAATAATTCTCATAAAATCTCGGGTTGTTACATTCTACCCCCTTAAAATGAATTTCACCCTCGAAATTCGTCGGGGATATAAATGGTTTTCTACTTGAATGTTTCTTTAATAGAAACCCACATCGTAAAAATGAATACCAAAAATTATCTTTTAAAACCAAAGTATGAAATGTAACGGTTACCCAAATTAACTAATCACTGGGTTTCCACATAGGATAACATAGGTGAAAATATGGATATGGAAGAAAAATATAACCGTCATGATCTGATGGAGAGTTGTAGAGAACATGGCTATGAAAAAGCCAACAATCAAAAAGCCATAAATTTTTGATGATCTAGGGCACCATCTGATTCATCAGATATAAGGGCACTAGGACAACATTTTTGGTTTTCAAGATCATTTCCCTAATGTTGAAGAATTTGAATTAGAAGAAATACTTACTTTATTTTGGTAAAATCTCACTGTTGTTCATGCCTTGAACAATTTCCACTTAATCTCTTTAAGAAATGAAGTTGAATTTGTCTTTCGCGAAGTTTTAACAGATCATGCGATAGAATGATAGGTCATGCCATCTATCTCAAACATAAGTTAACAAAAGTTATACGTCCATCTATGGTGAGATTAATCATATATGGTTCCAAAATGGGCTTATACTTTATCTATCATCCTGCATAATAAAATAAAACTAGTTTCTACTAACCGGGGACTTTCTGTAGGCCAGTGGTAGGAAATAAAGGCCTGTTGCACTTCGGTTGTGGGTTCGATTCCCACAGCCCTGTCCGACGTGACGGGTTGTCTCCCATCCTGCAGGTTGTCCTTTTTTTTCTAAAAATACATTATTATAACTTTCCATCAATAATATCGAAAAAGTTCTAGCCTTAAACAATACTAACTTATGTCCAACATAATCCATTCCAATCTTTAGGATTATCCAAAATACTGCTATCCAATCTCATATTATAGTGAAAACGATTACAAGAGAGTTCATATAATAAGAATGTTAATACCATCGTTGATCCACATATATCATAAGATATGTCATGTTGGTCATATTCCAAACATTCAAAGGCCTTAATCATGTATTCTCTTAAAAAATGAATACCCATTAAACCTTAGTCAAAACATGAATGCTGTTAAAAGTTAACACTATCCACATACCAAAATCCTCAAAATTCTTTATACTCAAACCATGATATCACTTAGTCCTTATATGAATCATGAGCTCATGAATACTATAAAACATATTATTTCCTCCTTATCCATTCATTATGTTCATATCATCTTCTTTAAAAAATATATGAATAACCTTTCATGGTTACCAGTACCATTCAACATATACTTTCAAATAATTTAGGAAAAACAATAGTGTAACAATCCTTAGATGTTTCTTTATTCCATAGTACCATTAAATTACCTATACAACATAACTCTTGATAAACATACAATCATTCCACTACCTTCTTAAACCATTGAACAATCTTCAACACTTCTTTCATCTCATATATCATTTGTAGTCGCCTCATCATTATCCACATAAATACTACCCATATGACCATGCTGATTCTCTTCATGAGATTTTCCCTTAAGGCATTGGTTTGCATAATGCCTATACAATCCACATTTAAAACATCTAATCATTGTTGATGTCGTAGCAATACCATTATCCTTATACATGGTGTTAACTGAACCTTTTCCTTTGCACTTACTGGATTTGTGTCCTTATTTTCCACACCCAAAGCATCTTCCAGTTCCTTTGAAACATTCTCCTTGATGCCTCTTCCCACATGATTTACATGATAGAAATTGAACTTTCCTTCCTCTATGATCATCATGAAACTCCATATTTCTCTTATTAGCTGAGTCGGGAAACTTACCAAAGTTGAGATTATTTATCATATTATGAGATTGATGATGAGGAATAATAACGATATATGGACCTCCAGATCCAATTTCATTCGGTTTCTCCTGAATAATATCATTCCATTGTCCATCATATCCTCCATTATCGTGAATCTTCCCCTTCCCAACCATTTTTTAAAACCCAAAAAGAATAGTGTGATAGGCCAAAATCATAATCAAGGGGGATTACCTTCAATATCTAAAATCTTAGGTTAAAATCTAAGATCGTTATTATAATTCTAGGACTATAACCTATACGTATAGTTATCCTTAGGGACATCCCTAGACATACCTTAGAAATATCTCTAGGGATTTCACTAAAGTTTTCGTATCCTAGTTTCCAAAGGTTAACTAAACCTTCGCTCTAATACCAACTGTAGAGACCCAAATCTTGATGTACATGGAAATTACATTACTTTTGCAGAATACTAAATACATGACAAAAACAGACGCCCAAAGACAGTATTAGTTTAGTGTCTTTGGAAACTCGGAATGAAATCTTCTAATCATGGTGAAAGATCTTCAACATCTCCTATAAAGATATTCCCCTTTTGGTTTTCTTACCTAAAACCTATATTTATATCCTGGGGAAAAGAAAACAAAAAAAGGGTGAGCTCAATTGATTAGTAAGGGTAAAATAGAGAACATAAAACAATCCTTAAACATTTGAATGCAAGAACTTGAACATAAAATCTGAACATCAAAATCTTGAGTAAAGACATAAATCTTGGAAGTACGTAAGGCATATATCATAAAGGAACATCAATCATGATAAAATAGCTTAGAAATAAAAATTTTAATTGTGGAAAAACAATAAGCACATGATATGATTTCCATGGTAGTCAAGGCGTTGCTGCCAAGACCATCTTAGTGGACAAAGTCCCTTTCGGAATCGAGTTCGCTCCTCATTTCAGTCCTATAACACTGAATCAGATTAAGTTACCATTCCAGCCATGTCTATCTCAGGAGATATAAATCTTTACCCAATGCATTGGATGGATATATAGGTACCACCAATCTCATAATGAAATAATTCTTTCTTATGCCACAAAATAAACATACATCATTCATAATAACCCAACGAATAAAATGGGTTTCATAAACATCATCCCATCATCACATAATCCATATAAA
Source organism: Viscum album (assembly GCA_963277665.1). NCBI lineage: Eukaryota > Viridiplantae > Streptophyta > Magnoliopsida > Santalales > Viscaceae > Viscum > Viscum album. The sequence goes on along the minus strand of OY728146.1, from coordinate 1,249,832,585 downwards.
ATAAATGGATATCATTTCATAATAAGAAAAGTGAAACCATATAAACCATAGATACATTATACTTGAAACATACACATATGAAATAATGTCATCTTTGATGAAAAAAATGGTTTTGATAAAACACTTGAAATGAATTTTTGATGAAAATATCCTTTCTTCTTCAAAATCAGTTTGTCTTCAAAAAACGTCATGCAATTTTAAAAGAAAGAGATTTTGTTGAAAATAGTAATGAAATATTTTGGAGGAAGCTTCATGAAAATAATTCTTTATAAAACCGTAAAAATCCTTTCATGTCGTATAAGTTAAAAAAAACATTCTTCTCGTACTTTTGCTGGAAAAGTCAAAAAGTACCTCGTAACGTAAACAAAAGAAGGATTCCTTAAATACCATGTAGTAAAAGTCAAAAATGGGTAAAAAGGGCTTTAAACATACAAGAAACCATTTTTATAAAATAGGGACATGGATGATAGATATAACCCCAGTGAATACTTACAAATAAACTATCTCGGATAAAAATGAGATTGGAAAATTTATCCCTTACCTTATGTCCGATATGCTTCGTATGTATTCGAACCTCCGGTATAATGATTTAAATAATGTCATTGACTTATTACAGAATCATATTCATTGTTTTATATTATATATGGTTCACTTAGGTATTTATTTACCAGTTCATTTGTCAATTTCATGTTAAAGTTGTGTTTTGGGTAAAATTGTTTCTTTTATCGTACGTGTTTGGACTTGTTGTTCTTGATATTATTATTACTTATATCATGATTTACTTACTTACAGAATGTAAAACATGATTTATATATCATATATATTCATTATATATATATATATAATAGATAGATAAATGAAATGAAACACACCATTCATGGAGACGGTAGGCCGTACGTACGCATGAACGCTGTTTTCCTTTCTTTATTGACTTGAATGGAAGTAAGTGGATGACACACACACACACACAAATATATATGTATACATAAATCCAATAGCTTAATTATGTCATATATTTCATTATTATTCATTATATATACTTTATAATCATTCTTGAATGGTTAATCATGGAAAATGAATCTCATCGCGTTTGTGTAGATGGTAGTCCATACGTACGCACGAGCGATGATATCATTCCCATGATCATGGAATTGTATTGAAGTGTATGTATAATATTATTGAATCAATATCACTTTACAATAATCATATATAGTCATTATTTACACCATTATACCCATCCAAGTAAGGTGGCGGTGGAAAATAGACTACACCACGGCGTTGGGACGGTATTCCGTACGTACGCACGCGCGGTGATTTCATTTTCCGTAGGATGAATAGATGGTGAAATGTGGTTGTTTCATACTTATAATAACATATCATTATATGAGTGATACTGATGTTATTACTTCATAATGAAACCACTAAATAAGAAGAAGTTGAAGAAGAAAGAAACTTGAGAGAATCGAAAGAAGAGATTACCTCTTCTTCGACGCACCTCCTTTAAGCCTTCTCTTAAGGAAGTAGAGTTGGTATTTTGAGAAGACCAGAACCTCCAGAATTTTTCTAGGGAAGTGGATAAGAGAAATGGGTAGGGGTTGGCCGAGCTTCAAGGATCAAAAGGGTGTGAAGAGAAGAGGAAATGGGTGCCCTTTTTATAAGGGAGGAGAGGGGCACCTTTGAAAAAACTCAAAATATTATTTTATGATAAAGTCATATTCGGTTTATAAAAGCTCCAAATTAATTTATTTCTAAGCTAAGGTGGGGATGGGTCGAAATAAAATAGAATTTAGACAAGTTTAGGTTTCTATTTTAACATTATCATTTAGATTTAACTTTAAGTTAAATGATTTTACTTTTACCATTTATTTTTGTTTTCTTACACTATAAGGTCTATAACAAGAAAAACGAACCCCAAGTTATTTATTATTAATATATATAACCTTATCTAAGTCATTTGTCCAAACGTTAGATTTTTATGAATAAAAAAACAATTAATAATACAATATTTGTTTTAAAAACTATTTTATGTCAACTTTGACACTATTTGGTAATTGATTTTTGTGAAAATCATAACAAAATGATTAGTTAGAAAAAGGTTAATTAAATAAATAATAACATGTCATATTAACCTATAAAATTATCTTAATTTATAAAAAGTCTCAAATTACATTTGTTTGGATATTTATAACATTAATTATGTCAATATTTCATTAATAAGATAATTACTGCATCATGATTGTGTCATAAATATATTAAATTATTTAATGTCTAAAAATCATAAATAAAATACCATTATGTAGAAAATCTTTTTAGATTTATAATTAATATTTATAGTCGAATATATCTTATTTATAAACCTATATTAAAAATGTTTTAGTTATTAAACTTTGATTTTAACTATTTTAACCCTTCTTTAAATAAATTAATAATAAATGTCCTAATCTAATCCAAGTGGACCTAAATGGTCATATTTAATTCATAAAGTTGTTTTTGGTCTAATTACACTTATAAAATAGAATTAGGACATGATTCAGGGTAATAATAATATCATTTTTCCCTTAATTACCCTATTCACTTTTAACCGTGATAAAAAAAGTAAAAAGTTACTATTCACAAAAAATTATTTTCATCTCATTGAACCACATTTTAGTCCTTGATATTAACCATGTCTCTCTGATTTTTGAAATTCCACTCACAGAAGCGGTATAATTAAGTTTTATGTGAATTTCCAAATTGTCCTAGGAGGTGGGTAAAAGACGGTGAAAAGTTCAATAATTTTTGTATATATCTAAAATTATTATAAAATGATTCCAATGAATTACTTTGAACTTATATAGGTATTATGTATCAATTTTGACCTAAATTAAATTTAAAGAAACTAAATAATTATTTAAATAAAAAGTCGGTTTTTAAATAGTAACCCAGTGTTTTCACTATTAATCAAAAATTGAATGTTTTCAGAAAAATAACAAAATTTCACCCTAGGCTAATTTCGATATTCTGAATCCAAAAATTAAGTCCATTTTGAAAGATAAAATTAATAAAATTTCAAAAAGTGGGTATTACTCTAGTTCATAATAATATTATAATAATATCTCGTTTAGTGAAACTCGGTATTGCGTACTACACACGCTATCGAGGAAGGTCGTGATTGCGTGTAATGTAAGCCAAGTTAGGGTTGCGTGTAGTGAAAGACTCCTTTGTTGTTGTGTATAACAAAATCCAAAAATATTTCATTTATACATTGAATATATATATATATATATACACTCAATGTTGCATATAACATAATCAAAACTTATTTCATTTATACATTAAACAAAATCTATACTTAATGTTGCATAAAATAATTTCCAGAAAACGAACTTGAAATTGTGTGTAACATGAGCCAAGAATAGTGTTTCATATATTTCAAGCTAATACGGTGTTGCGTATAGCGCAAGATAATCTTGGTGTAGCGTACAAAAAAAGACATCAAAGAAATTAAAAAGAATAATTCTCATAAAATCTCTGGTTGTTACAATATATATTAATATTGTTCTTTTAGTTATTTATAATAAACATATATTTATTATAAAGGTTGTTTAAATCAGTATGATGATATTTATGACTTAATGTAAGGGATTTCCGTCTCACTTTTTAACTTTTTGTGAGACACTTGCTATATTCAGAACATCTTTCTTCTATGTTGTGTATGTACTGCACATAATGAACTTTATGATTATTCTAATTAATTTTTTTGGTAATTTTACATCCATTTTAGGATCATTCTTTCATGGGTTTAGGGTTTCATAGTTACCAATGTGGTAAGAGAATTTTGTCTCAATTTGATTTCTTTGAGACACATATTATGTTATGCACCTATATTATTTTATGAGGTGTATACAAAACCCCTTATAAATGTTATATCATGAATCAACTTATATTAATGATATTTTAAGATTAATTTAATATTATTCTTTCATGGGGATTATGATTCAGTGTTACCAATGTGGTAAGAGTTTATTCATATAATCTCATAATTTTTCGGGATTATTTAGGATTATACCTCAATTAATGAAATATTATGATACATATCTCAATAAATATCATGAATTTTATTATACCATGTTTAATAATGATATATTCATGTAATGTTACCATTTTACCACTATTTGTTACTTAATATAATTAATAAATTATGTTTAATAAAATCTAATTTATTTCTCTATTCACCTGGAAATCAATTTTCTCTTAAAGCCATGTTTTCTAAAAATGTTTTAAAAAATGTTATACTATTATTCTATTTTTTTCAAAACACATTTTTACCATTGTATTTATTTTTTAAAAAATTAATTTAAAAGTAATATTCTTGTCTTTTTCCAATCAATTCACTTTTATAAACTTTTTAAGGAGTAAAAGGAATGTTTGGCATGGATAGATTTTTCCTTCACCATGAATTTCATTTTTTTGAAGCTTCCTTTGAATGTTTACACAACTATTTTATATGAAATTTTTTCCCTAATATTATCTAAATTGGTTGTTTTTAATTTTTTTTCAGAGAAAAAGGTTTTTAAAAAGTTTTTATTATTGAAAAGAAATTTCAAAAATGAAATGATATTTTCTTCAAGAAATTTTTTATATGATTTTTAAATCCAACTTTATAATTTTTAAAAGTGGTTTTCATAGAAATTTTTTTGAAAATTTATTATATTTTAACAAGTTATTTTAAAGTAAAGGTTATCTTCCTTAATAATTGCTCAAAGTGATCTTTTAAAAATACTCATCCATCTAAGATGATATCATTTGATACAGTTTATGATTTATTGAGGATAAGATCCAAGGAAACTATTATTATTCTTTATTTAAATGGTTTATGTTTAATATGAAAAGTTTATCATAAAAAAAATTCTCTTCCAAATGTTATACCATGATTAAACCCAATTATTTTCATGGGTTAGGATATGAAAAAATGGTAATGAAAACGTTATCATTTCCATAAGTTATGATATTATGAAATTTTTATAATAAATATTTCATTTAATTGGTTATGACATGATGAATGTTGAATAACCATGTGAAACAAATAATATGGTTTTAATTATGATATGGGTGGGACCTATATCCACATGCAATGCATTGGTTGAAGATTTATATATCTCATGAGATAGACATGGATGTAATGGGGAGGGAACAAGATATGGTAAGATAGGGATGCCACTGGGGATGGTGCTGTGTTTCAACCAGGATGTGCAACCGCCTATGTGTGAAGCTAATTACATGATTAAAATGTTATGCATGAAACTAATTACATGTTCACAATATTATTCATGAACCTGATTAAATGGTCGCAATGTTATGCATGAACCTAACTATATGTTCCAAATGTTATGCATATACCTCATTTCATGTGAATAAGTTTATACAAGGGCCTAATTTCATGTCCCTAACTTAATTATTGAACATATTTCAATGTAAACATGTTAATTATGTTATAATCTGATGTGTATTCCACAGGTCTATGTCTTATAAAAATGATATAATCTCATGAATCATGTTTTTTTTTCTTATGATTAATTTCTTATGAACTGCCAATATTTATTCAGTGATTCATTTTTATGATCTTTGATATGCAAGGTATGGTTTTCTAATTTTATGATCATGATATCATACCCTTATAATTATGTCATTCTTATGTATACTCCTTGTTTTCCCTTACTAAGAATTTTATCTCACTCTTTATTATGTTTTCTTTCTCCAAGTTATAGAGAATGGTTTTAAGTAGGGTATTCTTGTGAAGAGTATTAAAGGAGAAGATATCTATGGTAAATTTTGATGATCTTTCATCATGTTTGGAGGTTATGTTTCCATGTTTCCAAAGGCACTAAACTATTATGGTACTCCGGAATGTATTTCTGTAATGTATTTAATATTCATCTAAAAATACGTAATATACATGTATACTAAGCTTGGGTTACTATAGTTGGTTTCAAAGGAAATATTTAGTCAATATTTGGAAACTAGGATGAGAAAACATGAGGAAAATACCTAGGAATATTTTTAAAGATATATCTTGGGGTGTCCATAAGGATAAGTCTAAGAATGAGTTAAAGTATAAGAAAATGTCTTGGAATTTTTCTAAAGGATTGAGAGAGTGGATTGCTAGAAGTACATCTCTATCAGGATACTAAAAGTGGATGTGTCTCTAGAATATATGTACCTATTGGTAACAACTCTGAAAATACTGTGTTGGGCTAGAATCAATTAGAAACTGGTGCAGGACAACGACCCTTACTGCACACATGGTTTGACACTCCCAGGGGATAAGATTTGGAAATTTACAAACACTTTGTCAAACATCATGAAAGATTTAAATACAATATGACTATAAATAACCTAGGATAAACCTAAGGTGTTATAAATTAAAGAAGATTGTGTCATGATATAAGCACCATATGAGTGATTTTTTATGATTATGTTGTTCCCCACTATGGTTAGTGTTTCTCACACTATGTTTTTCATTTTAGTAAATGGATGGAACCTGATGGAATCGTGTTAATGGGGAATTTCATGGAAAATGTAAGGATCTAACTCCCGAATAACCAAATATTATGGGGGATGGAATAACAAACCTAGTTGATAGGCTCACACAAATTTATCAAACTATGAATCATGGGGAAAATCCAAATGATCAAAGGAGTTAACAGTGCTTAGTTGAGTCCTTCATGATAAATTTATCATATTCTTTCAGTGGTTCCACTAACCAATTAGTTACTGAGATATGGATCAGTACCACTGAAAAGATATTTTCCATTCTCTAGTGTTCAGATCATGAAAAAGTCACTGTGGCTATCCATTGTCAATAAGGTGAGGTGGATCAATAGTGGGATCTTATTAAGAATATGAGGAAATAAGAATAAATTGACTTCATTAAGTGGGATAAGTTTAAAATATTATTTTTCAATAAGTAATTTCCCTGTATTCTTCATACAAAAAGTGGAGAAGGAATTCCATGAGCTTAAGAATAAGTATGATGATCTGTTGGTTCTTATAAATTAATTTTTACAAGACTTTCAAGGTTCTCTTTTGGTATTATAATTCAGCCTAAAAGTAAGGTTGATCAATTATTCAGTAGCATGAAACCAAATATCTTAAGGGAATCAGCCATAAGGGAATTTTTATTCTATGAATAAATTAGTTGATGTCTGCTAACATTGGAGATGGAAGCCGGAAATATTTTAGAAATATTATTATAATAAAATATACCACTTATTTTTTTAATAGAAAAAATATACAATTATGATACCCATTCCATAATATATTTCAAAAATTGTTTCCTTATATATATATATATGATTTGATTTATTATATTGAAATATCATAAGTGGTTCATCATGCACTAATTATCCCTTCCCACTATCTATGTTGACTTCACCTAAACCATGTGTTTACTAAATTTTCTTACTATACACAATAATAATTTCTTTCTAGTATCTCAAAAAAAAGTTATATTAGATACTACTCAATAAAAAATTACATCTATATCATTATGTTACATTCCATATATCTCACTCCTATGTAGAAAAATCTTCATGAAGAGAATTTCTAGAACTCTATATGATGTATAATTTCGATCATTAATATTTTTTTTTGTGAAATCATCATTTAAAATTTTATTATGATATATTTTCCCATTATTGTTATATATTAATAAAAAAATTACTATTATTTTTATTATATCATAGTATCCTTATCTATATAATGACACAATACTCCATTTTTTGAACATTATAATCAATCATAAAACAAAATATGATTGATATTTTTTGGTAATGAAAAATTAAAATAGAATAAACTGAAAATAAATTCACTAAACTCAATTTGATTGACTTATTTTGCTTTATCATCCCTATAAATTTTAGTTTATATAACAGTTTAAATAGAAAAATATTATTCTTTATCCATTTTAAAAATCATTAAATGTTTTCAAACATATCTCTCATGAGATATAATAAAGATAAAAATATTATAAAGGATTATGAAATAAAATAAACAATCTTATTCTATAAAAATTGAATTATAAAATATCTCCTTTATCCATGTTTAAAATTTCATGAAAACACTCTCTTAACTTATAGTAAATATGATACCATTATATAAAACAAAAATATAGAATGATTTCTATAAGAATTATTAATTATAAATATATTTTAATATATTCTATTTTGTAATTTTTATGTACTTTATTCACATATAAAACATTATATTCCACAACCTTTGGGATTTATATGACTCATAAAAATATTTTATCAATATTCACAACCATTTACATCCTCTCCAGCTTTAAAACATGTGGTTTCTTAAATGGAAACATATTACTTAAACTCTACATTTATAAACACCGACTCAAAATCTTTTTGAAATGATTATGATCATAATTAAGAAGCATAAAAATAAATATTATAATATTTTATGGCTTTAAAACTGCAGAAAATTCTTTAAAGAAATAAGTTACCTATATTTAAGAATGACACATTCACACTAACATCTCCTTATTTAATTGCACTTCACATTTCTCATTTTTTTTTTGAAACACCCACTTTGTTCTAATAAACTATTTGATATTTTTATTTGGAAGTAATTCAAAATTGTTGTTATTTACATATTGATCGAATACTTCATTCTTATATTTAATCCATTACTAATATTTTTAAGCTTCATTTACTTTCATTGGTTCATATTTAGATATTAAAAAGGGATGATATGTTTTCTGTAATTATATTGTTATTTTAACTATTTATCTATATTTTTCTATAATTTTATCAACATAAATACAACTAAACAACATTATGTGGACTAAATTTGGGTTTTCTCTATCACCTGATATGATTCAATCATCAATATAAATATATTAAAAACGTGAAACATTAATATTTTTTAGAATTTTAAAAATTTTATCCAATAAAATCCTTCAAATATTTTTCAACATCACTTGGAATCTTTTATTTATCTACAATCTTAAAGAGAGTTTCCTAACCAACTTAAATATATTTTTTTAACTATGTCTCCCAATTATATGTTGTAATAGTGATATTCTATTCCAAACAATGTGGATTTAAAAATTATTCATTTAATATATTATTTTTAAAAAAAGATCATTTATGTAATATAGACCCGTCACACCTGATCTAAGAATTTCATTTGTTTTATACCTTACTTGTATTCAGTTATTTTGGATGAAGTTTGGGTTGCATTACTTATTTTATTTTTTTGAGTCTTAGAGGCTTTTGGTGGTTTTTGGACTTATTCATGGTTAGTGTGAAAGTTATGGGGAGAAACTAGAATGGATAAGACTTCATGACAATCCTAGGGTCACTTATATGAGAGGTGTGTTTGTTGGATGGTTTATCCCCTTGAGTTAGAGGATTTTGGGGTGAAAATTGGTGATGTTTGGGGGAATATTTCTAGGTGTTACGATTAAGCTATATAGTATGTTTAACAGGTAAAGCTAACCATTCAACCCACCCGAAGAAGGGTATTTTTTTTATCAATTTTCCTTGTTTTTTAAGTGGGGTTTTTCTCTTGGACACCAAACTTAGATTCCCCTAACTGAGATTCATCCCATGGATCATTTTCTCCCTCTAAGTCCCTCCAAGTGGATTTTAAGGTGGTTTCCTAGTGATTCATCACCTTGATTAAATGGTTAGGGATCCTCTATCTCTCCCTCTCCTTTGGTTTTATTCTATTTTACCTTTACCCTCTCTTGGTTTAATGTTATTTACGTGGTGTATTATCTCTTGGAAGAACCCTAAAATTTAGAGTTTATTTGTAGTTTATTTTCATTGATGTTAGGGTGTGAATATTGTATCTTTGCATTTATTCTTTCTTCTCACATAGTTTCATTGCATTCCACCATCATTAAGGTTAGTGTTTCCATTCATTTTCATTCCAACACATTCCATTGATTATTGATCTTTCCTTGAATTCCTTAAAAATTTTATAATCTTTCTTGTGATGTGTTATTTTAAATTGTTATAGTGTTTTCAGGATGAAAAATGGGTGAGAAATGATTTCCAAAAGGTTTCTTGAATTATAAATATATTTTAATGCATCCAATGTGTTTGATAAAATTTATATTGAACCTTTAAAGTGAAATTGGGTGTTTTGGGTGGTGCATTCCCTTGGTTATGTTTTGGTAATATAGTTGGATTATTAATTGGATATTGTATATGGAAATTACTGACTTTCATATTGTCATGCTTATGTGTGTCTTGTTGTGTTGGTATTAAAGAAAGTGATGTTTCTTTAAAAATGGTTTTATTTGATTTCATAGATACTTTAAGAGTGTCATTGAATGTTGGTTTGGGTTTTCTTAAATGAATTTTAAGTGGTTTTTGGACTTGTAAATTATGTTTTGGATTATTTTGGAAATATGTGGGTTCTTTATGGTTTCTTAAGGACCATTTCACCTTGATAAAATTATTTGTTCCTTGAACCATGGTTTTTTCAAAGGATTATCCTCACTTAAACCTTTATTTTTCCAAATTAGTTCATTGATTTCTAAATGGTGTGTTGGTGCTTCATGTGGTGTAAAAAGTGGTTCAAAATTTGTTTCAAAAAGCTTGAACCATTGGAATTTTGAGGTGTGTTTTGGTGATGAATAGGTATAAAGGCTCATTTGAAAAATTAAGACATACTTGCTAACTAAGTGGTGTAAATGTCCTGTTTGGTTATTTTCTTTCTGTTTTATGTTTTCACTTTATCTTGGGAATGGTTTTAGATTTAAAATGTAAAGGCCCATTTGGCCTTGTGTAGGTGAAATTGGTGTTTTATATTGACTTTATAAATGGCGTGGAAATGAATTTTAAATTAATTTGGATTGGAAATGTTAAAGGACTGGTTGGCACTTTGTGTTGTCATTGGAAATTTGGTTTTGATGTTAAGTGATCTGATGGCCCAATTGGTAACTTGTGATGTTTTGGAAATTGGTTTTGGAACTCATTTGACGTATAGGCCTGATGGGAATCTTAGCATGCTTTAGAAAATGGATTAAAATCTTGGGTAACTTTATGGCCTAGTCTGTATTTCAAAATGTTTGGGAAAGTGGTTGTTGAAAATAAAATGATGTGATGGACCGATTGGAACTTATTAAAGTCTTATTGTGAGATGAGTACCTCTGTGTAGGATTCCCCAAGGATAGGGGAATCATATAGGTGGTGTTATTGCTTAGGATAGGAAATCCCGATGGTAGTGGGTCAGTTGAGCCATGCATGTGAAGATCTTCCCACTCACCATGTACTATTATCAAGGGATTCCTATCCATCATCTATAGGGTTGAGGGATGGTTTCTTATCGACATAGATTAGACCGGTTAGTACCCCTATATTTTATGAGATTCTAGGTGGGATGTTCCATTGAATTGACTAGTTTAGTGTGGCTAGATAGTTATTGACTGTGGAGATGCACCATACGCCAATAGGTGAGTTTGAACTAAGTACATCAGGGGATTACTTCTAGATATATTTAGGAAATTCCTATTATTTTATAATTATTTGATCTATTTATTTCCACTATATATTGGATATTATCTTTTCTAGTAAATGATTTCCTGTTTCATGCCCTCTACCTTCATCATAGCCCCTTATTGGTCATTTTGTATTGATTTTTATTTGGGATTTGGTTTTAAATTGGGATTTGGAGTGTGAAATAATTTTTGAAAAAGGAAATTTGTGTGTGTTGTTTTAGAAAGGTTATTTTTGGAAATATGCATTTGGTTGCATAAAATGAATAAAAACCTATTTTTTAAATGAATTTTGAACTGGTGTTTGTAGACTGTTTTGGGAAATGAAATTTATGGACTTTGCGGTGATTGCCTACTGAGATGTTGTGTGCTCACACCCTACTTGTGCCACTCGACATCGGTAGACCTGACCTATTTTGTAGTTTTAGGTTTTTGGTTTGGTTTTCCATTGGAGTAGGCTTTTATTTTGGTTGGTGGTGACCAAGAGGTCACATGGGGATCATGTTTCATGGCTCAGTTTAATTTTGTATTCAGTTTCTATTTTTTCAATAGTTGTTGTATTGATAATAGTTGTGTATTTAATGATGTTTATTTATTTTTATTTCTACTATGTGTTCATTTTGGTTTTTGATCCTAGTGTTTTTTTGGAGAAAAATCATCCCCATTGGTTTATCTTGATTTTGAGCACTAGTTTCTAGTCCATGGGGATTGGTAACATCCTTCGGGTCTTGTCTTGGACTGGGTTGGGTGTTAGATTGGATGGAAGCTCAGCCTTCCTCATGAAGAAATGGCATTAGAGTAAGACCACGTTATTTGGTGTTTCAGCTAGATCAGAGAGTAGGACCATCAGTACTGAAGATGTAGTTATGGGAAGGATGTCATGAACCCTTACTCATTCTAATCCTTGAGTTTCTAGGGGTAGTATGAGAATTGAGTATTTTTTTAGTTTTTGGGGTACGGATGAGGAATGACAATGGACGCGAGCTAGTGTCATGCTGAAATCTCACATGGATTAGTGTTGTGGAGTCTAAGTTCACAATTCAAGGTCCTCTTAGTTATTGATTCTTACTTGGTTAATGACCAACTGACCATGCCACTCGGTTATGCAAGTCCACTAGTTCCTCATCCCATGAGTTTGGTGTGAGTTGTGATTTGGTTTGATTTTGGTCGATGTGGGTTTATTTTGAAAGGGAAAAATAGTCTTTTAAAAAATGGTCTTTCAAAGGAGGAATGGTTTTGGGAAAAATCTATTTTGAAAAAGGAAAATGATTTTTGGGCATCGGTTTTATTATAAAACAAAAACTTGATGATTGGGTTGGATTGGAAAAATGGGGTTTAGCATTTTGAAAGTTTCATTGGAAGAAGATGGTTTGGAATTGTAATGAAATTGTGGTTTTTGAAAACATGATTTTGGTTTTGTTTCTAATGTTTGGCTTGCAGGATGGATTAAATGTTATTTTTTGTTAAGTTTTGAGTAGATGTTGATTTCAGTTCTATATTTTCCATCTGTTCAGAATATACCACCCAAAAGGTACCCAAGGTTTCTAGTGGGTCTTGTACTATTTCTAATTATTCTCGGTTATTACTTATATTCCATGGTGATCGTGTTCTATTAGAGGATGCAGAATGACTTGAGGAAGTTTAAAGTTTCTTCAGATTGTTGGGAACTCCTCAAGCTATAAGGGCTCAAGATGTCTTGGGTTTGAATGAGGGTTCATCTTTGGAAATATGAAGGATGATTTTTCCATCATCATTTCATGATGTTATGTATTTGTACGTTTTTAATTCCTCTTTATCTAATTGTTTGTACTTGAGGAGGTGAATACGAGGATGGTATCAGAGATCATGAGTATTCCACAAGGGTAGCAGACAGTGAAGGCTTATGTTGACCACTTCAATGAGCTCATTTACTTTTATCCAGAGTTATAATTGCAAGATCAGTTGAAATATCCTACTTTAATTTGGGGTATTCATCCAGAGATCAAATATAAAGCCCTCTCCTCTAAGGATATTCATTTCTAGAATTTAGTGAATGAAGTCTTCTTAGATGATTTGGTTTCTAGAGTAGAGGTAGTTGGTAATATAGTAACTCTTTCCACTAATGAAGGTTTCTTATATACTAAGAGGCATGTTACAGAGGAACATGTTTCTAAAAATCATATTTCATTGGTTTTGGATTATAGTTCTTTAGAAAATTCTCTTTTTTGACACCCGTGTGGCCGGTTCGGGCATTCAGAGCCATATTGTCATAATCCATAGAGGATGTTCCATAGTTGTGGATGTTTGGGTCATCTAGAAAAGTTTTTTAAGAAGTATAACCTAAGGAATAATCCTTGATATATGGGTGCTAGATATTGAATATGGGGAAGAAAATGCTTCAAGTCATCATAGCTCCAGCAATAGGCCCCAAAGTGAAGCTTTTCATGCAGCCAGAAAATCACTGGGGGAGCGAGAAAACTTGGCCTGACTTATGTCTCCAGCGTTGAAGTGGAGATGGTTGAAGTGATTTTCTATAGTTTTCTTTGATATTGTATATTATTTGTCTTTGTAAGAATATTTTTGGTTTCTTTATTTTATATCTTGAATATTTTTTTCCTTTTGAATGAATGTATTTGATTTTTGGTTCTTTCTTGTGCGTGCTTAGCATTTTGCAGGCTGGTTCCAATTTCTTGCCATGCCCGCTTTGGATATTCTCAAATATTGTGGTGTTGATGAATTTTGGTCCTGTTTTCTATTTCGTCTCAATATGTTCCATGAGTTTCCCCTCAGTATGGGAGGTTTTTTGGTTCTGTTTGGGCTTTCTGGTTCCATTGGTAGTGTTATTTATCTTGTACGGAGTAGTTTGGGTTAGTTAGTGTTGGGAGTCCCCACATTGGTCTACCCGAAGTGATGTTGTTGGGAGTCTCAAAGTTTCTTGTTCTAGTTGGTTTCTTATGGTGTGGAGAATCCTACTCCTTTTTATGGCTATTTTCATTATGTTTTCTCTTAGAGTTGATTGTGTGTAACTGGTGGAGTGAAAGGTCACCCCGTGGTTCGTGGTCCCATTTAGCTTCATTTTGGTTTTGGATCAAGTACTATTTGTGATGTGGATTGGTAAATTTATTGGGGGTATAATGTTTTTGTGATGGGGAGAATTGTTACACCCATATATTGGAATTTATTTTGTTTTATACTTCACTAAGATTTGGTTCTTTTTTATGAGGTTGAGGTTGAGTTCCCAGTTTGAATTTTTGAGTTTTGGAGGCTTTGGGTGTTTTTTGGAATTATTCATGTTTAGTGTGAAAGGTATGGGGAGAAAATGGAATGATGGAGAGTTTGTGATAATCCTAGTTTCACTTCTCTATGAGGTGAGAATTTTGGGTGGTTTATCACCTTGAGTTAGAGGATTTTTGTGGTGAAAAGGGTGAAGTTAGGGGGACTTTTTCTAGGTTTCATAGTTAAGCTTCATAGTTAGTTTAACCATTAATCCTAAGTGTGAACATGTCGCATAGTTAAGGTTCAAGGTTAAACTAATCATGTTGACTAAGTGTGCATCCCGTGTAACAATTTATAGTGGGGAATTTCATGGTTTGCACATGGGTTTTTAACCATTCAAGGTAACCATACAACCCACCTGAAGAAGTGTATTTTTGGTATTTATCCATCATTTTAAGTGGTGTTTATTCCCTTGGACACCCCACTAAAATTACCCCAACCTGAAGATCCCCCATGGAGCATTTTGGCTCCTCCAAGCCCCTCCAAGTGGATTTCAAGGTGGTTTTGTCGTGATTTATCACCCAGATTGAAAGTTTAGGGATCCTCGTTATTTCTCCTTTGGGTTTCTTCTCTTTTACCTTTATACACTTTTAGTTTCTTGGTATTTCTTTGGAGGTTTATCTCTTTTATGAACCATAATAGTTAGGGTTGATTTTTAGTTTGTTTTATTTGATATTAGGGTGTGCATATGGTCTCTTGGGGTGTATTCTTTCATCTCTCAAAGATTCATTTCATTCACACATAATTGGGGTAGGTGTTTCCATCCATTTACTTTCGACCACATTCCATTAAGGCTTGAGTTTTCCTTGAATTCCTTAAAAATTTTATAATTATTCTTGCGATGTGTTAGTATGAATTATTATAGTGTTTTCATGATGGAAAATGGGTGAGAAAAGGTTTCAAAAGGGTTTCTTTAATTATTCCTATATTTTAATGTGTGAAAGGTGTTTGATAAAATGTCAATTGAACACTTAAAGTGAAATTGGGTGTTTTAGGCAGTAGTTGTCCCAAGATATGTTTTGGTAATATGATTAGATTGTGAATTGGTTGTTTTATGTTGAAATTTGTGACTTTTATATTTTGACACTTATGTGTGGCTTGTTGTGTTGGTTTAAAAGCAAGTGATGTTTCTTGAAAAAGGGTTTTTTGGTTATTTCATGGACACTTAAAGAGTGTCATTAAATTTTTGTTTGGTTATTCTTAAATAGATTTTAATTAGTTTTATATTTGTAAATTTTGTGTTGTATTCTTTTGAAAACATATGAGTTATTAATGGTTGTTTAAGGATTATTTGGAACCTTGATAAAATTATTTCTTCTTTGAATCATGTTTTTCAAAGGCTTCTCCCCCATTCCCTCATTATTTTTACTAAATGGTTCTTTTATTTATAAATCATTTTTTGGTGATTCATATAAATTTAAAAGTGGTTTGAAATGTGTTTTTAAAATCTTGGCATGTTTGGAATTTTGAGGTGTGGTTTGGTGGAGAATTGGTATAAATGATCTTTTAGAACTTTAAGATATACTTGGTAACTTAGCGGTGCAAAAGGACTATTTTTTACTTTTTGTGTTGCTTCATTTTTTCACTTTATATTGGTAATGATTTTGGATTTTAATTTTAAAGGCCAATTTAACACTGTACACATGTAAGTGGTGTTTTATATTGAATTTGGTAATGTTGTGGAAATGTATTTGTAAATGAATTTGATTGGAAATGTTAATGGATTGGTTGGATCATTGTGTTGTCTTTGAAAATTTTGTTTTCATGTGGAGTGATGTGAAGGAACGATTGGTGATGTTTTTGAAATTAGTTTTGGAACTCATGTGATGTTTGAACCTGGTGGGAATCTTGGAATATTTTTGAAAATGGATTGAAATATTGGGTAGCATGAAGGCCCGATTGGTATTTTAAATGTTTGAGAAAGTGGTTTTTAAAAAATAAAATGATGTGAAAGACTGATTAAAACTTGTGAATATCTTATTGTTATATGGGAACCTCTCTGGAGGATTCCCCAATGATAGGTGCATCGCATGGGTGTTGTTAGTGTTTGGGCTAGGCAAGCATGGTGGTAGTGGGTTCAGTTGAGCCATGCTTGTGAGGACCTTTCCAGTCGCCATGTACTATTATCATGGGATTCATGGACATCATCTAGAGGGTTGAGTGAAAGTTTTTTGTCAAACACAATTACATGGGTTGGTTCCCCTTGATTTGGTGAGAGGCCATGTGGGATGTTCCCCTAGATTGGATTGTCTATAGTGGCCAATTTTTTATTGATAATGGATATGCACCATATGCTAGAAGGTGAGTCTAAATTTAGTACGAACAACGATTAATTCTAGAGATGTTTAGGAAATTCTCATGATTTGACTATATATACATTATGTTAATTTCTACTTCATGTTGGATATTCTTCTTTCTAGTCTATGCTTACTTATTTAATTTCCTTTACCTTCATCATAGATCATTTTTGGACATCTGGTATTAGTTTTTATTTGGGTTTTGGTTTTGAACTGATATTTAGAGTGTGAAACCATTTTTGAAAAGGAAAGCCACACGTGTTGTTTTGAAAAGGGAATTTGAAGAAAGTTGTGTTTGGTTGTTTAAAATGATTAAAAACCAATTTTTTGAATTCATTTCAAACAAGTGTTTGTAGACTATTTTGGTAAAATAAATGCATGGTCTCTCTGGTGATTTACTACTGAGGTGTTGTATGATCACACCCTACTTAAGACACATGGTGTCGGTAGACTCGATCTGTTTTGTAGGTTCAGGTTTCTGCTTTAGTTTTCCATTAAATCAGGTTGGACTTATGGTTTGTGGTGACCAAGAGGTCACATGTAGATCATGTTTCATGGTTTAGTTTAGTTTTGTATTTAGTTTCTATTTTGTTCAAAAGTTGTTGTATTTGTATTAGTTTCATATTTATTGATGTTTAGTTATTTTTATTTATACTGTGTGTTGTGTTTGGTTATTGATCTTGGTTGTTTTTTGGGCTAAATCATTTCCATTGGGTTATCTTGATGCCCAAAACTAGTTTCCAAACTGTGGGGATCAGTAATGTCCTTTGTTCCTTGCTTTGGACCGGGTCGAGTGTTGGATTGGATGAAAACCCAACCTAGTTTTTGACACGACCATAAAAATTCATGTTCTCCTAATCACTAATAAATACATGAAATTTATGGATATAAGATACTATATTATTTAATGATACATTTTGAAATTATGATTATACAAACAATAATTCTAAAATTTAACTACCTTATTGATCACGTTTCACCATTAAAAATTCGATATGACATTCTCATCCAATATAGATTGATCCATTTGAATCAAGATTTTCGTTCATCTATTCATGAAAAATGTTTCATATTATTTTATATGGTACAAAATAATCATGTAAAAATGAATTCTTATCGCTGCATGAATTAAATTTTCAACATGCATATTTAACACTATTATCCAACCTGAATTGTAACACCCTGAATGGAACCACTGGGTATGAGTCGAAGATCCAAACGACCTCACACATTCTTCCCTATTTGTAAGAGGATGCTAGTAGTGAAGGTATGAATGCTGTATGTTTAGAGATTATACCATTGTTAATCATAGACACACAAAATGAAAAAAAATTAAATGTAACAATTAGAATATCATATAGATTTAAAATATGATAATTTAAAAATAAATGTCACACTAGTTACAAAATTAAGTAAACCAAGATACCAATTTGGAATAAAAAACTAGAGTATACAAGTTATAAGAATGTAAATAAATAAAACATTATGGAATTCTCTATAGTGTTTCCTAGTCCAGCTACCATCTCCATGCTTGAAAGCTCATCAATTTTTTATAGCCCCTATAATTTACCTGAATCTCGAATCATGAATCCTACATGTACATTGAGATGCCCATCCAGGCTGTGAGTAATAAAACCCAATAGGAAACCACTAATTCATCCTTAATAATCATAAATAGGTTTAATAAGAATATTACATGATAATAATAAATGTGAAAGGAAGAATAAACAATTATATATTGAGCACCCATGTGCTAACCTAGACACTATGAGCCCCAACCATATATAACTTAGATCCATGTTGAAAATATAATCATGAGAACATCATAAGACACCAAGATCTAGCCAAATAGTTGATGAACTTATCTGTTGACAATCCGAAGGCATCGAGTCAGATAATTAAAAAAGGTACTCATGTTCTACCTCTATCAAAGGTACTCTATGAAGAATTCTGTATCATATATACGCCTAGGGTCAGGATATAAGGCTTTCATACCCTAGTTGTTGCTACTAAGGGTCTAGCCTCAAGATTTTCATACCCCTACCCTATGTACTTGTCCACTATCATTATCATCACATGGAATGTGCACTCTGCCTCTAATGGATGGTCATATCATGATGGTATACTTATTTCAATTACCATGAAAAATATCTCCAAGACATCGTAATAACATATAACAGGGAAGG
This sequence comes from Viscum album, assembly GCA_963277665.1. NCBI lineage: Eukaryota > Viridiplantae > Streptophyta > Magnoliopsida > Santalales > Viscaceae > Viscum > Viscum album. Next base: position 1,249,813,347 of record OY728146.1, on the reverse strand, counting down.
AAATAAATATGCAGAACATAACATGACATCGTGAGAGTCCATAGAAACATACAAGTACATTTGATCAAAGTCCAATGTGGTCTATAAATATACATAAGTATTATAATGGAATCAAATATCATATATGGGTCTCATGGGACATTCAAACACACAAATATGGTCACACAACATATTCCAACACAAGAATAATATCAATGTAATAGGTGTATACAAGGCCCCCAAATAGAAATGAACTTGTAACCTCCAGCACATTGACGATGTACTTCAATAATCATTAAAGGATCAATGATCCAATAATGTTTCCCTTCTAATAAAAAATTATTTCTCATATCATGAACTCTTAGAACCCATTGCATGGTAACTTGAAAAATGTTCTCGAGTAAGGAGGAGAAGAAGAAGAACCAAAGGGTTGAATCCAAACTTACCAAAGATTCAATTACCATCAATGAAAATCATTGATCCTAGTTAAAGAAAGTGAACCATTATTTCTCATATAATGTGAAAATCTAAGATATTCAAGGATCATAAATGTCAGAATCAATGAGAATTAAATTATCCAATGATCACTCAAGATGTAAAAAAATATATTAGAAAAAACAAAGAAAGACTCACCATATCACTTCACTGAATAACTGAAAACTAGAAGCACCAACAAAGGAGGATGAATCTAGCCCTTAGAATGATCAAAGGGATGGTAGGATTGAGCCAAACATGTAAGGAAACCAAGATTATCTGAAGGTTGTATAAGGTCTGGGCCTTGTTCTTCCATGCATTTATAAATTCAATGTAAAAACAAGTAATCATCACTGGGGATGAAAAAATTAGTTAAAAGAGGAATATAATTGATTTAAAACACATTTAAATTTCAATAATTTCCAATGTGTTTCCCATTTTCCACATTCAATATTTGAAAATAAATTCAGTTATTTTAGCTATTTTAAAAGGAATCATGACTGTCACCACACCATACACCACATATTTGACTTGGAAATGGTTTCATTGAACATGAATCTTGAGGCAGTTTTCCTAATGGAAAGTCCCCAAGAATTAATTCTTTTACCCTCACTATGACCTCTAAAACATATGTAGTGAAGTCACCTAGGATGTGGCTGATACCTTCTTTTTCATGATCCCTAAAATCACCTATCTATTTATCCCTTCAAATTTTTATATAGAGATAATATAGGGATTAATGAGGATTATGTAATGGATATATTGTAGTCCATTTTAGATATTAGGATCTTAAAAACCCCAACTAATCTTTCCAAATCATGATAAGACACACCCAAGAATTTCAGGCATTAGATTAAATTATCATATGGTACAAAAACATCTCTTATGAAATATCAGATTATATATTAACATAAGTACCCCAAATAAGGGTGTTAGAAATATCCCATTTTATATAATTCTTATAATTGAGAATTACTATCAATAGTTTTTCTCAAACAAGTTGGCTATTTATCTTAAAAATATACCTCCCACTCTTAATTCTCATCCAGGTAATGTCCATGATGCCACATAATCTTGAAAAGTGGAAACAACTTACCTGATGTGACTTTCTCACTTTGGTCTATAAAATTCACTAGACGTTCCACATATGATTCATCAGGCTCTATCTTAACATCTGCATTGTCGATATCATGCATAGTACCAAGCATGTACCTATTGATATTTTAAACATGAAACACATTGTTCAAAACTTGGTAGCGAGAAGAAATATCTAGATAGTACACTACTAATACAATCTATTTGATGATCATAAATGGTCTATCATATAATAGATCCATCTTTATTTTCATACACAATAGATGAGGCCCTAGTCATGGAACCACCCACAAGAAAATTCTATCACTAATGGTGAACTCCAAAGGTATCATTCATCAATTTTCCTAATACGTCTTCCTACTCTAATATGTGAAAAAATTATTACTAATTAGTTGAAATCCATCAAATGTATCCTATTCCATACTGGACTTCACAAAATCTACCAAACTAGACTCATGCTAATACAATGGTGAACCACATAACATAAAATTGAGGGCCTCAAAAGTACCCATTTAAATCAAAGAATATTAATGTTTATTGTAAGAGAACTCAACCAAGGATAAGTGATCATTCCAAGTTCCTCCAAAATCAAAAATGTAAGCCCCAAGAAAATCCTCTAATGCCTGAATCAGAAACCTTAAATTTTTATCTGTTAGTAATGATACACTATTATAAATCTCTATTGATTTTCTAAGGGCTATTTGAAATGCTTCAAAAAATGTGATGTAAAATGAATATCTATATTAGATAAAATTCTAAAGATAAATCAATGTACATTCAAAATCTCATGGACATACATCATTACAAGTTCATCTATTGAGAGAGTATTAAAAATTGTTAAAAAATGAGTAACTATCATTAGCTGATCAATAATAACCCAAACATCATGAAACATTAGGTTCCTAGGTAACCCTATCACAAAGACTATCATGAAATCCTCCCACTTTTATATGGTAATAGTTAGTGGTTGGATAAACCCACCACGACCTTGGTTCTCAGACTTTATGATTTGGAAGGTAAGGCATTTAGAAGAAAATCGAGTAGTGTCCCTCTTAATACACAAAAATAGAGCATCTACATAAATTCTTGGTACATATTAGTAACCCTAGGATGAAATTACAACTTTGAGTTATGAAAATATATCATCAAATCTAACCCTATAGAAGTAAGTAATGAAACTATTTAATGAAATATGAACACATCAATTCCATCCCATGACACCTAAGTATCAGGTCACCACATGCTAACTATATTAACATCACAACACACTCTGGGTCAGATTCCTAAATATCCTTCACCCAATATACTAATGTAGATTTAATAAATAAATGGTAAATATCATTAATCCCACATACTTGAAAGTATCCATCCTTCACTCAGCTAAAAAAATCATTAGGCACAATTTTCCTTTGACGTTCATTCACCAAGATCTTGATATTCCTACATATTATGTCTAAAAGAATGTACAATGATGTTACCTTTAACTGGTCATAGGATATATCATAGTCAAACTTATGTATGTACTCTACCTAGTGTCTATGCCTCAAATCTAGATCCCACTATGAGAAGATATATCTGAGGCTCCAATGGTTTGTTTATATAATTAATATTTCACTGAAAAAATAGTTTCACAAAAAATTAAATTCGTAGATAATGTCTCCCATATCCAAGGCTTGGGTAAGATTTTTTTACATAAGTGGTCATGACTAACGTGAAATATAAGTTACTACCTATTCCAAATGAATTATAACTAGAAAAAAATAACTCCCGATGAATTACTGAAACATCTTGTAATTCCCATGTATTAATTTTAAATATTATATGGAATTACTTTGAGACACGTTGCTAAGGAGTGTGATTCTGAGGCCCAATGTTCCCATAACAATAAACTTTAAATAGAACTCTCGAGAGGTTTCCCTAAAAAAGTGGAATATATTCCAAATGGGTGCCGAGATTAGAAATTTTAGGGTAGTTTTATGTTTAGAGAAATTAGTTTACCTTAGGCGGGGCCTAACATTGACCGGTGTGGGTCGACTATGGAAGTTAGTTTTTGGACATATCAGTAATAAAATATTTAATAAAAATATTTTATTATAATGCAGAGACTCATTTAATTTTTATTAGAGTTTTCTAGGAATCTAGGGTCATCACCATAACCCTTTAATTCCATTGAGTTGTAGCAAGGAAACCCTCTCAAAAAACACCGATGACAGATCAAGTGGATTGTGGATCGTAGCTCCAGCATATTTTGAAGATCTCATCGATGACAATAACCCAATCGTTCTTCATAAACGATCATTACAAACTCAAGGTAGGGTGTTTTTTCTTTGATATTGTTTCCCTATTATTAAATTTAATGAAGAACATAGAGAAACCCATGAACCAATTGATCCACGATTCGATTGTTCTTGTGGGATGGATATTTGTTGCGGGGTTTGACATGTGATATATCGTTGTGATTTATCTTTAATCATTCTTTGTTCTAACATGAACAGATCGAGGATGACATGAGAAAGGCCAAGATATATTCCTTAGAAATTATTTTTCATTTATTTCTCTCCCCCAAAATTTTTGTGGTTCTTCATGGGATATGAATGGAGGATCATTGCACCTTTGATCTGTGGTGAAACGATCAGAGATCAAATATCCGACCTTGTGATGATGCAGTGAAGGTTAGATGATGATTTCGTGGCATGATTTGTCCTGGATGGTGGCACACGATGGCACTCAGATCATTAGCTCCGACCTGTATGATAAATCCGTGGCATGGAAGGGACAGTCCTTGCAGAGCGTGAGGTAGACAGTAGACCATTGGTGTGGTGACAAGCGGGGAAACTAGTGGTGGAGGCATAATGCTGCTCGGTTGGGCCACGTAGGAGTCCCCTATGGTGGTGAGGCTATGGGAAAGAGGGGTGCATGCATAGGTGGTGGGGAAAATACATGGGAAATTGTATAACCATAGAACCAGGGAGATGCATGTAGTCAGAGCAGACCAGGTGGCTAGGTGGGACTCGATCGGGGTGGGTTGTGTGGGGCACACAAGCTGGCCCGCAGTGTGAGCCTGAATATGGGGAACCGGGCTACTACAATGAGACAAGCTTAGAGGATTGAGCCCAGTGGACCGTTTTTGACTAGGGCTGGCCGAGATGGGTCTAGCGGGTCAGGTCAGACCCAAATCATACCTGGGTGAGTCCTTTTTATTAAAGAAAACATAACCTTCAAACTATGTGTCCATTTAACGACCCGTTTTCTTCATTGGTACCCTTGAGATGAGATTGCCCTTTTTAGAAACTCTAAGTAAGTTTTTTGTAAATTGTGAATACGAACTAAAGGATTGAGAAATATGTTCTCTTGGAATTAGCACTCTATGAGTAGAATCCTGTGGCTAGCTGTGACCATGAGACTACTTGAATTTCTGAGACTATGTGACTTACCAAGACTACGTGTCTTACTGAGACTATGTGTCTTACCATGACTATGTGTATTATTGAGAGTAAATGTCTTACTAAGATGATGTGTCATATCGGGACTGAGTGTCTCATCGAGACTATGTGTCTTATCAATACTAGGTATTTTGTGGATTACGTCTGATAATATTGTTTTTTATACTATATACATATACCTATGTAAAGAAACTAAGTATATTATTTATGGTATAATTCATGATTTTCATTGTGGTATAATTTGTAAATTTCTCAGTGGTATGATTTATTTTTTACTTATTGTTTTAAATTTCAGCATTTTGGGATTGTATATGTGTGTGTGTACAAATAGTTACGCAAATGCCTCTCATTTGTAGGATATGAATACTAAATGTAGTCACTAACCACTGACCTATTGAAGGAAGGATTGGCGTTGTCATATAATGGGCCCCTTTGGGATGGGTTTTGATAGAGTGGTATTAGAGAAATCAGTTATACTTAAGGACCAAGAGTTCATGAGTTTGGTTTGGTGAAACAATGTTAAGTGTTTCGAGTTTGTATTTTAGGCCAGGGATTCTAGTGTTGGTGCGGAAGCTAACATATCCATACACCCAGACTCTAAATTCTGATTTTCGACTCAATTTATGAAAACACTTATTGCATGGAAAACAACGGTACATTCATCATATAGTATTCAGGTTTGTTCTCATTTTCTTCTTGAGTCAGCTCATCATGTATACTCTATTGATCGTGGTAAATCTTATTCTATTTAAGGATTCCTCCATGTAGATAGCTATACAAGATTCTGTTGTGTGATAATTTGATGATCCACATAGGGATGAGGTGTCGGTATAGGGGTCTATACTAAAGATAACACCTCCAGGTAGTTTACCAGTGATGCAACCATGCATCGAGCAATAGTTACTACCATCATTACCTATTGAGGATGCACATAAGTTGAGTGCATTGCATGAGATATAGAGGCAACTAACTCCTAGGTTTTGGGGTGAGAAATAACCCCATTTAGCTAAGGATTGGATGGAGGTAGTTACACATTTCTTCTTCTTTATGAGGACACCTTCTGACCATATGGATATCCTGGATGCAAGCCTTCTTCAGGGAACATCAGGGCGATGGTGAAGCTTAGTGATGTAGATACACTATGAGAGGACACTATCATAGGAAAAATTTGAGAATCTATTCAAAGAGAAGTTATTTCTGGATACATTATGCTCAGTGTGTGTATATGAGCTTCTGCATCTGTAGTAGGGAAGTTAGATTGTGGGAAAGTACATTGTGATATTTACTGATCTTTGTTGATACTCCATAGATATTATATGTGACCTATTTTTTAGGGTTTATACCTTGGAGAAGGGCTTACACCAGTAGATAAGGTAATCCATGTTTTTTCTTAGCATTCCTACATATACTAGGGTACTGGAGTGAGCTCTGCAAGTGTAGAGCTTTCTTGTAGAGCAGCCACCAGTAGTGGGAGCTACCACTAGGAACCAGGTAGCTGAGTCTTTGGAAGTAGGTAGCCAACAATAGTCTTAGGGACCCATGAAGGCTAGGCATTCTAGGGGAAAACCGTAGGACATAGGTTTAGAGGTGTAGGTATCCTAGGGTAGAGTGAGTAAGATTAAGGAAATGATGTTTTACTCATGCAACAGTCAGGGAAATCTATCTCGAGATTGCCTGACCCGTTGTATGACTGATTAGAAGATGGTCAAGGGGCCACAGAGATATAGGTGGAGGTAGGAGAAGGGTGTCCCATAGGGAATTAGACATGAAATAGGGGCTGGTAGGGTGGAAGGAGGGGGATGGAGGTTAGACATATTACCACCACCACCACCCCTAGGTGGTCCACGACAGGCTCAAGGAGCTGGTGGATAGGGATGATGCTAGCTCTTGTAAATGAAGTCTTATGACTCAGTGGTTCCAAGGATGATTAGAGGTATGATCCATGTCTTTTACACCTTAGTTTTAGTTTTTATAGACACATGTTTTAGTCATTATTTTCTTTCCATGACCCTTTTTCGAGACTCAAATATTTTAGTGGAACTGTTGACTCAACCCTTATGCTTAGAGACTCCTACAGGAGGAGATTCGATGATCAGACATTGGTGCCGATAGTGTGAACTTACTCTAGGAGGATAGATTTTTGGTTGTGATCTCTTGGTAGTTCTATCGAGGCCTTACAACGTCATTCTCGGTATGGACTAGTAATCCATAGTCCATGCTCGGATTGACTGTTTTAGGTGCAGAGTATGGTGTGTATGCGGTGATGGGACAAAGTCTTCTTTTTTGGTGAAAAGGAAATTCATGAAGCATAGGATGGAATCATATATACAAGGGTGTAGCCGATCACACATTAGTTGGATAGCCTGACCCTCGGTGTAGTGGATGAGATGAGTCCCCAGTTTCCTACAGTGGTGGAGGAATATAAGGAAATATTCCCTGAGGATGTTCCGAGATTCCCTCACCATAGAAAGTTAAAATTTTTCATTGATCTATACCTCCAGATGGCACTGATATCTACAATTTCATATCAGATGGCTCCCATAGAGATTTGTGAACTAAGGTTATAGTTGGAGGACTTAGAGAGGAAGGGCTTTGTGAGACCCAGTGTTTCAACATGGGCAGCCCCAACTTTGTTTTCCAAGAAAGAAGGCATGATCTTGAGATTATGTGTGGAATTCTAGTTCCTAAACCAGGTGACTATGATAAATAAGTATCCACTACCGAGGATTGATGAACACTTAGATCAGTTGAAATTGGTATGGTTGTTCTGGAAGATAGATATCAGATCTGTCTATCACCAACTTTGAGTACAGGATGAGGATATACTGAAGACGACTTTCAGATGTCGTTACGGCCACTATGAGTGCTTAGTGATTCTGTTTGGTGCGATGAACTCCCCAGTAGTGTTCTTTGGACTCATGAATATGTTCTTCTAGCCTTACATAGACTAGTTCGTGGTGGTATTCATTTATGACATCCTAGTGTAGTCGACGTCCAAGGAGGATCACATGATACATTTGAGGATGGTCCTAGATACACTCCGAAATTACTATATTTACAAGAATATTTTGAAGTGTCAATTCTGGTTATGAGAGGTAAATTTTCTAGGAAACTTCATTTCAGAGGCTAGAGTTGTGGTGGATCAAGTGAAAATTGAGGCGGTGCTTTCTTGGGAACCACCCAAGAGTGTTACTGAGGTTTATAGTTTCCTTGGTTTGGTTGGGTACTATACAAGGTTTATAACCAAATTTTCTAGAGTACCAACACCCTTGAAAGCGTTGACATGAAAGGGGAAGCCTTTCTTGTGGATGAAGAAGTGCCAAGAGAGTTTTTAGTAGTTGAGTAAGAGATTTATGAGCACTCAAATCTTGATATTTCTAGATGAGGGTGTCGAGTATGTGGTGTTCGGCGATACATCGAGAACCGAGCTTGGTTGTGTCCTAATTAAGGGGAAAGTGGTGATTACCTAGGGTTCATGATAGTTTAGAACACATGAGAAAAACAACATGACCCGTGATCTCGAGTTAGTAATGGTAGTCTTCACACTGAAGATGTGGCGACACTACCTTATGGGTGAGAAATTTATTTTATACTATAATCATAAGAGTCTCAAGTATATATTATCTCATAAGGATTTCAACATGAGATATAGGCGATGGATAAAGTTCCTCCAAGACTATGACTTGGAAATTTTCTATACTCCTGGGATGGGGAATGTGGTGGCAGGTGATTTCAGCAGGAGATCAAGTTCATAGTTGACGAAAAAGGTATCAAATTAGTTATCCTCCTTATAGATATCATTTGTGGATGGGTATGGAAAAAATTAACTATAGTCGATGATTGCCACCCCTCCACTCTTATAGTGATTTAGGGAGGCACAACTCAGATATACCAATTGTGATACTTTATGGGATCATATGTTCATAGGGAAAGCCCCTAATGGATATTCGAATGGTGGGGGGTATGTCATTATTTTTAGAGGACACATAGTGGTACTGGGGGAATTACGAGAGGAGTTCCGAAGGCAGTTCCATACATCCCCTTTGAAGGTACATCTAAGTGTGAAGAAGATGTACCATAACCTCCGACATTAGTTATGGTGGTTGGGGATAAATAAGGTAGTGGAAGAGTTCATTTCTAGACACCTCACTTTCCAACAATTGAATCCTACGAACCATGTTCTATTAGGTTTTACTCAACCCCTTGAGGTGCTAGAGTGGAAGTGGGATGGGATATCGATGGAATTTGTGACAGAGTTACCTTGTACATCCTAGGGGCACAATACCATCTGTGTGATCATTGAATGGATCACCAAGTCGGTCCACTTCCTAGTGATTTGGGAGAAGAGTTCAGTAGAGAGCTTCAGATGCCTCTACATACATACCATAGTTCAACTACAAGTATTTCAATCAACAATTATGTTATATCATGATGATCTCTTTACTTCCAAGTTATTGAAGGGATTTTAGGAGGCATTTCGGACTCAGCCACGCTTGAGAACATATTTTCACCCACAGGAAGAAGACTAGACTGAGTAGACTATATAGGTTCTGAAGGATATTCTACGTTCTTACATTCTATATTTTGGCAACAGTTGGGAGGATTACATACCTCTGGTGGTGTTGGCATAAAAAAAATAGATACCATTTCACCATTGCTATGGCACCATTCAAGGCCTTGTATAGACAACCATACATGTCACCAATTTTCTGAAAGAACCCTAGAGAGTTAGCACTCATGGCCCGAAAGTTGGTACATGAAACTATAGAAAAGGTTAAGGTCATCCAAGAGTGGATGAAGACTACTTAGAGATGTCAGAATTCTTATGCTGAACTATGAAAAAGGCCTTTGGAGTTCGAGGATGGAGACCATGTGTTCCATCAGGTCTCTCCTTGATGTGGGATATCGAGATTTGGTTGGGGGTAAAATCTATCTTTGAGGTTTATAGGCCCTTTCTAGATATTACATAGAGTTGGAGAGATGGTGTACTACTTAGCTCCACCTCTGTAGTTAGAGCACATGCATGACATCTTCCATATGTCATAGCTGAGGAGATACGTACATGATCCATCACAAGTCATTGACTAGGGCGAGATGGACATTGATGATGCGACAGATTTTGTGGAGTACCTAGTGGAGATTGAATATCGGTACCAGAGGATCCTTCATAGAGGTTCGATTACTCTGGTGCGTGATCAGTGATATCACAAGAATCTCCTGGAGAGAACACGGGAGCGGGAGGCTCAGTTTTGTTCTCAGTACCCCCATTTTTTTGTATTTCATTTTGTTTTGGATTTCTAGGATGTAAAGCCCAAAGGTGGGGAGAATGTAACATCTCATCATTTCCATGTATTATTTTTAAATATTATATGGAATTATTTCAAGATCAGGAACTGAGACAACATGCGATTCTAAGGCTCGGTGTGCCAGAAACAATATTTTGAAAAATGTTAAACTTTAAATATCATGCATGAGAAGTTTCCTTGAAAAAGTAGAATATATTCCACATAGGTAAACATATAAAAAATATGAGGGCACCATTGTGTTTAGATCAAAAATTTTAACATAGTTGGGGTCTAACATAAACCGGTCTAGGTTGGCCATGGAAGTTAGTTTTTGGACATATCTGTAATAAAATATTTAATAAAAATATTTTATTTCGACCCAACAACTCATTTTTATTTTATTAGAGTTTGTATAGAATCCATTTTTATCACCATGACCCTGGAATTCCGATGAGATGGGGTATGGAAACCCTCTCAAGAAACAACAATGAGAGGTCAAGTGAATCGTGGATCGTTGCACCAGTGAAGTTTGAGGATATTTTCGATGACGACAACGTAATCGTTCTTCATCAAATATTGATTCAAACTCAAGTTAGGGTGTTGTTTCATTGGGATTCTTTCCCCATTATTAAATTCAATGATGAACATAGACCAAACTATGAAAATGCGGATCCATGGTTCGATCATTCTTTTAGGATGGATATTTTTTGTGGGGTTTGACAGGTGATATATCTTTGTGATTTATCTTTCTTTCTTCTTCATTCTAACATGAAGGGATCAAGGTTGACATGAACAAGGACAATATTTTTTCCTCAAAATTCTTATGCATTTATTTCTCTCCCCCAAAATTTGTGTGTTCTTAGTTCTTCATGGGATATGAATGGAGGATCACTACACCTTCGATCTGTGGTGCAATGATATGAGATTGAAGATCTGACCTTGTGATGATGCAGTGAAGGTGAGATGGCAACGATGCAATGTGATTCATATAAGATGGTGGTGCATGGAGGTGCCCATAGAATCAACTCCAGCTGATCAAAGAAAACCACGACATGGTGGGGTCGGTCCAAGCAGTGCGTGAGGATTCTGGTGGGGTGGCCGATGACGGAGGCAGAACGCAACCTGATGGGGTCATGCAGGAGTCCGCAATGATGGTGAGGCCATGTACATGTGGGGATCACATGGAGGTGGTGGGTCGATCACGTGGGACACAGAGGAACTGAGAAACTATAGGGAGGCATGCGGTCAGAGCGAACCACATCGTCAGGTGGGACATGGCTGAGGTAGGGTGCATCTGGTGCACAAGACGACCCAGTGTGTGGGCCGAACTAGGTGGAACCAGGCCAGTCCAATAGACCAGTGGGATGGGTTGAGTGGTCAAGAGGTCCATGGTTCAGTGGTCCGAGTGTTCCAAGCCCAGTAGACCAAGTCCATCAGGCCAGTTCGGACTAGGGTGGGCCGGGTCCGACCCGGACCAAACCCAGGTCAGTCCTTTTATGAAAACAACCATAACTTTCAAATCATGTGTCCATTTGATAAGACCTTTGTGGCATTGGGACCCTTGAAACAAGAAGGTCCTTTCTGTGATAGTATAAGCGAGTTTTTGTGAAGGTGCGTATATGAACAAAAGTTTTGAGGTGTAGGTTCTCCCAGAATGAGCGCGCTATGAGCGGAATCCTGTGGCTGGATGTGGCCTCGAGACTACACGACTTTCTAATACTGCATGACTTATCGAGATTACATGTATTACCAGAACTACATGTCTTACCAAGATTTAATGTCATTCCAAGATCACATGTCTTTACATGACTATGTGTCTTACTAAGACTAAGTTTCTTATCAGGACTGAGTGTCTCATCGAGACTATGTGTCTTATCCTCCAATGGCCCGAAGGCCTTCATTTTTTTATTGATTTTTGATAATCCATCTTTCAAGGGGTGAGGTGGAACCCTTACAAGGCCCTTAGGCATAAGAATTACATGTCTTGTAGGCCTTAGAGATATAACTAAGTATATCCTTTATGGTATACTTAATGTATTTATTTTTGTTATACATCATGTATTTCTTAGTGCTATGATTTCTTTTCAACATAATGTTTCACATTTCAACATTTTGGGCTTGGAGATGTGTTAGTATATACATGTACCTAGGAAAATGCCTCCCATTTATGGGATACTCCTACTCAGTGCCAGTCACCATCCACTGAAATATTGGATGAGGGCTTAGGGTATTCATGAAATAGGCCCCTCTGGGACAGGTCATGACAATTACAGCAAAAATCATACCCAATCCAATGATTAGGAAGAATAAATAATGGATTTGTAGTCATCCTTTTCTTCAGCTAATGAAAAGATTTCTCATAGAGGTCTCACCACTAAAAATACCCTCAATTTTTCATTAATGTGGTCTTGGGGGTGGATAAATAGTAAAATTATTATATAAAATACAGACAATATCTTTCAAAACCTAGAAAGTGTTTGATCTCAAATAAATTATAAGGACATGTTAAGGACATTACTGAATCCAATTTCATCGATTCCACTGATATATTGGTATTAGAAACCACATATCCCATTGAATATACCTCCTAAATCAAAAAGTGACTCTATTATAACATTGAAAAATGATGATGTTATTAAATTTCACTTTGAAAAATATGTATTTGTATGTTATACTTCTCTAGAATTTGTGAGAAATATATTGTATTCAATGACCACCACAACGAACGAGTCATGGTTCGGGTAGAAGATCATCTTTATGAGATCCATGAACATTTTTAGTGAATTATCTTGTCCAAACATCATCATCAAGTAGTCGTATAACCCAAAACATATTATAAGAACTATATTTGGGATATAAACCTCTAAAATAGTTAACTAGTGATAAAATGATCAGATATCAAGCATAGATAACCCCCAGGGTCCCTAAAAATGATAATATAGATCATTGATCCTGAGAAAGTGAAACCTTTTTCCATTGTCACTTGATATATAATCAACTAATATTTGTATATTCAAATAATACTATTCAAATTATTAGAAAATAAATTTGTTCTACCCCATGGAAATGCACTCAATTTTATAAAACCATTTTTTTAAAATCCCTCAAGCTATAATTGGATCTCGAATAACATACTTAATTACATGTAATAGTAGATATAGAAATTTGATGCCAACTAAACACAAGTTCAATATTTATGTAAAATTATCTATCAGGGGGAGACATGATTTAATCTTATAAGACATCATAATAAATATCCACAACTAGAGGAAAAGGTGTGGGGATACCACTGATCCTATATATGGATAAAAGCTTAAAATTTTATCTATAGTTATCTCAGGATGGCTCATTTCTGAACCCAATCTACTTGCACCTAACTCCTACTCACTAGTCAACCAAAAATTCTCTCCCCTGTGTGATATAAAAGGTACAAAACTTTGATAGTAATCAATACGGAATATATAACTTTTCATTATTTACATGTAAAGAATCAAATAAAATATCTTCATCTATAGAATCTTGAAGTCCCAAATATATCTAAAATTATCTATGAATATAGGACACACTCAGTGTCACTAAATATTGTCCATTTTATTTCTCAACAATGAATCAAGGGAATGCAACTCAGAGGGTAACTTGATTTTTAATTCAATTACAATTTTTTTAGATATAATGGAATGGGAAGAACATATACTAATGAATGAAGTAACTAGTATATATTTCATGATGAACATACCTCAAAAATTATACTTAACACCCCAAAAATCTACTGGTTCCTGATCTACTTATTAAAATTGGTCTACCTCAGATCCCAAGACCTAACCCATAGATGAAAGAATCACTTGATTCAACATCACCAAATATTTCTATTGAGTACCTCATATAGATCCTTAGGTTGTAGATCACATCTATCTTAAACCACAATAGGAACCTACCCTCACAAATATATTTCATAAATTCTGGATATTACCCATCTTTAAACACTATAAATACATGCTCTGAGGTTTTATGTAGAACTAGTGATGATATCAACCCCCCATATTTGATGCACTATATAACTCCTCTTGAGGGGGATGAAGAAGCCATAATCTTGTAAACATGTTTACCATTACCCTGTTGCATATCCTTGATCTTTCTCTTCATGCCATAAGAAGATACAATAATCATATAAGTTAGAGGTACACCAACCTGTGTATTAGAGGGTTAAAGAAGGCAAACTTATAAATCATTCTCGAGGCCCTTCTCAATAGTTATAGCCTAGTGTTGAACCTCAGAGTATGTCATTTGGTTGAAAATCATAAAATTATATTTGATGTTATGATGAAGACTGATCTCTAATATCCTAGACTTCTATACCTAATTTTCACCCAATAGAGGAGAAAAAGATTTTTTTAGTGAAATGAGTTGATTATGAAGATACCATCATAGACAACTACTGTAGCTCTATATACTCATGTGCTTGGTCTAGCTTTATTATGTTAGGAATGAGTTACTTGCAGAAAAATTACTTGATTGAATCTTTGGTGAGACCCTCATATATGTAGGAATTTCCCATCATGATCAACAATATTATAGACGTTCTGTATAACATGAATGAAACCTGCTTCACCTTTCTATCCTCAGGTGTCTCCATGAGATCCAAAACACCCTCAATGGTATATATCATGTAGTATGCATATTTTGGTCCCCCAGGAACCTAAAAATATTGTGGATGTTAGATCTAGTTGTCTTTTTCATAGTCTACCATGGACCTTAGCACCCCTAAATCCTTGGTAGGAAAAAGCATAAGGACACCTGGATGATGTGGGACTACTTCTTGTGACACTAATTTAGGTATAAGATCCTTCTCTAATACACCCTCTTATAAAACTTATGGTAGAGTAGAACCATCATACATAGAGAGATTATCCCTACTCATGTCAGCTGGTGGTCCCATCAATCTCCTTTGAGGTAGCATATTTTGAAACATTTAGGATTTTTTTTGAATATTAGAATCCATTAAGATAGATCTAACTGGTTTATGAAATCAAATAAGGGATCTTTTAGGAGGATACCCATATCACATTGTATAACCCACCAAGAGCAACCCATGGATCTAAAACCCTAAATGTTAGTCACATTTATATATATATATATGAAATATAAAAGATTTATAAAATCTAAATAATTAATTCCAAAACATATATATCACATTAGCAATGAAATATAGATAGTTCACTAGATAAAGAATAATAGCATCTCAGGAAAAGACATCAAAAATAAAAGCATTAAATTAAAGATCTACTATGTGGTAAAAAATAGCTATATTTATGGTATGTGATCCTATGTGTTGAATCATGATGCATGAACACACCCAAATCTCATAAAAATGCAACAAAAATCCTATCAATGGTAACTTAAAGGTCTGTTACAAATGAGATTGCCAAGAACATGCAACTCCCCTACCTGTGTTCCACCCAACTTTTCTACAATCTACCATGTCCTAGGTTAGCCAAAAGAAAATAATGGAAACATAACTCCGGATACATTTAGTAATTCTCCAACCTAAACCACCTAGTTTGATCTAGAGAGCAACAAGACCTCATATACAACTCCGTGTATACAAGAGGTTTCCAACTACTAGTGTGGGTCTGAACACCATTAATCGAGAGACTATTCCTTGGTAATCATAATCATACATAATAATATTGAATTAAATATAAGAATCAGAATTTCATTCATGAGAATAAGTATCATAATGTAAAAAATGGAACACAAGTCACAAAAATAAGTAAACCAGACTCCATTTATCATAAGATAATCTAGAGTACATAATGTAAAAGTATAAAAATAAAGAGAATATTATAGAATGTTCCAGACATCATCCTAGTACTACTATCATCTCTATACTCTATAGATCAACTATATTTTGTATCCCCTTTCCCTTATCTAATTCCAGAATCATAAAATATATATACATATCAAGAATCTCATTTATATTTTCAATAAGAAAAACTATTACCAATAAGGAATCATTAACAAGATTTCATAAGTATAATAGCTATATTCTATGATAACAAGAAATTTTAAGTCAAGAATAAACAATTATATTCTGACCACCCTTGTGAAAATTATTTTTGAATATGTTTTTGGGAAAGAATTATGGGATATACTATCCTTATACATATAAAATATCTATATGTTTTCAAAATTTTCTGTTATATATTTATAGTAAAATTTAATTTTATATTGATTTTTTTATTTGATAATTTTTTTAATATTGTATCTATTGAAATAAACATTATTGACATTATCAATGTCTAATCATTTTCATTTTCCCCAAAAGAACTTATAGAATTCATTTCCAATTATGTTTATCTATAATATCAATGTAATAATTATGTTATTTGGATACTTATAGATTTTATTTAATTATTCAATAGAATTTTTTCAATAAAATCGACTTATTTTTTAATGTCAACCATTAATATATTTATATGAATTTACACCCCTAACAAACATTACTATGTAATTTCTAATTTTATTTCCTTTTATATAGAATTTGTTTACATCTCATCATTTATTCTCTTTTTCTTGTTTGGAGAAAATTTTAAACATTCAAATTCATTCACTAATATTCATTATTTTTTAAACAAGGATAAAATAAATATTATTTGAATCATGATTCCCTTTATTCAATTATTTTTGTTACTTTTATAATGAAATTCTCCAACCTATATCATTTGAATGAAAACCAATTAGAGGCACCAGAAGACCCCATGTGTGCATCCTTATTTGTAATAGTTTTCCAAATAATTGTGAGGTTCTTTAGGTGATGTTTTAAGAAAATACCCTTCATAAAAATAAATATAAAAAACAATGTAACAAATGTAAATAAAAAATTAAATATAGTAGAATTTAAAAAAATATTCCAAAACACTATATCACCTAGAAACACAATGTTATATACGATTGATTCCCACTGTGGCATCTCAAACCAAGTATCATGAAATGGGAAAGTAAATATATATAGTAGAAAAAGTATGGATTATTTCCTAGAATTTCCACTGACTCTAATATTGAAACTCCTCCCTATCATAGGGCCCTTTACCTTAACTAGTTTTCTTTTTATGAAATCAACATGTTCATCAAAAGTCCCCTAAAGTCTGTGAGTATAACCCACTAGGAAACTGCCAAGCTGACCTCAACATAAGTGAACTTTTATATAGAGGTGTGTTCCATTATAATAGAATAAATTGACCCATAAGAAAAAATACCCTATCAAGAATATATTTGAAATTCAAGAATCTATGAACCATAGCCACACACATAACAACTAATTTCTTGAAGAATATATTAATGGTTGGTGGAATATCATGTGTATAGGATCCAACCAAAAATCAACTTAATATTTGTATAGGACCAAGACCAATAGTTATGAAACATAAGATTAGCATGCCCCATCTCTAGGTCCAAGGCCACATGTCAATACACATTATTTGATCTTACTTAGTATCTAGGCCTAGGATAATATTCCAATCTACTTAATGCTATCATGCACCAAATTAAGTTCTACCACTTGGTTCATGTCACTAAATACAATCATTCCCCTAGGCTAGGCCTCACAAGGTCATCATGCCTCATCGACTAATTCAGTCCCTTCATTATGTAACACATAGCATCTCATCATGAAACCTCTATAGAGTCATGATCCATGGAAGGTACACTAATCACTTTGGTACCATGCCTAAGTACAAAAACATAGCTCATACCAAATACATCACATGAGAACAAAGTTATTATATCAGTCACATATATCTAGAGGCATAACACAAGAAAAATGGGATTCATGGCTACACACATACACATAGAAATTCAATATCACAAAATATTTCATTATTTTATGTCTATAAATAGGTCAACATGTCATTTCACCCAAAGGACTTATGGATATTCATACACATACAATAGAAAATGGAAACCAAATAATTATCTAGACAATATATTATAAGAAAAATCCAACTTTTAGCATGTTGAACACAATATTTGATACCCATAGAGTGATGATTATTGATTCACACTCATGCACTAATCTGATCAAGCCCAGACAATAAGAACTCTTAGAAATGACCCCAATTAAACAACATTATTAAGACTATATTGAATTTTTTGTCAATACTTCAATATGTGTTGGTTTATGTAGTGAAGATTCCTAGAGATTTTTTATGGATTCATAGAATTGGATGTCACTTGTGGAAAATTATCCTCGAATAAATATGATGATTATTGAAGTTGTTGTTTATTGTCAAAGGCATGTGAAAAAGACAAAATGAACAATGCATAACACAAGTGAAGATCATGAAAATCATTATTTTTATGGTGAATTGAAGATTTCATGCATTATTATTGAATTCTATATTAAATAATAAATGCATGAGGATGTTGAATTAATGATGACCATGCCAAAATAGAAGCACATATATTTATTTCAAGAAGAATGAATGAGGGTTGAGAATAGTCTTGGAATTATAATTTCGGATGGATTTAGAATTTCATTTTATACTTGTATTATTCTAAGTAATTCTAATTTAAGTATTACCTAACAAAAATATGCTAACCAAAGGGCCATCCTTATACAGTCTCGACCAAGGTAACTATGGTACCTAGAGGGGTCACCATGCCTGTGGGATTCTATCAAAGGTCAGCCCAGGGTGACATGGGTGGGTGCATAAGTGCACCCACAATGAGCTAGTGTATAAGGACCAAAGAAGATACATGAATCAAAGACATATCCATCATGCGGGGTGACACAACATAAGGGGGATAGAGTTTTATTCTCTATATATGGAGAACCTTGATTGATATAAAAGAGCAGCGATGTTTTTAAGTTTTGATGTGTGAAGTGATGCAAGTGGGCACTGTTCATCCCCTTTAAAATACTTACATACATGTCCTATTCCATTCTATCATAATTATTAAATCCACTTTTTGATTCACATTAAACGCCTTTCAAATTAATCTGATCTCATACAAATTTTTTTAATTCATCATGATATGACATCGTCTTCAAGTTCTCAATGAGCATCTAATAATGAAATCTCACAACAACTGGAAACCATAATACATTGAGACTCAGCCAAGGATCTTTGATTCTATTGCATGAAGGAGAAGAAGTCACATGAATGTATTTCATTAATTAAATGAAAAACATTATAGATATCGCATGATGATCGAAGGATCATGTGATAGTAGTGTGAAAACAAACTAAGTTACCTTGTGACATCATATAAAGGCATGAATATAGTCACCATGGAATCCCAAGATATTCACTAATAAATTGCTTGTTCAATGAAGTGGTCATGCGAATCAGATCTTATAATTATAATAATAACTCCATTGCTAGATGGATAAGATGAGGATCTCAATATTCATGATCTCCTAATATATTTTGGTCCTTTTAATAAGTCCACACACGACATGAAAAGTGGAGATATATAGTGTCAACATGCTTATAAGAACCAAGAATGTGCAAAGTGTTTTGTTTAATGAATATATTGAAATAATTATTGAGAGTGATATCTTATTAAAAAAGATAAGATGCATTATTATTTCACATAAAGGAGAGGATTTCCAACGTGATCCAAAATTGTGAAGGAATATCTCACAAACTACATTGGTTATGATAAGGATAGTAGGAGGAATCCACATACATAACATGTATGACACAGAATAAATCCACATGACATAGATTTTTTAAAGATACCATAACTACTAACCATGATACAATAGGTCTTTAAAAGTGAAAGAGACACCATATATATCCTTCCCATCTCACTAAGGAACTCATGGACACTTTCTTAAGTAAATAAGTTTGATAATGACTACAATTTTTTTAGCCTTATGAAGGAGAAACTAGTGAGGCATCCAAGTCTCATTATGCTAAAAATAAACCTATGTTAATACTCCCAGATTAATTGAAGACATTATGATTAAGTATTCATGGTTTTCAAGAGCCTAACATAGTCATGAAAATCAAGAAGTGTCATTGCATGATCACTTCATGCGATGGAGGAAGTCAATTAGCATGAAACCCATGAATGATTAAATTCATATGTGAAAGAAGGAGGAAGAGGGATCATAAAATCATAATAAAAAAGCATATTTGATCTTGGAAGGAAAAGCAAAAATCCATCTAGGTCTTTCAAAGAAATATGTGAACACAATAAGTGTTTTATGAAAAAGAACCCATGATACATTCATATCTTGTGAAGTGATTGAGATAGACCTGCAAACACAACTCATGTCACGTGAAAGTATCTTATGAATAGTATGTTGTTTATGTGAAGAAATTTGGAAAGCCTCACATGGATTATGTGAGTATAGTGAAAATACCACACATCCTTGATTAGATCATTCTCTTGTCATGATACATCAATGAATAGAGTAATACAGTTGTTACATGCAGCTAATGCAATACAATACTTACACAAATGAATAATTATTTGAGAAGTTGAGATACACAAACATAATTTAATTTCTCATAAAATAATAAGGTTTCGGATTCCATGAAATCCATGAATGAAGTGTGTTTTATTTGTTACCAAATTTGGATAGAATATGAGAAGAGGTTTTATCCATGTTGACAATGTTTGAGGATTCATGAAGACAGATTGGGTTGTTATTGTGCAAGATCCTTCTTGCATGTAAATGTTATTAAATATTTTTATGCACCACTTTCACAAATATCATTGAGGAAGATCCTTAATTAATAAGGATTCATAGCCTAAGAATTTGTTTCGCTGAGATAATTGATCAATATAAGTGATCAAAATCAATTTAGAAAGACTGTCAGACTTATCCATTAGCTACTTAATATAATTGAAGAGTACACAAGGAAGTGTGATCCTGCAAGCTCATGGTAGAATATTAATAAATCAACCTACAGTGGATCAACATTTTATAAAAGTGTAATTATTTGGTTGGATCCAGAGAAAGAAGTCTCTTATGTGATTCATGAGAATTGGTCTTCAGTGTGGATTCTAGAGCAGGATAGTGTAGATTATGGTAACACTATAGGATAAAATATAAATAACATTTTATGTGGATTTAGGAGAGATAAAACCATACTCTATATTGACCATTTTAGTCACTATAATAATATTCTAGTCGAGAATATGTGTTGGGGGGAATAACCAATACGACAAGGAGTAGGTATTTATACCTAACCTTATAAATATCATGTTATGTAATATATCTTATTAAATATATATATAAATTAATAATTTGAGATATCATTGATTAAATTATGAAATTAACAAGTTTAAGAGATTTAATTAAAAAAATAATTTGTAAAAAAGTAAACCACTAATTCACCCCTCCTCTTAGTGGTCAATTTGGACTGGGGCACTACATGAGGTATTAGAAACTAGAAAACATATAAAGATCCAAGAGAGTTTTTATGAAGTTCATATTTTAGGACATGAGTGAGATATATTTTATGGAGAAAAAATATTTTATTTTAAAATTATAGTATGGAAATTTATTCCAAGACTCAGCAGAATAGAAATAATAGACAGATGAGAAAGCTAAAGAAGAATCTTTTAGTATTGACAAAGGTACCTCATTGTGAAAATAATAAAAATTGTATATTTTTTAGTGATCATTTGAATTATTATTATTCTAATGAATCCATCTCAAGCTGTGATGATTATGGGGAAATTATTAATACACTCCTTGAATTAAAATAATATCTAAATAATGTTCCCAAATAGGTTGTAAAGAATGTTGTTAAAGTTTTTAAGGTTCTTCAGGATGTAAAATTATAGCTATAAGAAGAGGATAATGCTATGGAATAGGAATTGGATAAAATAGGTAAGATATCCAACACTCTCAGAAAAATTATGAAAGAAAAGGAAGAAAAAAATTCACTTTGAAATGAAAGATATTATAAATTTCATGAATAATTTCAAGGTAGGGTTTGGGATAAATAATTCATTGAGGTTGTATTTATATAAGCTTTCAGTTCATTTGATAAATTCAAAAAAGATGTTATGATTGTTGAAATTTCTAAATTAGAGGTTAGAGATAACATGTTAAAGGATATTGACAATTACTTTCAAGAATCAAGAAGCATGCATGAAGAAAAAATAAAAAATATGAAGGAGGATTGGGAAGTTAAGTTGAGATAAATTGGGGATGGGAAGAAATCCCTCAACATGAAGTGTTCAGATATGGAAGTAAGAATAAAAAATCAAAAATCAACACATGCTATATCTTCCAAAATAACTAAAAGAAGAGATAATGCCACTCAACTTTGTATTTTAGATCATGATTCTATAAACAAAATTAGATCATCCTCTAATAAAATTGTATCATCCTCTAAGAAGGAGATCTCCATATTATAAAAACTTTTTTTATGTAATAATGATGTTTCAAATAACGGTACAGGTTTCAAATCGAACTCTAGGAAAGTATAGATGGTAATTTTTTTGGTAAATACACCACATCAAGGAAGGATGTGAAAATAATCATGAATAAATGCTTCCTTAGAATCATCAAAAATTTTGGTGTTCCCTTTTAAAATAATATATATTCAAAATATGTGAAAACTAGATACATTACACCAAAAAAGAAAAGAAGGTTCATTGGCTATTGTGGGTGTTGTTAGATGTTTGTAAATGAAGCTGTAGAATGCTAGAATAACCTGAAAATTCATGAAAATAATAGAAGACATGAATTTAGGGGAATAAAAGATGAAAAAAATGAAAAGTTTTATCAAATAAGATAAATTCATAGAAAATTAATCTCTTTATAAATAATAGATTTTAATTCTTTGAAGACATATGTGAATGCTACAATAGAAGTGGTCACTTTTATGATGAGTGATGGTATGTAACTATCCTGAAAAAATCATCTGATGATGTGAATAAAAGATTACAATAAAATTTATGGAAGGTAAGAAAATAGGGTGACAATTCAAACTTGAGTAGTGAAAAAAAACAAAAATACTATTAATCCAACTATCACCAAGAGGAATAATGGGAAAACCTACACTATATCAAAGGGTGAAATAAATATTTCATGAAAATAACTACCCCTAGGAAAGAGAAGGCCCAGTTTGAAGAAGAAAACAATAAATGATTTTTGAACATAATAAATACCAAGGTGGAAGATCTTGGTTTAGTGGTGTTTTCTAGTGCTGTGAAACATATGGGCACAAAGCCTACTCTTTTTGGTATAACATGTCATTTCTAGTTAACAAAAAATGAACTAAGGGGGATTCATGGTGAATATATGAGAATATATTTTCATATAAAGAATGATGTTACTAGAAATTCATTGATGTTTCCAAGACAAAAAAATGATAAAAAAGGTCACAAAGTTGAGAAAAACATGACAATATAGACAATAAATATTCCCTATACTAAGAATGGGAAGAAACTAAAATAGAAAAAAGTGGCGATTCATTTGGAAAATATGATAAGACATAGAATTTCAAGAAAGAGCACCCATTTTTCTTTCCAAATCAATTGAAATTGGCTAAACAACTGTATAAAGATTAAAAACGTATTGAGATAAAGGAAATAAATTATCTACATAATTTTTTGTGGAAAAATCTATTCTATACAAATATAGTGACTTGTGTGTAAATGTGTGAAAAATATGGACATTATTTAAAAAACTATATAGATATTATACCTAATTAGTGAGAGATCTTTAATGTTAAAATGAAATCAATAGAGTCACCATGTACTCAAACAACTACAATTGAAATGGAGACTTCACACAAATGAAATATTGTGGTAAAAAGAATAGAATAACCCAGGTTGAGAGAAAACTCTTAGCCTGAATGTTACTCTTGATGACTAAGAAGGTCTCTCCATATTCCCTTATATATATAAATTATTATATATCAACATGTAGGGAATTTAAGTAGATGGATGTATCCCTTATGGGGGAGAATTTATGAGATGAAACTGTTAAATCTACACTATATAGTGAATGCGAAACTTCTAAAAAACTTTATAAAATTGGAATTTGAGGTATTCTAATCACACTTTCATCCATTATTCTTAATTTTATTAATCATATAAATTATGATGGAGTGAATTATTGATGTTAAGATGATAAAAAAGGGGATATATATTTTTTCCAAGAAATGTATAATGTGTCTGTTGAAGTACGTGGAAGTGTGTAATTACATTGATAAATCTTATTATCCTCAATACCTTTAATGAGAATTGATAATTTTTTAGAATGATTTCAAATGCATGGTGTTTATGGATAACTTATACAACCTTGGATTATTTCTATTATTTTCTACACCTATTTAGCCCACATAGACTTAGAGTTTATTAACTAAATGATATTTTCTAATAGTACCATGTGAGATCATTCCTATCTTAGTAGTGATCTTGAAATTTTCATTTAAGGGAGATGATCATGTTTTTTTAAAATATGATGAGTTAATAAGATCCCATTTACTCTTTGCATATTTATTTTCAATAAGGAGGGGAGGGGGGATTTCATCACCATATATTGACTTATGATATGTTCTGATATTGAAAAAAATACAAAGGGAGATATGGTTAAGACTATATTGCATTTGTTTTCAATAATTAAATATGTGTTGGTATTTGAAGTGGATATGTATAGATAATTGTTATGTGTTCATAACATTGGATTTCACACATGGAAAATTATCCTTGAAGAAATATGATGATTGTTGAAGCTATTATTTATTGTCAAATATATGAAAAAAATAAAAATGCACAATGCATAAAAAAATTACAAGCCATGAAAATATTTTGTTGCATGGTGAATTGAATATTCCATGAATTATTATTGAATTCCATATTTAATAATAAATTCATGAGGATATTGAATTAATGGTGTCCATTCAAAAATAGAATCACATATATATTTTGTATGAAGAATGAGTGAGTGTTGAAAATTAGCATGGAATTCTAATTGAAGACAGAATTATAATTTCATTTTATATGTGGATTACTATATTGAATTTTATTGGAAGTATTACTTAAAAAATAGTCCAACTAAAGGTCCAACCTCATCTAGGCTCAAAAAAGTCACCTGTGTGACCTAGTGGGGTCACCACACCCATCAGAACCTATCCAAGGACAACCTAGGGTGGCATTGGTGGGCACAAGAGAACACCCATATTAGGACTCTTTATAAGGCCCTCTCCATGGAGCGCCTTGATAGATATATTAAATAAAATGTGCTTTTGAGTTTTTATGTGGGATGTAATGAAAAAAGTTACTTTTATCCTATTTAAAAAAATTAAGAAATTTCCTCCACCGTTTGATCATAATGATCTCAACCGTGCATTGATTCTTGTGAAGAACCTATTGAATTAAGATGATCCCACACTTAAGTTTTTGACTCTACCATGCAATTCCATAATATTCAACCTCTAGAAGGGAAACTTTTCACATGATCTCATGATAACTGACCACTATATAATATAGATACATGACTGATGATAGTTGATGCTATCACATGAAGGAGAAGACATCAAATGAATGTGTTACATGAAATAAATAAAGAACCTCAGTGATATCACATTATGATTTAAGGATCACATGAAAGTTGGGTGAAAATCAACTGTGTTACCTTGTGAAATCACATGAAGGCATGAAGACAATCACCATCGCATCTGAAGATCTTCACCATTCCATCACATGATCAATGAAGTGATCATGTGAATTCTATCATATGATTCACATAACAAATAAATCAAAGTATAAAGAATTTTAGGATCTAGAAATTCATGATCTCATAATATATTAGGGGTATTTGAATAAATCCACACACATCATTAAAAGTAGATATTGGCAATATGAACATGCCTATAAAAACTGATGAAGAGATCAGCGTTTTGGTTGTTTAAAATGTGGAAATAATTCTATAGAGAGAGATATTGGTAAAATAGATTTGTCATGTGATTAATTAAATAAAATGAGATGATTTATTTCATGATAAAAACCTATAAATTAATATCTTTCAAACCAATTTGGTCATCGAAGGATAATAGGAGGAACCCACATACATCGCCCATGTCACGTGAAAAAACCTATAAGTCACAGGTCTTGCAAAGATAATATTATATGTAACTATGAGACTATAGGTCTTGAAAATTAAAGGATACACCATAGATTGAATTATTCTCACATGAAATAACTCATATATAATTTATTATATGATGAATTATTAGTCAATCCCATAAGGTTTTTTGTCTTTTGAAGGAGAAACCTTTGAGGTATCAAAGTCTTTCGAAGCTCATAAGACACCCATGTAAATACTCCCTGGTTATGTGAAATCAATGTTCTTAAGGAAGTATGGTTTATATGACCCTCACCTATTCAATAAAATTAGGTAGTGTCATTTAATGATCACTTCATGTGAATGAGGAAGTAACAATTATCATGGAACCCATGCATTCTTTAATTCATATGTGAAAGAAGGAGGTAGTAAGATCACAAAAGAATACACACATAGAATATTTGATCTTTTCAAGACATGTTGTAATCCATCTAGGTCTTGAAAAGTAATTTGTGAAGACAACCAATGTCTCATGAAAAGAACCCACAAGATATTTAGATCTTATAAAGAGATTAGGAGAGACCCGTAGAGAAAACATGTGTCACATGAAATTATCTTGCAAAGCATATGTTGTTTATGTGGAGAAATTTGGAAAGCCCCACTTTGATAATCTGACGGTAGTGAATATATAACAAAACCTTGATTAGATCACGAAATTCACATTACACAATGAAGAAGAGATTAGTATAGTGGTTTCATTCAGCACATAAAATACATTGTATGCACATGTGAATAATTATTTGAGAATATGAGATACCTGAAACATAATTAAATTCCCTATAAAATAATAAGGTTTTTAACTCCATAAAAATCCATGCATGAAGTTTTTTTATTTTATATAGAAGATGAGCATAATATCAAAAGGCTCTTATATGAGTTTATAGTGTTTTTAGATTCAAGAAGATAGATTAGGATGATATTGTGAAAGATCCTTCTTGAATATAATGTTCTTGAAGAAGTTCTGTGCACCACTTGAACACTTTTCATTGATTCATGATGATAATTTTAAATAAATCATAGCTCGAGAATTTATTTCACTGAGGAAACTGATCGGTATAGGTGATCAAAATTGATTGATCAATATCGAAAAACTCATCCGATAGCTATTGAAGATGCTTGAAGAGTACACAGAAAAGTGTGATACTAAAATCTTGTAGAGGAATATTAACAGATCAACCTATAGCTTTCAACCGTGAATAAAGGTGGAAGTCTTCAGTTATACCTAGAGTAAGAAGTCTTTTTTTATTTAGGATCATAAGTCTTTAGTGTGGATATCGGAGTAGGCCAGTGCAGATTATGGTAACACTGTGGGATATAGTATAAAGAACCTCCTGTGTGAATTTAGGATAGATTTAGTGTGACTCTATATAAACCATTTTAATCAATTAAATAATATTATAGTTTATAATCCATGTTGGGTGGGGGGCGGTGCGTAACTAACATGGCAAAGAGTAGGTCTTTGTACCGATCCTTGTAAATATCATGTGTTGTGATTTATATTATTGATTATGCATATGGAGTGAGATTTTGTGATATAACTATGTTTACTGAGAACCTTAACAAGTTAATTAGGTTGAATTTAAGATAAATAATTTGTAAAAAAGTAAACCATTGATTCACCCCCCTCTTAGTGGTCAATCTGGCATTGGGAACTACACAGATCAAGGGTTATTGATTGGTATTGAGAATGATTCTATGCCCAAAGGATTGTATCTACAAAACCATAACCCTCAATATATTCCAATGTTTTTAGATATATGATTGATCATAGGAAGGACAATAAAAAACAATATCCATCAATGATCTATTAGCGATTCCCAAATTCATTTGTAGATGGAATCATAATCCATATATTTATTAATTTCATAACTAATATACGACTCATTTAAATGGAATAAGGGTATATTAAGATTAAAACTAAATAATGGATGTTCATAGATCCCATAACATAATTCCTTAATAACCAAAATGATTGGATCCACTAGAATCAAGCTTAGAAGGGAATGAAATTTCTATGGAGAGCATGTGTAGTCTATATGTCAAAGGGGGTCAGAATTAGTGTGATGAATGTTTCAATTAAATAAGTTATGAAAATTAAATATAATTTTAAGAATATTAAATCACATGAACAAGGTTTGGTAACATGGTCTGAAAAACCATACGCAAATCATGTGAGGCTTTCTCCCTCTCTTGACACACACGCACACATGATTTAGTTTCACGGTTTAGTAAACCTTGAACTAGTCATTATTTTATCCTTTTTCTCAATACATACACTTTCTGGGGAATACCACATAGTATTATCTAATTATTTTTTAATTTTACACCATACAATATCTTATTTTGAAAATTTTGTAAAGTTTCCTTGGAAGAACCACATGGTTTCTTCTAACCGTGTGTCGACCATGCACCCCCTATAAAGATCTTAAAACTATGAAAAACAACCTAATTTTTTTAAATCTTCTCAACCAATTCGTAGTTCTAAAAAATGAATAAATGATGAATTTAACATATAACACATATGAAAAATATAATACCATTAAATTATCCTCATTTAAAGACTTCCTGTAACTAAGAGGATCTATAGGAACTTTCATGAACAACTTGGGCCACTAAGACTAAATATCCAACTCTTTATCCCATGATTCCTCTAGAATATAGTTATTCTATCATAGGGTCTGAATAGTTATACATTTTCCCAAATAAAAAATTATTTTTTTGGTCTGTGATCTACTCTTGACACATTAAAAATGATGCATCAGGCTCCAGCTCAACAAGTTAACAATCAGTCACATGCTTAGGACCAAGTATGTAACCCTAATAAAAAGACTCTAGGAAAAAATGTTTCATACCTTATTACTATGGATGGTGATCCAAATAGATGCACACTATTCTGAACCACTCAATAATTTCAAACGTTCTAGAAACTCTTAGTGCTAGCTTTCCTTTCCTCCATAACCATTGATTCCCTAGTTGAGGTGTCACCCATAAGAATACTCTATGATCCATAGTGAGCTCCAAGGGTTTCCTCCTCTGGAAGTTATATGATAAAATTCTACTTAATGTGGTGAATAAACTATTGTAGATGAATTTAAATATTTTAGAGGTCTGATCTACCATGATAGGACCTAGAAAAACTACCTCACCAGCCTAATGTCAATATAGTGGTGAGTGATGTGGCTGACCATAAAGAGACTCAAATGGTGAAATATGTATTTAATCCTAGATGCTTCTATTTTATATAAAATCCACCAAGGATAGGTGATAATCCCATGTTACACCAAAGTCTATAATGTATTCCCTTAGTATATCCTCTAAAATCCAGATTGCCCTATCTAATTATCCATTAGTCTATGGAAGATACACTGTACTGAGTTTGAGATGGTTACCCAAATACTTCTGTAAGTAATTCAAAAAACATGATGGAAAACATGTGTCTATTTTTGATATGGCGCACATTGGAGCACTATGTGATAATAAAATACTAGATACATATATCTCCATTTTATCCACTAATAGTGTCCCTCTAATTTCCATGAAATGAGCCACTTTCTCAACCCATTTACTATCACTGAAATAGTAACTTGACTCCCTATGGTCAATGGTGAACCCATCATGAATTTCATCATCACATCATTTAACTTCCATATAGGCAAAAGAGGAAGATAAATAAAAGAATCGGGACACTAATGATTTACATTTATCACTTGGTGGGTAAATAATTCGAAGAACAAATTGGTGATGTTTCTCTTAATACATGGCCACCAAAAATAATTCCATATATAGGGGTACATCATCTTCATATATGGATGAACTATTCATTTTGAAACATGATATTCTCTCATTATCCAACCCTTTGGGAAGATGGTATAACAGACCTCCCATGGATATAGATACTGGAATGATCATATTAGGACCCCTTGGAATTGAATTATATCTTTCCAATCATTCCCGCATTACCACAGACATCGAATATGAATCCCGAATCCCTTTCACATGGTCCAATAAAAAATATTTGAAAATTAAAGGTTCCCATTTCATATCACCATGATCCTATGATGCATCCACTATCCAATATTATATCAAACTAATCATATTACATTCCTCCTATGAATAAATCACTCCTACCTCTTACATCTCTAGTGTTTTTGTACTAAGAGTTTCTTTAATTACATTACCTTTTATGGGAGAATTACACATCTCAAATTTGAATGTATATCGACAATAAAACCAAAATATCTACCTCATATTGTTATCCTATAGGCATAAGATATAACACAGGCTCTTGTGGTCCTTTTTGATGAAAAAAAATCAACAAAGAGATAGTTCCACCAACACTTCAGGGCATAGACCACAAGTTCCAACTCTATATTATATGGTTGGATGTTTTACTCATGGTTTTGCTACTAATGTGACCCATAAGTGACTAATTAATACCCCTATATTAATAAATCTCCCAACCCACCTCCTAAGGCATCACAAAACACTATGTATCCAATCATAGGATATGGAAGGTTCAAAATTGGTTCTTTCATTAATATCCTCTTTGGATTTAAGAAGATCTCTTCACATTGATCAAACCAGTCAAACTTCACCCTATTTTTGGTAAGATCTATCATTGATGTTGAAAAACTATATAATTATTTGATGAAGTATCAATAGTACCCCACAAGACAGATGATACTCTAGATCACAAACACATTAACTGGATGACTTCATGACCTCACAAACTCAAAATTCTCTAGGTCTACTTAAATATCTATCTTAAATATCACATGCCTAAGGAACTGAACCTCCAAAATATAGAAGTGAAAATTTGACATTTTGGAATAGTGATTATGTTCTCAAAGTTCACTCAATAAAATATCAATACGATTTTTATGAATGTGATATGTCTTTGAATATATTAGGATATCTTCCATGAATAAAATAATTTAGGAGTCATTATTTAGTTGGAATATCCTACTAATGACAGATAAGAAAACTACTAGTGAATTTCTTAAACCATAAGGGAGGAGGTGGTACTCATACATAAAATATATACCACTAAAAAGAATCATAGGAATATCCTCCTCTTTGACCTGCAATTAATGGTAGCCTAAATTAAGATCAAACTTGGAGTACCAATGAGATCACTATAACTAATCAAAGAGATCCTCAATCCATTTTAATGAACGTCTACTCTTTATCATTAACATATTATGGTTCCTATACTCCACAATAATACATGGACTAATATTTGTTTTAATCTTAGAAAATACTAAAGAACACTAAGGAGAAGTGCTTGGTCTGATATAGACCTTCATCTCCAAACAACCGTGATATACTTTTAGTTCATAAACATGGATATTTAAACATTATAAGGGTGAATAAAAATAATATACACTCCAAGCATTATTTATATATCCAAATCAAATCCCCTATGATTTAGAAGACTTGATAATTCACATATAAAGATATCCTAATAATTATCCACCACTAGAAAAAATTTAGATGGGGATACTACTATATCTGCTACAAGTGTCATGTTTGATACTAACAATGTAATAACTCCATGTTGGCAAAAATATGGTCCCACTATTCTAGCTTCCACATCCTACTAACTGGCCAATAAAAACATCTCGAGATTTTTTGAAATTAATGATACCTATCTTTGATAATAATGAATGCATGTAAGATATATTATCAGCCAATCCATACTAAATATCACATTAATTCAATTAATTTCAATGATTATGAAATTATATAGATGTTTATAGAAGGAAAAAATAACTATACATAATGGGAATCTCATGAGATAATAAAATTTATTTCCAAGGGCATGTCAAGAAAAATAAACATAGAAAGTAACTTAAGTGATAAGTCAAGCCAATAACAACCTGTGAAAAAAAATTAATGAGAATCACTGGTATCAAATAGAGTGGTAGAAATAGTAGAGCTGATCAAGATCATGAATCTGTCAGTTAATGGACCCCTCCATCATCTTCCAAATTATAATAAAATATATACACTAATACTACCTCAACACCATTACCCTATCTATTATATTCATGACTTGTATGTGTCATCATCATCTGATGGGTATAAACCTACTACCGAGGACCCGAAAAAGTCCAACGGCTTTGTTCCTGTGTATTACTTGA
This sequence comes from Viscum album, assembly GCA_963277665.1. NCBI lineage: Eukaryota > Viridiplantae > Streptophyta > Magnoliopsida > Santalales > Viscaceae > Viscum > Viscum album. The sequence goes on along the minus strand of OY728146.1, from coordinate 1,249,780,827 downwards.
ACCCACACATGACCTTGTTTGCAATTCCTATGAGATGAAATACTAAAAATAACCTATCTATCAGTATTAGTGGAACTTCTTCTACTTCTTTGATTAATCACAATGGTAATTCTCACTTTGGGCACAATTGTAGCATTTGGAATCACCACCTTCTCTATATGGAATCAAAGATGAACTACCACGGGTCATCTACCCAAAATTTTACCAATACATCATTTTAGACTTCATTTTATCTCCACCAAAAGAAGTACTTATAGTAGTACTCAATAGTTTACCCATAAATTCACTAATAACTAGAACTACACCATCTATAAAGTCCTCCTCAAACCCCTTCCGACGATGACATAATTGTTAAATACTATAGGGTAATTCATTACATTAAACTTCATAACCTGGTTTCCATGTTATGGATGAAGATAAGTCTCAAAATTGATTTCCCTATGCACTTAATTCCCAAACAAGATAGGATCCAAATAAAGAAAATCTATGAAACACTCTAAATAGATAGATACTAACATAGTCCCCTGATGAAGATCCATGAACACTTTCATTCAGTCTATATTTATCGAGTTAGGAATTAACTCCTTAGAGAATAAATATTTATAGTAATTCCATGTAAAACATCACATATACTTCTCTAGGTAATGATTCTACACAATCTCCTAGAGGGTCCCTAATAAATAAAGATAATTAAGTAATCCAACTAGTCATTAGGAGACCCTACCAAGTCTATGATTCCCTCAATTATGCCAATCCAATAATTGGTATCTAGGGTACCTACATTTCACTAATATTATAGGTGATTTTTGATATGGAAATCCAAATAATAATAAACTATGGTGTTATGTGTTCTTACACCTTGAATGGGAATAATCTGAAGAACTTTTGACTAGACTGCATCTGATGCCTGAATCACTAGAGCAGGTGTGGGAACATTCCCAACTATACATTCATGTAAAATTGGCAGTGGCATATGTTTATTATCCATTATGGTATAATTATAGTCCAATACTGAATTTATTCCCATCATAAGTATCCATGGAATCATTTTATGAAACACTAAAAAACTTACAATACTTCTTTAATAGGTTTCATATAAGAACATCCAAAGAAGATTTACGGGGAACATAAGGGATTCCCATTGGAAGACCTATCCTTGGAAATACCCAAACACATGTTATAACCATCCATGTTCTACCCAAGTCTCAATCCTATCCCTCTATACTTACATATTTTTCACAAACACATAAATCAAATCTCAACGTGATAATTTTGAAATAACTAATGCCAAGGAGATATATCACAATAATTAGCACTCATAAAAAAATTTAATTAAAGTACTACCATATAGAACTAGAAAAATGTAAATATGTATATATATAGATGTAATCTGATCCATTGTGCCTATAATTGATTCATAAACACAACCAAATACCAAAAATTGTTAACAATAATCCCATCACTGGTATCTTGGGTGTCTATTTCACATGACCCAACTAGGAACACGAAGACAACCCTACACGAGTCCCACATACCTTTTCTTATTTCTAACATTAACCCAAAATAAATGAACATACAAGAAAACTAAGTAATTAATACAATTTTTGTAGTTCTAAAACCCTTTTCTTAGAAATATAAACCATGTTGATAGGCTACAAGACCTCATGCATGCCTCCATATACACAGGAGGATGTTGACTAGAATTGAGGATAAATGTGTGTGGTTTAGAGACTATAATCATAATAATAAAATCCTAAAACTAATTAACAAAATTTTAAAACCCAAATAAATATAGTGAATGGTAAACAATATAATGAAGCATAATGTCACTCAAAAATACAATGTTATGTACCATAGACCCACAATGTGGTGGGTCAAACCGTGTATCAATAAATATAAATGTAAATAAATGAAGCAAAAATAGTTCATTATATTTCCTAGAATCACCTCTGACCCTAATACTCTATGTCATAATCTCCCTATCATAGGGACCTTTCTGTTCACTGGATCATTCATTATGAAATCTTCATGTGTAATGGGATTCCCATGAAGGGTATCTATATAATCTAGTAGGACACCAAAAATGTATCATTAACATTTTTTTACAGGTATATAGAGGTGTATTGTAACATCTTGAGATTTTAAAAGTATACAATATGTAATTAAATGAGCCACTAAATACTATGTGACGTAGTAGTTAAACATCATTTCTCCACTTCTGTGAATTAAATTTTAAAAAATGAAAAAACACTGTTGTGATCAATTAGTTATTTGGGGTCTGACAGAACCAACTTAGTTTTGGATGAATAGTAACTTATCCTTATGAATAGTAATGTACCCTTATGAATAGTAACATGGCCCTTATGAATAGTAAATTGGAAAAAATAATAGTAACATCACCATGGAATGTATAATAAGAAGACATCTTATAAGTGACAATATGATCATTATATAAGTGTTGGTATTTTTAAAAGTGATAAATATTTAATTATAATTTTATAATTAATTAAATAATTTAAATGAAATTTTATTTTAATAAAATTTAATAATAAAAAATTATTTAACTGTCTTATGGTTATAATATAATTTTATTATACCATGATTAATTTTCAAGGTGTTATAAAATGAGTTATAGTTTTAAAATTGTTATTTTTAGAATAAATTATGATTTTATTTAAAAATTAAATTAAACATATTTCGAAAATAATTTTGATAAAATGGAGTTAATTTTTTATTCTACAAGTTCAAAATGGTGAGGTTGAATATTTTTGATTTTTCTGGAATACTTGAATTTTTGATGAATAGTGAAATATGATATTTTACTGTATATATACATTATATATTAATATATACTATTCCTTGAATCATGGAATAAGTAAGAACCCTTGGTTTGAACTCACATGCTCTATTTACTATTTTGGGTCACATGAATCATGAATATTCATAGTCTTGAGAAATAAATATTAAACTAATGATTAAAATAATGGAAAACCCCTCCTCTCCTCCACTATAAATACCACCCTCACCCCCTCTTCCTCTCACACCTATAAAGCTTTGATTATTGTCTAAATTAAGCCCAATATTCTTCCCAAGGATCTTCTCCAAGTAGAAGACCTTCTAGTCTCACCAAAAGGACAAAACCAGTGGCCTTAAGGAGGATCTCAAGGAGAAGGGATCAAGAGGTAAAAATCCTCTTGTTTTCTTGTATTTTCTTATCAATTTTTTTATTTTCTTATACTATCTTCACCTACCTATATAAAATAGGAATCAAAGCTCCAGAATAATATATATAATGGAATTTTATCATGTTTATGTAAAATTTCATCAACCTATTATCCTATCCCTCTTACTCCAAAAATAAACACTGTCTGTGATGTGTCGATTTACCGACACCGTGGAAGATGTGTCTTCAATTTGCATTAATTCCTTCAAATATGATTTTAAAACTATTTTAATGGTTGAAACATATTTTAAATTTTATTTTATTACCTATATTATGTTTTTTATTAATTTATATTCATAATATTAAAGTTATATGATGAAACAAGTTCGTGATTATCGAAGAACTGCCAAAATGATCTAAACATCATTAATGATTTATCTAATGATTCATCATAAAATATGTTATAAAAATGTTTTATGGTATCATTTAATATTATGTAAATATATTAATAACAACTCATTCCACTTTTTTATATTCACTTATATTCGACAAGAAAATCCGTTACAAACCGACCCTGGAAACCATGTAAAGAATGGACCCAAAATAATGTAAATAACAAAATATTATTAATAAACGTGTGAAATAGTGTTATAAAATGATCATATAAGGTGTTATATACATAAATGTGTTTCTATAAAATATTAAAAAAATATTTTAACCAATATAAAATAGTTTTAAACAAGTTTCAAGTAAGGAGCACCCAAGGTAAGGGAGTTCTTAACCCAATTTCTATTATTTAGGTTAACATTTTACTTCATTAATTATGTGGTACTATGATTATTTGTGATTTTTTATATATTATGTATTTTAATGTATATTTATAGTGTATTCACACCTTCCTTTCATTATATTAATTATCACATTAATAATATGATATTTGTAAGGGACTTTTCTTTAATAATACTCTTTAAAAATTCTATTTTACAGAATTCAAAAGCAATGTTTTTTTGAAAATTTTCATGCTTTGTGATTATGTTCTAGTTATTGGAAATTTTTTATGATTAAGGTTGGGACCTATATCTCCCTCTAATTAATCCATTATGATTATGTTAGAGGATGACCATATGGTTACTCCAAGTGTAACTACGATGGTTACACCATAAGGTTGTTATGAGGGTTATATTGTAAGGTAGCTGTGAGGTTTACAATCTATGGTATCCATGAGGGTTGCATTTCAAGGTATCTATGCGGGTTATAAATCATATGGTATCCATAAAGGTTAAAATATTAAGTAAGTAATTCCTCCTGTTACCAATACGTTTTATTTATAATCACAATGCTTTTATAGGAACCTCTTGTTTTCATAAGTAATGTTATTATGTTCAAAGGAAAATGTTTGATAAGTATTCCTGGAATAATGGTTTCTTTCCTTATTTTTATATCTCTTAATGAGATTTTTATGATAATACCATATTTTTAAAATGTTTTTCACTCGATTCTTAGAATTTTAAAGGAAAGTTAAGGTGCTAATGTAGATGAATACAATTAGTTATTTTTTAATTATTTTTGTAAAATTTGATTCAATGTAAGGTTTGTCTAATCCTATAGAAACTGGACTAGAAAATGTCCTTGAATTTATAATATAATGTGTATTTTTCTATTATCATTTTTCATTTTTTAAAAACCCCAACATATTTTATTGCTGAATTCAGAAGTGCAGGTTCAAGGATTTACAATTGGTATCAAAGGAACAATCTAGACAACTTTGGAGATTATACATTGTCGCTTAAAAAAATTAGGGGTAGAATTTAATTTTTAACTTCTCGTTAATTACGTACACATAATAAAATAGTTTTTCAAAATTGTAGATTTGTAAATTCAGAATTATAAATACAATGAATGAATTGTGAGGGTTCAATTCAATTAGGGGGGGGATGTAACATTATGAGAATTTAAAAGGAAACACTATGTACTTAAATGAGCTACTAAATACTATGTGACCTAGCAGTTAAAGATAATTTTTACACTTATATGAATTGAATTTAAAAAAATGGATAAAAATAGTTGCAATCAGTAAGTTATTTGGAGCCTAATAGAACCAACTTAATATTTGGTGAATAGTAACTTACCCTTATGAATAGTAATGTACCGTTATGAATAATAATGAAACCTTTTGAATAGTAATATGAACTTTATTAATAGTACATTTTCCAAAAGAATATTAACCTCACCAATGAATGTATAATAAAAAGGCATTTTATAAGTGACAATATTATCATGATATAAGTGTTGGTTTTTTTATAATTCATAAATATTTAATTACAATTTTATGACTAGTTAAATTATTTAAATGAAAATTTATTTTTATAAAATGAAATCATAAATTATTATTTTATATTTTTATGTTTGTTAGATAATTTTATGAGATCTTGAATAAAATTTCAATGTGTTATAAAATGAGTTATAGTTTTAAAATTTTCATTTTTCAAATAAATTATGATTCTACTTAAAAATTAAATTAAACACATTTGGAATATTATTTTGATAAAATGGAGTTCATTTTTTAATTTTTCATGTATAAAAATGGTGAGGTCAAATATTTGGGATTTTTCTTGAAATACATAATTTTAAATAAATTGTGAAATATGATAATTTACCTTATATATACATTATATCTTAAATACACTATTCCTAGCATCATGGATGATGTAAGAACCCTTGTTTTAAACTAAAATTCTCCCGTTACTGTTTTGGGTCACATGAATCATGTATATTCATAGTATTGAGAAAAAATATTTAATTAATGATTAAACTAATGGAAAAACCCTCCTCTCCTCCACTATAAATATCACCCTCACCCCCTCTTTCTATCACACCTATAACGCTTTGATAATTGCTTAAATTCAGCCTAATATTATTCCTAAGGATCTACCCAATGCACAATAATTGATGGTATCACAAAAAGGACAAAACCAAAGGCCTTAATGAGGATATCAAGGAGAAGAGATCAAGAGGTTAAAATCCTCTTTCATTTTCTTGTATTTTCTTTTCAATTATTTTTCTTTTCTTATAATATATTGACCTAACCTTATTAAAGAGGGATGAAATCTCCAGTATAATATGTATACTGTAATTTTATCATTTTTATTAAAAATCATTAACTTAATTATTCTCCTCTCCCTCTTATTATAAAAATAAAAACACCGTCCATGATGTGTCGATTTACCGACATCACAGACGATGTGTCTTCAATTTCCTTTAATTACTTGAAATATGGATTTAAAACCATTTTAATAGATGAAAAATATTTTTAATTGTATTATATTACCTCTCTTATGTTTTATAATTAAATTATATGCATAATATTAACGGTATATGATGAAATAAATTCATAATTGTAAAAAAACCACCAAAATGGTCTAAACATCATTAATGTTTTATCTAATGATTCATCATCATTTATGTTACAAAAATGATTTATTGAATCATTTAATATTCTGGAAACATATTAATAACAACTCATTCCCATTTTGGATATTCTCTACAATTCAAAAAGAAAATACGTTACAAACCGACCATGGAAACCATGTAAAGAATGCACCCGAAAGAATGAAAATAATAAAATATTATTAATAAATGTGTGGAATGGTGTTATAAAATGATAATATAAGCTGTTATAAACATGAATATGTTTATATAAAATATTAATAACACTATTTTAACCATTATACAATTGTTTTAATCATGTTTTAAGTAAGACAGACTCAAGGTAATGGAATTCTTAACCCAACTTCCATTCTTTGGGATAACCTTCTACTTCATTAATTAACTGATACTATGATTATTTTTGAAATTTATTTTTGATTATATTAGGATTTATAGTGTATATTTACAGTGTATATATGCATTAACTTTGTTATATTAATTATAACACCAATTATATGATATTTTTAAGGGACTTTTCTTTAAAAATCATCTTTCAAAATTCTATTTTACAAAATTCGAAAGTAATGATTTTATACAATAATTCATGTTTTATGATTATGTTTTGGTTATTGGGAATAGTGTATAATGAAGGTTGGGTCCTATATATCCCTAAAATTCATTGGGTATGATTATGTTGAAGGTTGACCTTATGGTTACTCCATGTGTAACTGTGACGGTTACACCATAAGGTAGTCACGAGGGTTACATTATAAGGTAGCTGCGAGGGCTACATTGTAAAGTAAATGGGAGGGTTACATTATAAGGTAGCTGTGAGGGTTAAAAATAACATGACATCCTTGAGGGTTACAATATTAAGTAACTAATTCCCCATGTTACCACTGAGTTTTATTTATACTTGTGATGCTTTTATGGGAAACTGTTATTTTTGTAAGTAATAATATTAAGTTCAAAGGAAAGTGTTTTATATGTATTCATTGAATAATGGTTTCTTCACATATTTTTATATCCCTTAGTTATCTTTTTATGCTCATCCCAAGTTTTTAAAATGTTTTTCATATGATTAATTAAAAATTCAAAGGACATTTTAGGTGATAATGCAGATGAATCCTATTAGTTGTTCTGTAATTATTTTTATAAACTATAATTCAATGTACTGTTTGTCTTATCCTATAAAATTTAGATCATAAAAGGTCCTAGAATATATAATATATTATTTATTTTTCTATTATCTATTTATTTAAAAAAATACACAACATGTTTTATTACTGAATTCGGAAGTGCGGGCTTATGGATTTACCTTTATTTTAGGATAATAAGATAAATTCACACAAAATAGAAAAAAAAATACCAAAATGAGCATCAATTCTCTAACCAAGTTTCCATGAAACCCGATCGTATCCACTTTGGATCCATGAAATAAGGATATATGAATGGTCATGGAAATTTCATATGTATAAGAGCATTCCATAATAATACTTAGTATTAGTACAATCCTAATTCCATAGGTCAAGATGTATCAGGATTTCATCCCCCATCTCTACTCCCAAGGCCATTAGTCAAGCCACATAAGGCTATCATGCCCTATCTCTAGGAACAATTCCATAAATCATGTCACATAATGCTATAATTCCCTATTATCAATGTTTTCTCTTAGGTTTAGTTAATGATGTCCATCATTCCCCTCTTTTAGGAAACATAGGACCATCATGCCACTTTGACTAACTTGGTAGACTAATCATGTCACAGGTGGTGTCTAAACATTCCCTAATTCTTAGGGAACTAAATAAGAACACATCAAACTATCACTTTGGAACAATGTAGCATCCCTACCCCTATCATTGGATTGAGAAGGATGTGGATGGTTACTTAGACATAAGTGACATCCCCAAGATGCCAAAGGCTAGAAATAAATACCGAAGGGATTCAATATACATGGGGAAAGATTTCACATTTTAAAATTAAAATAACCAACCAAATAACCATAAATAAATAAAACACTACATGATGAATGATAAAAATTAAAGGCAACTCAAAATTTTAATTTATATCAAACCAACCAAAGTGTATCATAGTGGAAGAAAAACTAACATCAATGTAAATAGCGAAAGAAAAATTACAAGTCTCAATAAAAACCACATAACTCAAAGGCTCTACATTCTCTAAGTTACAACTCCTCTAAATATCCCTTGTATCATGAATTAGTTCTAAATATGTGTGATACTTGACCCTTGTCCATATCCAGATAAAAGGCATTTGAAAAAGCACCAAAGTTCCAATGTATGGGTGAGTACTAAAAATCAATATTTTTTCCACAATGATTTCCCTACGCACGCCACTAGAATAGAACAAGTTAGAGAATTTATATAAAATAGTTTATATAAAACAATTTCTAAAATAGTTTATATCAAAATGTAAACAAGTTCCAATAAAATATTTTTCTCAAGATAACCACAATTACCCAGGAGAGTAACAAAAAAACATTAAAAACCATTTCACAAGTTCCATTTTGATGGGGGAAATCCCTGACCCTTATCCATAACATACATGATTTAGGATAATTCTTACCCTTAACAATTTTTATGGGATAAATCCCTAACCCTTATCCATCCCCAAATGATGGGGGAGACTCCACACCGTTGTCCTCCTTGAATTAACATGAACACACACAACTAAATGAACCAATTTTTTCAGGGAAGAAACCCCTAACCCTTATCCATCCCAAAATTATGGGGGATACTTCTTACCCTTATTCATCCCAAATGCATATGAACACACAAAAACTTTTATGCCCAATCCCAATGCTAAACAAATCATTTCAACAATTTCAATAAAACCATAATTTTATTGAAATCCCTTAAAACATACCATTACAAATTTATTTCAATGAAACCCTTTACCACAATTCCAGTGAATATAAATTTTAAAATAAACATTTTAAAATCATGAAACCAATTTAACTTCCCAAAAAATTCCCATTTTTTCACAATTCTATAACCCATCACTAAAGAGGGTTTCCAACAAGAAATTCACATCAATATCACAACCAATTTCAATCAAAATAATCAATTTGAAACTAAGTGTTAAATTTATAAATAGAGAAGTCGAGAGTGAATCCAACTACCTCAAGTGTTTTAGATAAAATGATAAACGACATGAAAAACATCACAAAACTGGGTTTAATCATCAAGAACCCACATTATATATCTTTCCCTATCATAAAATAAGATAAATAAAAGTATAATTGGTATCCAAGACCTAGGATCTACCCACAATAGGCATTGATCTAAGAATACAAGAGAGAGGGAAGTGCATATCTAAGAAAAATACTATGAATGACCAGGAACGATCACATACCATAAGAATACAAATTCAAATCACAAAGGGAAGCCTTCGGATCACCTCTGGATTAATGGAATAACCTTATTTCACCTTTGAGAGAGATAAATCCATTGTTAGGGCCATTTTGGGAAAAAATGAGTCAAATAGAGTTAAAAAAAGTTAGATCCACAATTTAAGGATCTAAATTTTGACCAATGCACAATTTAGTCACATAGTTAGTCAAACCATTAACTAACTATGCACCAGCCATTGCCTTAAGGATGGATATGAAATTTTGTTTCTTTCATGGTTACCAAACCATGTTCCATCCATTCCAAATATCCATGTACAAAAAATGCACAATACGACAAGATTTATCTTAGGATTCTGCATAGTTTGTACAATTCGTACATGGCTTATACACCTTTCATTTAGACCCCATTTCAATGCGCATTATTTTCTGTTGGTGTTACATAGTTTCCAAAAATTGTGCACCTATAGAAAATCCCAAAAAACTCTCAAAAGTTATCTATGATCTTCCAAACCTCACCTTTATAATTTATATTCTTAAAAAGGATAATGAATGGGGGTATGTACTGGGAATATGGCTTTCTACATTCTTCCCACCATTGGTCTTTCCATCCATGGAAAGTAGAAAACCAATGTTACTCTAAAAGAGTTCCATCCACTTCTCTTTAATTTCTTTCTCACATTCCCACGTCTCTTCATAAATATGACCATGTTGCCATGAAAACCACAGTAGACCAATGATCTTTTCTTTCAAGACATTATCTTTACTATCCACAATCCATATCAAGATATGTACCAACAAAGTATCTTGATCTAGGTCAAAGTGATCCCATCTAATAGCATGGTTAGATATAAGATGATAATTTTTCAAATGAGATATGTGGAAGACATTATTCATTATACTGAACCGTGGTAGAAATTTAAAATTACATCCCACCTTACAAATCTAAAAAAGTATCTCAAAAGGTCCTATATATCTAAGAGATAAGTTTCCCTTGTTTAAAAAATGTCGACATATAAGCCTTAGAGAGATCTTCAAGAACACAAGATCGCTGAATGTGAATGAAAAAAACCATTGATGATGATTTTCATATGGTTTCTCACAACCTTGAGCCGTCTACATCTATTTCTCGATCAATAAAATATTCTCTTTTGTTTATTGAAAAAGTATTATCCCAACTAGTGAAGTCTCACCTGTTTCTATCCAACATAGTGTAGAACAATAAGGAAGCCCATACAATAATTTAAAAGGATCCATATGTATCAAGAACTGGTAGGTGTTGTTATATAAAAAATCCACTAATAACACATTATTTTCCTATGAGATAGAAGAATATAGTACACAAACCCACAACATGTCTTCCAAAATTTGTATCATAAATTTAGATTTTCTGTCTATTTGAGGGTGATATATCATACTAATATTCAATTGGGTCCCAAGGTATTTCTATAAGGTTTTCCAGAAACAAGACATGAATTGCATATCTCTACCCGCCACTATCGAAATTGGTATGGCGTGTCTCTTTACCCCTTCTCAGTTATAGATTTTGGATATCTCCTCCATCTTATGAGTTTCATGAATAGGGATGAAATCGGCCAACTTGGTAATCTTAAATATTATCACCCTTATGGAATCATGCTTCTGAACCATTATTGGGAGACATATTACCGAATCCATACCTATCTAGTCTCATTTATGCACTAATATAGGTAAATACTAGAACATACCTACTGGTCACTAATGTTCCATCTTAACTTTATGACAAGTTATGCATCTTAAAACAAACCTATCCACCTTAATTTGTATACCAAACCACCAAAACTATGCTTTCAATGACTTATACATTTTTTGTATTCCCGATTGAACAACCCATCTAGAATGATGGTAATCATGAAAAGTTGTCCCTGACAAGCCATAGGTATGACCATCCAATCTCAAAACCATAAAACTGAACTCCCATCCAGTCTCTAGCCCATAATGGTCTCTGCACTATTGAGTTTTAAACTCATTTCAACATATTCCATGTCATATTTATGTGCCTACTTTATCATGTCTACCAAATCAAGAACCACCCCAACTAAAAATAAAACCATAACATCCCATCGTTCTTCACATTCCATGTTCATGTTCTCTAGGACCGACATCAACTTTCACTCATATAAAGCTTCTTATTCTAACTAAGAATATGAATTTACGATCAATGAATCTTTCACTGAATTTTATTTACCCATTGTATACAACCAATGATCCCTTAATATTCCCAACACTATCTTTAAGTGTTGTTCATGCTTAACCATTATCCTTGAATACACCGATATTTCATCCATTAACACCACCACAAAATAATCTAGATTTCTTTGAAATATTCAATTAATCAATTCCATAAATACTTCTGGAGCATTCAAAAGACAAAAAGGCATCACCATAGATTCATAATGGCCATATCTACTTCTGAAAGTTGTTTTCAAAATATCCTCCTTCTTAACCCGCAATTGGTGATATCCTGATCGCAAGTCAATCTTAGAGAACCACTAAGCTCCCCTTAATTGATAGAATAGATCATAAATTCATGGAAGTGGATATCTATTCTTTATTGTAACTTGGTTAATATTACAATAATCCATACACATCCGTATAGTTCTATCCACATTTTTCACAAATAGGAAAGGCGCTGCCCATAGAGGTGCTAGCCTGAATGAAACCTTTGCTTTATAGTTCTTCCAACTGCACTCTCAACTCACTTAATTATGTTGGTTCCATTATATAAGATGTAAGTGAAATATGATTGGTCCCCATAATGAGATCAATCATAAGATTAACTTCTCTCATTGGTGGAAACCCTTAGAATTTATGGGGAAAGACATCTTGGAACTGATCCACCACTGTTGGATTTTTTTCTCAATATCATCCATTGATGCCAATGAAAATTTCATCAACTAGTTGGAGATCATTCCAACTACTAGTGAGAACAATCTTATTTCTCTCACCGTTACATTATTATCTCCTCAAAAGATATTTTGGAAGGCATCCTCCATTGTAAAACTAACCTTTCTAGTATAACATTCAATGTGAACTTTGAACATTATCAACCAATCCATAACAAAGATTATATCAAGGAAATCCATATCAAGAATAGATAAATCACCTTTCAGTTTGGCTCTATCAACAGTTATAGAACATTTTCTACACAAAAAGGCTCAACACTCTCTTTGACCATGATAAGTTTGAATTCTTATCACAGAAGCCATCATCTAAACATTTAAACATAGCATATCAACAACACAAGAAGCAACAAAGGAATTATATACACTAGTATCTAAAAACAATTACATAAGGGTAAAAGTCAAAATAATTATACCTTTCACTATAGATGTTTCATCACGATCATCCATAATAACCTACTCAACTCTATATAATTTCTTTTTTGCTGCACTATGTTATTTATTGCATTGTTTTAATTTTCCTTATTGAGGAGTCATGACATTCCCAGAATAACCATGGATAGATAGATTCTACTGATGTGAGACTTTCTAATGCACTGACCCTGTCAAATCATACTATGCCTGTGACACCTGAGAAGTGTCCCTAACACCCCACCTCAGAGAAATGCGAAAATAGTGCTTGAAGTGCCCCATTTTTTTTTTGCAATTGTGTCATTATCTTGGTTGTGATGTACAATTTCAGTTAACGTGACTAAGTAAACCAAAATAAATACATACAAGATTACTCTTGGGTATTTAAGAACGATTAATTTCACATGTGGTTTGATTCTGACGTGTTCCACCTCCTTGAGAATAGGTTTCCATATTCTTCTTGATGTAATTGTTAGAGTTAGCACCTTCTGTCTTGAAGAAAACCTTACTTCCTTCACTGGAATTTTCATCAGTGATAGATTTTATAAAAAGAGTGTTCAGTTTCAGTCTTGACTCAACGTTTTGAAAAGCCAGTGTGATTCTTTTGAACAAATATTGGTTCTCATATGACTCAGGTGAGACAACTCGGGTAGAACAAGTTAGAAAATTTATTTAAAAAATCTTATATAATTTTATTTAAAACAGTTAAAATTAAAATATAAACAAGTTCCAAATTTTTTTTATCTAGATAACCATAATTTATAAGTAAAGTAACCAAACAATATTTTAAAACCCATTTCAAAAGTTCCATTTTTCATGGGGGAAATCCCTGATCCTTATCCATCCTAGAAATTATGGGGGAGAGTTCTTACCCTTAACCATTTTGAATGGAGAAATTCATAACCCTAATCCATCCCAGAATGATGGGGGAGATTCCATGACCTTTTCCACCTCAAATACAAATGAACACACACAACTAAATGAACCAATTTTTATTGAGAAGAAATACCTAACCCTTACCAATCCTAGAATTATGGGGGAGACTTCTTACCCTTATTCTCCCCAAATGCATATGAACTAACACAACCTTTTATTCCCAATCCCAATGTCAAACCAATCATTTCAAACATTTCAATAAAACTATAATTTTATTAAAAACCATTAAAATAAACCATTTCAAATTTATTTCAACACAAACTTCATTTTATTGAAAACATTTCAATGAAATGATTTACCACAATTCTAGAACATATACATTTATAATCAATAAATCAATTTAACATTCCAAAAATGCCTAATTTTCTATAATTCTCTAAACCTTCATTAAATATGGTTTCTAACAAGAAATTCACGTCAATATCACAACCAATTTCAATCAAAAAAATTAATTTGAAACTAATACATAAATTTCTAAATAGAGGAGTCAAGAGTGAAGCCACCTCCCTTGAGATTTTTGGTGAAAATGATAAATGGCACAAAAACACTACAAAACAGGGTTGAATCCCCATGAACCCACATTAGATATATTTCCCTGTCATAAAACAAGCCAAATATAAACATATTTGGAATCCAAATCCTTATATCTACCCACAATGGGCATAGATCAAAGAAACCAAGAGAGAGGGTGAAGTGGATATAAGAAAAATAGCAAGAACGACAAAGAATGATCACATACTGGAAGAACCTAGCTTCAAATCACCGAGGGAAGCCTTCAGATCACCTCCGAATTGATATAAGATCCTTCTATAACCTTTCAGAGATAAAAATCCAAAGTTATTTCTATTTTGGGGAGAAAAAAATTAAATTATATGTAAAATGATCTAGATCCACAATTTAAAGATTTATATTTCGACCCACACATAGTTTAGTTGCACTGTTAGTAAAAATGTGTGCTAACTGTGCTCCATACACTTCCGTGACGATATACCACACATAGTTTTCTCACATGGTTACAAAACTGTGTACCAGCTACACCAAATCTCATTTTACAACAAATACAGAATGTGGTATGGTTTCTCCTAGGATTCTGCAAGGTTTGGAAAAATAGTGCACAACCCGTGTGCCTTTAATTTAGCCCCAATTTCACGGTGCACTGTTTTTTCTAGTTGTGGCACGGTTTCCAAAAACTGTGCACCACTTTTGAACCTGTAAAAAAAAACTATAAAAAATTCTCCAAACTCTCCCAAACCTCACCATTATACTTTATATACTTAAAAATCATAAAGAAAAGAGGTACATAACAGAAATCAAAGGTTCTACATACCACACATAGAATAAAAAAATAATTATATATAAAATATATCATATGGAAATAGTTTCATCATATAAGTAACATATATCTAGAGTCAGGTAAAAAAATAATGGGTCTCATGACTACACACACACACAAGCATAATATATCACACAATGGGTCAGCTAAAAATGTATTTTCATATAAGGAACCTATGGAAATTCACACATATACAATAGAACATTGAAAAAAATCATTATTAAGGATCCATAAGGTATGAAAATCTTACCTTTTTCTCACTAATGATAATACATGAGACATGTCGAGAGATGTTACTCAAGTAACACCCATATGTTTTTCAGATTTTCCCATATAAGAATTAACCATAGAGCTAATCCTAAATCAATCACATACATGGTTCTAAAATTAGATTCAAGACAATTTTAAGTTTAATGGATTATATCTATACTAAAAAAACTCTCTGGATCCACCAACATCGCTAGATCTGGCATTGATCATAGGAATGCCGCCTATGCACTAGATCTACAAAAAATATATCAATGATCTAAAAAGTAATGGTTTGATGGAATTATAATCCATAGGGATATCCATGAAATGTCAAATATATGATTTGTCTTAAGGAAAGAGGGATTGATCTAGAAGTAACCTAAAGAAAATAGTGTTGTGGATCACTTACAATAATTCCTTGGTCACTAATATGTTTGGATCCACCGAAATTGAACTTAGAAGGAAATGAAATTTATAAAGAGAGATTTTGGATTTTCTAGGTATGAATGAGATGGAATGTTGAAGAAGTATGTGTTAATTGGGATGAGTTATTCCCCTTAAAGTGGACTTTTAGATAATTAAATCTTACACACATTGTTTGGTCAAACAATTTTCTAAACCATGTGCCATCCATGTGAGTCTTTTTTCCTCTCATAGGAACCCACATGGTTTGGCCACAAATTTCGGTAATCCATGTACTAACCATGGTTTCATCCTATTTCCAAATCCATATGGTTTTAAGTAAAAACTAGATGGTTTTATCTAACCACACCCCAACTATGTGCCACCCACTATCCTTTTCCAAAAAGTCTTCATAGTTTCCTGGGATGAGCTACCTAGTTTTCTATAACCACGTTATAAACATAAAGATCTATAAGAATACTAAAAATCTATAAAACTAACTATAAAACAAAAAAAATCTTAAAAAGTAGATGGTTTAAAAATACACGAATAAATGGTGAAATTAACTCATAAAACAATAGACAAATCTAATTTTGTTACATATATCATTGAGATAATTGATATAAATTTCATCAGTTAATGTTATAGAAAAAAATCCATGTCCATATAATTTTATGCACTATTTTGACTCTCATATTTTTAAATAGAATATTCCTATTAATTCAAACTAACAAACAACAACTTCCATTAATGTAAACATAATGATTCTTTATATCCAATTATTCTATCATTAATTTCTTTTTCATCTATTTTTGAAAATCAAATCATTTTTTTCAAAATTTACCACATTCATTCATTCTCATTAAAAGGAGAGATCCACTTACTAAATTTTATGATTTTATTATTCGGAAGTATTGTTTAAAAAACAATAATTATAAATTTAGATAAAATTAATCTTAAAATAAATAGTAGAATACTTATCAGAATCTCCTTGACTGAAATTTTTTGATGGAAAATTAGTATAATATTTTCCATTAAATTTTAAATAATTCATTTAAATGTTTGATATAGATTTATCATACATCACTATTGATTTAGGGAATCAAATTAATTAAAGATAAATAATTCATTATAATTTTTTAAAATAATGTTTCTCAACAAGTAATATAGTATCAATAAACTATAATGATTAGAGTAACATCACAAAATAATACAAACCATACTATATATTATTGAATATTCTTTCAATGTATATTAATGAAAAAATTATTTTCTCTAATTATACAGCCACTAATAATTAGGAATCAGGAATATATGTATATTATAATTTCCTATCATATTTTTACTTATTCCTCAAAGATACGTTTAACTATAGTTAGGTATCTTAAAAATAAAAACCATGAATAAATTCATATAATCACTAATAAAACCAGGGAATCATTCATTATCTTTTTGGAGGAACTTTATCATTAATTAAAAGAAATAATTCTTATAAAAATTAATCAGTAATATAACTCTATGAAACTGATTTTCTATTAGTCATATTATAAATCAATTATATATTATAATCTCTATTAGATTGTGATCACCGTCACGTGGGCATTACAAAAAAAATATAAATATAAATATAAATATAAATATAAATTTAAATAAAAATAAAAATAAAAATCAACAGACCACATTAAATACTAGGTAAATATGATCCATTAATTTTCACATATCTATATAATAACTATATACTAGTTTAATGGGATCTCTGTGTCAATTATAAGGTTATTTAAGTGGAAAACATAAAGAAACATTAGAAAAAAATTTAAAAATATGTTTTATTCTTAATCGATAGGGTACCCTTAGGAAAACATCGTATCCACAACTATTATATAATATTATAAGCACCATATCTATGGATTCTAAATACCCTAATAAATAGTTATACTCCATGAAAATATCCCACTTGACTTCTTGGTCACTTCTATAGTATAAAAACCATTAGCAATGAACTATCCTGGACGTGATGATTAATGATTCTACTTTTTTGACATAAAAATAAAAATTTCCAAGGATATACACTCAAGTTTTATATCCATTTACATTGAAACAATAACACCATTTTATTATCCCTAAAATACCATATTTCCTAAACATGGTATGAATATAATGAATATTAAAAATGTCTATATTACTTCATTGTGATTATGGTGAAATGAATGAATGATTTATCTTTAGTAAAAAAGGTATAAATGTAATCCATTATTAAGGATTAAAAGGTGTTTAATTAATGGGTTTTAATCCAATATAATTATCTTATTTAATAATTATGATTAAAGTGATAAAATAGTTATAGTTATTATATTTTCAATATTTCATTTATTTATATTAATATTTTCTTCTAATCTATTGGTTTTTATAGAAAAATAGAAAACCGAAATGATGTTATATTATAAGATATTGATAGAATTTTTTTAGATAAAGAGATACTAAAAATTTGAATATATTATTTAAAAACTTATTTTTGTTGAATATATTATAAAAAAGTAATTTGTTAATAAAATAATCGTTTTTGTGTGATAATTATTTATAATAATTATACACAACACTAACTGATGGAACTATAATAATTTGATCGAATTGGAAAATATTTATAGTATAAAAAAATTAATATAATAAATTTATTATATTTTAAATAATGTTATATAATAGCTTTTTATCATTTAGTCACATTGGTAATGTTTTTAAGATGTGTAATATCTTAAATAAAAATGTGGTGTGGGTAGAAACATTCTAGATAAATAATTGTCAAAATTTATATATATTTAGTAATTTAATTATTTTTTATTTCATTATTATTGTATATTGATGATATATGGGTGATCAGTTGTTTGAATCTTAAAATAAGTAAACCCTTGAAGTATGTGGTTTTTAAATCCCTTCTTTTATATATTTTTGACTAAAAAAATTAGAATAAAAGATTGAAATATTTACAATTTTAAGCATGGAATACGTATTAATGATATTATTGATCATCATAGTTTTTCATTAATTTGGGATAAAAAGGTTGATTAAAATTATTTTTATTAATTATTGATTTTATATCTGGATAAGATATTTTTTTAGATTTTATATAGATTCTGATTTTTATAGGTGGATTGATATAGTTTTATGTCAATTGTTAATAATCTCAAGATATATAATTGCGTTTACTGGGAGGTGTTAATTCACTAATACTGATTTATTATTTTAATGAACTCTATGTTTCAAAAAATCTATTTTATAAATTAGTCTATCAGGCCACATACATGGACTATTTATCTATTTCAAGATAATTTTATGAATGCCACGATTTATTTAGATAAAGTTTTGAAAATATTTAATGGGGTCATGCCATGTGTTTTTATTCTATTATTTTATTTTATATATTGTACTAGATTATGATGAGGTAGTAAGTGGATAATATAACCATATATATTGATCTCTTTGAAAAGAATTATTAAGATATTTAACCTATAGAAGAAAATGACTATGTTGAGATACCTAGTTTTATAGTTTTTATTAAATGGTTGAAGTTTTTTTGTGTATATTATTGTTTTTGAAGCGTGTTATGGGAATGAAAGTTTTAGGGAGTTTTTATAGGTTATATTATAGAGTGATGAATTTTTTATATTGATTTATTCTTTAAATATAGTGGGTTTATTGGGTTTAGGAGTTGGTATAATATTATGTATTTTAGTCAAATTTTTCCTCTCTTGATTTGTTATTGAAGCACAATGTGTGACATTAAGGTATGAGTGAAAAATTATTATGAATTTGAATGATAATTAATAAAATATATTATAATTCCCACCTAATGGGTTGATGAGGAATATAATACAATATCAACGTTTTGATTATAATTTATTGGAACGTATAGTGTGTTTTAAAATAAATACATAAATAATTTTTTAATATTTTATGTTAATGTTTTAAATAAAACCCTGGAACGAGGGATTATTAGTGGGAATTAAGGTTGTTACCAAGATTATTGACCATTTTTTGAGTTCAATTGAAATGATAGGAACTTTTATTTATGTTGGTTGTACTTCATATTTAAAAAATTACTATCATGAGAAAATTATACTACCCTAACATTAGAAAAATTATGTTTTTAGTTGAGGAACCTAGTAAGCATATATGGAGGTCACCCCAATTTATATATAATTTATTCCTTGATAAATAAATATATTTTTTCACGATTGAGTTGGTATGATAGTTTTTTTGTGATACAATTTTGTTATATATTAATAAAATTAATATTTTATAGAGACAAGAGAGTATTTATTTTGATTTATTTTAGGATGTTGATTTGGGATTGTGCGGAGAACATTTTTTATTAATATGGGACAATAATGGAGTTGACATGTGTCTAAATTTATTTTTTCATGATTATGATGATAAAAGTCCAACATGGCGTGTATTACCTACAATTTGAGTAATTCATATTATTAGTAATATTCTATCTCCATAATTCCATTAGATTTAATCTTAGGGTTTCACCATTGATATATATTCGATCCCATGGAAGAAACCAAATAAGCTTAGGTAAGAAAAAAATAATTTTTTTTGAATCAATAATTTTCAGTTTAATCTACCACTCACTAAGTTTGTGACCTCCGAATCAATTATAAGTGTCACTATAGGGTATATTACAGTGTAGTAGTTAGAAAATTTCACAGTCAAAGGCTATGATAGGGGTATTAAATATAGAAATTGAGCTATAAAATATTACAATCAATAGAATAGTGTCTTATTAACAAGATGAAAATTTTAATGAAAAAGAAAAATATAAAGAAGATTAATTTTAAAAATACGTTTATAGAAAATAATTAAAAAAATAATGAAAAAAAATCAAGAGGAATGACTGAAAAATTAAAATTTGTAATAATAAAAAACTTATTTTCCATTAAAAGAAAGTATAAGATAATTTAAAGTATATGTAAAATACAAGATGTTCCAAAAAATATTATTTTGTTTCATAGAAACATATATTTTACAAATGTAATCTCACAAATAATGTCCTATAATTTTTTTCATGGATCTATTAAGGAAATGATTGATATTTTTGGGATTTTTAAAACTATCATTTTGGAATGGGTGATCGTACCATGATTCACTGTGTAATTTTCAACCTTACACCATTATATTAAACTGGATTTTTATTTTAAATTACAAATATAATAACAAAACGAACTTTATGTTTTATTCCATTATTTTGTGTTTATCACTATTAAAATGGGAAATGTTACTTGTTTGAAAATTTCATTGAAGGTGGAGGTGATTTGGAGGACCCATGATGAAGTCCTAGAAAAATGGGCCAAACTACACAGGATCGAAGCACACCAGTGGATTAATCCACACACTTCTATTAGACCATGCATCCAAATGGGATGGAATTTTGGGGGATTATCCAATATTTAATAGGATACATTTAATCTCAAGGAACCAAATCCCTATTAGGCTTCTATGGGGCCCATCCAAACTGACCTATCCAAGCCACCAAATATGCACAAAGTTAAAAGTGGATTTCTATAATATGTCAATATCTCGAGCTGTGATTGTCAAAATGGTGACAAAATTTTGGTGGTGATATTAGGGAGGTAGGTAAACAACTTTCTAGTTTTTTAAAAAGTGAGATAATACTATCTTTACATCAAAAACCATGAAGCAAGTAGTTTTTCGAAATCAGGATGCTCAAAACCACCTTCCACTTTGCCTATAAAATGGAAGCTTGGACTCCCCATTTTCAAGATCATACTAGAACTGAAACTATACCATATTGAAGTCTTAGAGGAGTCTCCTCCTCATCCTTAATGCTCTGGAGGCCCCTATCCTCATAGGGGGATCAAGAATGAATAATGAGTTCCACCCGAGCTTCTCCTTCTCCCGATGTCGAGCAAAATATTGGACGTTCAATGTGAGGAATCTATGCACATGTCAAGGGAGTTCCAATTCTTATTTTAGATACTGATTTGGAGTAATTTTGGTGTGAAAAAATTTATTTCCATTTATATTACATAATTCCGTATTTGAATTCTTGTTTTGATGCATGTTATTGAGATACTCTTAATTTCTAACCGATTGGTGTGAAGTTTTGAGTGCGTGACTTGTGTTGTTCCGATTGGGCAGCACAAGAATCATTTTCAAACCCAAATTCTTGAGATTTAAATATTCTTTGGAAGCTCTTATTCCATGTATATGTTCTGGACCTTGACAATACTATTTTCACGTCAAGGTTTGGTTCTTTAAGCATTGAAAATAAAGCTTAAGAATTAATCAAGATTCCAATTAATTTCAACCAAAGGAATTACTCCAAACCTAAATGAATATCTATGAAAAATGAACTTGAAATGCGTGTAGTGAAATCACAATGAACCATTTTGCCTCATATTTTTCAAAATCCATTTGGTTTCTCAAATTTTAAACTTTCAATTAAGTCATTTCATTATAAAACTATTTTCAAAACCACCTCCTATTTTAGTACTTCTTTTAAAAACCGCACACTCTAAACCCACCAACCCTCTTTGAGAGATAACATAGGGTCTTACCTAGAATATTAATCAACCTTAAAATAATAATTAATTATAAATGTCATAACAATGCGGTCAATGAGTGCTCAATTGTAATTCTAGGAATGATACCACTAAATAAGTAAGTTTATATAGCTATTATATTCCATGCACTATTGGATTTTTTACTCCATGAATGGTAATTAATATATAGGAAATAAAAAATTTCATTCACTTTAGTGATATTTGAAAGCATGGATTTTAGGAAACAAATCTCAAATTAGTTGAAATATATCAAGGTTACCAATCATTAAAAAATTAAATAGAGTATTTTAAATCATGATTATAATGGAAGGTAAATTAATATTCCATATATATTTTATCATAATTGAGATAATGGAAGAAGGATAATTATCTATTTGACATAAACAACGCATACTAACTACTATAAAATAATTAATAATTTTAAAACCTTGTAAGTTAATTTCTTATAATGGTGAGGATCATATAAAACCCATCCATTTAAAAGAAGAATATCCTTGATCTAAAGTTTAGTATTCAAATGGAAATTTTACCATCAATGAATTATCATATCAAATTATCATGGAATAAAAATAATAGAAATGGAAAATAGAAGTTATTGGTTAACTATTGGATGAAAAATTATAATTAATTATTTTATAGGAATCCTAATAACTCAAAAAAATATTGGTGGAGTATTCAATAAGAAAATTTTATGCTAGCCTTTTATACTATAAAACTACCCAAGATTATGTTTAAAGAAAAATTAAACACATTGTAACACTTATTATTAGGATAATATATCTAATTACCTATCATATTAAATGAAAGATTTACCACAAATTATTAAAGGTATTTTTAAAATGTGATAAGAGTTATGAAGAGGTAATTTGAATAAATTATTATAGATATTATAGGAATAAAATCCAACATTCACTATTGGAAATATGATCTATACCAACAGTTTTGGGCAAACCGTTGGTATAGTACACTAATTTGGACTTATACCAATGGTTTGGCCAAAACCGTTGGTATAGGTCACATATATGGACCTATACCAATGGTTTTGGAAAAACCGTTGGTATAAGCGGGACCTATACCAATGGTTTGGCCAAAACTGTTGGTATAGGTCCATTATAGAGACCCCATGCCAACAGTTTGGCCAAACCGTTGGTATAGGTCCATTATAGAGACCCTATACCAACCCCTATACTAACGATTTGTCCAAAACCGTTGGTATAGGTCCCAAAATCAAAGAACCTATACCAACGGTTATCAAAACCATTGGTATAGGTCTATACCAATGGTTTTGAGAACCGTTGGTATAGTTACATGTATTCTTAATGGAATCTTCTTACAGAGGACATTAAATAAATCAAAATTTAAAATACTTATGATTATATATATATATTTATGAAATTATTTTCACAAAACTAAGTTAGGTTTGTGGTTATGTCATTCAATCACAAATGGGAGGTGCTGGGATCAAAACCAAACAAATGATGATTTTTTTGAATTCCATATTCCAACGGTTTTATGGAACTGTTGGTATAAATTTTATTATTAATTATACCAACAGTTTTCAAAACTGTTGGTATAGACCTATCCTCACGGCTTACTTGGCAATGGTTCTACAAACCATTGGTATAGGCTATACCAACGGTTAAGAGGCCTATACCAACGGTTCGAAACCGTTGGTATAGGGTATTTTTCTAGTAGTTATGGGGACCTAAAAAGTTTTGTTTGAATAAGGGTGAAAACCAATTCCATTACATTAGAAAATATTCAATCCACTCTTGATATATGTTTTTATGATGAATGTTATCACATTCCTTGATGGGATTATCATATATCATATTTATTATTGTGAGTGAGATATCATTTTAAGTTATAATTTAAATACAATACATAATATGATAATCACTAATGATAATGAAAAACTATTATAGTGAAGTTATTTTCCTTAAGTTTAAAAATATCAACTTTTTAAAATGATATAAATACTTACCAATTCATTTCATTGATTAAATATAGTAACATATTTTTAAAATTAGTATTATAATTCATTTTATGCGTATTATTGGTTTAATGTACTTTTTATAGCCCCCAATGTCCAAATAAAGTTGAAATTCACATATTAATTCAAAATATAATCTTTTCCAAGGATTCATTTTTTTAGTATCTATTGTTCTAAAAAAATTTCAATGATGTATGAACCATACCATTCATTGCATGGCTGACAATTTCTTAATTTTTTATGAAATTTTCATGTGTTGATGATCATTTAAAATATCATTTTGAATCTAATATTTTTTATTATGTGTTGAAAAAGCAATAAATTAATCATATATTGAGTGAGATTTTAATTTATGGCAAACAACAACATCATCATAAAATAAAATTTTTATTAAATTAATTGATTTCAATTCAATTAATACCAATATTTTGTATTAGTTATAGATTATTATGTTAGTTACCTGAATTTATAATTTTGGAGGAGACACACACTTATATAAGATATTTTTTAATGTATTTTTTCTAATTTTATCAACTAATAATAGAATTATTTTTAAATGAATGAACATTTTTATTTGATGAATTACATAGGGAATTATTTATGAACAAATAAAATATTATTATATAAATCTAAATTATGGTACAAAAAATGAGTCATTATTTTGGATTACTTATAATGTTACTATATATGAACTAGTTTAATCTCATAGAAAAATAATATATTTAATATTATACTAATTTACTGTGTTAGTCTGAAAATGGGAGGTTACCATGTTATCTACACAATCTCAAAAAAATTTATATTTTCAATGAAATATTTGTTTGACATATTTAGGCCACATAATGCCCTCAAATAATTTGTATCATACATGGATGAGGGCACTATTAAGTATTTTTTTTAATTAATAAAGATTCAAAGACACGGTTTTTTAATTAAATCGTCTTATTTTTTATTTTTTTAAATGAATAATATATACAATAATTTGTTATTAAATTTTACTTAAGATCAATTTTTGAGATATAATTTTACCAATAAAGATGATGAGCTTGAAATAGAAAATTATAATTAATTTTTTCAATCAAAATTTGTTCAGAAAAAAATATTTACATGATTTTTTGTGGTCCATAAATAATCATTATAATTTTTCAATTGGAATAGATTACCCATTATTCAAAATACAAAAAATTAAACAATTCATAGTTGAAGAAAGGTTTGAGTTCTTAGATGAATCCCAACTATTCATGAAAAATGGATATGAAATTATTTATTAACTCACTTTTAAATTTTAGTTAAAGTGGTAAATATATTTTTATCCTTCATTATCTATAAATAGATTTCATGAGATTAATATAGAATGGTTGAAAAAACATAAAATTGGATTTTTTGGTCCGATGATTATTAGGAATGAATGTGAATGTGTCACCACATGTGATAACTACGAATGAAATTGAAATAATATAAAGATAAATATATCCATAAAAATATATATCATAAAGTGTGTGTGTTAAATTCATTAATAGATGACATTATGGAACTATTTAAAAACATGTATCTTAACAGATGCCTTATTGTAAAAATGGATTAAATACAATCATACATTGAATTGAAATCATTTTATAAATAATAATAAAATAAATATGGTGTGGAATTATTTAAATAATAATTTATTTTCATGGTTTGGACTAAATTTACTTATTATTAGTTATCATGGTTCATATTTCAATAATAACATCTTATGAGGTCTAATAAAAAAACATTGGACGAGATACAACACAAACATGCCATTTCACCAAAAAATTTATTGGATTATAAAATATTATTTGAATAAAATTATAAATTAACCAATGAACTATTTTATAATTTATTATTCAAATAATAAAGACTATTCCCTTAAATTATATAAGAATATACAAAACATCCCCGAAGAGATCACATTTTTGGTACATACCATTCTGTATATCGATGTAGGACAAAAAAAATATTTTTAGTTAACCATTATAGTAAATAATTATAAGAAAAAAATTATAATGATAACATTCTATAAATTTAATGACCATAAATAAATATAAAAGGATTATTTTTATTATTCTATGATCAATAAATGATAGATGGTTAAATGGTATGATTTACCCAAACATAGAAGTTAGTTTATTCATAGTGTATATTTAATTTTTTAAATACAAGGTTTTAGTTAAATATAATGGAGATAAATTCAATGTGGTTGAGGCCATTCATTATAATTAGGGGTTTTTATTGAGCAATTATTAAGAAACTAGGTGTTAAATGAGACCATATTAATAAAAATAACAAAAAATCGGTGCGACTAAGGATCCCTCTCAATTATAATGCATACTCTATATTTGATTTGATTATAGAATTTTTTTTTCTTATAACTATATAAATTTATTATATAATTGTAAAGTGTAAAACCCAAAATATTTTGGAATACACCCAATTGAATTTCCATATTTATGGCCTTGTTACATGTCATGACCCATCCCCTGGGGCCCGTGCCGTGACTACCCCAAGCCTGCCTTCCATAGGCAAGGGGTTAGCGACTATCACCTAAAAGGCATATCCCTAAAATGGGAAGGATTTTCCTTTAAACTTGAAAACACACAGACTGAGAACAAAACAAGAATAAAACACATAGTATAACTCTTAAAAGTAAAAGTGTGAACTAAAGAGTAATGGGTTAGAATACAAACCCGACTAAATGTAAAATATAGAGGAAAGGAAAACAGCTCTTGAGGTCGTCTGCCAAGGATCCTACATGAAGGGTAGGTACATCTCGTCATTGTGGCACTCTGTATCAACAGGTATCCTCTGTGAACCATCTAGTCCAGCTCCCAAACCTTGGTCAAAGTTGTCCATCATTTTCACAAGACACAACAAGGTGCAGGTGAAGACCATGTAGGGGGGAGTATAACAATACCTAGTAGAGACCCTGATAAGCCCTAAAGGTATCCCAGAATTCCAAAAAGGCAAAACCACAAAGCTAGACCCAAAATCACAAAGAACAAGTAAAAGAATCAGCTCAAACCAGATATATAACTTAAATAACATGAATAATGATGATTAGTAGTAAAGATAATTCATCTTATTCCATTGAGAATATCGACTACTGAACTACGAAGATGTTTCTCTGTCATAAATCCACACATGGTCATAAGTAACTGATCCACACAGGGTCGTAAGTTGTCAATCCACATTGGGTCATAAGTCGTTGATCTATAATGGGCCACTCTAAGGCTGGTCCTCATCGGGTCATTATAATTTTGATCCACACAGGGTCGTATGTTGTCGTTCCACACAGGGTCATAAGTTGTCGATCCACACCAGTTCGTAACACGTCGATCCACACAGGGGAATCAGTCCCCGATCCACACAGGTTTATAAGTCTCTGATCCACGACAGGCCGCTCTAAGGCAATTCTATGTTAGGTCTCGCTACTACTGATTCATATAGGGTCGTTCTGATGCCGATCCAAAAAGGTTCGTATGTTTCTTGACAACTATTCATAGGATTATCGCACATGGTGTGCTTGAGTTTCCGAGAAACCACTGTTCAAGATATCGGTTGTACCTAAACCACCACTAAGTCCCTTGAAAAATCATATTGAGGGACTTCCATGTCATAAGGGTTCCAACGCAAGAGACGATGCGTCAATCAGATGCCCAATCTATAAGTTATAGGCATTTTAGTGTCAATGGCCCAGTTGGATTTAAGTCCGATCCAACTTGAACGTACTCCAGCATTCTCCAAACCCCACATGGATTTTCTTAAAAGGACTTCCTCATCTTAAATATTTTAGTGCCATAGAAGGTTCATCAAATGGACGTCTGGTTTAAAAGATAACCCTCTTTAAGTGAAACTGGGCTAAAAAGGCTCTGGGTCCGACCCGACCCAACCCAGTCCATTGGGCCCGACTTGAACCGGTTGGGATTGGCCCGGTCTAGCCTAATGGACCATGGGCTCGACCTGACCCACCTGGCTGGGCGTGGCCTGCCAGGCTGTGGAACTGGCATGACCCACTAGCTGGGTGCGGCCTACGAGCTGGGAGCGGTCCGGTTCCCCGGACAGATTAATTCTTTTTGGGCTCCCCAATTAGCAGTACTAGGGTGGAACCGCTCAACCTGATTAGTCCTTGTGGACTAATAATCTGCAGGACCCGCCAGCATGGGTCCTCCCTCTACAGTGGATCGGAGCTGTGGTGCGCCTCCCACTGTTAACGGGGGCAGAAATGGTGAGACTCTCCTGTCCTCCTTGGCGCCTTCAGGTGCCACCGTCCCCTCTTGGCTGGTGAGAGCAGGTCGGCACCTCCTTCGGTCATCGGCACCACTGGGACGACAGAGCTTCTGCGATCCATCGATGGATCTCACTGAGGTCCGATTTCTTTCCCATGTGAACCTATGGGCCACCCGAGATGCATCCTACACTGTGTGGCCCTATGTTTCACCTTTTCATTGTGTTTCTCAATCGGCCACGAAGAACACAACCAAAAAAAAGGGAAGAGGTTCCGAGCCTTGTTCGGTTCAGCCTGCGCCCTCTACGCTAACAGTTTAAAAAGGGGAGAGTTAAAACATCATCCAGAGATGATGAATTCATAAAACTATTAGAAATAAATTAATACATACCCCTAACTTGAACTCATTGGAAGACGTTGTAGATGAGGAAGAAGGGTCCACGTTCGAAGATGTTTGTTGACATTCATTTCTTCCTCGTTCTTCGTTAGAGTAGGTTTTTGACATCGTTTCGCCAGAGCTTCCTCACATCGATCCCCAAAACCCATGCCACAGGTTTGTTTAAATCGATTAAAAGGAACAACCCACATTGTGTTTTATTAATATGGTTCATTAATGAACCATAATTAATATTCAATTAATCCAACGAACATCATGGTTACACAACCCAAGGGTCGTGTCATTAAATGACTCCCATTCAGCCTGGAATTACACCGTGGTCCCCCAATCTGATGCTCAACAATGAGAAGAGAATAAAATAACTCATGGAGTTATTTTTTTATAAAGTCCAAAATTTTACATTTTTGTCTGACCCTTACTGGTTAAAGTTAAGCTTCACCTAAGAGAATCCTAGTACTGCGAATTCAACGGTGCCCTCAGTTTTTTAATCCAAGCACCAGTTCAAAAGATAGAAAACGCAACTCGCTCGATTACTGAACGTACCTTAAAAAAAGTTCAAAATTCCATTTCGAGCTCTCTGAGCCTCAGAATCATGTCCTGTCAATTTTCACAGACTCATAAAAATCACAAATAATTTTAAAAAAAATTATATGGAAATTCTTGGTTTTTACATTACAATGATTTTCTTTTATTTTCTAAGACTGTAAATATTTATTATTAACATTATTGTCAATTAATAATCCCCTCAATGAAAACCTAAAACTATTCATTTATTAGAAATATATCTCAAAATATTTCAACAATTTGATTAAAATAAATAATACATGTAATTATTTGAGTGGTAATACAAGACATGGTGTAATAGTTAACAAATTATACTAGATTCATCATATGTGACCAATAAAACAAAAGAATTGGACATGAATATACTTGAAAAATAAATTTATCTCTTATATGTTTTCCTACTCAAGATTACAAAATATATATAATTAATGTTTCACTTGTTGAATTTTGTTACACTTGTAATACTTACATATTTCCTTTATAACTATCAATCAAATGTAAATGAATACATACATAATGTGGATATGGTTACTAAAGGGCTAAAAATTATAGCATTTATAATCCCTAAAATACATGGTGGATAAATTAATAGAATCTATGTATTACCTTTAATGATTTATTCCGTAACCCACCCCCATTTAATAGGTTTCAATGAAATTATTTTATAATAACATAAAGCCACACCAAAAAATACATAATTTATTTTTTTCACATTACAATGATATGTTTTTCGACCCCTCCCCCATTTAAAAATTTTCTATAAAGAGAAAATTTTTTACATATCCAATTTCCCACATTTAAGGATTAATGCTCCGATAAGGGAAATATCAACGTCATTAATACGCCATAATTAACATAATGATAGTCCCAAAACCCAAAATCATGAATCATGTTTATAAATCATTGTAAGGATATCTTTTAACCATGGAATAAATAGTTCCCATTAATAATAATTTCAAAAAGACCATGTTAAATTGATTTTTTTAAAATTGCATGAATATTCCCTTTAAATAAATAAACAAAATATCCTATAATACATAAGTTTATATATTTTTGAAGAAATTATTAATATTTAAAGAGATGACTTTTAATTATTAACCCATCCATTTAAACTATTATTAATAATGATTCCCCATCCTTAATTTTTAATATTATAGGTAAAAACATATTTGTCAATATGACGGGATATTGAATCATTTTATAACGGATATTATTGTATAATTATTTACTCTATTATATAATTATTAAAATGAATAGAAATCATTCCACATAATAATACCTATTAACCTTGACAAATGGGTTTGATTGTTACTATTATAATCTGTTTGACATTGGAATAATTTAAATCATCACATTCACAAGGAATTGTTAATCTTAGGAATAATTTTCAAATGGTGAATAGGATTTTATTAAAAATACTATAATAAGGACCTATTGAGTTTAATTATATCTATGGTGGTGTAAAATGGATACACAATATTATATATTCTGAAGAGAAGGCCTGAAAGGTTAAGAAAATATATCAATTAAAACTGGAAGGAATAATGATCTATACATGAATTTAAAGCCATCTAATGAAATGGACGAGTTATGTGAGAATTTATGGTCCTTAAAAATAATAAATAGTTTACATTGGTTTTTAATATTATACAAAATGACATATGGGGGTTATGGTGGTGTTTTTTCTAACTAGAAAGAAAAATTTCTTATGATGTGGTTGATTTCTATATTTTAAGGTCAATAATTACACAGGATTCCATGTATATATTATATTAATTATAGAATATATATTATTTTTTGTGGAATTCATGAAGGTGAATGATTTAAACTAATGATTAAAACCAACTTGGATGATTTAAAGGTATGTTAGAGTTTACTTTCATCTAAGGCATGTTGTTGAAGAGCCCAAAGTATTTTTATGATTATATTTTTTGTTAATGGGTATGATAGTTGACAATTTGACTTATGTGATAATGAAGAGACTAATCAGAATAATGAACTAAATAATTTCAGACACATCTTAGAGATTTTAGGATTAGTGTTATGCTAGCTTCCATTATTTATGTGTTGAACTTTCCTGTATAAGTGGACAACAGATATTGAGATAATTCTTGGAAGTTAGAGTACTTAACTTTTAATGATTATATTGATTATATTTCTGAGAATTATAGAAAATTGTTTATGTAATGTGAAATATTCACCATAAAATGGTTTTTAATTATGTTTAAAAGATTCCTATTGAAATTTTTAAGAAGATGTGATTAAATAAGTACAAATGATGAAATGAAGATTGATAACCCATCCTTGTATTATCACTTATTATATATGTTTCATTATATATAGAATAAATATTAGATGATCATTTAATACATCTGAGTTTGGAAGTAAATGAATGGGTTAGTGGAGATCCATTAATGGTCTCAAAGTATAGTATCCATATACTGGAAGTATTTGGAAAGGATGTTTAAGTGGTTTGGAAGGAATCTTTTCTTCATAATTTCATTTGAGTTTATTTTAGGTGATGTAGAGTGATTTTAAAATCGCTCATAATTACTAATGGAGTAATATACTGATTATAAATTTTTCCAAAATTAATTGTTATTAAAAAAAATTAAAAAATGTATTGAATGAAATTTGTTAAGGTGTCTCTGAATAATATTTAAGCGTTACAAAAAATGTTTCCTGTAAAATTTATATGAGTATATATTTCCATTATAATACATAATATTACTAATGAGGGTTTATAAAAGTAAATATGCTAGAATTTTATATATGTAATATTTATATTGAGTTTATGTATACATATAGGAAAATGAAAATACCATTTGAACTATGAGACATAAATTTATGTTTCTCAATTTATAATAGATATCCAAGTGAATGTATAAAAGTAAAATCAGGGATTGAGAATTTGTAAAATTACCCATGAAACATTGATACATAAGGGTATAGATATGATTCTAAGATTTTAAAAATTCCCAAGCTATATTATAATACAATAAATTAAATCAAATTTTCTAGAGTTTTTGAAAATTTTATAAAGATAAAATATAAAGGAAAATAATATGATACATATAGGTTACCTAATACTTGAAAACTAGATATTGGAAGAGGTAATAACCACACTTTGATATGTAATAGTAAAAAATTATTATATAATAGATCTTAATTGAAATATTTTCAAAGACCTAGATTTTCAATATGATATATAAGATAACAATTTTATTATAAAAAGGGAAATAAATTTAAAAAAAGTGAGATATATAGAGATTAAATTGTAATGATGTTGTTTATCACATAAATGAAAAAATGTAATTATTATTTTAATATCATTGATTCTATCTAAGGAAAATAGATGTCATATTTAAATATAAATATAGAGTTATGATTAGGGGTCTATGTTTTGAATATGTATCATTATTTGAGGGTTTAAATATGTTATTTGAAAAAAATATAAATTAAATTATTGAATAATTCATGGATGTTTTAGAGAGTGATGATACATTGTTTATTGGAAGAGAAAATGAAAATATCATTTAATTAGGTTGATTGAGAATAATGATCTAAACGATTTATTTATATGAAAATATTGTTTCAGATTTTGATTTTTTTTTACATATTCAAATTTGGAATATATATATATGATATTATGAGATTAAAATAGAGAATAAGAATGGGAGTGATGTTATGTGTATCCTAATAATAAACTGATATTTAATTCATTGAGAGAACTCCATGTATAAAATAGATGAAAAAATTATATATTGAATGAATATCCCATGATTTATTAAATAATAAGAATTAAAGTGTGATAAGTAGGAGAAGGCCTACTATACGATAACTTTATATCATAAAATATAATTAATTAGAAAAGGAGTAATATAATTTTTGTTATAATGTTCAACATAAACCTACCATTTTGATCATTTTCATTACCGTGACTCAAACATTTTGTATTTGATATAATTTAAGATCACATAGAGCTCAATGAATATTTAGTCGAGTAATTAAAATGATCACAATACTTAATAAATCGATGAATATTGTGTACTAAAAGATACCCAAATTAAAATAACTATAGAATATTATCTACCTAATGTTAAAGACTCTGATTAAAAAATTTGTTCTAATTATTTGATGTTTTAAAAAATAGAGCAGGTATGCTATAGATTTCATTATGGTGGATCCATTTTACATTAGTAACTGAATGTTGTAACGCCCCGACCCCAGTTACCCAGAGTCGGTGCATTACTTCGTAACATTGGTATGATCACAAAAGATCAAGTCTCGAAAGTCCGATTAGTATAGTATCCTTGGAAACATAAGATACATTCATAAGTCTTACATTATATCATAAAGTAAAACAAAACTAGAACATCTTCTCTTCATATCCCCTTATATTATCCCTGCAGGTCATTCATAATATACTTCTTCACATCCTGGAAAAATTAAAACATTGAAAGGGGTGAGCTCAGATGCTCAGTAAGGATAACAATATAGCGAAAGATTACATAAATAAACATTAACATTTAAGGCAATGTATAACTAACACAAAAGCCTTTTTAAACTTGAAATTCAGCATAATATGGAAAAATCAAAATGAAATAATGCCATTTAATTACTCACATAGATATTCTACTAGTCGAATAATCACATGAAATATCAATAACCACTTTCATAATGATGGAATGCATAATGTCAGACTATCATAACCACGTAGACAAGGCCTCGTGCCAAGACTACAAATAAAATTTTGTCAAGGCCTCATGCCAAGACAATAGTTTGTCTCATGAGACCTGCCGATGCATCGAGGAGCTATAGCGGGCTCCACCCGTCACTTATTAAGTCCAATGCATTCCTCATATGAATAGGTTTAAACATATCATAAACCATAACATAATCGTATCACATAAAACATGCATAAAGGAAACATAACATTTCCACATTTCAATCCAAATATATCAATAAAACACATTTATGTAATAAAAACACTTTCAAAACCATTTCCAATACCAAAATTAAAGAAAATTAAAACTTTGTATTTATTTTTCATTTAAAAAACGTTATGGCTTGTAGGGGAAGCCGAAACTCAAATAATGGTCACGACGGCGGAGAAGTCATTGTCGCCGCATTCGTACGACAAAAACATTCCCTTTTTTCGTTTAGTAAAACACATTGTATAAAAAAGATTCCTTTTGGATAAACGTAAAAGTCAAAGGGTTTTATACACTGTATAAAATAAGGTTTTGTATGAAACAAAATATGCCTCAATGAAAGGAGATTGAGACGAATTCCCATACAAAGATCATTTTTAAAATAAAATAGATCTATTATGTGTATTCACTATAAGTACACATAAAGAAAGTACAAATACAAGATATGACATAATAATATCATGACATAATTTGAAAGTAGGAGATTAACCCAAAGAATAGAAATTGGGTTAAGAAGTTCCCTTACCTTGCGTCCTGTCTTGACTCGACCATTCTTTAACCTCCTGAATAATAAACTAGAGTTAATTTATAATTTATTAAGAACCTTTTTCAAGTTTTTTATTAATTTTATATCACTTATTACCATTTTATGAACATTATGTAATTATTTAAGTTAATAACGGTCGTTTTGTCGATCTTTGGTACTTGAGTCAAAAATAAACTTCTTATAATTACAAGTTGTTCATGTGGTGAAATATCCATTATATCCTGAATTATATTCATGATATAGATATCATATATCTCATATATATCCATTATATACATGTATTTATAATATTCCATAACGTTTAGAGGTAAGAAATGAAATGCACCGTTCCTGGAGACGGTAAGCCGTACGTACGCATGAACGCTACTTTTATTTCTATTTCGTATTTAATGAAATCATAATGATATAAAGGTATATTATAATTCCAATATAATATCATATATAATATCATTTACTCCATCATTTATACATCCCACATATGGAATTAATGATTCAAATCACTTTGAGGGGGCGGTAGTCCGCACTTCCTAAAATGAAAATATCGCGTTTACCCATAATGGAAATAATAAAGGTATGCCATAAATGAAAAATACAGACCCTTAAGTAAAACATAAACATATTATATATCGTATATTTAAATATAGTAACATCTTAATGGCCACCTTTTAAGGTGTTATATGAGTGTTGAACAATCATTGTTTCGTGAGGCAGAAATTCACCATCCACAGAAATAGTATGTTATTTAACCATTAGATATAGGTGTGTGTAAGTGTAGCTCGAATAATTATTATAACAACATCCTAGTATATTTAGGATACTGTTTTTGTTACAAATGTAATGAATAAAAATATTTTAGGGGGTTGGAGAAGAAAAATAAAACAAAATAACATAAGAGAAGACATTACCTTAAAATCGGGTAACTCTTTTGATTTTAGCCAAAATCTTCCTTGGGAAGAATTCTGCCCAAAGTGAGGCTTCTAGGAGTAAGGGAGGGAAGTTGGGGGAGTATTTGGGCAGAGTTTGTCCGAGCCAAAAGGCTTTGATGGTGTGAATAAGGTGGTATAGGTGGGGGCCTTTTATAAGAGGAGAGGAGGGGCACTTTTGGAATGTCATGAAATGTTACTTTATTAAGAAATTATTTTCAGATTCTAAAGGTCCCACAATGATATATTTATAATCTAAGGTGATAAGGGTTAGAAATATACTCATCCAATAGGTTTTTGACAAGTGTAAGCCTTGTAGTTTACATTATCTTTTCATTTTATTTAAATTGTTAATTAATGAGGTAATCGCTGCATCATCAGGGTGTCATAAATAATCTAATTTATTTAATGTCTAAAAATTATAAAAAAACTATCATGATGTAGGAAATATTTTTATATTTATAATTAATATTTATAGTCAAAAATATGACTTGTATAACCCCATTTAAAAATTGTTTTAGTAAAACAACTTATGTTTGTGACATTTTTATTTTAACTTTAAATAAAAGTTATTTATGTCATTTTCCAACCAAAGTAGCTCCATGGGGTCACCAAGTTTACCCATGGATTGTCTTGGTCGGAAATTACTCATACAATAGGGTTAGTACAAGTGTAAAGGTCATTTCATATTTTTATAATATCATTTTTACCTTAAATTTCACTAATTACCTTTAATCGCGATTAATTAAACTTAAAAGTTACTATTCACCAAAAAGTTGTTTTAATCCCATTGAAAAATATTTTACTTCCTAATGACAACCATGTATGTCGGATTTTTGAAAATAAAATCACATAAGTGGTAATATTTAATTTAAACAAAAAATCAGTTATTTAACTACCACTTAGTGGTTTCACTATTCATCAAAAATTGAAGTTTTTCAGAAGAATGCCAAAATTTCACCCTAAGCTATAATTTATATTCCGAATTCAAAAATGATGTCTATTTTATGGAATTCCAAACATATAAGTTGCATTAATTAATTTTATAATTAATTCCCGCTGTCACAACAAATAGCGTGTTTTTAAGAAACAATATATATCAAAAGATTGACATTTGTTTATGTCCAATTTCAAAGTGAAATTAATTATAATGACCACCATTTGATAAAATGGTAAAAATATATTTTAATTATACTTTAAAACCACTCAATAGTATAATTTATCACTATAAATTATTTTGATTAAAAAAGTTTTTTTAAGTATTCTTCACTATTCATAAAAAAATGGAAGTTCTCAGAAAATTACAAAAAAATTCAATTTGGATAATTGCGATATTACGAATACAAAAATGAAGTCCATTTTGAAATATAAAATTTATATAATTTTGAAAAGTGGGTATTAATATTCATAACTGCTACTTTGATTAGTCGCGGTGTGTTAGAACTCGATGTTGCGTACAATGCAAGCTATTGTATTATTGAATGAGAAGCGTATCGTGGAAGTTCAGGGTGTTACATTCTCCCCTCCTTCAATAAATTGCGTCCTCGCAATTTGTAATTTTTCATTGAAAATAAAAGGTTGATGATAGGAAATACTTTTGTGGAAAACCCACATCGGAAATAAGGTTAATAAAAATATAACTTTAAAAGAAAGAAAGATAAGTAAAAAGGTCACCCGAGATAGCCCATACTAGGATTCTATGAAAATATGGATATGGAAGAAAAACAAACCATCAAGGTCTGATGGAGAGTTGTCGAAAACTAGATTATGAGAAAGTAAACAATAAGAAAATCACAAACTTGTGATTGGTTAAACGATCATTGATTCCACAGTTGGAAAAGTTAACCGACAACATTTTTGATTGAAGTTACCTTTTATATAGTTGAGGAATTTATTTAGGAGATTTACTAAGAATGTAAGGAAATATACTTACTTGTCATGTAGACTTTCATTCTTTAATAAATTTTTACCACAAACCCATCTTTCACTCTAAAAGTTAATAGAACATAAAAATATTCTATTTATACTAATTGTATATGGTTCCAAATGTTAACACATACCATTTAGATTAGTAAAACTATTTTGTAATAACCAGGGACTTCCTGTAGGCTAGTGGTAGGTAATAAAGGCCTGTCGCACTATGGTTGTGGGTTCGATTCCTACAGCTTTGTCCGGCGCGACGGGTTATGCGCCACCCTGCAGGTTGTCCTTTTTCTCCACACTTATAACAAACTCCCATTCCCTTCAGGCAAGTTCCAAGGTGTTTCTTCCCACAGTTATCACATATTGGAAAATTCTTCTTTTCCCTCGTCCCTTTATCCATCATTCTCTCTTCCATCCTTTTCTTCTCTTTCATCCCTTCAAATCCATAAGACTCAGATAATTCTCTACTTATCTTATTAACACATGATACTATTTCTTCATATGTTGAGAACACATGGGAGACTATTTCCCTTCTAAATGTTGTCTTAATACTGTGAAAGATATGATCCTTCTTACTCTTTGGATCATACGTATTGATGGAGTTCACATTCCTTCTACTGGGCACCATTTCTATAAAATGGCATAAACTAGGTTAGTTTATGAATCGAAATACATAATAACAAACTTGAAAAACACTTAACATAAATTGAACTATTTATGGATATAATCCATAATCATAAAAAAAGTTTTCTTTGAGGAATTATATAATCATAACCCTTCAAAGTGGTTTGTAAAGAAAATGAGATTTATCCTAAGCATATCCCCCGGGAGTGTTGTAACCAAGAGTGCAGCAAGACCCGTTGTCATGCACCAGTTCCCGTTCGAGTCTAGCTCAAAGCGGTGTTTTCAGGTTTTACCCCTAGGTACATCTATGCCAGAGCTGCCTCTACATGCTCGTATCCAGACATGGATGTATTGCTCGGAAATCTCACAACATCACTATAATACCAAAATTCTAGGAAGTTCTTCTATACTAATCCTCAAAGACTATCTTTGGGCTATGTGCTCTAATTAGAGTTTATCTAAATCTAGCTTCCAAGGTTAGTACTAAACTGACTCTGATACCAACTGTAACACCCCGACCCCAGTTACCCAGAGTCGGTGCATTACTTCGTAACATTGGCATGATCACAAAAGATCAAGTCTCGAAAGACCGATTAGTTTATTAGCCTTTGAAACACTAGATACATTCATAAGTCTTACATTACATCATAAAGTAAAACAAAACTACAACATCTTCTCTTCATATCCCCTTATATTATCCCTGCAGGTCATTCATAATATACTTTTTCACATCCTGGAAAAATTAAAACATTGAAAGGGGTGATCTTAGATGATCAGTAAGGATAACAATATAGCGGAAGCTTTCATAAATAAACATTAACATTTAAGGCAATGTATAACTTAAAAAAGCCTTTTTAAACATGAACTTAAACATAATATGGAAAAAGAAAAATGAAATAATACCATTTACTTACTCACATGGATATTCTACTAGTCGAATAATCACATGAAATATCAATAACCACTTTTATAATGATGGAATGCATAATGCGAGACTATCATAACCACGTAGACAAGGCCTCGTTCCAAGACTACAAATAAAATTTTGTCAAGGCCTCATAACAAGACACTAGTTTGTCTCATGAGACCTGCTGATGTATCGAGGAGCTATAGCGGGCTCCACCCATCACTTATTAAGTCCAATTCATTCCTCATATGAATAGGTTTAAATATATCATAAACCATAACATAATCATATCTCATAAAACATGCATAAAGGAAACATAACATTTCCACATTTAAATCACAAGATATCAATACAACACATTGATGTAATAAAAACACTTTCAAAACCATTTTCAATACCAAAATTAAAGAAAATTAAAACTTTGTATTTATTTTTCATTTTAAAAAACATTATGGCTTGTAGGGGAAGCCGAAACTCAATTAATGGTCACGGCGGCGGAGAAGTCATTGTCGCCGCATACGTACGACAAAAACATTCCCTTTTGTCATTTAGTAAAACTCTTTGTATAAAAAATATTCCTTTTGGATAAACGTAAAAGTCAAAGGGGTTTATACACCGTATAAAAGAAGGTTTTGTATGAAGCAAAATATGCCTCAATGAAAGGAGATTGCGACGAAGTCCAATACAAAGATAATTTTTAAAATAAAATAGATCTATTATGTGTATTCACTATAAGTACACATAAATAAAGTACAAATACAAGATATGACATAATAATATCATGACATAATTTGAAAGTAGAAGATTAACCCAAAGAATAGAAATTTGTTAAGAAGTTCCCTTACCTTGCGTCCTGTCTTGACTCGACCATTCTTTAACCTCCCGAATAATAAACTAGAGTTAATTTATAATTTCTTAAGAACCTTTTTCAAGTTTTTTATTCCTTTTATATAACTTATTACCATGTTATGAACATTATGTAATTATTTAAGTTAATAACGGTCGTTTTGTTGATCTTTGGTACTTGAGTCAAAAATAAACTTCTTATAATTACAAGTTGTTCATGTGGTGAAATATCCAATATATCCCGAATTATATTCTTGATATAGATATCATATATCTCATATATATCCAGTATATACATGCATTTATAATATTCCATAACGTTTAGAGGTAAGAAATGAAATGCACCGTTCATGGAGACGGTAAGCCGTACATACGCACGAACGCTAATTTCATTTCTATTTCGTATTTAATGAAATCATAATGATATGAAGGTATATTATAATTACAGTATAATATCATATATAATATCATTTAATCCATCCTTTATACATCCCACATATGGCATTAACGATTCAAATCACTTTGAGGGGGCGGTAGTCCGCACTTCCTAAAATGAAAATATCGCGTTTACCCATAATGGAAATAATAAAGGTATGCCATAAATGAAAAATACATAACCTTAAGTAAAACATAAACATATTATATATCGTATATATAAATATAGTGACATCTTAATTTCCACCTTTGAAGGTGTTATATGAGTGTTGAACAATCATCGTTTCGTGAGGCAGAAATTCGCCATCCACAGAAACAGTATGTTCTTTAACCATTAGATGTAGGTGTGTGTAAGTGTAGCTCGAATACTTCTTATAAAAACATACTAGTATATTGAGGATAATTTTTTTGTTACAAATGAAATGAATAAAAAGATTTTAGGGGGTTGGAGAAGAAAAATAAAACAAAATAACTTAAGATAAGACATTACCTTAAAATCGGGTAACTCTTTTGATTTGAGCCAAAGGATTCCTTGGGAAGAATTATGAACAAAGTGAGGCTTCTAGGAGTAAGGTAGGGAAGTTGGGGGAGTATTTGGGCAGAGGTTGGCTGAGCCAAAAGTCATTGAAGGTGTGAATAAGTTGGTAGAGGTGGGGGCCTTTTATAAGAGGAGAGGAGGGGCACTCTTGGAATGTCATGAAATGTTACTTTATTAAGAAATGCTTTTCAGATTCTAAAGGTCCCAAAATGATATATTTCGAGGCTAAGGTGATAAGGGTTAGAAATATACTCATACAATAGGTTTTTGACAAGTTTATGACTTGTAGTTTACATTATCTTTTCATTTTAATTAAATCGTTAATTAATGAGGTAATCACTACATCATCAGGGTGTCATAAATAATTTAATTTATTTAATGTCTAAAAATTATAAAAAAATATCATGATGCAGGAAATTTTTTTAGATTTATAATGAATATTTATAGTCAAAAATATTACTTGTATAACCCCATTTAAAAATTGTTTTAGTAAAACAACTTATGTTTATGACATTTTTATTTTAACTTTAAATAAAAGTTATTTATGTCATTTTCCTACCAAAGTAGCTCCATGGGGTCCCCAAGTTGACCCATGGACTGTCTTTGTCGGACATGACTCATCCAATAGGTGTAGGACAAGTGTAAAGGTCATTTAATATTTTTATAATATCATTTTTACCTTAAATTTCACTAATTACCTTTAATCGCAATTAATTAAACTTAAAAGTTACTATTCACCCAAAAATTGTTTTAATCCCATTGAACCAAATTTTAATTCATAATGACAACCATGTATGTTGGATTTTTGAAAATCAAATCACAGAAGTGGTAATATTTCATTTAAACGAAAAATCAGTTATTTAACTACCACTTAGTGGTTTCACTATTCATCAAAAATTGAAGTTTTTCAGAAGAATGCCAAAATTTCACCCTAAGCTATAATTGATATTCCGAATTCAAAAATGATTTCTATTTTATGAAATTCCAAACATATAAGTTTCAAAAATTAATTTTATAATTAAGTCTCGCTGTCACAACAAATAGCGGGTTTTTAAGAAATAATATATATCAAAAGATTGACAATTGTTTATGTCCAATTTCAAAGTGAAATTAATTATAATGACCATCAATGGATAAAATGGTAAAAATATATTATAATGATACTTTAAAAACACTCAATAGTATAATTTATCACTATAAATTATTTTTATTAAAAAAGTTGTTTTTAAGTATTCTTCACTATTCATAAAAAATGGATGTTCTCAGAAAATTACAAAAAAAATCAACTTAGGATAATTTTGATATTAAGAATACAAATATGAAGTCCATTTTGAAATATAAAATTTTTATAATTTTAAAAAGTGGGTATTAATATTCATAATGGCTACTTTTATTAGTCACGGTGTGTTAGAACTCGAAGTTGCGTACAATGCAAGCTATTGCATTATTGAATGAGAAGCGTATCGTGGAAGCTCGGGGTGTTACAAATGTCCAAAAAACCAGTCAAGATACTATAATCCTATAAAGATATAGAAGATGTTTCTCAAGAGATATCCTATTGTGTTAACATCTATTATATAGTGGATATCTATATCTCATACTTTACTAGAATGATGAAAAGGATAAATAGACATATTGGGATTGAACCTTGAAATAATATTGTACACTAGAGTTTTTTTTCATGAATTTGGTGTAAATTCATTATGGTAACTCATAAGAAGATCCATATATATCAAACTAGTAATAGTTGTTTGAATATTCAAAAGGACAATTTAAAGAAAAAAATATATTATATAAAGGATAAAATTATTCACCCCTAGAACACTCCTAGATTTGATTCACAATCTTGACATCATATTTCATATGGTATATTAGATCATCCAAGTTCCCTATTAAAGGTACTATATTAATTTAATTCAGTGTTCATTAGACATATATTATGTATATATTTGATAAAGTTTTCTATGCTACTATGATAGGAAACATAGTTCTCATCACTCTAAATTAAAATATAACGGTTTTATACAAAACCGTAACACGTATACTAAAGAAATTGAAAAAAAATCTAAGGATGATATCAATGAAGAAAGAGGTCACAAAATTAATTGAATGAAACAATAGTAGTATATACACTACAAAATATATTGAAATTATTCTTTTATTATTATCAAGTATATTCTATTAGGAGTGTGTGATGATTGATTCCCCTGAATCAATTGATGACCAATAATTAAATGATAAGTATTAGTTGAAGAATGCCCTCGTTGAAGTAATCAATTTAAAATGTTGGTTTATCAAGTGAATTTGTGATGAAAATCATATATATTAATAATGGTTAATTATATGGATAAATAATTGTCTAAAATGTTTCATAATTGAAAAAATCTCGATGACCTTGGTAAATCTAAATAAAAAATTATATTTCACTATAGATAAAGGTTAACACTTACTAAAGAAGTACTACAAAACAACAATGATGAGAAATATAATATTAATTAAATATAGGTTTATAAGATCCATGCATTGGAATAAATTATTGGTTTCCTGGATGATTAGATGTAAATTAATTCTAAATTAAATATTTTTATTGAAAATTATTTATAAAAAATAAATTAAATTCATAGAGATCAGATTATTATGATGTAGATAGAGTGGGAATAAATTTTATGATTAAATGATTATGATAAAAATTTCCTCAATATAACATGTATCCGGCTAGAAGTCATAGTGATAAATATTATGGAGAAACATGTAGTGATATTCAATGATACTAAGAAAATGAAATTTTCCATGAATGTTTTTGATATGTTTCATGTATCTAAAAAGTCTCATATTTGTGGTAAAAAATTGTTGAGATCATCTAATGATATATATAATGAAAGATAAAAATAAAGGAAACTCATTTTATAGAAAATATATTTTAAAATATTTTATATTCAATGGTTTGAGAAGAAAAAAATTCACAATATTAGAATATATTCATTAAAAATTGTAATATTAAATAAACCATTATATCCATGGTGTATATAATATGG
Source organism: Viscum album (assembly GCA_963277665.1). Taxonomy (NCBI): domain Eukaryota; kingdom Viridiplantae; phylum Streptophyta; class Magnoliopsida; order Santalales; family Viscaceae; genus Viscum; species Viscum album. The sequence goes on along the minus strand of OY728146.1, from coordinate 1,249,736,099 downwards.
CCCAATAAGGATGGTTCTACAAAAAAGTATCAAAATAGGGGTTGTTTATTCTAAAAAAGGAAAGGGTATCGAGATTTATATATTGATGAATAAATAAAAAAATCATAGTTTTATTCAATTTTTAATTTCATTTGAGGATTTGGAATAAGGACATTGAATAAAGGTATTGTTTCTTATCTTCTGAATATTATAAATTCTATAGATTAAGATTGATAAAATATATGTAAAAATAATGCAAATATAAATGGTAAAATTCACTCAATTCCTATATATTTAAAATATTTGAATATTTATATGGAAAATGAAATATTTCTATTCTTAGTGGTGTTGAATTCAGATAAAAATTTACCATGAATGATTCATATGTCATAGAAGGAATAAAACCAAAAAAGGCAAACTATCTAAAAATAAAAGGTGGGTTGTACTTGGGGGAATAATTATAATAATATAGTTAAGAAATGTTCACCAAAGAATAAGTATATGGATGGTTTTAGCCTATAAAGGTAGATATTATTTATTCTGGAAGATATGGTCACATCAAATACCATTACAAACTATAAATGAATATAAATGTTAGAGGAATAAATCTGGATTAACAAAAATAAACAATACATGAATTTAATAATAGGACTTTTTTGGTCGATGGAATCCCTAAATTGGAGTTAAAGTCTCATGAAATTCTTCCTAAAGTTAGTAATGTAATGACACATGAAAGACCATGTGAAAACACAAATCATGCTGAACTTTTCCACAAAGAATATATGATCATTTATCTACTTCATTTAAAGATTGAATTAATTATTTAAAAATAATAATAGAATGTATGTGTTAAATGTAAATAATTAATTTCTTTAGAATAAGTTAAATTTCATGAGAGGTTTTATGAATAGGATAACAAAAGAGTTCATAATGTGTAGTCTGTATGGTGAAACCATGATAGATATAACTCAAAAATTGGAATGAAAATGCTTCTAACACATGTTTAAATGATAAAGAAATTATAATATGATCCATGTGACACAATGAAAATGTTGTAATCATCAAGAAAACTATGATTCACAATGTTTCTATAGGAACAAATAGGGTTGAAATCCTGAAGTGTTCTTATAAATATGACGCTAGAAGGAATAGACTATATAGGTTCAGAAGTTAGTCTCAACCTTATATACCTCACAAAGGAGAAAATAAATTTTAGATTATTTCTATATAATTTTTTTTTCATTTTAGGGAATAAAATAGGATTTATTAAAAGGAGATCTAGATGATTGAATTAGTAACAATATATCAATAAGGGGTTTCACCATGGAATTATTTTACTAAACGCATGATGCCTCATTATATTATTTTATTTAGTAACATAAAAGATATTCTCGGATTATATTCAAAATAAGACCATTCATGTAGTATATGGATACAAAATATCCATTGTGGAGAATTTTTATAAAGAAATATATTTTTTATTATTTCATGTGAATTCAATGTTTATATCATGTGGTATAATTTTTATTTAATGAGATGTGTTTATCAAATTTCTCTATTATTTTGGAATTTTTTTAATTCTATTATTTGGGGAGAGATGTAGTATTTACTATAAATATAAATGACGGTTTTAGGGGGTAACCTAAAAGCATTTAAAAGTTATTGATGCATTTTTTACATTGGATTTAGGTGAAAATTTACGTGTAAAATTATACTTAAAAACCCCATATAAAGTTATTTCTAAGATGGAGTCAAATTTCAAAATGTTTTATAGAGTAATTTTAGGACTATATTTTTCATTTATGTTTTAAACATTGGTAATGATCACATAAATGTTGTGTTAGTTAATTTATTAATCATTGAATAAGAGTAATGTTATGTTATAAATTTTACAAATGGATGAGGTCTTATAATGGAGAGAATGTGAAACTTAAAATCATTGAAGAAGAAGGATTTGGGTAATACCTCCTCTTACACATACACTAGTTCATTTATTATCAATATGTGGGGAAGAAAGGATATAGGTAGAATATATTTACCAATAATAATTTAATTTTTTTAAACACATATCTATAGAGGGAGATTTAATATCCTACTAAATTTTGATGACTATATTTATTATCAATGAGTATGATGGTTATGAATTTGTATTCATATATGAAGAATAGATCTTTATGATTGAAAAATTTGATCCTATAAGATACAACTTTGAGTTTATATGATAATTAAATATACTATCTACTACTAATTATATTGAGGAAATTCCATGTAGAATTGAGCAATGTTGATTGATAATCTACATTATTGAATATATTCTAAACCTCTAATGATTATAGAGATAATCTTAAATAGAATTAGAGATAAATACCGATTAATGGTGAAATCATAGTCTAGAATATATTCATTAGGATGTTTAAAAAGTTACTAGTAAAAATCATAAGGATGTGTGATTAGTGATGTATAGAGGATGAATTAAATATTTAAAATATATCCATGAATTTTCAATAATAATGGATATTATATTATATATGCAATATCACTTGGATAATGATTGGATATTGTTATGTGTGTATCATGAAGTGTTCCAAAAATGGGGATCCTATTAAGCACTCAAAATAGCATATTGACCAGGAGGATAAGTTGTGATGAGGTTTTTAACCCCATGAATGAGAATCATTCCAGGAGGGTTCATATATGTTATCAATTAGATATGGTGATTGATTACTTATAGATTTTAAAGACGTTTTTATTAAGAATAAAATATGTTTCAAGAAATTTTAAATAAATATATTTTTTACCTGTCTTAAAAGAGAATACATATATATAATATTAAATGAGAAAACTGTTAAACATCACAATTAAGAAAATATGATAGATGATATTAAAGGGTTTCCCATATTCAAATATTTAAAATTTATTCAAATTATTCTTAGTATAAATTTTGGATGTATGAACTGAGTTATGTTTTTTGATGTATTAGATTAAATGAATACTTAATTTATTTGGAGAAATTTTTATATTGAAGAGTTATAAGATGATTATTATTTTGAAAGAAGAATATGTACATCATGAAAAAAAATGATGTAAAGAAGAAGAAATATGATAATACATGCCTAATCATATCTATTTATTTTAGAATATGATTATGATGATGATTAAGAAGAGAAATGTTGGGAGGGATATTGATAAACAACATTATTGTTTTTCATGACTTGTGACACAACACTTTAAGATTAATGTGAAAATTAGATTGAATATCATTAAATTATTAAAGTATATTGAGTAAAGTATTTCCATAGATCTTGATACCTAATATTGAATGGAATCTTGGATATTTTAAGAGTGTGATGTGTATAAAAATGAATAAGATTATGTACTTCTTATAGAAGACCATACTTAATGAACATGGTCAAATAATTTAATGTAGTGACATTGGGATAATATTAATGATCTTTTTCATAATTGACAAACCTTCTTATACTAAATGGAAAAAATAAAATAAATTAATCATGAGATTATAAATGTTTTAGAGACATAAGTGGCTTTTATTGAGAAATCCTATTATATTAATTTGTTTTATATTGTTGATATTTATATATAATACTTAAATCATTGAGTGTATACTCATATTAGTACTGATCCTCATAAAGAATATTGTGTGCTTAACTTCCATAGTTTTTTTCATGCATGTGGTATAAATTCATATATGGAACACATAAGTTGATCTATTTAGGTCCCAATTGAAAACCACTATTAGATTAATGTGAGGATAATTTTAATTGAATAGTGATTTGGTGAAAAGGCCACATAGATTCACATACCATGTAGTTTGGCTTGAAAATTATTATAAGGAATTTTAGTTATTCTACTATTTATTCTTATCTAGAAATAACTATAGTGTTATAATGGTATTTATTATCATCTCGGTAGGAAAAAAGGATAGTAATCGAGTTTTGAATTTTTTGTTGCGGCCATGGGAAATGGAAGTGTTTTATTCTATCCATAAATCCAAATGGGTTTTGTATTAAATTAAAATCATATAATAAATTGAAGGTGTTATATTAAAGTTTTATATTTTCAATTAAGGGAATTATTTTTTCTAATGTTTAAAGTCAACCAATTAGGATTAATGAGATTAAAGTAGTTTTTTATTCCATCCAAAATTCTAGATAGGTTTTTATGAAATATAATTGCATTTAGGAAGATAGAATGATACCCTAATTTTCTATGTAATCTAGATAGGATTAAATTATATTCTGGATTTTAAAATCATTCAAGAATATGGAAGATTTTTTAAGTTGTAATTTTGTGTAAGAATGTGAATGAGGTATATACTATAATTTTATATTTTTAAAGGAAACAACATGTAACGCCCCGACTCCAGTTACCCAGAGTCGGTGCATTATTACGTAACATTGGCATGATCACAAAAGATCAAGTCTCGAAAGACCGATTAGTTTAGTAGCTTTGGAAACACTAGATACATTCATAAGTCTTACATTACATTATAAAGTAAAACAAAAATACAAAAAAATATATTGTCTTCATATCCCCTCATACTATCCCTGCAGGTCATTCATAATATACTTATTCATATCCTGGAAAAATTAAAACATTGAAAGGGGTGAGCTCAGATGCTCAGTAAGGATAACAATATAGCAGAAACTTTTATAAATAAACATAAACATTTAAGGCAATGTATAAATAAAACAAAAGCCTTTTAAACTTGAACTTTAACATAATATGGAAAAAGTAAAATGAGATAATGCCATTTACTTACACACATAGATATTCTACTAGTCGAATAATCACATGCAATATCAATAACCACTTTCATAATGATGGAATGCATAATGCCAGACTATCATAACCACGTAGCCAAGGCCTCGTGCCAAGACTACAAGTAATATTTTGTCAAGGCCTCGTGCCAAGACACTATTTTGTCTCATGAGACCTGCTGATGCATCGAGGAGCTATAGCAGGCTCCACCCGTCACTTTTTAAGTCCAATGCATTCCTCATATGAACATGTTTAAACATATCATAAACCATAACATAATCGTATCACATAAAACTCGAATAAAGGAAACATAACATTTCCATATTTCAATCCCAAGATATTATACAACACAATGATATAAAAAAACACTTTCAAAACCATTTTCAATACCAAAATAAAATAAAATTAAAAATTTGTAATTATTTTTCATTTCAAAAAGTTATGGCTTGTAGAGGAAGCCGAAACTCAAATAATGGTCATGACGGCGGAGAAGTCGTTGTCACCGCATACATACATAAAAAAACATTCCCTTTTGTTGTTTAGTAAAACACTTCGTATAAAAAAGATTCCTTTTGAATAAAAGTAAAAGTCAAATGGGTTTATACACCGTATAAAAGAAAGTTGTGTATTGAACCAGATATTCCTCAATGAAATGAGATTGAGACGAAGTCCCTTAAAAAGATAATTTTTTAAATAAAATAGATCTATTATGTGTATTCACTATAAGTACACATAAATAAATACAAATAAAATATAGGATATAATAATATCATGACACAATTTGAAAGTAAGAGATTAACCCAAAGAATGGAAGTTGGGTTAAGAAGTTCCCTTACCTCGTGTCCGACTTGACTCGATCGTTCTTTAACCTCATGAATAATAAACATGAGTTAATTTATACTTTCTTAAGAACCTTTTTCAAGTTCATTATTCTTTTTATATCACTTATTACCATTTTATGAACATTATGTAATTATTTAAGTTAATAACGGTCATTTTGTCGATCTTTGGCACTGGAGTCAAAAATGAACTTCTTATAATTACAAGTTGTTTATGTGGTAGAATATCTATTATCTCCAGATTTATATTCATTATGTATATATCATATATATCCATTATATACATTCATTCATAATATTACATAACATTTAGAGGTAATAAATGAAATGCACCGTTCATGGAGACGGTAAGTAGTACGTACGCATGAACGCTACTTTCATTTCTATTTCATATTTAATGGAATGAAATAATAATGATATAAAGGTGTATTATAATTCCAGTGTAATATCATATATAATATCATTTACTCCAACCTTTATACGTCCCACATATGGCATTAACGATTCAAATCACTTTGAGGGGGCGGTAGTCCGCACGTCCTAAAATGAAATTATCGCGTTTACCCATAATGGAAATCATAAAGTTATGCCATAAATGAGAAATACAGAAGCATAAGGAAAACATAAACATAATATATATCATATATAGAAATAGTGTCATATTAATGGCCACCATGAGAGGTGTTAAAAGAAGATTGAACAATCATCATTTCGTGAGGCAGAAAGTCGCCAACCACAGAAACATTATGTTCTTTAACCATTAGACGAAGGTCTGTGTAAGTGTAAATCAAATAACTCTCTTAAAAACATCCTAGTATATTGAAGATACTGTTATTGTCAAAAAAAAAGTAATAAAAAGAGTTTAAGGGGTTGGAGAAGCAAAATAAAACAAAATAACATAAGAGAAGACATTACCTTAAAATCGGGTAACTCTTTTTGATTTGAGCCAATGTCTTCCTTGGGAAGAATTATTCCCAAAGTGAGGCTTCTAGGTGTAATAGAGGGAAGTTGAGAGAGTATTTGGGCAGAGGTTGGCCGAGCCAAATGGCTTGAAGGTGTGAATAAGGTGGTAGTGGTGGGGGCCTTTTATAAGTGGAGAGGAGGGACACTCTTGGAAACTCATGAAATTTTACATTATTATGAAATGATTTTCGGATTTAAAAGGTCCCACAATAATATATTTCTAGGCTAAGGTGATAAGGGTTAAAAATATACACATAAAATAGGTTTTTGACAAGTGTAAGTTTTAGAGTTTACATTATCTTTTCATTTTATTTAAATCGTTAAATTAATGAGGTAATCGCTGGATCATCATGGTGTCATAAAAAATTTAAATTATTTAATTTCTAAAAATTAAAAAAAAATCATGATGTAGGAAATTTTTTTATCTTTCCAATGAATATTTATAGTCGATATGTTAACTTATATAACTCCATGTAATAATTGTTTTAGTAAAACAACACATTTTTGTGACTATTTTAGTTTTACTTTAAATAAAAAGTTATTAATGTCATTTTCTTACCCAAGTGGCTACATGGGGTCCCCAAGTTGACCCATGGATTGTCTTGGTCGGCCATGACTCATCCAATAAGGGTATGAAAAGTTTAAGGGTATTTTCATATTTTTATAATATCATTTTTACCTTAAATTTCACTAATTACCTTTAATCGCGATTAATTAAACTTACAAGTTACTATTCACCAAAAAAATATTTTAATCCCTTTGAACCGCATTTTACTTCCTAATGACAACCATGTATGTCAGATTTTTTAAAATCAAATCACAGAAGTGGTAATGTTTCATTTAAACGAAAAATCAGTTTTTTAACTACCACTTAGTGGTTTCACTATTCATCAAAAATCGAAGTTTTTCAGAACAACACCAAAAATTAACCCTAAGCTATATTTTATATTATTAATTCAAAAATGATGTCTATTTTAAAAAATTCAAAACATATATGTAGAATTAATTAATTTAATAATTTATTCCCGCTGTCACAACAAATAGCGTGTTTTTAAAAAAGAATACCAATCAAAAGATCGACAATTGTTTTTGTCCAATTTCAAAGTGAAATTAATTATAATGACCACCATTGGATAAAATGGTAAAAATATATTCTAATTACACTTTAGAACCACTCAACTGTATAATTTGTCACTATTAATTATTTTGATAAAAAAAGTTTTTTTTAAGTATTTTTCACTATTCATAAAAAATTGGAAGTTTTCAGAAAAATACCAAAAAATCAACATAGGCTAATTTTGATATTCCGAATCCAAAAATGATGTAAATTTTGAAATATAAAATTTATATAATTTCAAAAGGTGGGTATTACTATTCATAACTTCTACTTTTATTGGTCACGGTGTGTTAGAACTCGAGGTTGCGTACAACACACGCTGCTCTATTATTCAAAGAGGAGCGTACCATGGAAGCTTGGGGTGTTACATTCTCCCCTCCTTCAATAAATTGCGTCATCGTGATTTGAATTTTTTTTGAAAATAAAAGGTTGAAAATAGAAAATACCTTTGTGGAAAACCCACATCATAAATTAGGTTAATAAAAATATAACTTTAAAAGAAAGAAAGAGAAGTACAGTGGTCACCCGAGATAGCCAATACTAGGATTCTATGAAAACATGGATATAGAGGAAAAACAAACCATCAAGGTCTGATGGATATTTGTATAAAACAGGATTAGGAGAAAGTTTAACTACAAGAAAATAACAAACTTGTGATTGGTTAAACGATCATTGATTCCCCAGTAGGAAAAGTTAACCGACAACGTTTTTTGTTTTAAGTTACATTTCATAAAGTTGAGGAATTTATTTAGGAGATTTAATAAGAACGTAAGGAAATATACATACTCCTCATGTAGACTTTCATTCTTTAATAAATTATCACCACAAACCCATTTTCACTCAAAAAGATAATAGAACTCAAAAATATTATATTTATCATAATATTATAAGGTTCCAAATATTAACACATACTATTTAGATTAGGAAAACTATTTGGTAATAATCAGGGACTTCCTGTAGGCTAGTGGTAGGTAATAAAGGTCTATCACACTATGGTTGTGGGTTCGATTCCTACAGCTTTGTCCGACGCGACGGGTTATCCCCCAACCTGTAGGTTGTCCTTTTCCTAAAACTATTGTATTATAATATTCCAAAAATAATCTTCATAAATGTTTTAACCTTAAAAAATACTACCCAAAGTTTAACTTAATCCATTCCAACCTTTATAGTTATCCAAAATACCTTCGTCCATACTTTTTCGAAAAGGTCTCTAAATTCCAAAATCAATTGTATCATCAGTTTCCTCAAACAAAGTAAATTTTATCTTATCATCACACACAAAAATATGATAACCTTCATCATATTAAAACTTTAATGAAAACAAAAAGTACTACAGTACAATCCTTATATATATATCACATTATTCGTATAACCAGAATATAATCCTTGAGTCCAAAAGCACCAATACATTAATCATTTCACTTCAACTATAGTAACAACATAATATTGGCCTTGATCCCTTGGCCTTTTCTGAGGTATGTTTCCCTGATGCTTAGGACATTCATTTGCATAATGACACATTTCCTGACAATTGTAGCATTCAACATTGATAGCCTCTTTCTTTCCCTTGCAATCACGAGCCTGGTGACCTTTTTATCCACATTTATAAAAAACTCCCATTCCTTTTAGGCATGTACCAGGGTGATTCTTCCCACAATTATCACATAATGGAAAATCCTTCTTTCCCTTTTTCCCTTTATCTGTCTCTTGTTCCACCATTATCTTCTTTTCTTGCTTTACTTTGTTGTCATAAGACTTAGAGAATTCCTTTTCTGTCTTGATAGCACACGAGACAATATCTTCATACGATGAGAAGGATTGTGATACTAAAGCTCGACGGAGAAATGGTTTTAACCCATCAAAGAAACAATAAATCTTACTTCTTGGGTTATGTATATAATCTGCAGTATACCTTTCTAACCTTGTAATGTTGGCCTCATACTTTACGACATTCCCATCCTCCTATTGTCTCAGACTCAGAAATTTCATTTCCATATCTGCTCAATGGTCATGAAGAAAGTATTTTTATAAGAAAATATCTTTGAAATCTCTCCATTCCATACTTGATACTTCTTCATCTTCCTTTGTATTTTGAATCAGTGACCACCATTGATCAGCATCTTCAGTGAGGCGGTAAAATGCCATGATAACCTTGTCCCTTTCACTACTCCCCAAGGCATGGAATATTTTCTCTAAGGAATTTATCCATTGCTAAGCTACTAAGGGATTTTTACTTCCTTATAATTATGGTGGTTGTTGCCTCATGAAGCGGTCTAACATTGATCCTCCATGTTTCGGATCAGGGTGCTCCATACGAGTAAGGTTATTATTCATAGCCTAAGTGAGTTATCCCAGTATGGTGATAAGCTGATCAGCACCAGTTGTACCACCAACTCCATTATAATTATCTTGAGCAGGAGGGAAATCCCTACATGGAGTACATGCATTAATATGGTTTCGATTCTTCCACTAAGCGCCATTTCTAAACAATGGCATAAACTAGATCAGTTTATGAATAAAAATACATAATTCCGTACTTGTAAAACACTTAATATAAATTGAACTGTTTATGGATATAATCCATATTCATAAAAATAAATGTTTTCTTTGAGGGAGTATATACTCATAAACCCTTTATAATGATTTTTAAAGAAAACGATAATTATCCTAAGCATATCCCCCGAGAGTGTTGTAACCAAGAGTGTAGCAAGGCCCGTTGCCATGCACCAGTTCCCGTTTGAGTCTAGCTTAAAGCGGTATTTTTGGGTTTTACCCCTAGCTACATCTGTGCCAGAGCCGCCTCTACCTGCTCGTATCCAAACATGGATGTATTGCTCGGAAAACCCACAAAATCTCTATAATACAAAAATTCTCGGAAGTTCTTCTTACTAATCCTCAAAGTCTATCTTTGGGCTTTGTGCTCTAATCAGAGTTTTTCTAAATCTAGCTTCCAAGGTTATTACTAAACTGCCTCTGATACCAACTGTAACGCCTCAACCCTAGTTACCCAGAGTCGGTGCATTATTATGTAACATTGGCATGATCACAAAAGATCAGGTCTCAAAAGAGCGATTAGTTTAGTAGCCTTGGAAACACTAGATACATTCATAAGTCTTACATTACATTATAAAGTAAAACAAAACTACAAAAATATCTTTTCTTTATATTCCCTCATACTATCCCTGCAGGTCATTCATAATATATTTCTTCACATCTTGGAAAAATTAAAACATTGAAAGGGGTGAGCTCAGATGCTCAGTAAGTATAACAATATAACGGAAGCTTTCATAAATAAACATAAACATTTAAGGCAATGTAAAACCAAAACAAAAGCATTTTAAACTTGAACTTTAGCATAATATGGAAAAAGTAAAATGAGGTAATGCCATTTACTTACACACATGGATATTCTACTAGTCGAATAATCACATGCAATATCAATAACCACCTTCATAATGATGGAATTCATAATGCCAGAATATCATAACCACGTAGCCAAGGCCTCGTGCCAAGATTAAAAATAAGATTTTGTCAAGGCCTCGTGCCAAGACACTAGTTTGTCTCATGAGACCTACCGATGCATCGAGGAGCTATAACGGCCTCCACCCATCACATATTAAGTCCAATGCATTCCTCATATGAACAGGTTTAAACATATCATAAACCATATCATAATCGTATCATGTAAAAACATGCATAAAGGAAACATACCATTTCCACTTTTCAATCACAAGATATTAATACAACACAATGATATAAAAAAACACTTTCAAAACCATTTTCAATACCAAAATAAAATAAAATTAAAACTTTGTAATTATTTTTCATTTAAAAAAGTTTTGGCTTGTAGAGGAAGCCGAAACTCAAATAATGGTCACGGCGACAGAGAAGTCATTGTCGCCGCATATGTACGACAAAAAAAAACATTCCCTTTTTTCCTTCAGTAAAACGCTTCATATAAAAAATATTACTTTTAAATAAAAGTAAAATTAAAAGGGGTTTATACACCGTATACAAGAAAGTTTTGTATAAAACCAAATATGCCTCAATGAAAGGAGATTGAGATGAAGTCCCTTAAAAAGATCATTTTTTAAATAAAATTGATCTATTATGTGTATTCACTATAAGTACACATAATTAAAGTACAAATACAAGATAGGACATAATAATATCATGAAACAATTTGAAAGTAAGAGACTAACCCAAAGAATGGAAGTTGGGTTAAGAAGTTCTCTTACCTCATGTCCAACTTGACTTGATCGTTCTTTAACCTCATGAATAATAAACTAGAGTTAATTTCTACTTTCTTAAGAACCTTTTTCAAGTTCATTATTACTTTTATATCACTTATTACCATGTTATGAACATTATGTAATTATTTAAGTTAATAACGGTCGTTTTGTCGATCATTGGCACTTGAGTCAAAAATAAACCTCTTATAATTACAAGTTGTTTATGTGGTAGAATTTCCATTATCTCCAGATTTATATTCTTGATGTATATATCATATATATCATATATATCCAGTATATACATTCATTCATAATATTACGTAACATTTAGAGGTAAGAAATGAAATGCACCGTTCATGGAGACGATAAGCCGTACGTACGCATGAACGCTACTTTCATTTCTATTTCATATTTAATGGAATGAAATCATAATGATATAAAGGTGTATTGTAATTCCAGTATAATATAATATATAATATCATTTACTCTTTCCTTTATACATCCCACATATGGCATTAACGATTCAAATCACTTTGAGGGGTCGATAGTCCGCACCTCCTAAAATGAAATTATCGCGTTTACCCATAATTGAAATCATAAAGGTGTGCCATAGATGAGAAATACAGAAGCATAATGAAAACATAAACATAATATATATCATTTATAGACATAGTTTCATCTTAATTTCCACCATGAGAGGTGCTAAAAGAAGATTGAACAATCACCGTTTCGTGAGGCAGAAATTCGCCAACCACAAAAACAATATGTTCTTTAACCATTAGACAAAGGTGTGTGTAAGTGTAAATCAAATACTTCTCTTAACAACATCCTATTATATTAAATATACTGGTGTTGTCACAAAAGAAAGGAACAAAATAAGTTTAAGGGTTTGGAGAAGCAAAATAAAACAAAATAACATAAGAGAAGACATTACCTTAAAATCGGGTAACTCTTTTTGATTTGAGACAAAGGCTTCCTTGGGAAGAATTATGCCCAAAGTGAGGATTCTAGGTGTCATATAGGGAAGTTGAGAGAGTATTTGGGTAGAGTTTGGCCGATCCAAATGGATTGAATGTGTGAATAAGGTGGTAGTGGTGGGTGACTTTTATAAGAGGAGAGGAGGGGCACTCTTGGAAACTCATGAAATGTTACATTATTATGAAATGATTTTCGGTTTTAAAAGGTCCCACAATTATTTATTTAGAGGATATGGTGATAAGGGTACGAAATACACCCATCCAATAGGTTTTTGACAAGTGTAAGCCTTATATTTTACATTATATTTTCATTTTTCTTAAATCGTTAAATTAATGAGGTAATCGCTGCATCATCATGGTGTCATAAAAAATTTAAATTATTTAATGTATAAAAATTATAAAAATATAACATGATGTAGGAAATATTTTTAGCTTTCCAATTAATATTTATAGTCGAAAAGTAAACTTATATAACCCCATGTGATACTTTTTTTAGTAAAACAACACATGTTTGTGACAATTTTAGTTTTACTTTAAATAAAACGTTATTAATGTCATTTTCTTACCCAAGTGGCTCCATGGGGTCCCCAAGTTGACCCATGGATTTTCTTGGTCGGCCTTGACCCATCAAATATAGGTAGGACAAGTTTAAGGGTATTTTTTTATTTTTATAATATCATTTTTACGTTAAATTTCACTAATTACCTTTAATCGCGATTAATTAAACTTAAAAGGTACTATTCACCAAAAATTATTTTAATCACATTCAACCACATTTTACTTCCTAATGACAACCATGTATGTCGGATTTTTGAAAATCAAATCACAGAAGTGGTAATGTTTCATTTAAACAAAAACTCGGTTTTTTATCTACCACTTAGTGGTTTCACTATTCAGAAAAAATCGATGTTTTTCAGAACAACACCAAAAATTAACCCTAAGATATATTTGATATTATTAATTAAAAAATGATTTCTATTTTAAAAAATTAAAAACATATATGTTGAATTAATTAATTTAATAATTAATTCCCGTTGTTACAACAAATAGCGTGTTTCTAAGAAAGAATATCAATCAAAAGATTGACAATTGTTTATGTCCAATTTCAAAGTGAAATTAATTATAATGACCACCATTGGATAAAATGGTAAAAATATATTCTAATTAAACTTTATAACCACTCAATTGTATAATTTATCACTATAAATTATTTTTATTTAAGAAGTTGTTTTTAAGTATTTTTCACTATTCATCAAAAATTGGAAGTTCTTAGAAAAATATCAAAAATTCAACATAGGCTAATTTCGATATTCCAAATCCAAAAATGAAGTCCATTTTGAAATATAAAATTTATATAATTTCAAAAATTGGGTATTACTATTCATAACAACTACTTTTATTGGTCACGGTGTGTTAGAACTCGAGGTTGCGTATAACACACGCCGCTCTATTATTCAAAGAGGGACGTACCATGGAAGCTTGGGGTGTTACACAAAATATTACAATGAAGTGAGAGTTTCGTCAATATTTGGATTGGGACTATAAAATTATAGTTACATTTAAAAAATAATGGAAATGAAAACCAATGATGCTTGGGGTTCTAATTTAATTTCATGGGATAGGGTCTATGAGTCATTTTTTTTCAAATGAAGATATATAATTTAAGTTGTGTAAGAGGGAATACAATATAATTTAATGATATGGATTTATTGTATGAATCTCACCCATCGTAATGTGTCAAATATTTGAAATCCAGGTATGTAATTGTTTCATAAATTTTATTGTCAAGTTGGAGGGATGGATATCAAATAGTGTTATATTATAAAATAAGGAATGATTCATGTAATTTAAGAACATATAGAGTGGAACATTATCATTTCATTTATGTTTTTGTAACAGCGAAGAAAAATATTTTTTATGGTCATATAACTGGGACTAATTATAGTATAAATTAAATTAATTCAATTGAAATTACCAATATCAATATGATATGGTAAAAAAACAAGAGACATGATAGGGAATATGAATGGGTTTCCAATGATATTGTTGGACCCATAGAATATGGATACCAATGGAAACAATGTGGGATATTTACTAATGTATCCTTGACCAAATCCAATGTATACATTGGGAGAAGGTTCATAGACCATTGTAGAGAAGTAAACCCTATATAATTCTATATATAAAGGTTACATGGTTTTTTAGAGAGATGAAAAAACCATAAAATACATATATTAAATCATTTTACATTAATATTTTTTTAAATAATAATAAATCAAACCCTATAACCTAGGGGTTTTATCTATATGGATATTAGAAACAAACCCAAATTATTTTGAAAAAATTATTTAATGTTTCTAGGAAATAATAGTTACACATGATTCCATTATAGAAATACCATTCATAAAATTATTCATTATTATGTCTAGAATGGACACCCAAGAAAGTGTGATTTTTTATTCTTAGTAAAGAGTGAGCATAAAATATATCAATTGAATATCAATTTTTTTATTATATAAACATGTTTTATGAATACATAATAACAATACATGGAGATATCATAAGGAATTAATTCTCAATAAATAATAAATCATGAATAATGGAATATGTATTTCAACATAACATGTGAAATGTGGCAAAAAAATTGGAATAATGAGATAGTAATTATATTACATGGAAACATAACATAGGAATATAGAACAAACATAATCATAAGAAATTATTTCATATGTCAAGGATCACTTTAAAGGCTATCATTACATTGTGGAAAAAGTTCCATAGAAAAGTGGATATGTTTATCTCTCCTTTCCCATATATATAGTGGATTGGATTTACTTTACATTATCATACATTTCATCTCATGAGATATAATACATTTAATAATGTATTGGAGTCCTATATAATTCTATTACCACCTTTTAAATAATGAAAAAACATATATATGAGTGCTACAATAACTTTACCACATTCATAAACTTACAATTGCATACATGAACCATGACAAATAAATGGTCTTAATGAAAAGTTTCAGATTTTATGATTAAATTTTAGATATAGAAAGTTGTTTGATGGAATCCAAAGAAAATATCCCTAGTTAGGGATAAGAGAAATTAAAATATATTTACATGGATGAAAAACACTTTATAATAGAAATACTGAATTATTTTGAATAATATTGTGAAATACCCTTTACATTTTAATATTTTTTTACTTTAAAATGAAATAATTTTAAAACATTCATTTTATAAAAATTATTATAATGTAAATAAAAATTACTATGAATAATTTTTAAAGCATAAAACAAATGGTTTATAATGAAGTTTGTCGAAAATGGTTGTAGAATTTGATGATATGATATACATTAAAAAAGTTTCCCCTCAATTGTTTTTGTAAAAAAAATTAATAAAAAATTAATGTAAGTAATCATAGAAGTAGTAAATAGGATGTTTATAAAAGTATATCAAAATATTGATATATCGTAGAAATATTTCAAAATTAAAAGAAGAGATAAGTTCCTCTCCACATAAAAGGTTCCTTTCAGTATAATTCTGATCCAAAGGGAGGTGAGATAGAAATAAGGCATGTAAAACTCATACATGACCATAAGAGAATAAATAATTTTTATATTTAGAGATAAATTATATATAATTTCACAAAATAAGAATTTATATATATATAATCTATATTTCAAAGCGTTATTGAAAAAAAACTATTACATTTAATCCAAACTTCCATGAAAGTACATTATCCTTCTTTATAATAAAGATAAAAATCTTAATAAATTTTTTGAAAACAATAGTCATATAAAATTGACATCATACACTTAAATTCAAATCAATTACTGAAAATAAATTAATTTTTTATTATTTTTTTTAAGAGGTCTAGTCAGAAGAAAATCTCTTGACCATTTATTAAGAGTGAAACAAAGTACCTAGAAATAACGAACAGGGTAAAACAACCATAATTTCCCTCATTCATCAAAAGTATAAATCATAATATGACATTTTATTCCCATAATCAGAGTCTCCAGCTTCCCACTCAGATTGAGACTTTTCTGAATTAAAGGCCTTTAGGTAGTTTGTTTGAACCTTTCTTGACATCTTTGAAGATGATCTAGTAGACACGTTCCTAGGGGTCTGAGAGTTGTCCTTACAGGGTCTTCTCTTTGAAGGAATAGAGGATAAATCTTAGCCATCAGTCATTCTTGACTCACCACATAGGACAATATCCTTGAAAGAGATAGATCCACCACTGCCTGGACCAATGATTCCAACCTTTCCCACTTCATCATCAGAAACATTTCCCCATTTACCAGGAACAGGGGAAGAATGAAAAAGCTTCTGGACTTCTTGTTGATAATCAATATTTTGTTGAACATAATTGTGTTTAGTGTCATCAACCAAAGTAGGCACATGATTCTGTGCTGAAGGTTCAATCTCTTTGCCTTTAAGAGACACTTGAGATACACAATTCTCCAAAGTCAAAGCATTAGCAGTAATATAATTTGTCTCCTTAGGAGAATCAATATCATTGGACAATGATGAGTCTTTCTCTATTGCATTTCGTCGACAAAGGTTGGAGGGGTGTCCTCTCATCCCACACTCCTTACAAGTAGTGTTTTTTTTGGAAAATCTCAAAAGAGTGTCCAAAAGTCATACATTCAGTGCTGTAGAGAGGATTTTTCTCATATTCAACATCAACATAAATTAATTATTTATAGTCTATTTTGAACATTAGGTAATTAAAATATATATAGTTTCATAAAAGATTCATAATAGAGATGTCAGTCCTCATTTTATAACATAAATATCTTCTTTTAATAATTATTCAAGGTAGATGAATCATTATTTTGAAATTATTCTTATATGACTCTTTAATTTTTATTGATTTTATGGGTATGTTTATAGAGAATTGAATTTATGGTGATCATGTTAAGGGTATGTTAACAATAATAATGGATTAGTTTATAAAGACAAAAAAATTACATATAACACTTAGAAATATATATTAACATTATAAATTAATATTTAGTAAAATATATTTAATTTATTAAGGTATTGTAACACATCCATGATGAAAATTTCTATTTTTTTGTGTTGTATAAATCATGTAGGAGGTTGGACATACACAGAAAAATAAAATGTTATACTGAATAATGAGTATCTATATAGAGTTATATAATAGTAATATCATTTTCATAGAAGTATAATTTTGTTAACATGAAAGCATTATGTTGGTTAATGGGATTTATAATGAGTTTATATGATAATATAATTTATTTTTTCGAGTAAATATATAGTTTCAATAATGAATTTGTTCCTTCTTGAAACAGGTTCTTGGGGGATGAAGGATATATGCATCTTTCATTGAATCAAAGGTTTCCAAATGTTTAATAATTGATTAGGAGGGAGAATTTATTAAAAGATTAATGATATAATGAAATGAAAATTACGGGTTTAGAGTATTAGAGCAGTCATCTATTTATGGATTTTTTAGAAATATATTATTCCTCAACCCCATTATTGAACACTTTTAATACTTTTTATCGTTATTATGGAAACTCAAATTTTACCCTTGTGACATTTTATTTTGTAAAAAATAAATTTAACTTGTTGAATAATTTCCGTGTGATGATTTTATATTTGAATAAATTTAATCTAATTAAATTTACTTACATGAGAAACTTAACTTTAAATTAAAACATAAAATATTTTGAAAATTCTATTTATATAAATATATTTTTTAAATATTAAGAGTTATTAACATTATTTTTATCAAATACCAAGTAAATGAGTTTTAATTTAATTGCGTTTAAATTTATGGAATTCATTTTTAAAATTCATCCATTAAATTTGATCAGTTAATTTTCTTAACATAGAATTAAATGACATATAGAGAAACAAATTCCTTGACAAATATCAATATTTAAAATTAATATTTGAAATGAATCCCATAGAAATTAATTATTTGTATTCTAACACATAAATAATATCAATCCCTTTATACGAGAGTAATTATTTTAATTTTTTAAAGTCATCAAATTATGTTTAGTAATAATGATAATAATCTGTAATTAATATTATTTTTATTTTTATAATAAGGTATTTTTTTAATTAATTTGTACTTATTTTATTCCTGAGTTTTTTTTATTGAAGGGAATTATATTGTTTAATTTTTTTTTACAAGAAACTGAATGAAAACAATATCCCGTTTTGAAAAAATTTATATTCAATAACCATATATCGAATGAGTATAGATATAATAATCAAATCATATTCATATATATAATCTCACATATATATGTAAAATTAGTCAATATATTCTATAATTTCTTAGTAATGATGATTATAATATATCATACTTTTTATGTTATGTATATAGTTAATTTTTGTAGTATTATATTCCTAAAAGACTGTGAATTTTATAATTTTAACCTTATAGTATTTTATTTTTTTTGTTTTCATTACTTTAATAGTTTTAAAATTTATGTTTTGTTTTTTTATCTTATTATGTATTTTAATTTATATTACAATATTCATACATTTTGAAATAATTAATTTTTTATTTTAATTCATTGATTTTTGTATCAGAAGATATCAGATAGACATGATTTAAATGATGATAAATATGTACTAAAATAATGGAATATTACATTGTATCCCCCCAAAAGAATTTATCTTTAGAAATTTTATTGATTTGATGAAAAAAATTATTGTACATTTTTATCATTATTTTTGTAGGTTCTAAAGATATATATTCAAACTTACAATCTCATACGAGAACAATGTACAAGTCACTAGACTTTTCTTATAGTACATTATCACTATGATCAAAAATTTCTATATATATTTATTTCAAGAGATATAATGAATTATTTATACTACCTCTAAGTTTAGTACTTATTAAGGGTTAGTTAATTACTCAAACTTGATATGTGGAATATACTACGAATATGGGAGAGGTTCAATGGATATGAAATGTGATAAGTAACCTTCACTACATAGACTAGTATTTTTAAGGATAAATTATATATATAGACTAGATTTCCCATCTTCTCAAGTCTCACAACACTCTTCCTTGGAGATATTTGAAAGAATACCTTATATACGACATCTTACATGAAATATCACTGATGATTTTAATTTTAGTACTTTTGTAACACCCAACGATCTTAAAAATAACACTATGTTTTGTATCATATTTGACATGCAACATCGAGCCTAAACAAACCATGAATTTTTTTATATATGTATCAATTTTATAACATAGCCATTGAATTGGTGGGAATGAATAGAATTATCCACATTATAAAATATATGTAAAAATATACTACTCAATAAAAATTTAATGATTAATTTTTAAGAAATATCTATTGAAAGTTTTATAGACATTTTATGTTTAAAAAATATGTTTCATTAAAAAAAAATTTTATAGCATTTTGTGAGAGGATAATAATATTAATTTCTACCAATTTTGAAAATTTTATTTTATATAAAGTATATAATTTTTGAAATAATAATATCAAAATTTATTATATTGAAATTGTTTATATTTTTCTGAAAAGTTAGATTTTTCAATGAATAGGGAAAAATATAAATTTTTATTGAAAATTGTATTTTATTTTAAAGTGTTTACAAAATAATATTTTA
The DNA here is from genome assembly GCA_963277665.1 of Viscum album. Classification (NCBI taxonomy): domain Eukaryota; kingdom Viridiplantae; phylum Streptophyta; class Magnoliopsida; order Santalales; family Viscaceae; genus Viscum; species Viscum album. The sequence continues at coordinate 1,249,715,564 of OY728146.1, read as the reverse complement.
TTTTGTACGTTTTTTAGAATTTTGATATTTTTTTATTAAATATAATAAAATTATATTCCTTGTAATAAATTTTATACTTGAATGTAGTATGAATACATTTTTATACTAAAAAAGACTTTTTTTTGAAAAAACCACTTTTCATTGCATTTTACATGTTTAATTTTAAATTAATTCGAATCACTTATTTGAATTGAATATCGAAAAATTAATTAAACATTAGTAATCATTAGGTAATTTGTTTTCAAATATTTCCCTTTTAGTTTTGGTCATTATGAATATAATCCATAGTAAATAATTATAAACATGATAATGGTAAATCGGGTGAATAAAGTTAAATATAATATGATATGGGATAAAAATGGACCCCAAAGCATTCCAATATCATATTTTGTGATTAAAATTCATCTATTTGCATTAATTTATAGAATATATATCCGTTTTTTATCATATTTCATTGATTTTTATCTTAATATTATTTATGTAAACAATAAAGAAAAAATGTCACTCTCTTATTTTTAATAACTAAAATATTTTGTGACATAGATCAAGAAACTAAATGGCATGTTATAAGTAATAATTTGAAATATAAATGTTTTTTTTCAAATTAATTTATTTAAAAATTCGAGTAATGAAATAATTACCTTAAATTCTTATGCAACATTGACACAATATTTATTTAATTAATAAAAAAATGAAATATATGATTTTCAAAATATTAAGAAAATATACTATTAATGAATTATTGTGTTCAAAGAAATTTTTAAGTAAATATATCTTATTATGGATGGTTTAAATAATTATATTTGAAACATATTGTGGTCATGTTGTCTTTAATGTCAAATTAAATGAATTATTCCAAAATTGACATTAATGATAATTTAATATAAATAATATTTTATAAAATGATTTGAAAATTAAAAAAATACCATCATTGATAAATTGATAAATATATAGTTTAAAAAATCATCAACAGTCTATTTATTTTCCAATTTTCCTTTTATAGTAACTATCATGACCTCTAAAGTGTAAAAAACTTTGTTACAATGATAATCATCTAAAATCATTAACATGAGTTAAAACTAAAATATGAGGAGGAAAAAATCACATAAACATTTAAAAATATTATGTAATTATATTATTTCTACCCATACTCATCCTATATTTTAAATATATCATTTTGGAAACATTTTTTCCATGATAAATAATTTATATTAAATTAATAATTTAATAAATTTTAAAAGTTTCTTCCCCGTACTTATAAAAGGGAACCTACTATCCTCTTTTTTACACATAAAAATATATTTAGATATGAAAATAAATCCAATAATCGCATAATAACATCCATCCACCCATTCTATATGTTTGGTTTTGGCATAATACCATTCATGTAAATCCTTAGCATGTAAAGATAAAGTGATTGTCTAAAGAAGAGGAATAGACTCTAACAGAATGTTTTAGATTTATTTACTATTCCACACATATAAAATATTATTAATCATTAATGATAAAATAAAAAAAGTATCTACCATCAAATTTTATGTTACTATGTAAATTTTAAAACATACATCCATTTCCCCTTCCATCAAATAGGAAGAAAAACCATCATTTGTGTGTATGTCAGACTATAACCTCTTGAACCAACACAATTACTTTTCCATCAACACATCTCATGAATTTTTTTAATGATGGATTTAATGGTTATATATGATATTTTAGGAATAATTATAATTATTAAATGATAATATATCATATTTATTCTTTATTTTCCATCATTTATAAAATGATAACGTTATACTTGCGTACGTGTGGACTATGACCTCCACCGAGCGATGAAATTTATTTTACCTAATCACATCCCATGGATCGTATATATAAGTGTATATAACAAAATAATAGGATATCTATTATATAATTATAATTTATGAAAGTTAAAAAATACAAAACTTATTTCTATAATGGTCATTGAAAATTTGAAATGTTACTCATGGGTATGTACGATTCACCATCTCCATGTTTGTAATGTAGTTCATTTTTAAAAACGATATTTCATAGTTCATTTTAAAAGGATAATTTATGTAAAAAAATTATAATTGTATCATCATTATTATTCTATATATTTTTTAATAATAACTTTATTTACCTGAGTTATCCTGCTGATGTCATTTTGGGCATATGAGATAAATATCATCAAAATGTATAACATAAACATAAATGACATGTAATTTAATAGAACATGATAATAAATTATATAAAAGAAATAATAAAAATTAAAATTATTTATAAGAAGGTAAATAATTAACATAAAATTATTATTTAGGAAGATAATGAATGTATGTGATGAGTTAGACACAAGGTAAGTGATACTATACTTTAAAGACATTATTTTAAATGTTTTAAAGATTTATTTTCTAAATCTTTATCTTCCTCACCAATTTTCATAAAATTATTTTATTTTTGTATTTATATGGACATAAATGAATTATAAAGAATATTTTATATCAATTTTTTACATTCATTAAACAGTTTTTAAAAATATTTTTATGGATTGTTTTTAATTTATTTCATAATTGACTAAAATAATGTCATATTTTAATGTATACAAAGTCCATGGTTTTCCCACCACTGTAACAGGTACATAATGTTTTTAATCCTTTATAAGCTTCCATTGTTTTCTTAATATTAAAATCCTATTTCCCTTTTTTATCTTTATTTTAAAAATGGGTTTAAGATGGAATATATATTTTTATATTTGGAAATGTTTTTCTTATGGGCGTGAGGGAACTCTCAGAATCACCATTTTTCTTTTGGTTATAACCCTTTTCAATTTAACTAAACTTTTATATAATTATATAATTTTATTTAATTATTCTATATTGTGTATACATATCTCTAAAATATATACCTATCTTATTATACCTTTCATTGATGGGGGTAAACATTTGCCTTATGTTTATTTCTTAAATACATTCTTTCTGAACATTCCTTTTATTATGATACATGGAAAGATTATGAAAACCATTTATTTACATGTGTTATTATAATTATTATGGATTATTATTGATTTCATTTTTTAGAACACATAATCAAGAACATGTTATGATGGGTTCACCCAGATATAACTATAATGTTTTTGGTGGATATTTTACCTCATGATATATTATATATGGAATTAGGGAGTAAACATATTCCACTATGGTAGTTTTTCAAACATGTGATGTTGACTTGGAAGTTATCCATGAATTATTCATATTTTATATTTTTTATCTCTTCCAAATTTTCTATAATTCAATAATCTAATGATACCATGTTCATTTGGTTGTTCTCCCACATGATTAATCAAGAGTTAATGGTTAAATTAAAGGACACAGTACTTCATAAGGGTGAAATATATAACTTATTTTGAATTTTTTTTATTAATGTTTCATAAATGTAAAGGTACCTTTGTGAGTTTTAATTTATCATTTTATATTTCATATGATTTTTTTGAAAATATTTGATCAGAAAAGTTTATCTCTTGGGTAATAAAATGTTTATTTTGAGCCAAAATGTTTTGTTTTGAAAAATAAAAATCATGTATAAATATTTATGAACTCACAAGTTTCTTATATTATTTTTATATGTTCTTTACTGATATTTTTGTGCTCAACCAACATTTTTAAAAAAATTCATAGAATTTTATGTATTTATATGGACAAGGATAAGTGCATGATGAAAATTGTGATAATATGTCATGAAAAGAAAATCTGTTATATTATAAAAGTCATTTTATGTGGGAAATATACTTACTAAGTGGATATTTCCACCATGTGATTTAATATTTATTTATGAAAGTTAAATGGACTAATACTCTTTAAATTATAGACTATAAATATCCTAAAATTAAATATAATGAATTATATATTTATTACTTTAGATTATGTAATTTTTAAGGTTGGGTCTTTATAGTTGATATAAATGGAATGTTTAGATAATCATGGAGATTATGATGTTTTCATGTGATGTTTACTTAAGAGTTTTGTATACCATATCAAGTTTATGTGTTTAGGGTTTATCAAAAGTTTAATGTATTATAATCCCCTTTTGTGCTTTTATGTGATGGATTTTTACTATGATTTATGGAATTTTGAGAGATGTTAAGTTAAGTTGTGGTATATATAACCCCTAGGTTCGATATGAAGTATTATCTTAGGAATAATTATCTTTCACATGTTTATTTTTTTGATAAAATTTAGGTTTTATATGATCTTTTAATACTAAGGTTAATTTTGAGAATGGTTAAATTTTTATGGGAACATTATATGAATTATATTAATATAGTTTCAATAAAAGTGAAAACCAATTACATCATGAAAGGTTATAGGGCATGAACCCACAACTGAAGAGATAAAAGTGTGTAGTGCCTACCACTGACCTATTTTATTTCATGGTTAATGTGAAATTTTTTCTTTACACAAATGATTATATAGATAAAGTTTATGTTGATATTTGGAACATAGGTCTTATTGTATAGATAACCATCTGATTGAAAACTGATTTTTTATTATGTGATTAATATGATTTTGGAAGCATTATATGATTAAGATAAATATAATATTATGGGATTTTATATGTGGAATAATGGTTGAATTATCTTTTTTGAAAATTATATGAATTTTGATAAGTATTTTTGGTGATTTATTTTATTTATGGAGATAATTAACAAATCTTGTAGACTATATGATTAAGAAATTTACATTTTTGGTATAATACTTTAAGAGTGATTGATTTTATTTTTTGAAAAATGTTAAATTTATCCTGGAAGAAAATGTGATCAATTCATTATATTATTTTGTTTTAATCTTATTCAGGAATAATTTGATGATTTTAATTATTAGTAATTTATCAAATTATATTATTTTAAATTTGGGTATTGTTATTGAGTCTTTAGATATTAATGTTTTATATAATAATATTAAAGTTTATTAATTTAGGGAACAATCATAACTTGTGTCAATTTTTTTTGGTTAATGTAGAAAGAAAGTAGGAAAATATTGTTATCCTTTTAGGGAATTATGTGATTTGTTAAAAGATTATTCAAGTGATTAAATCATGAGAAATTTATCCTTAATACTCATCATTTGGTAAAAAATATGATATTATAGATTAAATTGATTAACATATTAAATCCAACTATCTAATTAATTATATTTCCTTATATTATTTTTCTATATGGTAAATTAATTCCTAAAATTTAGGAAAAAGATCTTGAAAAAAATTCATACTGCCATTATTTTTTGATAAGTCGATTTTCTTTTTCACACCTCCTTGTTTTATTTTTTTTAAAGGTTGGGGCCGAAGCCTCAATTTATTATTAAAGAAAAGACCTATTTAGAGGGTAGAGGGAGACCCAATACATAGCCCGAAGGCCCAAGGCCAAGTGTCCTGATTACAAGGCTTGAAATCCCATTTTTGGCCCAAAGAACCCTCTGTGAACAGTACTGCTACAGTACCCTGCACAGCTACAGTACCTGCTACAGTACCCACCGCCGCTATAATATCCTTCACGAGTTCCTCCGCCGCTACAGTGCTGTCGTCACTAGTGTTCCACCACTGCTACAGTACCTGGAAATTCATCCCTACTCGGATTTGAACCTGGGTCTTATGGTCATTAACATTCAGATGTGCATTCACTTTATTACGATCAATGTTTCATATCAATCTCTATCATTATTTTGGAAATTAATTTTTCTTCTATGACCATATTTTCACTTCACACTAATGTTATCCTATTTGGAATCCAAGTATGTGTTATTCTAGGTGACATTAATACTCCCCTCTCCTCTCATTTCAAGAGGAAGGTTTAGTAGTTTTCTTTACAACGTGGGATTTGAAAAAAAATATTATAAAATATCAAACCTTAAATTACATAGTTCAAGTTAAAATTTTGAGGGTGTAATTTATTTAAGGGTGTAGAGAATGTAGCATCTTGATATTTTGAAAAAGAAGAAAATGTTCGATTGGATATATGACATGCAACACCAAGGAAACATAAACCAATATATATATATATATATATATATATATATCATAATTATGGTATATCTATTGAATTGGTTGGTATAAATAGGAGAAATTAAATTATAAAATATATTTATAAATTTTATACTCAATTAACATATATTGATTAATTATGAGGAAATTATAATTCAATTTTTATTAAATTTATTTTATGTTTCATAAATAAATTTTGTACAAAATTGATTATTATTACATTTTTTAGAGGAAAATAAAACTAATTACTAAAAATGTTTAAATTTATATTTATTAAAAAGTACATTTTTTGTAAATAATCCCATAAAAATTAGCTTATGGTGAAATTTTTATATTTTAAAAAAACATTTGATTGTTCAATAGATAATGAAGAATAATATTTTTTTTATTGAAAATAGTATTTTATTTTAATACTTTTACAAAGTAATATTATATTTTGGATTAGTTAGAATTTTTTATTAATTCCATTTGAATTAATATAATCCAATTATAGTTCTTGTAATTAATTTGTTACTTGAATGTAGTATACAAACATTTTATACTTTAAATTCATTTTTCTGAAAAAATATTTTTCATTTCCTTTTGTCAAATTAATTTAAAATTAAACATTTCTACTTATTTTAATTGAATCATGTAAATTTTTTTATATTTGGAATTAGGGGGTCAAAAACATGTAAACATATCCCTTTTATTTTTTTTATTATGAAAAAAATAAATAATTATCACTATGGTAGGGGAAAATCAAGTAATTAGGGTTAAAAATAATATAATAAGGGAAAAAAATAACACTAACATATATCCTTAACATACTTGATTCGTAAAATTCATAAATATCCATCCTAGTCTCTAATATAAGGAAACTTAGTGCAATATTTTTTTGATTTTTACCTTTATAATAATATAGTAATAGATAAAGGAAAAAGGTCACTTTCTTGCTTTTAATAACTATAATATTTTGTGATAGGGGTAAAATAATCTTATGTTTATTTAGAAATAATAATTTTAAAGATAAATGATTTTTTATAGATTTATTTTATATCTATTATTTTGTAATAAAATAATAACCTTAAATTCTAACACGACATTGACAAAGTATTTATTTAATTAATATCAAAATTCAATAAATAATTCAGATAATAATAAAAGTAATATAATATGAATGAATTATTTCTTTGAAGATTTTTTTATAAATATAACATACTATAGATTTTGGTATGGATTCTATTGGATTACATTTTCTGTAATGTTATTTTCAATGTCCTATTAAATGAATAGTTCCGAAAATTGGCATTAATGATATTTTATAATAAATATTATTTTATTAAATGATTTAAATTTCCTAAAAATAATATCCTTGTCCAAGTGATTAGAATATGGTTAAAAATATCAACAATAGTATATTCATTAAACAATTTTACTTTTATAGTAACTATTGTGACCCTTAAGCAGTAAATACATTGTTACATTGGAAATCATAAAAAAAGGTTTATATGAGTCAAAACCAAAATATATGGTTGAAAAAATAATCTAAAATAATCAAAATTTTATTTTATGAGATAATTTATAACAATAATATTAATAGAATAAAAATATATAATTTTGGATCAACTATTTTGTTAGAAATAATTTAGTTTAATTTAATACATTTAAGAAATTCCAAAAGTGCCCCTCCCCACACTTATAAAAGGGAACCTCCTATCCTATTTTATTCACACATAAAAATTATTTTAGTTGATAAAATACCTGAAAAAATCCCTTCATAATATTCATTCCCTCATTAAATATGTATTTTGGGTAATAATACCATAATTAGAGATATTTATGTGTAATATAAATGAGATTGTGTGAACAATAGGTATAACCTTTAACCAAATGTTTTAGTTTTATTTATTCTTCCCAATACATCCAAAACTATTCTAACATGTTGATATAATAACATAGTTTTATACCATATGCTGATATTTTATTAGGTTAATTTAATAACCTAAATTCATATAAACTTTTATCAAATGGGAAACAAACCCATCATTTGTGTGTATGGAGAACTATCGCTTTGTGAACCCACATAATTTGTTTTCCATAAACGCGTCTAAATAATGGTTATAATGATGATTTTAATGATTATATATGATATTAATTACATAATATTAAATTTTAAAAGAAAATATATTATTTTTTCCTTACATTTACATCCATTTAAAAATTATAACGTTGTTTGTGCATACATGTGGACTAGCACCTCCATAAAGCGATGTGATTCATTTTCCATCATCACATCACATAGATGGTATATATATGTGTATTTAAATAATTAGAAGAATATTTATTTTATAATTATAATTATTTAAGGATAAAATAATATTTACCTTCTTTCCATAATTACCATTTTAAAATTGAATCATTAATCATGCATATGTGTGACTTACCGTCTCCATGATTGTAACATAGTTAATTTTTTAAAACCATTATTCGTGATTGGTTTTAAAATTACAATTGATCTATTGAAAAGATAATTATATTATATTTATTGTTCTAGATATGGTAAAAGAAAAAAATATTTTACAATATTCAATCTTTTGAATTCATTTTGGACATATGAGCCAAGTATTGTCATAACATCTAACATTAACTTAAAATATTAATTAATTGAATTTAATTAGGTAATAAATAATATTGAAGGAATAATAAAAATGAAAAAGTTTATGAATAAAGTAAATAATTTTAAAATTTTTTATTTATAAATATAATTGAAGTATGTGATGCGTCAAACTCAAGTTAAGGGAAACTATTCTTTAAAAACATTATTTTAAATGTTTTAATGATTCATTTTTCTAAATCAATATGTTTTATATTCATATTATTAAAATAATTATTTTTATGAATTTATATGGACTTAAATGAATTAGGAAAGAAATTTTTTGTCTCTTTTTTACTTTTTTTCAAATATTTTTATAATGAATATTTTTACATATTTTATGAGGAACATTTTGAATTCTTTAAAAAAAGTCAAAAAATGTTATATATTAACGTATACAATGCCAATGGTTTTTACCGTTTTTATTCAAAATACATTATTTTTTTATTAATTTATAATATTCCTTGGACTTTTAATGAAAAACCCACATTTCCTTTTTTTGGTATTTAAAATAAATATATAAATTAAATAGAAATTTTGATATCTAGAAATGTTTAAGTTATGTGTGTATGACATCTCTCTATTCCACCATTTTTATCTAGGTTATTTTATTTTTCTTTGCCCAAAACCTTTTATGTCTCTTCAATGTTATATAATTCTTAAAAAAATTTATATATTTTTATCACATATATACCTAGCTTATTGTACTATTATTTTCTGAAGGTAATTCATTCCTTATGTTCATTTATCAAATTTTTTCATTATGAAATTTTCGTTGATTATGATATGAGGAAATATTATTCCAAAAATTTAATTCCATGGGTTACTATTATGTCATTTTTTATGTTTCTTCCACATTTCCAATGTTTCTAAGATCTTATGATACCATGTTACTTATGTTATTTTCCATTGATATTACTCACGATATTTTTTAAAGTAAATCATATGATACTTAATATGTATGAAGTATATAACCTTTTATTAAAAACTTTTCCTAAATTTTTAATGATTTCAATGGTACCTTTATGAGTTTCTTTCCATTATGACTTATTAAGATATTTTTATAAAAATCACTGGGAATAAAATTTGATTTCACTAATAAGCATGATGTTTAATTTTGAAAAAGAAAACTTATGTATAAGTATTCATGAACTGACTTGATTATTTCCTTAGTTTTATATGGCCATTATTGAGATTTTGTATCTCATACAATGTCTAAAAAATAATATGGATTTATGGGTTTTATGGGAACATATGAGGTCATGATGAAAATTGTGAAAATATATCTTGTAAAGAAAACCTTTTTATTTCTTAAAAGTTTTGTTTCTTGGGTAAAATGGATTTTAATTGAAATTTTACACCTTATGATGTAATATTTATTTATGTAAGGTTGATGGAGAATTCCTCTAAATATCTAAACCATAAAGATCCTAAAATTAAATTGAATGAATTACTGAATTAATTTTTCCATTTATGTAATGTCTAAGGCTAGTTATTTACTTCTTCCATAAATATTTTTTAGTTTTAATGTTTATATAAATAATTGTAATCTTATATAAATTAATATAGAATGATTTAAGACCTATAGATTTTTCTATCTAGAAACATCCAAACAAGTTTATGTACTCCATATCTTCCCATAAATAATCTCACATGTTTCAATTCGAATGATACGATGGAATGTATTTATATTTGATAACTCTTCTAGGGGAAGGTATTGATTCTAATATACGTTGAAATCCACAAAGTAGAATAAGTACTCTTATTATAGTTTTTTAATAGTCCATTATGATTTTCCATCATTATGAGAGTGATAAGTTATTGTTATACTCATGTGTATATAAAATTATTGTTAAGAATTTTCATGACCATTTAGATAAACCTCATATCTCAATAAATAAAATTGATGGTTTTATACTAAATAACACTGTCCCCTTCTCTATTTATATCTTGGAAATCTTATAGAGATATAAATCATCTAAAAAAGAAACTAATTAAGTCAAATCACTATAATAAAAATAGAATAATAGACTTTATATATCATAGGAAGACCAATAATGAAATCTAGGGTGATGTTATAATATTTATATATTGAATGGTTAAGGGATTATTCGTCCTCTTAGAATTATATAATAATATTTTAACTAGATAGTATTCTAAATATAGATATATATATTATTAATTCCAAATTATCATGTTTACCACTCTAAAATAAATTTGGGATAACAATACATCATGGTTCTTTTATGATGTATGGAGAACAATGAGAATGGTATATTTTAAAAAACTCCATCTTAAATTCTAATTATAATGGAAAACATACTTGTTTCTTGAATTTTAAAATTATATCAATTTAATCATTGAACATTGGATTATTTCATACATTCTTCAATTGATTTTTATCATCATACAGTACATCCTTGATCTTTAAATAGATTTAAGGTTAGGAAGTCATTTATCCTAGATCAAATTTCTCTCTATCAAATATGTTTTCCAATCCCATCAAATAAAATTATATTAGAATTAGGCCTAAATAAATCTAGATATTGTATAAGGTGGAATGATCCATATGGATTACATCATTATCAGCCATTCTTTCCTTCCCATGGTTGAAATGTATTGATAAGTCATAGTCCTTGATAAAATCTGGTTATCTCCTTTAGTGATTGTTAAAATACTTCTAATTAAATATTCATTCATCACTTATAATCATTATATATATTTCACACAATTAATCGTGGATATAATTCCCCTCTATTAATAATGAATTTAAACCACTTCTATCTCCAAATCAAGAATTGGGTAACTTTTATCATGAACATTGAATTGACATGAGGCATAACCTGCCACCATACGATATTTGATGAGAATAAACTCCAATCTCTTCATTGATGCATAACCTTATATCACAAACCCTTTACTGTAGTAGGATATTGTGAGTATTGATGCTGTGAGGGATACTCTTATAATTACCTTAATGTTTTCTTTACACACATATATGAAATGAAATGATTCTCTATTATATATTAACCTGGTTAGTGGATTTGAAACCCAAGAGAAATTTCTTAAAAGGAATCTATATTATTCATTTAATCCAAGTAAACTATGGGTCATTATTATTGTGTTTGGTTTGGTTCATTCCATAGTCACCTCCTCCATTGAATGATCAATAGATATATCCCTACATGTAATTAAATAAGTGATTAGTTATACTTTCTCTAGGTATAAATCCCACATGGTAAATTTTTCAAACGTTTTCTCATTTTTCAATGATTGCATCAGAATCATTAAAATATATTCATTTTATTTAATTCTATTTTATTATATAATAATATCATCTATAAATATTACCATAAATTGATACTGGTAAAATATAAAGACTTCATTCATCACAACTATGAAAATTGTAGTGTTACTTTTAAGTCTAAAAGGTATTATTTTAAATTCATAATTTCCATATATTGAATGAAAATATTTCATATGTATATACTTCCTATTCAACCCTAATTTTGGATATATAAATTGAAATTAAGTCATTGAAAAGTGTTGATACCCTCGTAGTTGATCAGAATAGTCATTAATATGTGGTAGAGTAAATTTTATTATTTATTGAGATCTTTTTAAGTTTATGATAATCTAGGAAAATATGAATTAATCCATCATTATTCTCAATAAAGTGGATTGGTTCACCCCATGGTTTATCACATGTGTGTATAAAATTCATATCTTGTATCTCATGGATTTTTATCTTCAAATCCTATAATTATATTCGGGCTGTTCAATATGGAATATTTTATACGAGGGTCGTACCTTGTATAAGTTCTATTGAAATATCAACCTCTTGATCATGGGGATGACCATGAAAATATTCGTAAAAAATATCATCATTTTTTCACATAATAGGCATAACATTGAAATTGAGTTTTATCCCAACCATTAGAGATACATATACCTAATTATTATGTATCAATACCCAATCATGTGTAATAACATCCATAGGGTTTGAATTGATAAATTTTCATTAATATAAGATCATTGGATTAATTGAGATACAAAATTTTATTTTCATATATTTATTTCTAATATGGTATCCATGTATAGATAGATAATTCATCCCCAAAATGATATTAAATTCAATTATAGGACGAATTATTTATACATACTTGGTATGAAATAATTTTAATGATAAGAGTATTAATTTATAATTAATTATCTATTATTAATATACATGAAAAATTGATATATCACTAAGTGGGGGGTGAATTATTTGTACATGATTTTGAAATTTCATTTAGAAATAATCTCTTTGACTTTTTAAACTCAGAACACACACTTATTTGATATCTATCTAGCACATATGGAAAATTAATGGGATTGGAAGATATAGATTTTTTTTTTCATTTATATGAATATATGAGGATATATAGTTATTATAATGTTCAGTTTTCTACTATGCCACATATTATATCACTATTTAATTTTTCAATGAGGATAAGATATCTACAATCACACAAAATAGTTGGATATATATTATAAACTAGTGAGGTTGGTATCATGAACATCATGTATATATCTTGGTGTTATTATTATTAAAACCACCAATCTTGGGGAATTTTTAATATTTCTTAGGGATATGAAAAATATCCTCAGAACTCTACTAGATGTTTCATCATTATTAAATAAGACCTTCCTCCCTCGGTTTGGTCTCAAACTGCTATAATATTTTCAACTATGAATGGTTTAAGTTAGAATTCATTTTTAATCATTCATATTGATCAATATTTATAATATATCATATATATACATGATAGTGTTCCTACTCCACAAAAAATAGTCTTTATATGGTCAGAAACAAGTTCAAATTATATAACCTAGTCCATAATCAATAATGAAACATTTTTGGTTTTATCTCTTTATTCTTTTTCAATCCCATAGTTCCCCAACACAATCTAGTATCAGATTCTCAATTTTCAAATCCTTCTATTCTTATTTATATTCATATATATTCGCATACATAAAAATTAATTGGTATATAAATATTAATATAGAAATTTCCAAAAAAAAAATTCTTGTAATTATTCTTTTTTGAATTTTTCAATAGGTTCTATATAATCCTATATGTTTCACAATGAAAATGAAGTTCAACTAAATTATTTAAAATCCAAACCATTATTTCTCCAAGATATTCTCATTCAATCTTTGTTAACTCTCAACTTGAATAATTAATGAACTATAAACCTATGATATTTTATGTTTTTATGTCTAATTATCTATCTTTATATTTCAATTTGACAAGAAACTTTTCCAAATAAAGACCCTTATGTAATCGGTGAATGAACATTAAAATCATAGAAATTAATACTTATAAAATTACAAATTTTCAAAATTCTAGTGAAAATATATTCTTAATAGTAAACGAGTCATTCAAAATCTGAAAGACCCTTATGATAAGTTAGAATTAATCTTAGGGAATATCAATGACACTTATAATAACTCTAAATTACTCTTATATAATCTCAATGAATATTATAATTTTTATATAAAAGAAATTATTTTTTCAATAATTTTTCAATTCTATTGTCCAAAACTAAATTGGATATTATGGATTTATGAATGACTTTTATAATATAAAGGTTCATTATTAAATTACTAAAATGATCAAAAAATCAATCTAAAAATGGATCTCATGAAAAAGTTATTTCAACTGTTATGAAATGAAACAGAAGTAATTTCCATTGAAAATTAATTTTTACAATCAATCCAAATCTTCTCAATATATCTTCAAACATCTCTTCCATGCTCATGAAAAAACAAACACATATTCAATCACCTTTAAATGCTTCTAAATTATGCGAGTAAGTAGGTAAAACATTTACTCAACAATTTAATTGGTCTATAAAATAATACTATTTTGATTTTATTTATATCAAAATAACTTATTTAATGATCATATAAAATCAAAACACATTCAAATAGGTATTTTTTAACCCAACCTACTATATCAAGTCATGTATCTTTGATAATTACAACACATAGTAAAAAAATTTATTCAAAACAATTTGGATACTCAACACCTAAATCAAAAAATTCATTCAAATTTTTAGATAAATGTTTTTAAGAACAATATATCTTTATTCAAAAAATAAAAATCCCACACTACACAAATATTAGTGTTTAGAGGTGGTTTATTAAACCTCCACAAATTGTTTTTGAATAATTTATCAGTGGTTTGTTAAAAACTACCAAAAAATGTTTCAGTTTTTCCAAAAACGAGACACTTTTCCTCCCCCATACCCACAATCCCATAACCCCTAGAACCCATAACCCCCTGACCCCCCATAACCCAACCCTCACCATGCCTTACCATCACACCTCACCACCAGTCTTGAGCATCACCTTCCCTCGCCACACCTCGCAGCCCCCTCGCCATGCCTCACCACCAGTCCCGAGTCTTACCGCCCCTCACCTATAGTTTAGAGCCTCTTCGACCCTCTATTTGGGCTTCTAAACTCTTAAATCATCAAAAAAAAAAATAAACTCATTAATCAAGGTAACTTCTTCTTCCCATTTTCTCTATTATTTTGATTATGTATTTTTGTTATATAAATTGATTTGTTATCATGGGATTTTTAATTTTTATTGAGGATTGTGTTATCCTTACCTAAATAATTTATTATTTTTATCATTCAAGAATTATTTAATTATTATTAAGCACGAGAAATTGTTTTATCTATTTCTATATAGGTAAAATGAAATATTTCTATGTAGGTCTTTAATTTAGTGATAAGATACTAATGACATGGATACATGATTGAAATAATTGAAAAAATTTAAATTTGTTAAGTTATATTAAACTATAAGTTAGTTACTCATGTTAATGATTACATGATTGATATTATTAATGAAATTTATACATGGTTGTGTTATATGAATAGGGGAGTTGATTTTTTATTCTATGTTGTTACTTGGATAAATTCTAAAACATTTTTTATTTTGGTTTTAGGTTAGTAAAGTATGTTATGATGTTTCATTTATAGTATACCATCATTACTAATTTATTTAAGCATGAATTGGGTTTTTAATAAAAATAGTAACAAAATTTATATTAGTTTTATTTACTTTGAAAAAGTGTTGAGTATAAAATTCTATTTTGAACAAAAATTCAATTTTATAAAAACTAGTTGTATTTATCATTGATATTTATTATATATGATTTTCTTGAATCCAAACATTAGATTAAATAAATACTTTTTTACTCTATTTATAAATGTGTTCAGGTTTGGTTTAGTTCATTAACCACACATTAATTATATAAGATATTCTATGTTGAAAACATATCCTTTTTGGAGTTTTTAATAATTTTTATAATTCAATAACATTTATCAATTTTTACCCAAACTTGATTTATTTGGTATGTCTTAAGATGTAAACATATTTCTTATAAATGGAAAACTTATTTTATTGAAAGGGTTCACTATGTAAACACTTTTTTCCCATATATACTACATATTTTTCTAATTATTTTTTCCCAAAATTATGTTTTAAAACATTGAGAAAATATTTAGATGAGGAACATCTATTTTTTATATTAGAATGTATTTCTTGAAACTCAATCCATGAAATGTCCTTTAATTGGAATGTTACTAGTATATTTTATTAGTTTCTTATTCCATATCTTATACTTTGTTTGGCTCACTACTAGTATGCATAAATTATACCATATTCCATATCTTATGATTTATGTGGATATATACTAGCCTGGTTTGATGAATTTATAATTAATATAGGTATTTAGTTTATATTATTGTATTTTTTATTTATATATGTGATATTGGATTATTTCATGCTGATATTATAAATGCTTTCCCTGATAAACACATTTTTTATAAAAGATTTAATTTTTTTATGTGTTGCGGAACAATTTTATTATTTAAAAAATGTTTTACATGACCAAAACATTTGTATTTAGTTTTTTAATTATTTTTTATCCTAATATTTATTCAAAATTTTCATTTCATCATGAATTTTTTGATTATAATGAAAAATTTGTATTTGTAAAAAATATTTGTTATCAGAATATGTAGAATCTGTAAGTATGATAATGATTGGATCTTGATCGAGTTTCAAATTAAGTCTTCTCTTAATTTTGTATTTAATAATTCTTTAAATTGATGACTTTCAAACTTACCTTGTTATAGTTTCATTTTAATACCTTGGTAAATTATTAATAAACTGAGTTACCATATAAAAAAGTTTTTCCAGATAAAGAACTATATTTGGTATTAAAATTGAGAGAAATAGTCTTAGTATATTTATGATTAAAATGAAAGGAGTGGAATTAATAATTTGATATTTAACTATTTTCCATTTATCCATCCACATGAGAAAGAAAATCTAACATATAAATAAGACAATTTGATGATTATACATAATAAAACTGATGAATACAATTATGTTGAGAGAGTAAACAAATGACAGGTGATTTAAGGAATCTTGTATAACAAGTATGTGGTAAAATAAAATAGTAGGAAATTTTAATGTTAGTGTATCATAAAAAAAAGATGTATGTAATTTCTAGTATTGGAATCAATTATATTCTTACCTTTACGCAAGTGATTCTTACCATTACACAAGTGTTTCTTACCTTTATACAGGTGTTTCTTACCTCTATGCAAGTGTTAAACTACCCTTAAGCTGCATGAAAAAAATTTAAGTTACCCTTGTGTAGTGAACTTTCATCCTTTAAATAGTGTATGGAATTTATGTTTTTCCTTTATGAATTTTTTATAGAATTCTTATTACCCTAATATAAATTTAGAGTGCCTTTATACAGCTTTTATCGTAACCTTTAAATGACCATTTTATGTAAAAGTTTACCATTACACAACTTTACTAGTTACCCATATGCAATGATTATAATTTTTTTCTTACTGTTACATTGAATTATAATTTACTTATATACAACATGTGTAAAATTCATCTTATCTTTATGCAAGCTGCATATTTTAAAGGTTACCTTTACAAAAATTATAAAAATTATGAGGTACCCCTATGCAACCTATGAAAAAATTTATTTTACCCTTACAAGGGCTATATATCTAAAAACATTCCCCATTATATTTGAGTAGTAGCATATATCATATTTTTAAATGGTTTAAATCCTACGTCATTGGAAATGACCCTAGGACTGAAATACATTGAGTATTTTTTAATTTGAGCATGATAATTTAAATAGTAATACGTTTCTATTTTAATTTCTATCTATTGGGTTTTAAATGTGTGATGAAGAATTAAGAAACACCCATGTGTAGAAGATTCAATAGATTTTTAATAAATGTTATCCATTTTTGTTTTTTCTATAAGTATAATAAAAGGAAATAAGTGGATAAATAATAATAAAGACATTTAAAACTTCATGGATTAATTATACTAATTTGTTGAGGCATTTCTAGTTTCCCTATATTTCCTTGTTCTGTATCAATTAAAGAAGGGTGAATGTTCACTACTCTACACTAGTTTCTTAATTGATATATTATAATAGTACAAATAGTTTTATTCTCTTTCAGAAGTGTCAAAATTCTTATTTCATAGATGGTTATACATACATTTTAAAGGTATTCTATGGTTATTTAACATATTAATATTTTTTTTCAACTATTATATTCAAATATCTTTTCTTATTTAATTATACTTATCTATTTTAATTTTTTTTCATAATGTGTAGGGACATTGTGATATATAAGAATAAAATCTGAATTACATTACTGAGGAACCCACCTCAATATGCTAAGGGGTTAGAGGAGTTTTTAGAATTTTTAATTTCCAATTTCTAATCGATCTATTGATGGGAGAATAAGATATCCACGTCTAAAATTTAAATTTAGAAGATGGTTGAGGAGAGATGATGTTTATGAACACTTTATATTGAAGAAATTTCTATCTCATTATTTGTGTTGGATTTGGTATGGAGAATCGAACATTATAGAAATGTTGAGCACTAATTTTAATCCACTAAATGAGATCCCAACTTCGTTGATGATGGAAAATTAAATAAAAAATCGGATAAATGATGCATTCGGCATTTCAGGACACCAACATCAAAATCAAAACATATCAGGACAACCATTTGAGGGGGATATAAATAGCAACGTGACAAGTGATTTTTTTGAGACTATAGAAAAACTAGATCCAGATTGTAACATATCATTGGATCCTCTTCTTGATTCTGTGGAGAATAATGTAAATGAAAACTTCACTACATTGAAAGTTATGTTTCATGGTTTAGTTGATGATGGAAATCCGGAGTTATATAGTGGATATTTGAAATATTCAAAACTTTTTTTTCTACTGAAGTTGTATGATATCAAATGCCTATGTGGAATTAAAAATAAGGCAATATCCATGGTATTGTAATATTCTCATGATGCATTTCATGAAGAAAATATCCTCGAGTCTTTTATGATATTGAAACTGTTTTTAATAAGAAAGGTCTAAATTATACAAAAATTCATGTGTGTCCTAATGATTGTATGATTTATTGGGAAGAGTATTCAAGAAGATAGGATTAGAAGAAATATTCTTCCTATAGATGGAATTCCATAGATGATGTTGGATGTTTGAATAAACATACTACCATGAAGAAGAAGAAAATGAACGCACCTGAAAATATTTTTCATTAATTTCATTCAAATCCTCGATTGAAAATATTATTTATTTCATCGAAAACCACCGAACATATGAAGTGGAATTCTATAGACAATAAAAATGATGGGTTAATTCAATATCCAAGAGATTAACAATCATGGAAGACATTTGATTTCCTACATTCAGATTTATCATATGAACTTATGAATGTTTGATAGGATTGGATGTTGATGGATTCAACCCATTTTGGACTTTGAGTACCAGTTATAGCATTTGGTCAGTTATTTTGGTCCCTTAGAATCTACTTCCATGGATGTGTATGCAACAAACATCTTTTATAATTTCAATTTTTATTCCTAGAAAAAAATACCTAGAAATTATATTGATGTATACTTTCAGTCTTTTATAGAAAAATTATATGAGTTAAAGAGAAACAGTATTGAAACATATGATGAATCTTTTAGAATAGTTTCCAAAATGCAAGCTACTCTAATGTGGCCCATTAGTGACTTCCTTGGAATTGGAAATTTATCTAGTTTGAACACTTAACAATACTAGAAATTTAGTATATACCAGCGGTTTTAAACCATTAGTAAAGCCTATATAACCATTGGTAACACTTATACCAATGGTTTAGCCAACCATTGGCAATCAAGCCATGTGGATAGGATTATACCAACAAGTTATCCAATAACCATTGGAAAAATCCACAAGAAATCATATTATCTTTCCCAATGGTTTTAAAACCATTGAAATAGATCTTTACTAATGGTTTATGAAAACCATTGCTAAAGATTGAGAATACCAGGCCTTTACCAACGGTTTCAGAAACCATTGGTAAAGGCTGAACTAATACATTTACCAATGGTTTTAAAACATTGGTAAAGAGTGGGAAATTCAATTCAATACCAATGATTTTGGAAACCTTTGGTTTAGAGCCATCAATTTTTTCAGAATCAAGCTGCTTCTCTATGCCTACAATTTTTCAAGAATCAGAATACATTTACCTGCAGAATAACACAGATTTCACAATACAGAATACCTATCATTCTATACCACTGATCTATAAATTCACTTGAGGTTTATAATGATCTCTAACATTCAAAATCATAAAATATCATATTATGTCTTATGATTTAATTTTATAACCTGTCTGTTGATTTGACTGTAAAATATATCT
The DNA here is from genome assembly GCA_963277665.1 of Viscum album. Lineage (NCBI taxonomy): Eukaryota > Viridiplantae > Streptophyta > Magnoliopsida > Santalales > Viscaceae > Viscum > Viscum album. The sequence continues at coordinate 1,249,695,075 of OY728146.1, read as the reverse complement.
TTATGAGGGATTTGTTATACAAACCCTAATTTGAGTTATTTCAAAATGGTATTACATGTTGAGTTTATTAATGTACAACCTTTATGTCTTGGTTAATTCTCTATTATTTTCTATGTTATCCCATATAGATATATAGTATATTTACCAAAGTCTCTTAGGTAAGTTGTCAGTGAAACTTTCATTCTCTCAAAAGGTGAGGCAGGATGTAATTATGAGTAAAATAGGGATAAGATGGTATTTTATAGAGAAGTTAAATGAAATGAGAAGATCACAAGATATCCATTGTATTTATTATAAATAATGTGGAAAAATATACAAATATATTGCTATAAGAGTTGTTTGTTGGTATTGTAAAACACATAAATAGGGGGACATTGATGTTCTTATGGATTGGATTTTATTTTTTATCAATGATTTTTGCATTATATAGTGTTGAGGAGTGAAATAAGCTATTGATGTCAAGGGTGTGGCGGGATATCTAGGGGGTTGGGGGTGCTGTCCAAGGGGGTAGGGGATGTCCAGGGGTGGGGGATATCCAGGAAGTTGGGGTGGGTATCCAAGGGGGTAGGGGGTGTCTAGGGGGAATGTCCGGGGGGTACGAGATGTCCTAGGGGTGGGGGTTTTCAAGGGGGTTGGGAGAGGGAGGTTGTCCATGGGGAGGGGGGGATCCAGGGGGTGGGGGGCATCCAGTGGGTTGGGGGGTGTCCAGGGGGTGGGGGTTGTCCAATGGGGTGGGGGATGTCCATGGGGGTGGGGGTGTCCAGGGGTGGGGGTGTCTAGGTGGTAGGGTGGTGTCTAGGGGGGTGGGGGGTTTCCAGGTGGCTGGGAGGTGTCCGGGGGGGAGGGGTCATATAGGGGGTGGGGGTTATCTAGGGGGGTAGGGGGGCTGTCCCTGGGGGTTGGGGTGTTCGGGGGGTGGGTGGGCTGTCCATAGGGGGGCCGTCCAGAGGGTAGGGTGTGTCGGATATCCATGGGGATGGGGGGGGGGGGTCTTGGGGGGGTATGAGGTGTCCAAGGGGGTGGGAGAGCTGTCCACGGGGGTGGAGACGCTATCCAGGGGGTACGGGGTGTCTAGGGGTTGGTTGGGGCTGTCTAGGGGTGTACGAAGTGTCCAGTGGGTGGGTGATCTGTCCACATGGGTGGTAAGGATGTCTAGGGGGTAGGTGGTGTCTAGGGGGTGGGCGGGCTGTCCATGGCGGTGGGGGTGGGGGGGGGGGGGGGTGGTGTCAAGGGGGTGTCTTTGGGGGTGGGAGGGATGTCCACGAGGGTGGAGGGACTGTATAGATGGGAAAGAGTGTCCATGAGGGTGGGCGTGTAGTCCACGGGGGTGGCGGGGCTGTCCAATGGGGTATTGGGTGTCTGGGGGTGGGCGATCTATTGACGGGGGTGATGGGGCTGTCCAGGGAGTAGGGGTGTATAGGGAGTGGGCAGGTTATCCAAATGGGTGGGGGCTATCCAGGGGGTAGGGGGTGTCCATGGGGGTGGTGGGTACCCAGGGGATGGGGTGGTGCCCGGGGGGGGGGGTCCAGGTGGTTGGGGGATATCCACGAGGGGTGGGGGGCTGTCCAGGTGGTGGCGGCGGTCCACGTGGGTGGCAGGACTTTCTAGGGGGTAGGGGGTGTCCAGAGGGTGGGTGGGGCTGTCCAAAGGGGTATGTGGCTATCCATTGGGTAGGGGGTGTCCACGGGGGTGGGCGGGGCTGTCCATGGGGTACAAGGTGTCTGGGGGGGGGGGGGGGGCTGTCCACGTGGGTGGTCGGTCTGTCTTGGGGGTAGGGGGTGTCCAGGGGGGTGGTAAGGCTATCCATAGTTGTGTGTGTGGGGGGGGGAGGGGGGGGGGGGGTTGTCCACAGGGGGAGGGGTGTCCAGGGGGATGGGCGGGCTGTCCACATGGGTGGTCAGTCTGTCCAGGGGGTAGGGGGTGTCTAGGGGGGGTGTGTGGGCTATCCATAGGGGGGGGGGTCTAGGGGGGATGGGTGGGATATCCACAGGTTTGGGATCCTTCCATGGGGGGAGTTGTGTTCAGGGGGTGGGAGGGCTGTCCGCGAGGGTGGTTAGGCTATCAGGGGGGTGGGGGGGGGGGGGGGGGGGTGGGGGGTGGGAGGGCTGTCCACGGGGGTGGTAAGGATGTCCAGGGGGTGGGCAGGCTATCTATGGGGGTGGACGGGGTAGTACAGGGGGTATGAGGTGTCCACGGTGGTGGGTGGGCTGTCTACGTGGGTGTTCAGGCTGTCGAGGGGGTAGGGGGTGTCCGAGGGGGGGGGGTGTCCACGGTTTTAGGGGGATATCCACGGGGGGAGGGGGTGTCTTGGGGGGGGGAAGGCTATCGATAGGGGTGGACGAGCTGTCCATGGGGTATGGGTTTTCTAGGGGGTGGTCGGGCTTTCCATGGGGGGTAGGGGTGTCCAGGGGTGTGGGCGGGGTATCCACGGGGGTGGGTGCTGTCCATGGGGGGAGGGGGATCCAGGGGTGTGGGTGGGCTGTCCACGAGGGTGGTCGGGCTATCCAAGGGGTGGGTGGGCTATCCCCGAGGGTGACCGGGATGTCCACGGGGGTATATGGGTGTTCAGGGGGGGGGGGGGGTGGGAGGGCTATCCACGAGGGTGGACGAGCTGTTCAGGGGTGTAGGGGGTGTCCAGGGGGTGGGCGGGCTGTCCACTTGGGGTAGGGGTGTCTAGGGGGTGGGAAGGCTATCCATGAGGGTGGGGGGGGGGGTGTCTAGGGGGGTACAGGGTGTCCAAGGGGGTGGGCGGTGTGTTCAAGGGGATTAGGGGTGTCCAAATGGGGTGGGTGGGGGTGTCTAGGTGGTTGGGGGGCTATCCAGAGGATGGGTGGGCTATCAAGGGGCTGGGCGGACTGTCGACGGTGGGTGGGTAGGCTGTCCACAGAGGTGTGTGGTTGTCCAGGGGGTAGGGGTCGAACATGGGGGTGGAAGGACTGTTTAGGGTGTAGGGGTGTCCAGGGGGTGGGCGGGGTGTCCACGGGGTGGGAATGCATTTCAGGGGGGGGGGGGGGGGTACTAGGTGTCTAGGGGGTGGGCAGGCTGTCCACGTGGGTGGCCGGGCTATCTAGGGGATATGGTGGTGTCTAGGGGGTGGGCGTGTTGTCCATAGGGGGGGGGGGGCTGTTTTCGGAGGTAGGGGGTGTCCAGGGGGGTGGGTGGGCTGTCCCGAGTGAGGGATGTCACTCTTTTCCTTATAAATATTGGAATCATCAAAAATATACGGGATTTCATGTGGAATGATATAGACATTCTTTGTTTTCCTGCCACATCCTCCTATTAAATTAAAATATTTTTCTCCTCTCTAATGATCTTTGTAAATATAAATGGTTTTTTCATGGTTATTTACATTGGAAGAGTGGTTTGAGGCAAGGGGAAGATCTATCTCCTCTCATTTTTGTGATTTTCATACATGAGTTTTTTCACATTATGAAGTCACAAATATCTGTTTAATTATCATTCAAGTTCTATTAGCATTAGGGTAAGACTTCCATATCCAATATTTGTTTTTTGAATGATATTTTATTGCTCTCAATTGGAAATATATATTATTTATCATTATTGAAATATGACGTAGATTTATTCTCTTCCTTTTCTGGATTGACTATTAATCTTTCAAAACCCATGATGTTCTTGGATGGTAATTATTCTAATGTCTGGGATAGTTTTGAAATGCTATGGTTATTAAGGGAAGATCCCTTCCAATTTTCTACCTTTAGGTTCCCCTTATTTCTTCCTAGGTTATATCCATAGACAGTATGGTTTTCGAGGAGATAATCTTTAAAAGAATTAATGTTTGGTCAAATAATTTTTTTCCTTTGCTAGACTATTACAACTTGTTCAATCTGTTTTACTTAGGATGAAAGCTTATTGGTGTCATCACTTCATGTGACCAAATAAATTGGTTAAGTCCATTAAAGCTAATCATTAGATAATTCTTTCAATATTCTAGTATCTTGTTACTTATGTGGATCAAGTGGAGTTGGAATTGATGAATTATACTAAGGAGTAGATATGCTTGGGTATTAAGTGGGATGATCCCTAGAATAAGTCTTCCATGGTTAAAAATATTTGGGATCTTTTTAATCCTTATTTTTCATTATTTTCGATTGACTAGGATTGAATTTTCCTACTTGGTCGCTCCATGTTTTCGGTGGAAAAGTCCAATGGAATTTTTCAAGGACATGGAGGAAAGTGTTGGGGCTATGAGATCTTCATAGAGACCAACTCCATTTTGGTAGGGAATGTATCATTTATTTTCTTATGTTTTGATTCTTGGATTCTTAGGGTACCTATTTTCTTCTCTATCTATGGAAAAATAATATATGATTCAAATTTACCCATGATTCCCTCAGTTGGGGAAATTATCTTTAATGGATCATGGAATCCACTAATTGTTGTTTCTACGAATCTCATGGATATCGGGCTAACGATCCATTATTTTTGTTATCATGGTGGAGATTGTGAAAGGATTCTATGGAATGGATATTATGATTATCCCTTATCATGGATTGGGATGATCCTAGGTAGAAATTTGTTTATGTACCATGGAGATCTTTGGTTTGGAATAATGTTTCCAAAACCAGGGGGTACATGGTGTCTAAGCTGGTGGGTGGGGCTGTCCAGGGGGGTGGGAGGGGCTATCTAGGGGGTGGGAGGGGATATCCAGGGGTTGGGCGTGGCTTTCCAGAGGGTACTGGGTGTCCAGGGGGGTGGGCAGGCTATCCATGGGGGTGAGTGGGTGGGGGTATTGGGGGGGGGGGGTGTCCATGGGGGTGGTAGGGCTGTCCATGGGGAGAGGGGGTTTCTAGGGGGTGGGAACACTGTCCACGAGAGTAGGGGCTATCCACGGGGGAGGGGTTGTCCAGTGGGGTGGGCGGGCTATCTAGGGTGGTGGGTGGGCTGTCCACGGGGGTGGCAGGGTTGTCCAGGGGGGTACGGGGTGTCCAAGGTGGTGGGTGGGCTGTCCACGGGGGGTGGGGGGATGTCTAGGGTGGTGGGGGGAATCAGTCACAACAAATCATCAATTCAATTTTTATTATTTATAGATAAAATAATAAAGATAATGTGAACTACGTAATCACAAATATATTCAGGCACAACAAATCAATAAGCATCAAAGGTCAGTAATATCAGTCAAAAATGTTATGGATCAATCTACCCTTCATCACCATCACTACCATCACCATCATTATCAGCCTCACCCTCGTCCTCATCATCAACCTTATCATCCTACCCACCCTCCTCCTCGCCATTGTACTCAGTCTCGGCCTCCTTATCATCCCCCTCCTCCTTCTTTCCCCCCTCCTCCACCTTGGTCTCCTCCTCGCCCTCCTCCTCCTCCGCCTCAGCCTCCTCCTTGCCATCGTCTCGACCTCCACTAGAACTGCCACTTGGTGCACCATATATAGAATATATCAATGACCTATATTCATCACAAGTAGTGAATGCCTCTGGTGGAAGTGATGGATGTAAAACTTCCATCAGTTTCATAAATGTTGTGTTTTTTCCCTAATAGACTAGTCTGTAGTCTCTATGGCCCTTTTTTCAGCCTGTTTTCGTGTGCCTTAACCTAATAGATCTTAGTGGCACTAAAACTCATACATGAGGAAGTCCAACACCTTGTTTGAACTATAATCTTCCTAGTTTGGAAACATACTCTACCGGGGTGCTCATCTCCCAACACCTGATATAAGTGATCATTTGGCCCAAAATTGCCAGGTTCCTGGGCATCAAGTGCCTCTAAAGCAGCCTGTTACAAATATAAATAGATTAATAAGTTATAAAATAGAGATTAAAATTTTAAATCTACAAAGTAAAACTTATAATCTGCTACTGAGCCGGTTCATTAACCGCACTTCCATCTTTCTTCCTTCTACTCGAGCAAAACAGTTTTGCCTGGGGTACACATTCTTCTATATTTAATTTATCCCTCTATAATGAAATTTAAAGTAGGAAACCAAAATTAAAAATAGGATAATGATAATTAACTTCATAACAAAAATTATATAACAACTTTAGCAATTGAATAAATTATGGAGGTAGTAATAGAATGTACAATTCATAAAGAAAAATTATAAACTGCCATACCTGTTGCCTCTCATGATCTAGAATCGTAGTACGTCCCAATGTATGGATATGTTTTTTAGCATTAATACTTTTTTATTTCTTCCAGATGAATCCTAAATAAAATTCAATAATTAGTATTAATGAAAAAACATGAACATTTTTCATTTAAATATATCTAATGTGATTAATACCTTAAATTAGCTACTCATCCAATGAGTAATCATCCGTTAGTAATGTTCTAATGAATAATCATCTACGACAGGGTCCACCTCTAACTTTGTACCCACTCTAGCATGCCATCCAATGTTCAAATCCTGCTTATAAGCTCTCCAAAGCTCTCCTAAATCCTTTAGACATGCTGACCATGCACTCTCACCATCAGGGAAATTAAACCGTAGATGTCACCAAAATATTAATTAAAAAAAATAAAAAAAATAAGATATTGAATTAAATACAATAGATTTTTTTTACCCATATCTCTACCCAAGATTTATCCTTGACTTCATTTGGAAGGTGTCTCCATGATAGCGGGCTGACAGGAATGATGTCGAAGTATTTGGAAAGCATTGTCAAAAAACTCCGACATTGTTTCCTTGATTTTTCAATCATTTGACTATCTTCATTGTAGTCCACCATCAACTACGTGCGGTAGTTCCACACCACACGCATGCATGTATGCCCCCACCCCCGCCTCATTTCAGTAGATATATCTATTATGAAAGAAAAAAAAATATTTGATCAATACATGTTTTAATGAAAATAAATAATGGTGTAAAAATTTGTTTGTATTCCATAAGTATACATGTGGTGGTCTGATCAATGTGCACCTTTAGATCGGCAGAAACTGAAGGAACACCCTGTAGGGATGGAGTGGGTCCCAATGTATTCTCCACAGGGACATACTCTAGCAGAGCAGGAGTCGAAGAAGATGTAATATAAAAGCCCAAAGAGAAGGAAAAAAAGTAAAATAAGATGATAGGGATGGCTGGAAGAATGCTGTATGAGGAGTGGGAATCATCATCAGATATGGTATAGATGGGTGAGGAGGCTCAGATGTAAATGGTGGGGAAAACATTGGAGGCCTAAATATATCATGAGTCTCTAAATAAACACCTGGATCAGAATGTGGGATGAATGGTATATTAATGGGAGGGGCATGGTCTAATCGGGTATGCCAACCAGATCGTCTAGCTCATGTACCACCCTCCTCATATGAACACCCCGAGTACTGGGACCACTACTAGGCTTCTCATCAAATAACTATCGCCTAATATATGGATCCTAAAAAAATGTTTAAAAAAATTAATCACATGAGATTATATATTATTTAAATAAATGTATTTGAAATAAAATACTCACAGCAGGCACTAGTGGTGGAATGCCCAGCTCAGTCATGCGACGATTGTTTCCATAATCTATTTTTGTTGCCTCTCTTCAATTGGTTTCCTTTCCTGTATTTGAAAACAAATATGGAAGTAAATAGAAAAGGATAACTAATTTGTAACCCCAAAAACAAAATCAATGAGAGGGAATAGGGCCCTTCAAAGATAATTTAACAATCCATTAATTTAGGTGAGCTTGAACAAATATACAATGAAGTTATTAAATCATACAAAATGTAATAAATAAATTTAATTTTTAGTAGGATGGTTATTTACTAAGTGTAATCAGTCTATTAAAATCATGGAACATTTATTCTACTGGATTCATAAGGGGTAAAGAAATTCTCAAAATTATGGAAGAATTTAATTTCTTTAGCCCAGGTAAATGATGTATGTTTCAATACATGTTTTGTAGAAGAATACAAACCCTCATGATCATTACCTGGTAAAATGTTAAATAGAGGTCTTAGAGTTTTAAAAATTTTATACAAATCACATTTGAAGAATTAAAATGTTCACCAAGTTAGAAATGTTGGTTTTGTAGGTTTGAATACACTTTAATTCAAAATTAGAAAATGTAATTAAAATAAAACTACAACCAATAAAAATTGAAAATTCACTTAACAATCTAGTTAGATACAACATATTTATAATAAATATTAAATCAATTTGTATAGTACCAACCTTAACATCCCAAGTCGAGGTAAACCAAAATAATTGAGAATAAGAATAAATGATTTTATATATTTCCCACCACAACTTCAGGTTCATAGTAAACTCTGACAATTGAGCTATCAGAGTCATTAAAATTAATAAATGGATCATTTCCAATGGAATTAGGGATGGTTTCAATTCCATCATCACCATCATAAAAAATATATCTTGGAATTACTTCAATAATGACACCAAATTTAGGTCGAAGATGGTCTTTGACATAAAAAACTTGTTTCACCATTAATGCCAATACATATGGTTCATCAGTAGAAAGTGTGCGAGTCATATCAATTACTCAAAAACCAAAATCATCAATAAATTTGCCCTACCTCATCATCGAATCAAACCACTGACATTTCATTATTGTGACTCATCCATGAGAATAACAATCCAATATTATAATTTTTCAATGACCCCATAATAACATACATTTTCAAATTGTGGTCTACTATCTAATTCACTAGAATAACAATCTATTATTGTAGTAACCATAACACCATCATGTTGTGTTCTCTTGTTCTTTTCTTGTTTAGTTATAATAAACTTATACCCATTGATAAAAATTGATTTACAGTCACAAACCACGGTATTAGGACCAAAAGCCAATTCACTTATTTCCTTAGAGATAGAGTCATCATGAAAAATCAATACCTAAAATATAAATCAATATCAAACTTAATTAAATATTATTTTAATTGTTTTGGATAATAATATTATTACCTTCAATTTTAACCGAGTAGAAAACTCTTTCCTATGAAATGTCTCCCTTGTTCTCAAAGATAAAGAATGATGATTTCTATTTATCACCCCTTTATGTTCCCTATAGATAAAAATGGTAATAGATTAAAAGAGAGAGACAGATATATATATATACATATATAAGATATACTCATTGAATTTACTTACAAGATGTAGTCATCGAAGAAATCACAGTTGAACAAAACTGTGCGAGGTGCCATCTCCCACTCTTCAAGGCTTAATGTCATCAATGTATATGTTCCATGAATTCCTCCTATTTGAGGAAGTGATGGAAAAATGGGCTCAATTTGATAATACTATTCTTCTTCATTTCTCATCGGTCTGTTCATTCTTGTTGTAATATCGGAGAAATATATAGAGCAGAAATCCATAAATTCTTAAGCCAAGTAACCGTTCATGATAGAACCCTCGATATGATTCTTGTTACAGACATAAGACTTCAATGTATACATACTTATTTCAGTAGGATACATCCAATGAAAAGAAATAGGTTCTCCAAGAAGTATTTCAGTTGGAATATGGACAGTCAGATGCAGCATGCATTTGAAAAATGATGGAGGAAATATTTTCGCCAACTCACACAAAAGTAATGGGGAATCTGCCAACATTTTTTTTCAAGAAATACTTGGATAACTTCTTAGAGAAAATATCTCTAAACAAATGGCACAAACTAATAACAGCCACCCTTACATTATTGGAAAGAATATGATGAATTGCTATTGGAATCAACTCATCCAGAAGGATGTGATAATCACGAGTCTTCAAAGATTTTAACTTTTACTCTATTCTATTGACCAGTTTGGATATTTTGATTGAATATCCATTAAGTACTTCAATAGTCTCTAATACTTCCAGAAATTGCTTTTTTCTGTAGATGTCATCACATAAAAAGCACCTAGAACTTGCCATTTATTTTTACTGATACGCACATGATGCAATTATGGTTTGATGCCCCAATCCACCAAGTCATGCTGAGACCGTAAATAATCTTTTGTATTTCCCTTGACATTTAGAAAATCTAAAGCAACATTTCACATATATTTTTTTCGACGTGCATTACGTCTAGGTAATGACATAACAAAGTGGTTGACCAATAAGGCAAATCAAAGAAGATACTTCTCTTCTTCCAATTGTAACAGGATTCAGTGGAAACATTCTTTCTCTTTCCAAATTTCATTTGACACTTCCTAAATGAAAAAAAGGAAATCTTTCAATTCCTTAAGCACATTAGTTCCAGACATACGCTGAGGTGGATCATCAGTCTCCATGGTATTGTCAAATATTCGACGATTATTTCTATATGGATTGTCCATTGGTAAGAATCTTTGATGTCCCATAAAACTAAAACTACAATTATGTTTCAATCTTCTGGATTGTGTATTCTTCATACAAATAGGACATGATAGTTTTCCCTTCATGCACCATCCATACATAATTGCATAAGCTGGAAAATCATTGATCATCCACATAAGCACATCACACATCTAAAATATGTCTTTCGAACATGCATCATATGTGCACACACCCACATCCAAAAGAAGATTCAAGTCTTTTATTAAAGGTTGAATTTATAAGTTTATATCATTACTGGGGTGAGAAGGACCAGATATGAGTATAATCATGAAAGTGAAAGGTTTTTTCATACACAACCATAGGGGAAGATTATATATGTGTATAAAAACTGGTCATGTGCTATGTGACGTAAGCATTTTCCAAAACAGATTAAAACCATCACATGAAAGACCCAAACTCACATTACACACATAAGCTGCAAAATCAGGATATCGAGCATCAAATCACTACCATGAAAATCCATCTGCAGGGTGAACCAACTCATCATTAGTCTTCTTTCTCTTGGTATCAAGCCATCACATTTTTATTGATATTTCATCAGACATAAAAAGATTACGGAGTCTGGGGATCAATGGAAAGTGCCACATTACTTTATGTGGAACAAGAGATGGTGTTATATCAGCTTTTGTCTTCTAGTGGGATGTGCCATATTTTATACATTCATTTCATTCAGCATTTTCCACCTAGAATAAACTCCAATATTTTGGGGAAGCATGAATTTTATTTCTTTAAAATCCAATTTCCTTAAATAACTTCCATGTCATATAGTGGTTTGAGGGAATATATTCATCATCTAGAAGTAAGTAATTCAAGAAGTTAAGAATGTAATCGATGGCATTATTTGAAATCCCACACATAGTTTTCCCATGAAACAACCGGATTAAAAATTACAGCTTTTTCATTTTACCGCATTGTCGATATACTGGAGTCATGGCAGCATCATTCAATTTTTTCACCCTATTAACATCATCATTTTCATTAGATGCATCATTTGTACTCATATTGAAATCTTCTTGGGTCAGAATACTTTCTTTTTCATGATGACTAATTAACGGAAACCCGTCATATAACAAATTCTCTAATCTAGACCTCTCATTTAGATCATCAGCAATTTGAGATGTCATTTTCTCCCCATTGTGATACCACATAGTGTAGTTTGCTTGAAAACCATATTTGGTTATGTGGTAGCTTACTTCTTCAGAGCTCAACCAAGGTCTTACAACACAATTGTAACATGGGTAGTGTATGTGAACATTATCGGAAGCATTGTGAAATGAAAAATCTAAAAAGCTCCCCAAATTGTTTTGAAAATCACTTAAGATCTGATTAGTTTCATACATCCAACTTCTATCAATTCTATAAAAAAAATTTGTTATATATCATTTCGTCAAAATAAATTCAATAAGATTAAGGTTTCATTGAAAATATATTTAAGTATATGAGAATTGTTCACTTTATATGAAACCATAATAAACACACTTCTCTATATGAGAATTGTAATATAAAAGACAACACAATACTATATTTATAACAATATATATATGAATAACTATACATGAGTGTATAAGATCATGTACACTTAGAGAGGATAATTATTTAGTAGTTGAGTAAATTTTAGATCCAAAAAATTAAATATTTTAGTAGATTATTTGAGTGATCACATACACTGCCCATGGGGGTGGGGGTGTTCAGGGGGTGGGGGACTGTCCTGGGTGGTGGGGGGTAGTCCACGAGAGTCGGGGGTGTCCAGGGGGTCTCCATGGGGTTGGAGGGGCTATCCACGGGGGTGGCGGGGCTGTCCAGGGGGTTAGGGGTGTCTGGGGGGGGGGCTGTCTAGGGGGTATGGGGTGTCCAGGGTGTGGGGATGTCTGGGGGGGGGGTGGGGGTGGACATACTATCCATGGGGTTGGGGGCTATCCAGGGGGGTAGGGTGTCTCCAGGGGGGTGGGAGGGTTGTCCACGGGCGTGGCGGGGTTGTCCAGGGGGTACAAGGTGTCCAGGGTGGTGGGCAGCTGTCCAAGGATGTGGTGGGGCTGTCTAGGGTGGTAGGGGGTGACCAGGGGGTGGGCGGACTATCCTCGAGGGTGGGGGGGGGGTGCTGTCTATTGGTGTGGCGAGGCCTTCCTTGGGGTAAGGGGTGTCCAGGGGGTGGGAAGGCTGTCCACGGGGGTGGGGGGTTATACATCCCATTTATTCTAGGAACAAAGATATATAAGTACATATTTAACTAAAATGGTGGGATGAAATTTAATCCATATGGATGATCGAAATGTGGGAAGAAGCATCAGCATTGCTTCTTGAAAGGAATTAGGATGTGATTTAAATGATTAAGTACATGTCATAAATCCTATGAATGTTAAAAATTTTATTAATGGGAATGTTAATATAATTTAGGAGAATATGATACCATCTAATGTGACACACACACTATAGTGTTTGATGTGAAATGAGATAGGACATTATGTGAATCAATTTCAATATTGAAGATAAAATGTGGACAATAAGATAAAACAACCATTAAAAATAATGGAAGAAAGCGAAATCAAATGAAATAAAAATTGATGAAAATATTTTGGATAATTACATAACCTTTATCCTTCCCTACTTAGTTAATAATTTCATCATTGATTATTAATGAATGAATGCAACTAAAATTTTATTGTTCATTCAATAGTGAAATTTCATCAGATTATCTCCCTCTGCATGGATTCTGGAATAATGTAATGATATTTTATATTATATCGGTACAATAATAAAAAAAATATTCTAATGATTTTTTTATTAAATATGATCTTATATACTAAATAAAGGATAAATAAAATATTTTATGTATATATTTACCCATGTAATAATAACATAATATTTTTAGATACCATTATGGGTTAGTTTATTTATGAATGGCCATAATATAAAATTCATTGACACCCACATTGTGTTTTTAGGTAATAGCAGATTATAATGATGAAGTATATTTTAATAGATATTTAAAGAAATAAAATCTTTTAGTTTTTTATAAGTTTCATTGACAATATTATTTAAGGAGGAATGCCTTTAGAGTTTGTAGACACTTGATTAAATGGAATGGAAAACTATATGGATTCTCATGCATATGGATTGAATTTCATTCCACCCCACCTACATGTCCCACCACCACCGCACCTGTACAACCCCCCACCTCACACCCAAAAATCTCCCCCCACTACACACCCCCACCTCCACACCCCCCTTCACCCACTGCACATCCCCATCTGCACACCCCATCCCCCCCACCCACTACACCCCTACCACCTGCACCCCCCACTTTCATAGCCCCCACCCCCAGCAGCACAACCCATCCCCACCCCCAACCCCCACCTTTACAACCCCCCCACACCCACCTCACCCCAGTACACTCCCCCTGCATAGCCCCCTCCTAACACCCCCCTGTACAACCCACCCCTACCTGCACAGCCCCCCCACTTCCCCTCCACCCGCACCACTACTCTAACCAGCCCCAATCCATTCGTATGGTTGACTAACTCTATGAAGTAGTGTCTATAAATACTTCAAATAATGTTGAATCAAAAAATATGACTCACAAAATCATGATAGTTGAAGTGTAGAACAAATAAAGAAAACAAATTAAAATTATAATTCTTGGGTATACCATAGCGCACAAACCTCTGGGGTAGGCCAAATAAAAACATAAAACAAAAAAGATCGAAAAAATTGAACTTAAGGTACTACTTACATATTTGAGGTGAAAAGAAAACAACTATCTGATTGAAGGGTGGAATAATTTTCCAAGTGAGAGAGCTCTGTGTCTCGTATTTAGGTCTGCGATCGGGCAGATGGGGGATTGGGGCTGGCGACAATTTTAGGGGAAAAATTTCCCAATGGTTTTTTAAAACTGTTGGGAAAGGTAAACTTTACCAATAGTTTTTTATAAAACCTTTGCTGAAGGATTCCTAAAACTTACTTTTACCTACAGTTTTGTAAAACCGTTGGGTAAAGTCTCACATATCCCAATGGTTTTGTAAAACCAATGGTTAAAACTCATCTAACCTTCTCTATTCCAGTAGTTTATTGAAACAATTGGGTAAAGACCAATCAACATCCCTATTCCAACTGTTTTCATAAACTGTTGGGAAAAATCCGTTGGTATATCTTCCATTTCCAGTTTTTTACATGGGTTTGAATTTTCCTATTTGTAACATTAATTTTGAATCCAAGTGGCTACCTCACAGTAGAAAATAGTGCTTCTTGTGTCATCAAAAATTTCTAAATGTATCTCATTGATTTCAGCGAAACAAGTTAAAATTCAATGGTTTCATTGATTGTAGACCACCTCCAAAGTTGTTAACAAGTTTTGAAATATTGAAAAAACATGGAAATGTTGAAGCAGAATTGGGTGAGGTTATTCATTTTAATGATAATGGGAAATAAGTCTTAAGTGCTTCGTCAAGTGAAATTGGAATGCAACAATGGAAGAAAAAAAGTATATTCTTCAAAATTCTGTATTGGGAATTTAATTTGATGTGGCATAATCTTGATATGATGAATATTGAGAAGAATTTTTGTGTAAATTTGATCTTCACATTTCTTAATGAGCATGGAGAGTCAAAAGAATATTCTCAATGCTCAAAAAGTCTTATAAGCAATGAATATAAGGCATGATATCTAGCCAGATGATAATGGAAAGTTTTCTCTTGAATTTTTTGCATTGAAAATAGGAATAAATAAACATTCCTTAGATTTTTAAAACATGTGAATGTATTTGATGGGTATTCAAGTAACATCTCAAGGTGTTTTGACATAAATAATCATAGGATACATGGATTGAAAATCCACGATTCATATATTTTGGTACAATAATTAATTCCATTGGCATTGCATACATTATTACAGGAAAAGGTTTCTGCTATTGTACTCAAATTCTTCACATTTTTCACAAAACTTTGTGAGAAAACTCTACATCTATTTCATCTTAAAAACCTATAGAATATATTTTTATTGACACTTTTTGAAATAGAGATGATATTTCCTCCGTCATTTTTTACAGTCATGATGCATTTGATTGTGGATTTGGTTGAGAAAGCTAAATAAGGAGGCACCATACATTATTTATGGATGTATCCAATTTAGAAGTACATTATTTATATGTTTTTTTCATAAAAAAATCTTGGAACCTCATTAAAAACATAATTGTTGTTTTTTATTTTATTTCATAGATATCTTGGGCATTTGAAATCATACATGAAAAACCAATCTCAACCTGAAGGCCCTATTTCTGAAGAATATTTGGTAGAGGAGTGTCTTAAATTTTGTTGCAGATACTTGGATAACATTGAGACAGTATTTAATTGAGTTGGATATGTTGAAAACCCATCAAATAAATCTTAAATACAGGGGAAATCAAAAATTGTTCATGATATTGGATGATTAGTTAAGAGGAGGTCAAAAGTGACACTAATAGTAATGGAATTATTATAGGCACATAGATATGTGATGCTGAATAGTGAAATTTCAGATCTATTTATTCAAGAGTTGAAGATAAAAACAAAGAGACGAATGAGAGGAAAAACATGAAATGAGAAATTTATAACAAAAGCTGTTAATAAATAGCTTGTAGAATGGTTTGAACGACGTGTAAGTTCATAAATATTTAAATCAATATATATTTTAGGTTGATACATATATTTTCTAAATCTAATAATGTATATTAATTTATTTAGATCATGAATATAGATACTCGAGCAGTGTTGTCAGAAGATTTCATATATCCTGCTCTACATCCTCTAAAACAAGATCTAATGTTTGATTCTTACAATGTGAATGGATTTAGATTCCATATAGTTGATTGGAAAGAGGGTTTGAAAACACATAATGGTGGAATATTTGCATTTTATGAAGTGGAATACTATGGAAAATTGATTGATATTAAAAAATTAAACTACCATTGATATTTTTATGTCGTTTTATTCAAATGAAATTTGGTGGATATTATCAGGGGTTTTAAAATAAATTCTTTCCAATTTACTTCTGTGAACTTATTTTGCCTGATCGATGTTTGTGACCATGAACTACATGATCTTTATATCTTATCCTAGAAAAGAAAAATTATATATTTTGTGAAAGATGTTATGGATGAATGGTGGAGTGGAGTTTCTAATGAAAAACACAAAGACTTCTATGATATGGGTGATGAAGTAGATGGTTTGACCTATAACATTAAATCCCATCAACAAAAATAATCAGACTTATTTTTCCATCATGATATTGAAAATTTCGGTATTTCAGGAGTGGATGAAGCAGATGAAGTAATGACGGATCATGAAATTGAAATGATTAAATGAGAAAATGATTGTATGTGTAGTCATCCTTTCATTTATCAACCAATTAGGTCATTTGTGTAGCCATTCATTATAATTGTTATGTACATTTTGTTTTTTAGTATTGTGAATCTATTATCATTTATATTTTTTTTCTTCATGATTTTTTTTGAAATATATGTTTGGAACTTAATTATATTTTTAAATGAAAGAAATTATGAGGAAGTTTTATACGCACACTGTAGGGTCAAAGAGTTTTTTTGAGTAGCTGGTCGACTCTAGTAAACGTTTCATTAGTTTAAATATTTATTATAAAATTTTATCTGTTTAATATATTTAATTATTGATTTTTCTTTGTTTAAATGTTCACCAAGTTTAGGACACTAAGAATCCCGAATAGAAGTGTGGTTGAATGTTCCTAAAAAAATCTAATGGGAGTTTTGTTAATGAGATTGCAAAATAAGCTGTCTTATGAATTCCTTTATAATTATAATAAATTATTATCAGTTGTCACTATTTTTGTATATATTGCTTCTAATATGACTGATATTTGATTTATAGGTTAAAATTAATGATCAATGGGATATCAATCACACACCGTCCTAATCAGTCTCCTAGGATAATCTATTTGGTAATGTCCTTGAGAAGGAGAATCTGGGTCTAGTGCACAGATGGGTTTGGGACTATTACCATCTATGGTCTTTGGTAGACAAATGTGGATTTCAAGTGAGGAATGGCGGTGATAAGGTAAATGAAACAACTTCAAATTCATTTATTTCACAAACTTTTATTGATTTTTTGTTTAAATCTAAATATAAAACACTGTTTAATTTTCAATATAATTGTCTTGTAGGTGCTGGTAGTAGGATGTAGAGATGGAGACAGAGACGGTGATGGACAATGTTCCTTATTGGAAAATGATTAGTGGAGAGTGTTTTTTCATGCATCAGTAAATCGAATTTGGGTATTTTTTTATCTTTTTCTTATATTTTAGATTGGATCATGACAATGGGTGCCATATATATTTGTTGTATAACCATATGTCTATATGATGTGTTTCAACTAGCTATGGAGATTGAAATTTCTATATGATAATATATGATTTTTAGTTTCATTTCTCTCTTTTACATATAGTTTGATTCTTTTAGTGTGTTTTGTTTTGTTTGATTATTACAATGTATTATTTATTTTAATGTGTTTTTTCCTTAGTCAATGTGTCAATTATTTATGTTTTTATGAATAATTATGTGTTGATTTTTTAGTTTTAACATGCTTTTCTCGTTGTATTTTGATGATATATTTAATGATATGGTAAAATTTTTAGTGTCACTATTTTGTTGTTCTAGCTGTTGGTTCTGGGGCTGTAGAACTTGCAGCCTATATATTTAATTCATGATATAATGAAGATTTCAACCACTTCTATATTATGGTAGTTTTTTAAGGGATGCGTTTACAACCAACACTAAATATGAAAAATTTTACTTATGATAAATTCTTATTAGTATTAGCGGTGTTTTTTTAGGAAAAAAGGCCAAACTCTAGAAGCGGTTGAAAAATTCCCTTAGATCCCAGTTATTCTTTTATGATAATTTGGCCACTAAAACAAAGAAAACTTATACGAAATATAACTTCTATGAATCTTTCCAAAAACATCTACTAAATGGAAGAAACTAATGCATGTCAATTTCCAACACCAATTTTAGAGGTGGTTTTTTTGAAATTGGCACAATTGCTGCTATATAAAAAAACCACCGTTATACGGTCAGTTTTTTATAGTTCCAGTGGATTATAATTATTCTCTTCCCTTTATAATATAATTCAATGCATAATGTGGGTACTACCCCATGTCTCCCAAGTTGAAGGGAAGTCATAAACCTTTATGACTGGCCTCAAAGCCTCAAATTTTTCCTTGTGAATTTATTGTATGATGATATTATATAATTTATATCATGTTGGAAAATATTCAAGATTTATATCCCAATTGGAAATAATTTCTTTAATAAAATTAAGTATGATTTAAATATTTATATATTTTTATTGTTTCAAAAGATTTTTAGAGTTCTAAATTGTACATTTTTTATCATATGATATTATAATTGTGTTTTAAATCATCACCCCAAGTATAAAAAATATTTATACATCCATATCATCTTAGTAAAAACACTAAAAAAACATATATTTTGACTCTATTGTACTCAATGTGTCACAATAATTATCTTTGAAGTACAATATCACACACCATCCAATTAATTTATAAAATCCATATGGTTTTGATCTTTAGTCATAATAATCATATGCGAAGGGAAAAAAAGAAAATCCATAAAAATTCATCTGTTTACTATTCTAATACAGTTGCCCAATGTTCATTTTTCTTTTTATTGTTTTTAGAACACTCTTAGAATCCATCAAATGGGAATATTTTGAATATTTTTTTGTACCATTCCTATATGAAAACTTTATAGGAAACATTCAATCATAATGTTGTGTGATAGAGTAAACAACCTATAAGTATTCTAAATTCTCATTGAGTCATATTTACCCATTCTCGATGAATCAAATTATTATAGACCGACGTATATTGGTGTGGATTCTAGTTAGGAATATTCCATTTCAAAAACATTCATTAACTCTCTTTTATACTATTCATGGGAAAGATTAAAAATCGTCATTTTTAAAAATTATAATTCCCTAAAATAGTTAATTTCCGTTAGAATAGTCCTCTCAAAATGAGTTATCATTTTCTTAGAAAATTATTTTAATAAACTATCATGGTCTCCTTTAAAAATAATATCACCAGCAAAAAAAATTTCATTGCAAGTGACTGCCTCAATTTCCCTTGTATAAAGTTTTTGTTTGATTTTACCTTAGTGAAAATCATTTATATTAAAAAACCATCCTTATTTCAGTAATATCCTTTAGGGTAAAAATTTCTTCTATATAGAGTCTTATTAATCATTAAAAAAACTAATCTATAAAATATTACAACGAGTACTTTAGGATAATCAATATAGACATTTTTTAGTTCTATATTCAAGAAGGTCGATTTCACACCAACATTATAAGGGAATATGACCACACCATACAAGAAAAAGTTTATTTAACAGCCCATTATTTTAGAATATATATTTAACTTTATTATTTTTAAATAGTTTGATAGGTTTTTTATGAAACACCGAGCATTGATGAACTATGATTTGCTATATGAATATTATTATTAATTATGACTATTATCACCAAAATATTGGATTTATGGGTATGAATACGACTAATTGAATTATGAAAAATATTTCTTAATGTTTTCCATAATTAAAATATATTGATTAATTCTTAAAAAATATGTAATAAAATTTTAATGAAAATAATGAAATCATATAAATCCTAAATTCTCGTAAATTATATTATATATATATTATATAAATAAAATATTTTTATAAATACTAATAACTAATGAATTATATTTTTAATTTATATAACCCAAGGAATGAAAATTAGTACATTTAATTTTAATTTTTTTTAAATTGAGCTTAATTAATTTGAAGTTAAAATGAGAATTGTTTCAAGAAAACAATTTATATTGGAATCAATGTATTTTTTTAACAATAAAATTTCCAAAAAACTATTGATGTATTATATTTTTAAAATTTTTAGATAATATATTGAATAAAATATATTAATATTTTTTAATGGTTTTTAATATTAAATTAATTAGATTAAAATGATTCGTATGAATAAAAATATATTCTCCCCAATTTTTTACTTGTTTGGTGAAAAATTGTGAGAATTAATTTCTAAAAATTATAGGTTTTGAATATTTTAAAACGGCTAAATTATTTTTTTCCAAATTAATTAATCTATGGAAATAAAGTCACTTTTCTCTGAAAAGTAATATCTATCATGATCAAAATCTTTTTACAACCGTAAGGGATAGAATGTAAGTTAAACTAATAGATTCAAATTAAAATAATATATATAAATTGTTTAATATCATTGAATGCTTTTATTTAGAACATATCCTATTATTATATAATCTAGGGAAATTTTGAGTCACATTACTTATGTAATACTTATATTATATAATAATGTATATTGTTTTTACAAGTTTTCATGCCACTTCACTTATAAAAGGGAATGGCCTCTTCTCACTTATCTATACAACATGAGAACTCAAGACTAGATAATACATTCCCGAATTCCTTCCAAAATTTCCCCCCAATTCATATATCTCCCATTTTACATAAAATACCACCTCAATAAGACTTATAGGTTACGATAATGGATGTTATCGAAAGAATAGGTAAATGCGTTATCGTTACATTTTTATTTTATTTCCTACATAACCTCCTAAAAATAGTCTATAACAATATTAATATGATTAAATAAATATATTTTATATAATTAAGTATAGTTATGTTAAGGTTAAAAATATTTTCAATCTCATTCATATATAATGGAAAATAAAAGTATTACTAATGCATACATACATACTACCTTCTCCATAAGGTGATAAATTTTATTTTTCATCACCACCTCTCATGCATTATTATATAGATGGATTTAATATTATATATGATTTTTATATCAATATTTATATTATATAAATAAAAAATATTAGCTACCCTCAAACCTTCCCATCCATTGGAAAATGATAATGTCACTCATGCTTACATGTGGACTACCACCACGAAGCAATATGATTCATTTTTTAGTTATGATATAAATGGATGGTAATAATAATAGATTTAATTTTCATATATATTATATTAAGGATTTTATTATGATTATCTAATGATATATTACTATTCATGATTATTTTTCCCATTCATTCGAAAATGAAAATATCACTCATTTGTACGTACGAATTACTGTCTCCATGAAGTGATACAATTTATTTTTCATCATTTATTTATATAAATGGTTATAATATTTTATATATTGAATAAATATTATAATTAATAAATTATTATGATACTTGGGATGATGAATCCATGATCAATGTGCAATTAAGGGAACCCTTGTATTGAAACTTTCATGAGAAACAAAATTTTTACACCAAAAAATCGTTTTAATGAAGAGTTGTTAATAAAAGAGTTGTTATAAATTATAATTTAATGATATATTGTAGGATAATTATGAATATGGGGATTTTATTAAATTATAATAAATTAATATTTATATACATCGGGTTAATATCTTATACAAGGAATGTCAATACCTGAGTAAAGCATTTATATTATAATCTAATTTCATTTTTGGGTTTTCTACATTAAATTTACTTTTAGGGGAATTATATAATAATGATATTTTGAATTGTATATTTCTTAATCAAATCAATTTATTTCTTGTATTATAAAACTTTAATTTCTTTCTTCTCCCTTTGGTACTTAAAATGGTCGAAATATTTATTTATGAATAAATAGCCTTATTTCCACTTTTCAAATGAGAATATTTCTATTCCATATTAATTTTTATAAAATTTATTTATTGGTGTTTTTAAATCTGAAAACTTTTTTTTAAAAATTTAATATTCACTTATTTAAACATTTTATATAAAATTTCAAAAGGATAGTTTTTTTTAATTTGAATAATTTGTTTTTGAATTTTAAAAAAAATGTGAAAAATTATTCCATTTTAATGTATATAACAATAACATATTTTATCACAAAAATATTATTACTCTATAAATATTAATCTTTCAAAAATTTAAAATATTTTACAAAAAAAATATATTACTATTTTTTTTGATTTTCTGTTTTTAAATGTTCAGAAAATATAATGGTTATTTTCTTTTTATTTTCAATGAGTATTTTAAATGATTTTATAAAAAATGTTTTTCGACTTTCTTAAAATCTTTAATGGATTTTTATGATTCCCTAGGAATATTCTCTTATGATACCATCAAAATTATTTCACTATATGGCTTCTGATGATAATGTTATACAAATGATTTCCCGAAACCCATTTCTTTAATATTAGTTAATTATATTATGATGACATAATAAACATTTTTATGGTATTTGGGTACAATTATATATGGTTTTCATGATGTGATGGGTTTTCCTGGAATTATACATCCCTATAATGTATTGTGTAAAAATTTATGTCTTATAAGATGATATTAAATCAAGCAGGGAGTGATCCCTATCTAATATGGGATTATGTCCACCATGATAGTCTTGATATTGAACCTTAACTATGAAAATGTTGAGAATGGGGTGTGAAACCAATCCACTATGGGACCTTACCCACTATGATTGTATTGGAATCGACCATTGTATGATGGAATTATTTTCTAGGATTATGTATATATCGACAACTTATTTCTTACACTTATGATATACCATTTTGTATTATGTTTAAATGTTGGTTAGTTCACAATCTTATAACTTCATTATTTTTTTATGATAGATAATTGTTCCAATAAAGATGACTTATGGTCTTTGAAATGATGGGTTTATTTTTAAATGTTGTGATCATGTTCTCATACCAATATACTTATAATATGATCCAATTTGATCATTGATTTATATCACACATGTTTTCTATTTATGATTATCTCAACATAATAATAACTGTGTTCCATTTCCCCTTAGTTATGAATAATGGTGTTAAATTGGGTATGTATAAAACGGGTTCTATATTAGAAGGTATTTTTTTGAAGATATTGAAAAAATTTCAAAAACTATATTGGTAGTTTATCTAGTATTAAAATATAATAATCAATTATAGTTGTGGGGTGTGTATTATTTTGGTTCATATTTAATATTCATCAAAATTGGTTTAATATTTTTATAGGTAATCCTTAGGTCACATTTTCTTGTATAAAGGTATGGTTTATTTATTTTTAGATATTAGGTTATGGGGAATATGATGATGGAACCAAATATGACCTATCATGAACTGAAATGAATATAGTATGAACCTAATGTGTTATTGGTTGATAATAAGGTTCAACAACTTTGGACATATTCAGAATAAGTTTTATGATTATATTATTTCTCAATCTAATGAACAATGCATGATTTTCACAATATTCTTTGGGGTTTTAGTAATTGGATGTCATTAGGATGAATCATGTAGAAAAAATGGTAAGAATAATTCAATGTGTATCCTCATGAGAAATAAAATTAAATGATATCTAGATTGAAAAATCATAATTATATGCTCATATAACTCTATATTGTTAGGAATAATTCTGAGATTCTAAATGACCAATCAATGGATCAAAGAACCATTGATAGTTTCATGAGGAAAATGCCACTATCCCTTAGTAGGTCCTTTGATCCACTATGTTCTGATAAATGGATCTATACAATGAAATAGATATTTTCCATTCTCCAATGCCTTGATAATGAACAAATATACTTGTTTGTTTATTATTTTAAAGGTGAATCTGATTAATGGATGAACCTCATTTAGAATATGAACTACTATGAAGAGATTGAAACCCATACATGGGACAAATTTAAGAGTTTATAGTTTAATAAGTATAATTCCTAATATATTTAAATGAGAATTGAAATATAATTCCTTGATATTAAGAAAATGGATGATGAATCCATCAGTAGATATGAATAAAATTTCACTTTACATACAAGGTATTATTTTGGTTTTATAATTTTACCTAAATAAATGCTAATTGACTCTATAATGGATGAAAACCAAGTCCTAGAAAGGTATTATAAATAAGGGACTTTTGTAGCTATGAATAAATCAATCAATGTTCTCTCAGTGTAGAAATTGAGAGTGGAGGAAACCATTATTTTCATGGATTTGGGGACACAAAGAGAATGATGGAACTTTGATGAGATTCAAATAACAAAACACATGGTGGAATGAAAATTAATTTTTTTATGATAATTATATCAAAATATTCATGTGGTTAATTTCTATAAGGGGATATATATACATTTTAAGCATCGAAAATATTTACATCAAGAAAATTAAGGAAATACAATGTGAATCAGTCATAAAATAAAAAGAATATAGAGAAAGATTCACGAAATTAACCTATGTCACTATAATGATACAACTATAAAGAGTGAATAAATTATGAAAATCAATGCATGAATCAAAGGGTTAATCAATAAAATCCATATTAAAAACCTATTATTCGATGTGATGAAGGGAAATATAATTTGCTGAAAATCATTAATGTGGGTCCCGGGAATGATGCGCTGAATGGTACCCATATCATCCACTCTAGAACTACATATGTCTAATTTAATAATTATTCTACACATTATTTTTTATATGTATAGTTTTTAATATGTATTAAATAACCACCATAATGATTAATTTCTTGAGTTACTAGTGAAATCCCTTAATGTAATATTGGCCACGTTTGAAATCAATTTCTCATCTTCAATAGATGTTTGTGGGATTGTTCTTACTATAAAATCTATTATTCTCCTTCTAGGGTAATTTTATGGGATATTGGTCATGGAATAGATCCCTTTATATAGATCCCATATTAATATTGGAGTAAGTGATGGAATATTAGATATTTCGAGTCAAAAAATGATCATCTATAGGATTATGGATGATTATGAACATCTAATGTAAATTTATTATATTATTTAGGTCTTGTTACCTACTAATTAATGGTATTTATATCAAATAGTTTGGGATAAATAGATCATTTTTTTGAGAATATGTCAATGTATTTCTTGAGGACTTTCTTAGTCTTCACCGAAATTATAAAGATTATTTATTCATAGAATTCAAACATAGTTATATAACTATTATAGTGTCTCCTTAAATAATATACCGAATTTTGTTGTATTAAATGAAGAAGTGACTCTAAGATAATCTAGAAAATGGATTCATATTTTTATGCACACCACCATTGGGTGAAACTATAGTTTTCCTTTTGATGAATGATTTTTTAATATGGGGTTCCATTGATTATAAAGAATTTTATAAGATTAATATTAAGAATAAATATCCTTTACAGTGTAATGATGTCTTGATTGACCAATTTCGTTAGGTCTCAATTCTTTTACAATATTTTCCTTTATTCAGGATATCATCAAATGAAGATCAATAAAGAGGATATACTAAATATAGCTTTTAATAAAATCTATTGTCATTATGATTTTATTGTGATTTATTTTGGACTTAAAAATTACTCCTCTATATTTATGGATATAATTAATAGATCCATTAGAGATTAAAATGATCAATTTGTGGTAGAATTTATTTTTTCAAAGATAAATGAGAAACATAAAATTCATCTAATGATTTTATTAAAGACATTTAGTAATGAAAAATTATATATCAAATTTTGAAATAATTATTTTTAGTTATAAAAAGTATCATTATAGTGTCATGTGATAATAAGTGATACAGTATATATGGATCTTTCGATGATGAAAGTTAACAGACTGTTGGCCATATCAACCATAGTGAACAAAATATATATTTATTATGGTATGTATGTATACTTGAAAGTATTTATAGAAAATATATTGTTGCTATAAAATCTAATAAACATGTTGACATAGAAGGGAAATATGTTTCTTCAGATAAATGAATGTGAATAAAATTTCAATTAAATAGTGATAAGGCTCGCCAGTGCACATATATAATCATTACACTGTATTGGATAATTTTTTGCGATATATGGTGATTAATAAATTAATTCACATAGTTTTTTTCTTATAAATAAATACATAGTATTAGCATATGACTCACCAACATTATACATTCATGATAAAAATTTCAAACTCATCATTCGAAGCTTGCATCAATAAGTTTATCACTAATACTATGGTGTAATTATCTATATGTTTAAAAATGATATATATATATATTATTAAAAAATTATAGAATTAAATATATGAACATAAAAAAATTTAATATTTAAAAAACTATATGGTTGGTGTTGATTAATTATTATGAATTATAAATTTATTACCAACCGAGGAAGGAGAAAAGGACGAATAATTTTGTAAGTCATAATGACCATGATTATTTTTACATGATGAGAGTTAAAATACATCCAATACATATATATTTTTAATGTATGTACTATGATATCATATGGACTGAGGAATGATCCTATCGTTCTCATATGATTATTTAACCATCCATTCAAGGGAAGATTGAAGAGGCGTTAGAGGAGGATGTGGAGCTGAAAAAGAAGATAAGGATTATTCCATAAATTAACCTCGACCATGATAGGACAATCATATTAAAGAAATAGTAATGTGTACTATAATACCCGAAAATTTGAATGAATTATTGGATAATGTACATATCTTTTAATTCTATATTCTGACTAGAATTACAAATATATATAAAGATCTCAATGAATGTTTTTGTTGTGAAAACATGAAAATGGATATTTTGTATTATGTATCTTGATTCCTAGTATGTCACCATGTTATGTATGAATGTCATATTTCCAATGGTATAATAAAAACATTACCCATATAATAAATTAAATAGAAAACATCCCCATGGATTTTATCCTAGGAACCCATAACACATCTATTATCCTTAACACCACTTGATTTATAGTCAATGTCCATAAGAAGTCCTCATATTTTACTATTATCAATGATATTTACATATTTATAAATTTATAGGAAATAAATTAAGTAGTTGTTTATGTTTTTTTGAGTTCCGAATTAAATTATTTGTAATAATGATTGGAGTTTTATCTTGATGTTCTCGAGAAGTATTCAACGTGCATTGAATATAACATTGAGCTATATCATAGAATATCATCCAAAAATAGATATTCAATTTGAGAAGAATATTAAAACCATATAAGAAATTTTACCAACTTGAATAATTAATTATTAATGTTATTAGGATCAAATCCTTTATCTAGATGAATTTTCATACAATACTATATTTCACCCAAGCACATAGATGGATTCTTATGAATCCCTCTATAGAAATAAGTGTATTGCTAAAACATACAAGTATACTATTTTAAAACAAAGTGTATTATAAAATTAGCTATATGAGGAAGATATAGAGGTAGTTATATCCATTTCTTAACACATTAGGGAATAAAATTGTAGACTGAAAAGTTTTTCTAAAAATTATTGCTGAGATCTAGAGTTCAAAGCCACTGATATACCATTCCTTCAAATTTCACCTAGGGAGAAGGTTATAATATTTAAAATGAAGGGAAATATGTTACCTTGATATATCTATCCCATTGAAATTCTTGATAATATCTTGATTGTATCTTATCAATTATCTCTTCCACCGAACCCCTCACATAGTAATAATGTATACCATACATCACTTTTGAAGAAGTATATACTAGACCATTCACATGTACTAAACACAGAGGATGTAAAATGGAACATGAGCATTCATATTATGGTAAACCAATGTAAATTAATGATCAAAATATAAATCACTATGATATAAGATTAAACATATGGTTACCATTATTTGGTAAAACTATATGTTTTGGAATGATATGTGGGAACTTAAGGATTTAATGAGGTAGAAGTATCCTTATCTATATATAATAGTGTAACAAAATTTTGATGTTAAAATTATTATAAGGTTGGAATAATGTAAACATTTATAATTTTGGAATATATTTTTCTCTGTAAGAACTTTTAGGTGTTTGAAATAATTCATTACACACATCACAGAGCTTAGATGATACACAATATATTATTGTATTATTATAGTTATATAGGACTATTATCAAACAACCGTTTGATTAGGGGTATGAATAGGTTAAATAAAATTATGAAAAATATATATAAAGTTTTTCCATAATTGAATTTTATTGATAAATTCATAGGAAAAATTTACAAATTTTTTAATGAAAATAGTAAAATCATATAAAACATAATTTTTATTGAATTATAATTTCTACATTTTATATAATTAAAATATTTCAATCACTAATTATTAATGTTAAAATATATTTATAATGTTTATAAATAAATATATATTCCTTCATACATTCCTCTTTAATAGGTTAAAAGTGATGAAAAAATCATTAGAACTTAAAAAGTGGCTATTTGATAAAAAGTTTTTTTATGTACAATGTGTTTCCTCATAAAAAAATTAATAAACTAAGATTGATGGACTAAAATAAATAAATAAATATAAAAAATAATAAATAATATATATTAACATTAATCTAATGTTTGTTACTTGGAAGAAATGTGAATTATTTCTTTATTATTAAAAATGTACTTTCTCTAAAAATGGATTTTATGCATTTTGTGCGTAGATACAAAAATTAAATTGTATAACCACTATAAATTGAATATAGAAAAATTTATTTCCATATCTAGTTTTAGTATAATTAATATTTTTTAATAATTACGATTTAATTTTTATCCATAATGTATTTTTACCATTGTAATAATCATGTTACCACGGTAAGAGTTAAAAGGGTAAAAATGAGGTTTAACCTAAGAGATAATTTTTAAAATATCAAAAAAAAAACAATTTAATAAATCTCATAAACTAATTTAATTTTTACCATAACCATAATATATACTACTCTATTATAATTCTGGGAAAAAATAATAGATTATTATATATTTTATATTTTAAAGTGTAAATTATTAACATGTTTTCCATTCTCCTCACTTATAAAAATACAGATCCTCTTCTCACATCTCCACATAATGTAAAAAAACTAGATTGAACAAAACATGACCAAATAACTTTTCTATTTTCATCCTTACATTTTATGTTTCTTGGTATCATAAAAATTCTATCTCAATAAGTTTTTACATGTAATGTAACATAAGATTCTAAATGAAGAGGTAATTATATTTACCAATCTATTTCATGTATCTGACATCATTAATATATTCTAAATCATCTATATTCATATTAATGTGATAAAAATGTATTAAATATATAAAAATGGTTTTTTAATTTTTTTATAACCATTTTATTTCTCTTATATATCTAATGGAAATTAAAAACAATGCTCATGAAAATGTAGAAACTACCATCACCATGTAGCAGTGTATTTTATTTTTCATCACAGTCTATTATTAATTATTATATAGATTTAATTTATGGATATATATTATTTTATTATTAAATTATTATTTTGTAACTATAAAATATTATTTACTTTTTCACATTCCCATATGCTAGAAAATGATAACATCCCTCCTTTGTACATGCGAATTACCATGAAGAGATGAAATTCATTATTCATCACCATATTATATGAATGTATATAAAATTATGTAAAATTATTAAATATGATTCATATTAAATTATTACATTTTACAGATGATGAATTCACAACCATGTTGCTGGGGCCAAAACTGTTGAATAAAAACATGCATGAGAAACAAGACAATTAACACCCATATATTGTTTTTAATAAAGAATTTTTAATAAATGGGCCTTTAGAAATTATAAGGGAATGATGTATTATAATAATAATATGAATATGGTTCAAGTGTATAATTATAATAAATCTAAACTTACTACATATAGTTTAATATTGTGTACAAATAAATTTAGCACTTAAGGTATGCGATTATATTATAATCAATTTTTTTAAGATTTTAAATATTAAATATTCAGTGGAGAAATTATATGATATATATGAATTAAAAACAATATATGTTTTTATCTGAATATTATTTCTAGGATTTAATTATTTTACTTTAATTATTACTTATTTTGTTCATAAAATGGTTGACGTTTTTCTAATGTAAACCAACAATTTTTCCACTATTTGGTCAATAATTATTCTCTTATATATTGATGTTCTTGATGTTTTCTATTGAATGATTTTAATATTTTATTTCCACTACCTTCACTTTATTTACAATGGTTTAAAATTTGTCTTTTAATAACTTTCTTATCAAATCATTTTTTATGATTTATATAAGTTTGACAAGAATGTTCTCTTTTAATGTACTGAACATGATTGAATTTTCCTACCATGATATTCTTCTATAATAATGTGGCTTAATTTACAAGTTTCAGAGGTTTATTAAAGAAAATACTATTTCATTTTTCAAGTTACTTTAATTTATAAAATTTTACCAAATAAAAGTGGTGTTTTTATTGATTTTCAATAACCTTTTTAAATACTTTTATAAAATGAATTTTTTATTGGAGGGTGAACTAGAACCAAATACTTTATATAATTTGATTTAATATACCTATATATAGTTTTATATATACATTTTTTATACTTACCATAATAGGTTAGATATTTTTTCATCCACTATTTATGAGGTAACATCTTTAAATTGCACATCATACAAAAGGATATAACAGTTCTAAGATATAAAATGAGACCCTTGAGATACTATGATAGTAATAATAAATTATTGTCCTATTTTAAAGATAAATAATACTAATAAGATACATATGATGTATTCATATCATGTTATGAGTGATCATAAAAATTTAAACTTCTTCTAACGACGTTCACAAATGATGACCTCCAATAGAAGAGAGCACGATGACTCATATGTCAATATGAACACCACATGTTTTCGATTTCATTGGTAGTTACTATTTATGAATATTTTCATTTATCTATATAATTTTTATGATTATTAATATAATGTTTTAACGTGTAATTTGATTCTAGGAAAATACCATTACATTTATGTCATGAAAATGTCACTTGTGTTGAACACATAATTGGTGGTATGACATTGTTTGAATGATCAAGATATAATTTTTCACTTTTGAGTTGAGGAAGAGATATCACATGGTACAAGGATGACCAAGAAGTTAGTTACTTCATTAGATACATGGATATATCATAATAAGGCAAGTCCTCCAATAATATAACAAAATATATAAATAATAAAGAGGATGATAAAAAAGTTTTTATCCTGCATTATGAGATATTTTCAGATAAATATATTATATTACATGGAATTTATTCCTAGGGGGTATTCCTAGTTATTAAATTCCCTATCTCCTTAGGGGTCATGATGGGTTTCTAGACACTACCCTTGTTATGTGTGTTATAATCACTACTACCAAGATAAGGACCTTGATGGTCATACACTAAGAGTATCCATACGTTCCATCAATTCTGATGAATAAGAGTTTAGGATGAAGTGGACCCCATGTATAGGGGCCGATGAACATCTTTGTATAATCGATCACAGAGAAAAAAATTCAATTATATTATTCTTGTTTAGAACAAAAATTATTGAATTTATTTATGAATTTATTCATAAGTTGTTTGGTTATATTAGTGAATATGATAAAATATAATTTTCTGAACTAACATAACATGTTCAAGGTTTGTTAAATATTTTGTCGAGTTTATGTGAGAAGTTAATGGTTCATATTTTATCATGTAACTTATTAAAGTGTTTCTATAAAGTGATAAAATGTTCACGAAATTTATGAAATGTTTATTTATTTCATAAGTGAAAACATGTTTATAAAAGGAAGTTCATTACTTTCCAGGGAACATAGAAAAATTTAGAAAAGCATATCCTTGGTATAAAAGATCATTTTATCCAATTTAATAGTTTCATAAACTATTATATTGAATTATTGAGATATCCCCTCCAATATCTCATGTTAAGTGTGAATAATCAAAAGAAGTACATGGTTGTATAGATCTGATCATCTCAATTGAGTTCGTGTTCTTCACACGATTATATTGATGTAATAAAAAAAATTAATTTCCTTCAATAGCACCAATGAATTGATTATTAGAGATTCATGAGTTTTGGTTCATGTTATAATGATCAATAGGATTCTCAAATTAGTCCCTCTCATCCATGACATGTCGATAGTGAGAGAATCAAATTAGTGATTTCAAACAAACAAGGTTAAATGTATGGTTTTACTTGATTTGTTATTTATGCTTATATTAAATTTCACATGATCTTGTGATAAATATCAGAAATGTGTTTTTTGGATTCATGGGTTTTTATCTTGAATTCAAAGAAAACATTTAAAGTGTTGTATCATTTGTTTCTTCTATTGTTCCCTTAGTTTATTCAATTTAAATTAAAGTGAATGTGTATTTTTTTAAAATGGAAACTATAAAATTTATATTTAATTTATCTATTATTTAGAAATATATTTTTGATTCATTAATAGATTACCAAAAGAATAATAAATATGTGTTCATATCACCATGATATGGTTAATTTAAGATTGAAGATTTTTTTATAAAAATTGTGATAGAAATTAAATGTCTATTTTTTGATGCAATTTAATGGATTGTAATGTGAAAATTTTTTAATCAGAGCATGATGCTATCATGTTTCATGTTAGACAAAGACACTTGAAGTCAGTTAGGGTTCCATTAGCAGTACGTCTTGTTTTCCATTCCTAATTAATAGGACAAATATAAAAAAAATCATAACCATCCAAATGAAAGGATATAATTTATTTTATGGAAAGTCACATGATTCCACCTTATAAATGTGGTTTTGACTTGTTGGCCCTCCCCATTTATGGGTATGTTGATTTATTATTTTTTAATATATTTATAATATATATATACTATATATGATATATTATAGTATATAGTATATAAAAAAATATTATAATATATATATATAAATATTTATATATGCACTCAAACAGATGTCCCAACTAGACATGGAAAAACTAATTTAGTCTAAATCTAAACTGCATGACTTATCAACCCTATCAAAATCCCTAAATTAATATCCTCAGATCTTCCTTCGGTCTAAAAAACTATAAAATTTCAAAAAAAATTCTGAAATTATATTTAATTGTCTAAGGTATAATTAAATTATTTTGAAACCTGTATAACGTAATGATAATTAATTATAATTATTTTAATGAATTTTAATGAATTAAAACTACATAGGAGTTTAGTTTTAGAATGTTTTATTTTTTTTCTTTTATAATATAATTTCATGTTGAATTATCCTAATACAAGGTTATCCCATTCATGTATTCTTTATTTTTTATTTTATTTAACTATATATTTTTTGTTTTAAAATATTTTAACAATTTTATTTTGATGGTTTGTGATTTATACCTCAATATTTAATTTGTATCAGGTCCTATGTGTCAAAATTTAATTGGTAAAATGTGTTTTTCACTTAGAGTTCCCCACACTAGAATGTGAGTATACATTGTAATGATCAGACTATTCGGGGAATAGAGGTTCAAGTAGAGAGATGGTGTAAAGTAAACAAGTTAAGTACATTGAAATTTTGGGTGCTGTCATTAATATCAAGTATTGAATTTAGTAATTACCCTGTAGTCTCAATTAATCCACTATTTTTTCAATGGATTAATTAATAGTTAACAAATCATGATCACATCATCATTTATTTATTTTAATATATGAAAGGTTTATTATTTTGTGAATGTGTATTTATTATGTGCTATTACATTGTATAAAAATAAAAAACCTGCATATATATAATGAATTTGTGTGGTAAATGTGTTGAATCCATGGTATTAAATGCATGATTTGGAGTATGGTTTGTGTTTGTTGTCAATACTCAGTGGAAGTTTAGAATGTGTACCAGAAAAGAGATCATACAGTTCAAGCAGACAACAGTATTGAAGGTGGCACCGTTTCCTAGTGTTGGCCAATTTTTTGGGACTGAAAATCAACAAATGGAGAAAAGTGTTTTTGGAAAAGAGACTTGCGCGCCTTGTACTTGAAGGAGAGGAAATTTGCGTGCCATATGTTTTTCAAGATCAGAACATGGGAAAATGGAAAAGGGATAAGGGTCGTGCATGTTTTGGGCTGGTCACGCAAGTGACCTGCGCGCCGTGAAGAGACTTGCGCGCCGATGCCTAGGAGGATTGGAAACTTGCACGTCTATTTTTTTCAATATTATTACTTAAAAATATGGAAATGGAAATAAGGTCGCGCAAGTATTTGTGTGGTCGTGCAAGTGAGTAGCGCGACAAAGGCTAGGGAGGATGAGCTGCGTGCCAGAACGTGCGCGCCGAGGGAAGACTTGCGCGCCACCGCGCAGGGGGTCCAGTTTTCCTATAAATAGAGGACCACCCCTCCTGATTTGTAACGATGTTCAAGGCTTATAGATTTTTCGATCTCTCGTCACGCAAGTGGTTGAGTAGGGCAAGTGGTTGTTCGGTCGCGCAAGTAGAGGTTGCGCGCCGGCTATTGGCTGTGAGCCCAAGGTGATTTGGGAGAGAAAGGAAGTGAGTCGCACAAGTTTGAAGTTCAAGACGGCAGTGTCACGCAGGTGATTTGGTGACACTTGCGCGCCAGTTGGGACTTACGCTCCGCATTGGGACATGCATTCCAGGCTTTGAAGAGACTGCCAGATATTGTTGAAGCACATCTGTCCTTTTGAAGCTACACAAAAGCTGGAGGATCACCCGATACCCTCATCGAAAAGTGAGATTCGTCTTCTGGTAAGAGTTGGACTTCAACAGAGCATCTACATACAAAAGAGGATGAATTCTTATGCAATTATGAAGATACCTTCACGTCTATAAACTGAGTGGGACTTCACCAACGACAGTGAGCCAGGGGGGTCATCGGGAGTGACCTGAGGGAGGCAGTGAGCTATCCCCGAACTTTTGTAAAGGCAATGATCCCGGGACAGAGTGACTTTCCCGAACCATTGTAATCCAAAACTAGTGAAGATTAGTGGAATTTTGTACGACCGGAAACTTGTCGGCGTATGCTCCTTGGACGTAGCCCTTAGTAGTGAACCAAGTAAAAAGTGCTGTGTCTTCTCTGTGATTGTGAATGTTTTCTTTCTGATCATATTCATCATACAGGTTCAACAAGTTCCTACCAACGTGGGAACAAGATCCATCACATTAAAAGAAAAAGTTGTCACCCTGATTCACCCCTCCCCTCTCAGGGTGTCCCAGGGTCCTTCAAGTGGTATCAGAGGGTAAAGGTTGCAGGTGTTGAATCTGTCCTTTATCGTCATGGAGAATGAAATCAATGTCAGGGGAGTCCCTCACTTCGATGGAAGTAATATCCAGATCTGGAAGAACATAATGAGATCTCATCTAAGATATCTTGGAATGGAAGTTCTCTTTTCTACTGTGAAAGGAATACAAGTCATTGATCCAACAGTCCTGACTATGACAAAAACAGATAGGAAAATTCTTGATGCAGATTCTAAAGCACAAAATGCACTCACTGTAGACCTTTCTGATCAGATCTACCTAAAGGTGATGAATTTCACCTTAGTAAAATCCATGTGGGATAAACTTGAGAATATTTATGAAGGATATAGAAAAGTGAAGGAGGAAAAACTACAAGTGCTGCACAATCGGTTTGATGATCCAAAGATGCATCCAGACGAGAATGCAGACTCATTCTTCAATCGAATTACTGAAGTGGTTGGAGAAATTAGGGGTCTAGGTAAAGAAATCAAAGAAATTGATATTGTAAATAAAATATTTAGAAGACTTCCACATCTGTACAATGAGAAGGTGTCAGCCCTTGAGGAAAGAGAACTTTCCAAACTTTCTCTGGATGATCTACTAAGCAGCTTGGTAGCATATGAAATGAGAGTCAAACCAGAAGATGCTATGACTCGTGTGAGCATGGAAATGACATTCAAGTCCATGGATAAACTGAAAATTTCAAAAGATAGTAGCAGTGAAGATGAAGAAGAAAAATAAATTCTTTCTATCATTTCAAAGAAGTTCCAGAAGGGAAAAGGGAAATTCAAAGGGAAGTTACCTCTCGCATGTTTTCGTTGCGGAAAGGTCGGGCACATTGCCTCTCAGTGCTTAAGAAAGATCAATGATGAAGATAGTGAAGATGAATGCTTCGAGAAGCCTCGGAGAAGGTTCTTCAAAAAGGGAGACTTCAAATTAGGAAAGAAAATGCAGAGGAAGAGTTTTGTATGTGAAGAGGAAGAAGATGATAATGAATTCTATGAAGAAGAAGAACCAGAATTCAAAACTGGGAACCATGCTTCCATGATGGACATTGTTGAAAAGTGAGAAGATAATGGTGGAGAAAAACAACTAAGAACTTGTGTAGATTTTGAGATGCAACTTAAGGATGCAGTTAGTAAGCTTAAGATTAAATTTAAGAGTTTCAGTAAGTGGAAATCAATTGTAGAAGAATCAACTGAATACGTTGATCAACTTGAAGCTGAAATTGAAGGACTGGAAGAATTTTTGAAGGTACAGTCTAAAATAATTGATAGCAATGATGATGTAGTGGATCTGAAGCTGACAATTGAAGAGCAGTCAATGGTCATCAATGACCTCACCTCCAAACTAGATGAAAAATCCAAGACTGTTGAGGGTCTTGAGGATGAAGTTGTTACTATAAGGAGTAATCTTGAGACTGAATCAATTCCAAAAGAATCGAGGAAGAAAATACAGTTTGGAAGATTCTCAGATGCAGAATTACTAGCAAGAGCCAAGTGTATCTCAGATGGGGTTGAAAAAATCTTGAGTAATAAAAGACGCGCTTGCATGGGAAAGAGTGTAATTGGCTGTGAGACTGACACATCAACTGCTGGAAGTGAAAATATCCAAAACCAAGATAAGATGAAAGTTGAACATGTTGAAACATTTCCTAAAGTGCTGAAAAAGGAACCCTCAATCCAAACTAAAAGGAGAACTGAAAATTATCCTCAAACATTCAGAAATGACAGATAGTCTAACTATTCTCCCAAAGAAGATGGTATGAGGAGAAATGCAAGTGAGAAGACATTTCCCCTCATGAAGTGTCAGTTCTGTGGCTATCTGGGCCATACCATGTCATATTGTGAAGAGGCAAGAAGCTATCTGAATGGATAAGATATAGAAGTTCAACAAAGGAGAAAAAATTCATATCCTAATTCTTACAGAAGAAACAATTTCTATGGATATTGTTATCAGTGTTATAACTTTGTTTATAAGGCTGCTAATTGAAGGTAGAGAAGGGACATGGACACCTCATACCGATGTTCAAGACAAGTCAAGTCTCGTCATCAAGACAATGTTTCTCTTTCAAACAGCTTTTCTACTCTAAAGGAAGATTTCAACTATGAAGAACCTGGGTATGTGGAATAGATAATTGAAAGGCCATTAGTACTATATACTCAATCCAATGTCTCATGGAAGGAAAGGAACAAGATTGAGAAATCCAACCTTGCAGAGGTGGCCCACAAAGCTATAAAGAACAACAGTACCTGGATTCTGGATAGTGGTTGTTCATCTCATATGATAGGTAATTCTGGCCTGCTAAAATATATCAAAAGTAAGGTTGATGGTACAGTATGATTTGGTAATGATGGAGCTCTAAAAATCAAAGGCAGTGGATGTACCGAATTAGCTAATGGAGAACTAAAGAAGACTGAAGTCCTTCACGTAGATGGCCTACGTCATAATCTCCTCAGCGCGAGTCAACTCTATGAATCAGGACTTATAGTTACTTTTAATCAGAAAAGCTGCACTATCAAGGGAAAGACAGGAAATTCACTTATGAAGGGATGCAGAACAGAAGGCAACTTGTATCAGGTTGATAGTGAAGAAAATGTCTGTTACATGACTGTTGAAGAAGAAAAAAATTTGTGGCATCAGACTGGGACACATCAATCATCAAGATATGGAGAAAATATCAAAATTGAGAATTGTCATGGACATTTCCAACCTGAAGCATGAATGTGAAAAACATTGTGATGCTTTAATTTTTGGGAAGCTGGTCTGCAGTTCATATCAGCCAAAGATGAAAAGGGCATCTCACCTTTTTGATCTGATTCATACAGATGTATGTGGGCTGATAAATGTTGCTGGAACTCATGGAGAAAGGTACTTTGTCCTTTTCATAGATGATTACAGTAGAATGGCATGTGTGATGGTCATTCATAGGAAACGACAAGTCCTTGACTGCATGAAAACATATTGGCGAATTGCTGAAAATGATACTAGACGAACAATCAAAGTGTTGAGATCTGACAATGGAGGAGAATACATGTCCATTGAATTTGAAAATTATCTGGAGAAGCATGGGATAAATCATGAGGTAGCTGCTGTGAGAACTCCACAAAAAATGGAGTTGTTGAACATAGGAATCGATAGGTGAACAAAATGGCACGAAATATGCTGATTGAGAGTCGTATTCCATGACATTGCTAGAAATATGATGTTCAAGCTGCATTGTACATTCAGAATCGAATAGGACTTTATATGGGTGAGACGAAGACACAATATGAATTGTGGCATGGACGGAAGCCCTCTATAAAATACTTTCGTGTCTTTGGAAGTAAATGATTCATCAGGAACAAAAAAGGAAATCAAGGGAAAGTATGGCGACAATACAGATGAAGTAATTTTCCTCAGCTACTCAATGAACAACATAGCCTACAAGTGTTTCAACAAGTATTTAGGAAGGATTGTGGAAAGCAGTGATGTTAAGATAATTGAAGAGAAAACCACAAATGCTTTAAGGACATCATATGCTGATGTGATAGAAAGTTAGGAAGAAAGTTAACGTGAAAAAATACAAATGCAGAAATAGAGGAAGCTGTAAAAAACACTCAGTAGTCACATTATGATATTGACTCAGAATAAGAATCTGAAGAAGAAATTGTGGCTAAAGAGAATGCAACTGAACCTCACAGGAGAAATCGAAGAGCTGAGATTGATCCATCCAACATAATTGGGGATAAGAGTGCACCCACTCAAACAAGAAGGATGAGTAATAACACGCAATCTACATTTCTATCAGTTGTAGAGCCATCCTCATTCAAAGAAGCTGCAAATGATGAATCTTGGGTGAAAGGCATGAATGATGAACTAGATCAGATTGACAAGAATTAGACATGGGATCTTGTCCAAAGACCCAAAGGTCACAATGTGATTGGTACCAAATGGATCTTCAAAAATAAGTTTGATGAGCATGGAATTGTCATCAGAAACAATGCACGACTTGTATGTAAAGGATACTCCCAGATTGAAGGCATTGATGTTGAAGAAACCCTTGCTCCAGTGGCTAGACTAGAGTCAATCTGGCTTTTCCTTGCCATCGCACTCCAAAGAGGATATAAAGTATTTCAAATGGATGTTAATTCAGCATTCTTGAATGGTGTACTCGAAGAAGAAGTCCACATTGAACAACCAGTGGGATTTGTTTTGGGTACTGATGAAATGAAGGTCTGCAAATTGAAGAAAGCTCTATATGGTTTGAAGTAGGCACCACGGGCGTGGTACTCATGACTGGATTCATATCTCAAGAAGCTGGAATTTAAAAGAGGAGGAGTAGATCACAGTCTCTATGTCAATAATTCTCCAAAAGATCAATTCATGGTTCTAGTCTACGTTGATGATATCATATTTGGTGGCAGCAGGCAGAAATCAGTGGACGAATTTTCCAACCACATGAAATCAAAATTTGAAATGTCTATGATTGGGGAGGTCATATATTTCTTGGGGCTGTAGGTGATTCAAAATAAGGAATACACTTTCATTTCTCAGGAAAAGTATGCAAGAGAGCTTCTGAAGAAGTTTAATATGCAAGAATCCAAACCAATGTCAACTCCGATTGCAGTTGGAACTAAACTTGGAAATCCTGAGGATGGGGCCTCTGTTGATCCCAACATGTACATGAGAATCATTGGGAGCCTACTGTACCTGACAGCGACATGACCAGATACTGTCTTTGCCACAAGCCTTGCGGCCCTCTTTCAGAGTAATCCAAAGGAGGAACATATGACGGTAGTAAAAAGACTCATGAGATACATTCAAGGTACACATATCTTCGGGTTATTTTTTGCTGCAGGTAGGGATAGTGAATTATCAGCATTTTCTGATGCTGACTGGGCTGGTGATATAGTAGACAGAAACTCCACTAGTGGTGGAGCCTTCTATATTTGGAAGAAATGTGTTGGCTGGTTGAGCAAGAAACAAGAAAGTACTTCCCTTAGTACTGTTGAAGCTGAGTATATCTCTGCCACAAAGGCATGCACTCAACTACTATGGATGAAGAAACAATTAATAGATATTGGTGATGAGTTAAAGCAACCAATGGTGATTTACTGTGATAACAAGAGCGCAATTGATCTTACGAAGAATCGTTTTTAGCATTCCCGTATGAAACATATTGAAATCAGGTATCACTTTATCAAAGAAAAAGTTGAACAAGGAGTGATTTGAATGGATCATGTGGGAACTGATGAGCAAGTGGATTATATCCTAACCAAGCCACTGTCAGCAGCTGTGTTTGAGAAGCATCGGTTGAACCTTGGTGTTCATCCACCTCTTAGTGCATAACAAGGTTACACAATTACCCTCTCCCCGATTATGTTAAATGTTTTTATATTTTTATGGATATGATGAAGGTTTGTGGGGGAGATACTATCTAGGGGGAGTATGGTTTGAGTTGAATGTTGAAACAATTACTAGGATTTGGGTTTATTGTCAATGGGGTAGAAAGGAATAAATTCAGGCATGTTCAGACTTGTAATACTCCTGTGACA
This sequence comes from Viscum album, assembly GCA_963277665.1. Classification (NCBI taxonomy): domain Eukaryota; kingdom Viridiplantae; phylum Streptophyta; class Magnoliopsida; order Santalales; family Viscaceae; genus Viscum; species Viscum album. The sequence continues at coordinate 1,249,654,128 of OY728146.1, read as the reverse complement.
CAATGAAAATTTAGTGTCAGTGATAGGATGAGAAGGATAAGAAGTTATTCATCAGTCTTGTAATGATTCTTGGGCATCATTGAGAATTCCAAAACACTGGAACCCAATTCATGCTTCCTCTCTTTTTTTCTACACCAAGCATTTATCAGGTAGACTTAGAGTGTTGGCTGAGTTGATTCTTGCATTTTTTGGTTTTCACATGGATGGAGATCTATTGAATTTATTTTCTGATTGCCAACAAACCCAAAGGGGGAGATTGTTGGAACCATGGTATTATATGCTTGATTTGGAGTATGGTTTGTGTTTGTTGTCAATCCTCAGTGGAAGTTTAGAATGTGTACCAGCAAAGAGATCATACAGTTCAATCAGACAATAGTATTGAAGGTGGCGCCGTTTCCCAGTGTTTACCAATTTTTGGGCCTGAAAATCGACAAATGGAGAAAAGTGTTTTTGGCAAAGAGACTTGCACGCCGTGTACTTTAAGGAGAGGAAACTTGCGCGCCATATGTTTTTCAAGATCAGAACATGGTAAAATGGAAAAGGGATAAGGGCCGTGGATGTTTTGGGCTGGTCGCGCAAGTGACCTGCGCGCCGTGAAGAGACTTGCGCGGCGATGCCTATGAGGATTGGAAACTTGAACATCTATTGTTTTTCAAGATTATTACTTCAAAATATGGAAAAGTAAAGAAGGTCACACAAGTATTTGCGTGGTCACGCAAGTGAGTAGCGTGACAAAGGCTAGGGAAGATGAGCTGCGCACTAGAACCTGTGCACTGAGGGAAGACTAGCGCGCCACCATGCATGGGGTCCAGTTTTCCTATAAATAGAGGACCACCCCTCCTCATTTGTAACGAATTTCGAGGCTTAGAGATTTTTCGAGATCTCGTCGCGCAAGTGGTTGAGTTGCGCAAGTGGTTGTTGGGTCGCGCATGTAGAGGCCGCGAGCCGGTTGTTGGTTGTGCGCCCAAGGTGATTTGGGAGAGAAAGGATGTGAGTCGAACAGGTTTGAAGTTCAAGACGTCAATGTCACGCAGGTTCTTTGGTGACACTTGAGCGCCAGTTGGGACTTCCGCGCCGTGTTTGGACTTGCAGGTCGGGCTTTGAGGAGACTGCCAGATATTGTTGAAGAACATCTATCCTTTTGAAGCTGCACGAAAGCTGGAGGATCACCCGGTACCCTCAGTGCAAAGTGAGATTCGTCTTCTGGTAAGATTTGGACTTCAACAGAGAATATACATACAACAGAGGATGCATTCTTATGCAATTATGAAGAGACCTTCACATCTATAAACTAAGTGGGACTTCACCAACGGCAGTGAGCCAGTGGGAGTCAACAGGAGTGACCCGAGGGACGCAGTGAGCTATCCCTGAACTTTTGTAAAGGCAGTGAGCCCGGGACAGAGTTACTTTCCCGAACCATTTTAATCCACAACTAGTGAAGATTAGTGGAATTGGGTATGACCGACAACTTTTCGACGTATGCTCCTTGGACGTAGCCCTTAGTGGCGAAACAAGTAAAAAGTGTTGTGTCTTCTCTGTGCATGTGAATGTTTGCTTTCTGATCATATTCATTATACAGGTTCAACAAGATCCTACCAACATGGGAACAAGATCCATCACATTAAAAGAAACATTTGTCACCCTGATTCACCCCTCTCCTCTTAGGGTGTCCCAAAGTCCTTCAAAATGTTCTTAATTTAAATAATTGTTTTATTGTGAGTTTGACCACATAGAAAAATCAAGGAAAATAATAAGGTATTTAATTCTCTAGGATAAACTAACAAACCCTCAAAGAAAATATAATGTCATTAAATGCCTTTCATTTATTGAATTTGGATAAACTTATTGCTCGAGGTTCTTGTCAGCCATTGTTGATGGAGTCTCTTACTACTAAGGAGTAATTATGGTAGGGGTGTATCAAATTAACTAAATGTAGAAGTAAAACGTATCAATAGATCATTTTTTGTAGGTTTTGAGGTAAATAATTGTGAAATTCAATGTAAATATTATTAGGAGATAAGACTCCACTCAATAGGTCAAGGGTCCATGAGTTAATGTAAGTGGACAGGAAAAATATAACCGTAAAATCTTGAAATAGCGGTGATTCAATAGATCATTATGTGAATAGAGGTTTAATGATCCTTTCTACTAGAATACTCATGAAACTAATTATTTTAAATATATTAGTTTTGGGATACTAGGATTTGATAAACTAGTGGGATAAATTTATAGTTAAAAATTAGAAAATAAAAATTTGAAATAATAATATAGTTAAAGTATACTATGTTTATTAATTATAGATAAATTTGAAACCAACAATAATTCAATTTCACTATGATGAATACTGAATAAATTAAATTTCATGACTAGTAATAACTTCATGGAGTGGTATATGCACTTACACATATTATTATGCTAAGAGAAGAAGATTTATGATTTTGAATCCCAACTTCCGACTGAGCCCCCTCATTGTTCCATCATGGTGGATAATGATAAATTACATTGGAATATAGATGAGCCTTTATATTTTCAGTGATTCATGATGTCATCTATGTCCAGTGACTTTTAAAAAATGGTCAAGGAAAAATATTCTTTCCCAATGTTGTTTTATCTTCAAGAGTTATACTAGGAGAGAGATCAAAAAGAAAGATTTGAGATATATTATTATCCATATAGAATCGTGATAGCATAAGGGAGTCAATCATGACCTCATTTAAGTAGGACTATTGGGTAAATTAAGAGATTCAAAACCCTTGGTCCAATCTAAAAAAATAACAGGAAAGAGATCTCATTCTTTCATATTTATCAGATAACTTCTTGATATTCATTATTAATTATAATATGAATAACATGAATAAATCCCTCAAAGATTTTTTGGATTTAGTTATCCTTGTTGATAGGTGCATGAAGAGTTAAAAATCTACGATCATTATGGTTAACAAGAAGAATAATTTCAAATAAAATTTATCAAAAACTAAGTCATAGTAAAATAAACTGATGCATCTCCCTTTATGGAAGAAAAAGTTACATAGATAGAGAAATAAGGAGGAAACCCACTCTTCATTTGTAAAGAATGGATATTAGAATAATAATTGTATAGATATGAATAATGAGAATGGTGATGCTTTTTCTTCAGGTATATTAGTGATTGAATGCAATATACATATATCTATAAGTTGGGTATTAAATACTGCCCGTGTCTCACAAATTTTGAATAAAATACAAGAACCAAGTTGACTCAAAATTCTTAAAATATATAATTTATATCTATGAGTAGTAAATGGTTTTATAATAGAAACATTGGAAGTTAGACATTATCATCTTACTTTTCCTAGGGGAAAGATTATAGTTCTAAATAAATTTTATTATGTACTATTTATTTCAAAAAAAATAATCTCAATGTTGAGTTTAGAAAGTATATTATTTTATTTCAAGAAGAAAAATAAATTTTTTCTTATATATGAGAAAAAATATGATATGTTATGACACATCATAACACTGATTTGTTTATAAGAAACTATAAAATAAATATTTGAAAATCAGAAAAAACTTTAATGAGAATGACTCATATCCTACCCACCTATAGAACATTAGGATAATTTATGTAAATGGTAATTATTTAAGAAATCTATATTAATTAGATAATTTTTACCTCGTTTAATAAAAATCCTTGGATATATGTTTCACTTTTTTACAAGATAAAATTACTAAAGGCCATTTTGTAGGAAAGGGGAAAGCTCTAATGAACCATGAAATTTGTTTATACTAATGTATGTGGTCTATTTATAATAGAGGCATCAGGTAATTTTACATTATTAATTAATTTTACCAATGAATATAGTTGATATATCTATTTAATGAGGTAAATGTAAAATTCATTTTGCATGTTTATGTAATAACTGAATGATGTTGTAAATCAACATGGTAAGAAGACTAAGAAACCCTCCCATGACTTGGTGAAGAAAATCTTAAACATTATTTCATCAATCATTTAAAATACCATGGGATTGTTTCCTAACTCACTCCTCCCTATAGAACTTAGTGGAATATTGTTAGTGAAATAAGGAATCAAAAAAATCAAGACATGTTAAAATCAATGATGATTCATTCAACCCTAATTTTATCCTTTTGGGTATATTCAGTATATATTATTGTATATACACTAAAAAAGTACCAAATAAAGAATTATATGGGATTCCATATGATTTTTTGTATAGAAACATGCCAAGTCTTTATCATATACATTTATAGGGATGTAATTATTTTTTATTCAAGACTATACGTATAAATAAATTAGAATCTCTGAGAACTAGGTCCAAATTTATAGGTAATACTATGCAGAATAGAGGATATTTAGTATATAACCCTTAAAATATAAAGTTAAATATAGTATTAAACAATAATTTTCGAGAAATGGAACACATTTCCAATGGAAATAGTTGAATAAATATTGAATTTCATCATGTTGATGTTTCAAATATACAAGAGTTGGTATGAGAACAATCTCCATAAGTTAAAGTGGGAGAGGAAAATTTTCCCAAGACAAAAGTAATAAATAGGTCTACTAGATGGGTTAGAAAACCATATATATATAGTTTTATTATATCTATGTTATGAGATAAATTACTTCTAGAGAATGATGATCATATAATCTATAAAGAAGCTGTTGATGGAAATGGTGATTCTAAATGGAAAGAATCTATGAATTCTATGATGGAGTCCATATACCAAAATAATGTTTGAATTTTAGTAGACCCATAAACTAATGTAAATCCTATTATATTTAAATGGGAATTCAAGAAAAACATACACATGTATTTTAATTTGGAAACTTGTAAGGCATGACAAGTAGTGAAGTGATTTAGAACACATCAAGTAATCAACTATGATGAAACCTTATTACCAGTCACTATTGTAAAATCCTTTATAATATTACAAGTAATAGCTCCATTCCATGGTTAGGAAATTTGGGAAATGTATCTCAAAACTACTTTTTCTAAATGGAAATTTAGTTGAATATGTCTATATGTCACACCTTGAATTGATTATTATATCAAAGAGTAACCGTAAATTATGAAAGTTGTAGATACCGATTTATGAATTGAAGAAGGAATCATTATCATAGACTATTCATTTTAATGATACCATAAAATATTTTGGTTTCATTAATAATTAAATTGAGAAATATTTATCTAAGAAGGTTAGTCGTAGTTCCATCATTTTCCTAATATTATATGTTGATTATATATTGTTAATTGGAAATAAAGTGAATGGATTATAGTTAATCAAGAATTTGTTAAATGAATTATTCTAAAAGAATGAATTAAGTGAGGAATCCTCCATTATATGGATCAAGACCATCCATGATAAATCTAAAAGTATTTTTGGACAATTCAATGTAAATACATTGAAAAGGAACTCAAATTGTAAAATATGGAAAAATCCAAGAGATGATTATTTCTAGTTTTAAATGGAATAATTCTCACCAATAATATATGTCCATAGACATAATAAGAGTTAGATAGAATTATTTTAATCCATTATGATTCCATAGTATCATATATTATGTTTTTATGCCATGTATTAGGTTTTATGTTTTATTTTCTTTAAGAATAGTTGTTAAATATCAAGCTAAAATAGGAGATCTGTATTGGGTCACGATCAAAACTATCATCAAGTACACAATGATTTAAAAGGATATATTCCATGTTTATGGAGGATATGATGAGCTAGTTGTGATGGGATACACTAATTCTAGTTACAAGAATGATCAAGATGATATGAAATTGCAGTTAGGCTATGTCTTTTTCTGGAAAAGTGGTGTAGCGAGTTGGAAGAGATTCATGTATATCATGGTTTCCAATTCTACTACTTAATTTGATTATATGGAGGCATATGATGAATCTAAGTAATTAGTTTTGATATAAAATATATTTATCAATCTTGGATGACATAATACTATAGTAGTGGTTTCATCCATGGAGGCCAGGTCACACTAGAGGATAAATCTTATACATCAGTAGTTTCATTTTGTGATAGATTTAACTCAGAGAGATGAATTATTATTTAGTAGAGTAACTATATAGAATTACATGTAAGACTATCAGACAAAATTTACATCTCATAATAATCATGACAATCATGTGAGATCTATAGGGGTGAAAATTGTAAGCAGTTGGCTCTAATGAAAGTGGGAGTGTTGTGAGTGGGTTCCCTAAACCTAGATACATTATTTACATTGATTACTATCAAATTTATACAATATGATATATATATATATATATATATATCTCTGTGTGTGTGTGTGTTTATACTTAAAGTCATAGTTTAGATACTTCTACATCCACTATTTATTTGATAATTTCCTTAGATTACAATTAATATTAAAAGTTTATAGAGATTACTGACTATAATAAAACCCTTTCAATACTTTGATAGTAATCTAAAATATATTTCATATGATTTTGATACATCATACTGATAGGAAACAAATGATTCATGAATATCTAGTGTTGGTGTCTTATAAGAAATGAGTCTTATTATAAAGAATTTTTCACTTGTTAATATTGAGCATGTGATATTTTTAGGAATCAAATTCCAATAGGAACAATACATTTATCTTGTATCATTGGTTTTTCTTGTCTATAAAAATGTGTATCAATCTCTTGACTTGAGATCATTATCAATATATACCATTTAATCATGTACATTGATGCCTATAAAAAACATGACATTTAAATAATGATGAGGCTTCTTATATTGAGTATATCCTTGGGGGTATGACATTATTTGAATGTCAAATATAGAATTTTTCATGTCCATGTTGAGGAAGAGATATATCATGGTCCAAACGTAAAAAACATTTTAGTACTTTCATTAAATCCAAGGCCACAATACAAGTTGGTATTTACAATTAGTAACGTCATGAAGTATATAAAGCATAAAAAGTATGATTTGAGAAGTGTACATCATGATTTATGATGTAAAATGAGAGAAACAAATTATATTACACATAAAGTGTTTGTATGAGGTTATGGTAACTATGTCATTATATATATCCTCATGGGCTATGATGGGTTTCTAAAATATAGTCTCATTATATGGGTCAGACACAATGCTATTGTGATAATGACCTAGAGGGTCACCAAGTATGTATACCATCATGTTCCACCTATTCATATGACTCATAATTTACAATGACGTAGACCCCATGTGTGGGGGGGGGGGAATTTCTGAGTATGATTGATCACATGTAAAAATAATATAATTATATTATTCAAGTGTATCATAATAATGAATAATTTTTTATATCATGGTATTGTTATGTTTTTTATCATAAAAGTGAATACAATAAAATATAATTTTTGGAATGAAAAAAACATATTCATGGATTTTTATATTATTTGGGTAGCTTAGATTCTAATTTAATGGTTTTCATTTTATCACATAACATTTTAATTTGTTAAAGTAGTGTGATTAATGTTTTTAAATGTATGGCGTTTTTAATTAAGTCATTAGTCTGTAGAAGTTTCTAAAATGATGATTATTACCTAAGAGGATATAATTTTTTTTAAGAAAGTATTAACTAGGTGAAAAAGCATATTTTGGCTTCCATAACAGTTTCCTAAAATAGTTTCATGTATTATAGAGCCCCCATCCTCTCTCTCAAATTTAGAGTGAGAAACCAAAGGAAGAACAAGGATAGATTAAACCAATCTTCTTGATCAACTCCATGTTCTTTATACAATCAATGTGGTATCATAAAAAAATTTTATTTCATTTACCAACAACTGATAAGTAATGATCTATGATCTAGGATCTTTTTAGAATGTGTAGGTAATCTAGAGGATTTATATCTTGGCCCCTTTTATCTACGACATGTCGAAAGTTAGAAAATAAAATATAACATTCACTAACTCCATATATGATAAAGATTATATAATTAGTCATAATATTTATTCTTAAATACTCTACAACACCTATTATAGAAATTAAAACAATTTCCCCCATGAAACTATTGAAACAATATGTGATTTCAATATTTTTTTGGGTACATTTCTAAAATGTTTTCTATTTGGAATTGGGGATCCATTCTTTCCCATGTTATCCTCAATTCCTTTTAAATTTACAGTATCCTCATCAATGTTTTTCTCAACCCATGACTACCTATATTTCCACATGGAACATTACTTTTTATATTAAACATTTTTACAATTATTGTGTTTCACAGGTGGAGTTTTTACCTGAGTTTGTATATAAAAATTCTCCACACCCATTGATGAAAAACATTTATTTGTATAGATTTATCATATTATTATATTATTTTTTATTGGGAATTCCTAGCATTAATTGACCTTGATCGATTCATGTTCAATTATTCTTCCTTTGTCACCATATTATTATCAGATTCTGTGAGCATTATAAGGACCCACCTATTACATTACACATTATAGTGACCAAAATAAGAATTATTTTTATTTCATTCCCAAATATTATTTAGGTTTATATTTTTAGAGAATTTAGTCTTAACTCTTACATTAAACTTCGATATAACAAGAAGTGGACACTTTTATATAGTATCCATTTTCCCACTAAAAAAACTTTTCAAAAGAAACATGTTTAATTTTTATATAAAATATTCAGGACTTTCAAATTTACTTATTCTTTTACCTTTTCAATGATTAGACAATGGGAAAATCATTTAAAAATTTGGGATGGACAAAAAATATTAGTAAGGTTTGTAAAAGGAAATAGAACCATTAGTCTAGTCAAAAAATATGATAACCCATTAAATACATACCTTTATCACATTACTCATTGAGACTATAAAATGAATCAATTCCACATTAAAAATAATCAATTTTTTCATAAAGGTAACTTTTAAACCCCATTAAAATAATAGATAAATCATTTTGGAAACTTTGGAATAATTTTAAGGTCACACTTTCATATGGAGTAACCCACACATTTTTATATGGAAGAACCATAATAGTTTTACATCAAATAATCATTGTAGGATATTCCCATAATCTCTTAGGAGAAACCAAATCGTTGAACACCATCACATATTTAGAATAAACATCCTAGTGTAGTCCCCTAATCTCATTACAGAAAATAATTAGTAAACTCTATCCCATATTTGGAATAACCATCAAAGTATACTGCCATATTCCATTTGGATAACCTAATCAGTTAAGTCCATTCCTTTACCCAATGCATTGAAGAGATATAACATACTTAACCAACCATGGTTTATCATATAAACCCCCATAATTTTATAATAACAAAACTTCCCGTACATGTTTTATTACTGAACCACCATTTATCATAAACAACTAGTACTTTTCCCATGCATTCACATGACACACTATAAATCAATAATTATTTTTAATTGAATAATCTAATTTTTGAAACATAATAATCCATATTAATATTGAAGATATTTAAATATATGATAAGGGATACATTATTATGGAATACATGTTGAGAAATTGTTGGAACATCATGTAATAGGAAATATTAAGTAAAATCATTATAGAATAGAAATTTATATTGGGAATTCATGATGGATAATTCAATTGCATGAATGAAAATATAATTCAAATGAATAATTAAAAGTATTATATTTATAATATTTATTGTCAGAATGTATGTATGTAACTAAAAATAAAGATTACAAAGGGCTGGATATGAATAAACATTATAGTCACACATAAAAAGAGAGTATATTTCTCTTATAGTTGTAATATTTTGGTTAAAAGAAGTCAAAAATTTGATATTTAAATTTATATAGTGTAGAAAATAATTCAATTAACACAATAATGATAATTTATAAATAATAAATAAAATAAACCATTAGATTTTTTCAAAAAATGATATTTACACACTGATATAACACATCAAAATTGAGTTATAAAACATTGTTAAAGAGAAATTTTTTTTAAGATGACTTTGAAGGAAAATTAAAAATGAATATTTATTCACTATAAAAATTTACTATAAAAAAATATTATTAAAGTTGTATAATCCAAATAAATAATACATTGAGGTGAATTTTCATCATGAAAATGGCCAAACTGATTAACCTCTTGAAAAAAATAAATAATGTCATGAGTAGATATAACATGATATGATTGGAAATTTTGTGTTGTAGTATATAAATGTAGAAGATACCATTTTTTACCAATAATTAATTTATGTATTGATTTAATATATAATTTATAATATATATATATATATATATATATATATATTACCCCACAAACTACAAACACTAAGCCTTTTATAGAAAAATGTAACATTGAAACATTCAAATTTTAAAATAATATTTATTAAAAAATGTCATCCACAAGTTATAAAGTAATTCTAAGATCATTATATATATAGATGAATAAAATATAATAGAATTACCCAAATAAAGGACTGTTAAAATTGGGAAATCATGTAATGTAGGCACATGAAAATGCAGACACATAAAAGTATTAACACAAAAACAATTCAATATACACAAATTATATTCCTGTACTAAATTTAGTTGATATATTTAATATTAAACTATTGAAAAATATCATATATTTAATGAAGAAATAAATAATCGTATGACCACAATAAATAAACATTGGGAGTATGGAATTTAATACAATAATCATGTTTGATTTGAACACTGACCTAGTTTTTATAGGTTTAACAAATTGGAATAGTACTTATGACATATTTTCCTCATCTTAGAAGCCCAAATGTGTCCCCCTATTTGATATGGTTCATTTCCTTCTTCATAAAACTGTAGTGGAATTACTCAATAGACATTATAGTTTTTGTAACAACCCGAGATTTTATGAGAATTATTATTTTTAATTTCTTTGATGTCGTTTGTTTTACGCTACACCAAGATTATCTTGCGCTATACGCAACACTGTATTAGCTTGCAGTATACACAACACTATTCTTGGATCACGTTACACACAATTTCAAGTTCGTTTGATAGTAGTTATTCTATGCAACATTGAGTGTATATATATATATATATTCAATGTATAAATAAAATATGGTTGGATTCTGTTATACGCAAAAACAAATTAGTCTTGCACTACATGAAACCCTAACTTGGATTACATTACACGCAATCACGACCTTCCTCGATAGCATGTGTAGTACGCAATACCGAGTTTCACTAAATGAGATATTATTATAATGTTATTATGAACTAGCCGTTATGAATAGTAATACCCACTTTTTGAAATTTTAGAAATTTTATCTTTCAAAATGGACTTTATTTTTTGATTCGGATTATCAAAATTATCCTAGGGTGAAATTTTGGTATTTTTCTGAAAACTTTCAATTTTTGATGAATAGTGAAAACGCTGGGTTACTATTTAAAAACCGACTTTTTGTTTAAATAAATATTTTGTTTATTTAAATTTATTTTAGGTAAAAATTGATACATAATACTTATATGAGTTCAATGTAATTCATTAGAGTCATTTTATAATAATTTTAGATATATAAAAATTTTATTGACCTTTTCACCGTCTTTAACCCACCTCCTAGGAGAATTTGGAACTTCACATAAAACATAATTTTACCGCTTCTATGAGTAGAATTTATAAAATCCGAGAGACACGGTTTATATCAAGGACCAAAATGTGGTTCGATGAGATGAAAATAATTTTTGTTGAATAGTAACTTTTTACTTTTTTTACCATAGTTAAAAGTAAATAGGGTAATTATGGGTAAAAATGATATTATTATTACCCTAACACATGTCATAATTATATTGGATAAGTTTAATTATACCATAACAACATTAGGAATAAAATATGACCATTTAGGCCCACTTGGATTAGAATAGGACATTTAATATTATTTTATTTAAAGAATAGTAAAAATAGTTAAAATCAAAGTTTAATAACTAAAACATTTTTAATTTAGGGTTATACATAAGATAAATTCGACTATAAATTTTAATTATAAAGCTAAAAATATTTCCTACATAATTGTATTTTATTTATAATTTTTAGACATTAAATAAGTTAATTTATTTATGACACAATGATGATACAATAATTATCTTATTAATGAAATATTGACATAATTGATGCTATAAATACCCAAATAAATGAAATTTGAGACCTTTTATGAATTAAAATAATTTTCTAGGTTAATATGACATGTTATTATTGATTTAATTAAATTTTTTTGAACTAATCATTCTGTTATGATTTTCACAAAAATCAAGTACCAAATAGTGTCAAAATTGACATAAAATAGTTATTTAAAACAAATATTATATTATTAATTGTTATTTTATTCCAAAAAATCTAAGGCTCGGAAAAATGACTTATATAAGGTTATATATATTAATAATAAACAACTTGGGGTTATTTTGGCTTGTTATAGTAAGTTTATTAACAATATAGTGTAAGAAAACAAGAAGACCCGGTAAAAGTAAAATTATTTTACTTAAAGTTAAATCTAAATGATAAGGTTAAATTAGATACCTAAACTTTTCTAAATTATATTTTATGAGAGTATTTTGACCCATACCCACCTTATATTATAAATAAATCAACTTGGAACTATTAAAAATCGAATATGACTTTATTATAAAATAATATTTTAAGTTTTCCAAAGGTGCCCCTCTCCTCCCTTATAAAAAGGGAACCCCTTCCCTCTTCTCTTCACACCCTTTTGAGAAGTGAAGCTTGGCCAAACCCTGACCATTTCTATTCTACAATTCTATATAAACATTATGGAGGTTCTGGTCTTCTCAAAAGACAAACTCTACTTCCATAAGAGGAGGCTTAAAGGAGGTGCGTCGAAGAAGATGTAATCTCTTCTTCCAATTCTTTCAAGTTTCTTTCTTCTTAGACTTACTCTTATTTAGTTTTTTCAATATAAAGTAATAACATTAGTATTACTTAAAAACTGATATGTTATTATAAATATGAAACAACCCTATTTCACCTTCTATCCATCCTACAGAAAATGAAATCACCGCGCGTGCGTACGTACAGAATACCATCTCCACGCCGTGGTGTAATCAGTTTTTCCACCACCAACTTACTTGGATGGGTATAATGGTGTAAAGAATGAAAATATATGATTATTATAACATCATAATGATTCTAATATATTATATCATCCAATACAATTCCATTCAATAAATATGGGAATGATATCATCGTTCGTGCGTATGTACGGACTACCATCTCCACGACACGATGCGATTTATTCTCCATGTTAACCATTCATGAATGATTATAAAGTATATAAAATAAGTAATCATGAAATATATTAAATAATACTGATAATGGATTTATGTATATATATATGTATGTCATCTACTTAAGTCCATTCAATTCAATAAGGAAATGAAAACAACGTTCATGCGTACGTACGACCTACCGTCTCTATGAACGGTGTATTTCATTCCATTTATCGATCTATCATATATATATGTATATACTGAATATATATTATATATAAATCATGTTTTATATTCTAGAATTATGTTACTTAGGATATAAGTAATAATATCAAGAATAACAAGTCCAAACACGTACAATAAATAAAACAATTTTACCCAAAACGCTGCTTTAACATGGAATTTAGAAAAGAACGGGTAATATAAAGTCATAAGTGAACCATTTATGACATAATAACAATGAATATGATTCTGTAATAATTCAATTACATTATTTAAATCATTATACAGGAGGCTCGGATATGTACGAAGCATATCATACCTAAGGTAAGGGATAACTATTCTAATATTGTTCTTATCCGAGATTGTTATTCGTAAGTATTTACTGGGGTTATTGTTATCATCCATTCCCATGTTTTATAAAAATGTTTTCATGTATTTTTAAAGTCCATTTTACCCATTTTTTACTTTTACTACATGGTGTGTATGGAATCTTTCATTTATGAGGTACTTTTTGACTTTTCCGACAAAAGTATGAGAAGAATGTTTTTTTAACTTATACGGCATGAAAAGATTTTTACGGTTTTATAAAGCCTTATTTTCATGAAGATTGCTACAAAATATTTCATGAATATTTTCAACAAAATCCTTTTTTTTAAAAATTCATGACATTTTATGAAAATAAAATGATTTTAAATAAGAAAGGATATTTTCCTCAAGAATTCATTTCAAGTGTTTTATCAAAACAATTTTCCATCTAAGATGACATTATTTCATATGTGTATGTTTCAAGTATAATGTCTCTATTATTTACATGGTTTCAATTTTCTTATTATGAAATGATATCCATTTCTTTTATATGGATTGTGTGATGATGGGATGATGTTTATGAAACCCAATTTATTCGTTGGGTTATTATGAATGATGTATGTTTATTTTGTGGAACAAGTAAGAATGATTTCATTATGAGATGGGTGAGACATATATCTCCCTCTAATTTAATGGGTAAATATTTATATCTCATGATATAGACATGACTGGAATGTTAAGTTAATCTGGTTCAGTGATACAAGACTGGAACGAGGAGTGAACTCGATTCAGAAAGGGACTTTGTCCACAAAGATGGTCTTGGCAGCAATGCCTTGGCTATTATGGAAATCATAACAAGTGCTGAATGGTTTCCATAATTTTATGATTTATTCCCATTCTATTTTATCAAGATTGATGTTACTTTATGATATATTCCTTACGTACTTCCATGATTTATGTCTTTTCTCAAGATTTTGATGTTTAGATTTTATGTTCAAGATTTTTCATTCAAATGTTTATGAATTGTTTTATGTTCTCTATGATTACCCTTACCGAGCATTTGAGATCACCGTTTTTATTTTTTCTTTTCCCCAGGATATAAATAAAGTCTTTATGTATGAAAACAAAAGGGTAATATCTTTATGGGAGAAGTTTAAGATCTTTCACCATGATTAGAAGATTAAATTCCAAGTTTCCAAAGACACTAAACTATTATGTTCCTTGTGTGTCTGTGTTTGTTATGTATTAAGTATTCTGCAAAAGTAATGTAATGACCATGTATGTTAAGCTTTGGGCCTCTACAGTTGGTATCATTGGAAAGGTTTAGTTAACCTTTGGAAACTAGGATGCGAGAAATTTAGTGAGATCCCTAGAGATATTTCTAAGGTATGTCTAGGGATGTCCTTAAGGTTAAGAACAAGTATAGGTTATAGTCCTAGAATTATGGTAATGATCCTAGAATTTAACATAAGATGTTAGATATTGAAGGTAATCCCCCTTGATTATGATTTTGGCTTCTCACACTATTCTTTTTGGGTTTTTCGAAAATGGATGGGAATAGGAAGATTCACGATAATGGAGGATATGATGGACAATGGAATGATATTCTTCAGGAGAAACTGAATGGAATGGGATTTGGAAGTCATACATCGTTATTATGCCTAATATGCAATCTCATAATATGATAAATAATCTCAAATTTGGTAAGTATCCCGACTCATCTAATAAGAGAAAGATGGAGTGTCATGATGATCATAGAGGAAGGAAAGTTCAATCTCTATCATGTAATCATCCGGGAAGAGGCATCAAGGAGAATGTTTCAAAGGAACTGGAAGATGATTTGGGTGCGGAAAAGAAGGACACAAATCTAGTAAGTGCAAAGGAAAAGGTCCAGTTAACACCATGGATAAGGATAATGGTATTTCTACGACATCAACAATGATTAGATGTTTTAAATGTGGAATGTATGGGCATTATGAAAACCAATTCCCTAAGGGAAAGTCTCATGAAGAGAATTAGCATGGTCATATGGGTAGTATTTATGTGGATGATGATGAGGAGACTACAAATGATATATGAGATGAAAGAAGTGTTTAAGCTTGGTCAATGGTTTAAGAAGGTAGTGGAATTATTCTATGATTATCAATAGTTATGTTGTATATGTAATTTAATGGTACTATGGAATAAATAAACATCTAAGGATTGTTACACTATTGTTTTTCTTAAATTATTTGAATGTAAATGTTGAATGGTACTGGTAACCATGAATGGTTATTCAGATTTTTTTGGAAAGAAGATGATATGCACATAATGAATAGATAAGGAGGAAATAATATGTTTGATAGTATTCATGAGCTCATGATTGTTATAAGGACTAAGTGATATCCTGGTTTGAGTATACAAAATTTTGGGATTTTGGTATATGGAAAGTGTTAACTTTTAACTGTATTCATGTTTTCACTAAGGTTCAATGGGTATTCATTTTTCAAGAGAATACATCATTAAGGCTTTCGAATGTTTGGAATGTGACCAACAAGATATATCGTATGATATATGGAGGATAAATGATGGTATTCACGTACTTGTTATGTGACCTCTTAAGTAATCATTTTCTTTACACTATGAGATTGGACAGATGTATTTTCGATAAGCTTAAAGGTTGGAATGGATTAAGTTTGACATCAGATAAAATTGTTTAAGGGTAGAATTTTTTTTGATATTATTTATGGAATGTTATAATAATGTAGTTCTAGAAAAATGACAACCTGTAGGACTGGCGACAACCCATCACGTCGGACAAGTATGTGGGAATCGAACCCACAACTGAAGTGCGACAGGCCTTTATCACCTACCACTGGCCTACAGGAAGTCCCTATTTAGTAGAAACCAATTTTATTATATTAAGAAGTATGATATATGAAGTATAAGTCCATTTTAGGAACCATATATGATTAATCTCAATATAGATGGACTTATGTATTTTTGATAACATTATCTAACCTTTTGTTTGAGAAAGATGGAACGACCCATCATTCTATCACATGATCTGCTAACACTTCATGAATGACAAATTCAACTTCATTTGTTTAAGAGATGAAGTGGAAATTGTCCAAGGAATGACCAAAGGTGAGACTGTACCAACATCAAGAAAGTATTTCTTCTAATTCCAATTTCTTAAACTTTAGGGAAATGATCTTGAAAACCAAAAATGTTGTCTTAGTGCCCTTATATCCGATGAATCAGATGGTACCTTAGATCATCACAAATCTATGGCTTTGTGATTGTTGCCTTTTTCATAGCCATGTTCTCTACCACTCTCCATCAGAACATGATGGTTAGATTTCTCTTCCATATCCATATTTTCACTTATGTTCTCCTATGTGGAAACCCATTGATTAGTTAATTTGGGTAACCGTTATGTTTCATACTTTAGTTTTTAAATATTGGTTTTGGTATTCCTTTTTACGATGTGGGTTTCTATTAAAGAAACTTTTGAGTATTAAACCATTTATAACCCCGATGAATTTCAAGGGAGAAATTCATTTTAAGGGGTGTAGAATGTAACAACCCTAGATTTTATGAGAATTATTATTTTTAATTTCTTTTATGTCTTTTGTTGTAAGCTACACCAAGATTATCTTGCGCTATATGCAACACCGAATTAGCTTCCTGTATACGCAACACTATTTTTGGATCGCGTTACACACAATTTCAAGTTCGTTTGATAGTAGTTATTCTACGCAACATTGAGTGTGTATATATATATATTAAATGTATAAATGAAATATGGTTGGATTCTGTTATACACAAAAACAAAGGAGTCTTGCACTACACGCAACCCTAACTTGGCTTACATTACACGTAATCACGACCTTACTCGATAGCGTGTGTAGTACGCAATACCGAGTTTCACTAAACGAGATATTATTATAATATTATTACGAACTAGCCATTATGAATAGTAAACCCACATTTTGAAATTTTATAAATTTTACCTTTCAAAAAGGACTTCATTTTTGGATTCTGGGTATCGAAATCAGCCTAGGGTGAAATTTTCTTATTTTTCTGAAAACTTTCAATTTTTGATGAATAGTGAAAACACTGGGTTACTATTTAAAAACCGACTTTTTATTTAAATAAATATTTAGTTTATTTAAATTTATTTTAGGTCAAAATTTACACATAATACCTATATGAGTTCAATGTAATTCATTGGAGTCATTTTATAATAATTTTAGATATATAAAAATTTTATTGAACTTTTCGCCGTCTTTTACCCACCTCCTAGGAGAATTTGGAAGTTCACATAAAACATAATTTTACCGCTTCTGTGAGTGGAATTTCGAGAATCCGAGAGACACGATTAATTTTAAGGACTAAAATGTGGTTCAATGAGACGAAAATAATTTTTGGTGAATAGTAACTTTTTACTATTTTTACCACGGTTGAAAGTAAATAGGGTAATTATGGATAAAAATGATATTATTAATACACTAACACATGTCATAATTCTATTGGATAAGTTTATTTCGACCAAATACAACCTTAGGAATAAAATATGACCATTTAGGCCCACTTGGATTAGATTAGGACATTTAATATTATTTAATTTAAAGAATAGTTAAAATAGTTAAAATCAAAGTTTAATAACTAAAATAATCATAATATAAGGATATACATAAGATAAATTCGAATATAAATATTCATTAGAAATATAAAAATATTTCCTACATAATGTTATTTTATTTATAATTTTTAGACATTAAATAATTTAATTTATTTGTGACACAATAATGATGCAGTAATTATAATATTAATGAAATATTGACATAATTGATGTTATAAATACCCAAATAAATTAAATTTGAGACCTTTTATGAATTACAATAATTTTCTAGGATAATATGACATGTTATTAGTTATTTTATTAACTTTTTTCGAACTAATAATTATGTTATGATTTTTAAAATAATCAAGTACTAAATAGTGTCAAAATTTACATAAAATAGTTTTTAAAAACAAATATTATATTATTAATTGTTATTTTATTCCTAAAAATCTAAGGTTCGGCCAAATGACTTAGATAAGTATATATATATTAATAATAAAAAACATGGGGTTATTTTGTCTTGTTATAGTATGTTTATTAACCTTATAGTGTAAGAAAACAAGAAGTCCCGGTAAAAGTAATATTATTTAACTTAAAGTTAAATCTAAATTATAAGGTTAAAATAGAAACCTAAATTTGTATAAATTATATTTGATGAGATTATTTCGACCCACACCCACCTTAGATTCAAAATAAATCAATTTTGACCTATTAAAAACCAAATATGACTTTATTATAAAATAATATTTTATGTTTTCCAAAGGTGCCCCTCTCCTCCCTTATAAAAAGGGCACCCCTTCCCTCTTCTCTTCACACCATTTTGAGCCTTGAATTTCAGAAAAAACCTCACCATTTCTATTCTCCACTTCCCTAGAAACATTCTGGAGGTTCTGGTCTTCTCAAAAGACCAACTCTACTTCCATAAGAGGAAGCTTAAAAGAGGTGCGTCGAAGAAGAGGTAATCTTTTCTTTTGATTCTTTCATGTTTCATTCTTCTTCTACTTCCTCTTATTTAGTTGTTTCAATATAAAGTAATAACATCAGTATTAAATAAATACTGATATGTTATTATAAATATGAAACAATCCTATTTCACCATCTATCCATCCTACGGAAAACAAAATCACCGCACGTGCGTATGTACGGAATACCATCTCCACGCCGTGGTGTAATCAGTTTTTCCACCACCACCTTACTTGGATGGGTATAATGGGGTAAATAATTACAATATAGGATTATTATAAAATCATACTAATTCTAATAAATTATATCATCCACTCCAATTCCATTCAATAAATATGTGAACGATATCATCGCTCATGCGTACGTACGGACAACCGTCTCCACGACGCGATGAGATTCATTCTCCATGTTAACCATTCATGAATGATTATAAAGTATATAAAATAAGTAATCATGAAATATATGACATAATAATGATATGGGATTTATGTATATATATATGTATGTCATCTACTTAATTCCATTCAATTAAATAAGGAAACGAAAACAACGTTCATGCGTACGTACGACCTACCGTCTCCATGAACAGTGTATTTCATTCCATTTATAAATATATCATATATATATATGTATATAATGAATATATATTATATATAAATCATGTTTTATATTATTTAATTATGTAAATCAGGATATAAGTAATAATATCAAGAACAACAAGTCCAAACCCATACGATAACTAAAACAATTTTACCCAAAACGCTGCTTTAACATAGAATTTACAAAAGAACAGGTAATATAAAGTCATAAGTGAACCATTTAAGACATAATAACAATTAATATGATTCTGTAATAAGTCAATGAAATTATTTAAATCATTATACACGAGGTTCGGATATGTATGAAGCATATCAGACCTATGGTAAGGGATAACTATTCCAATCTCTTTCTTATCCGAGATTGTTATTCATAAGTATTTACTGGGGTTATTGTTATCATCCATGCCCATGTTTTATAAAAATATTTTCATGTATTTTTAAAATCCATTTTACCCATTTTTGACTTTTACTACATGGTGTGTGTAACACCCCAGGTAAATAAAGAATATGACATTTTTATGTTTATCCATATTTGTGAATAAAATATTAATATTACTTTAAAGGGGATGCTTTGCTCGATGGCATACCCAATACGAAACAACGAGTTTCTTGGGAATCTTACATTGCACTCTAATAATAAAAAAATATTATTTTAAATGGTAGTTAACGCCTAGCCGTTGTAATGGTGGGAATGAACAGAACTAACTACAAAATGATTATATATGTTTGTCAAATATTTTTACTTTTTACAATAAATGTTAGAGGATTAAAAATGTGAATGAATTCAATTTTTAAGCGTAAACATTCTAATGTTCTTTAGAAGGTCGATTAACCGCTTTTTGATGGAGAACCTCTTTTAAATCCACTTTTTGAAAATTTTATGTTTTATATTTGACAAAATAAAATTCTTCTTTAGAATAGAGACATCAAAATTTACTTTGTGTACATTTTGGTATCTTTCCGATAAAGTTCATTTTTTAATGAATAGTGAAAAATGTTGTATTTTAATTCAAAACATCTTTTTAATATAATTTATTTATATGATTATATTATCTTTTGAATTGTTTTTAAAGTAAAATTAGAATATATTTTTACCATTTAATCCAATAGTGGTTATTGGAATTAATTTAACTTTGAAATTGGACTTAAACTAGTGTCAATCTTTTAATAGATATTGTTTCATAAAAACACGCTATTTGTTTTGACAGCGGGAATTAATTATTAAATTAATTAATGCAACTTAAATGTTTTTAATTTTTTAAAATAGACATCATTTTTGAGTTCTGAATATCAAATATAGCTTAGGGTGAATTTTTGGTATTTTTCTGAAAAACTTCAATTTTTGATGAATAGTGAAACCACTAAGTGGTACTTCTGATTTTTTGTTTAAATGAAACTTTGCCACCTCTGTGTTTTTAATTTCAAAAATCTAACATACATGGTTGTCATTAAAAATTAAAATGTGGTTCAATAGGATTAAAATAATTTTTTTGGTGAAAAGTAACTTTTATGTTCTTAATCGCGATTAGAGGTAATTAGTGTAATTTAAGGTAAAAATAATGTTTTAATAATGTAAAATGACCTAGAAACATGTACTAACCTCATTGGATGTGTCCTGGCCGACCATGATAATCCATTGGTAAACCTGGGGACCCCATGGAGCAACTTTGGTTGGAAAATGACATAAATAACTTTTTATTTAAAGTTAAAATAAAAATATCACAAGCATGAAATGTTTCACTAAAACAATTTTTCAATGGGTTTATACAAGTCATATTTTTGACTATGAATATTAATTAGAAATATAAAAAGATTTACTACATCATGATATTTTTTTTTATAATTTTTAGACATTAAATAAATTAAATTATTTATGACATCATGATGATGCAGCGATTACCTCATTAATAAAGGATTTAAATAAAATGAAAAGATAATGTTAATACTATAACATAAACTTGTAAAAAACCTATTGGATGAGTATATTTAGACCCCTTACCACCTTATCCTAGAAATAATTCAATGTGGGACCTTTAAAATCCGAAACTCATTTGAAAATAAAGTAACATTTTGTAACTTTACAAGAGTGCCCCTCCTCTCCTCTTATAAAAGGCCCCACCTCTACCACCTTACCCACACCTCTCAAGCCTTTGGCTCGGCCAAAACCTGATCTTTTTGCCTCTCCACATCCCTCTCTTACTCCTAGAAGCCTCACTTTGGGAAGAAGGCTACCCAAGAAATCCTTTGAGCTCAAATAAATAAGAGTTACCCGATTTTAAGGTAATGTCTTCACTTGTGTTATTTTGTTTTATTTTGCTTCTCCAACCCCCTAAACTCTTTTTATTCATTTCTTTTGTACAAATTACAGTATCGTAAATATACTAGGATGTTTTTATAAGAATCATTCTATCTAAAATTACACACACCTACATCAAATGGTTAAAGAACATACTATTTCTGTGGATGGTGAATTTCTGCCTCACGAAATGATGATTGTTCAACACTCATATAACAACTTAAAAGGTGGAAATTAAGATGTCACTAAATTTAAATATGATATATAATATGTATATGTTTTAATTAATCTTCTGTATTTTTCTTTTTGGCATACCTTTATGGTTTCCATTGTGGGTAAACACGATAATTTCATTTTAGGAAGTGCGGACTACCGCCCCTCAAAGTGATTTGATTCATTAATGCCATATGTGGGATGTATAAAGGATGTATTTAAAGTTATTATATATGATGTGTGTTACATATAAATTATGAACATAACTCTGGAATTAAAATATATATACCTCTAATTTAGTTTTAATTCCATTAATATGACATAGAAATGAAAGTTGCGTTCATGCGTACGTACGGCTTACCATCTCCATGAACGGTGCGTTTCATTTCTTACCTCTAAATGATTATGTAATATTATAAATACATGTATATTCTGGATATATATGATATATATGATATCCAAATCATGAATATCATTCTGGATATAATGAACCTTTGACCACATGAACAACATGTAATTGTAAGAAGTCCACTTTCGACTTAAGAACCAAATATCGACAAAACCAACATTATTAACTTAAATGATTACATAATTTTTATAACATGGAAATAAGTGATATAAAAGGAATAATGAACTTGAAAAAGGTTCTTAAGCAAGTAGAAATTAACTCAGGTTTATTATTCAGGATGTTAAAGAACATTCGAGTCAAGTCGGACCTGAGGTAAGGGATCCTACTCCTCTCTTTCTTTTTAAGTACACTCTTTTATGTCATTCCTTTTAAGCTCATCTTTCTTGTGATTGGGATGTTATTTTATATTAATCTTACTGTAATATGTATGTTCATATGATGAGAGACCTTATTCTCTCTCATCAATCCATTTTGGATGTTTTGAGTGGTGCCATTAGGCTGCCGAATTTTCGTAAGAGATCTAACCTCTCTCTTTCTTTTTAAGTATTCTCCTTTATGTCACTTATTTTAAGATCCTCTTTGTTAGGATGGGGGATGTTCTAATATATTACCCTTTCTGTACATTTTATTTTAATATGATGAGAGACCCTATTTTATCTCATCAATCAATTTTTGGAAGTTTTAAGTGGCGCCGTTAAGCTGCCGAGTTTTCGTAAGGGATTTTTCATCTCACTTTTATTACCATGAGATTTATGCTAAATTTTCCACAATTTCCTTTTAGTGGTGTATGTATTTCCCATTATTTTACTCATTGTGTAATATAATTTCATTTATGAGTATTTACATCAATATTGTATTGTCCTTGTTTCACGGGGTGTATGTTTCGAAAGATACCCATGTCGGTAAGGGAACCTTTCACCCTCCTCTTTTTAAAGGACTTCTTTTGTTATGTCTTTTAATTCACATAACATTATGTTGGGATATATTCTTATATATCCTTAGTGATTTAAATTTTATGTCCAGGTGATGAGATACCCTTTTTATCTCTCATCAACTCATTTTCCGAATTTTATAGTGACGTCGTTAGACTGTCAAATTTTTGCAAGGGAACTTCTTAACCCAATTTTGATTCTTTGGGATAAGCTTGTACTCCTTGAATATGTCATTCTATGAATATGTGTGAATAACCTCTGATTGTTTTACACTTAATATCTACTTATATTTGGTGTATTAGTTTGTCACACATAATTATGTAATTGATTTATCCTTAATCCAAGGATACCGTCTTTGTATGGGACTTCGTCTCAATATCCTTTCATTGAGGCATATTTTGTTTTATACACAACCTTCTTTTATACATTGTATAAACCCTTTGACTTTTACGTTTATCCAAAAGGATTCTTTTTTATATGAATCGTTTTACTAAACGACAAAAGGGAATGTTTTTGTCGTACGTATGCGGTGACAACGACTTCTACGCCGCCATGACCATTATTTGAGATTCGGTTTTCTCTACAAGCCATACCGTTTTTTAAAATAAAAATAAATACCATTTTTTTCTTTTATTTTATATTGGTATTGAAAATGGTTTTCATAATGTTTTTATGTCAATGTGTTGTATTGATATCTTGTGATTGAAAAGTGGAAATGTTATGTTTCCTTTCTGCATGTTTTATGTGATACGATTATGTTATGGTTCTTGGGAATTGTTATGAAGACAAGTGGTTCCATGATAAAATAAGGGTGGGTGAGCCCGATATAGCTCTCCAATGCATTGGGTAATGAGAAGGGGTTAAACGTTAAGGTTTCTCCGAAGAGATTTAGGGAATATACTGTGATGGGTATTCCAAACGTAACCAAGAGGGTTACTCCATACGTACGAATGTTATGAATGCCTCAAGTTACCTTTATGTCTTATGATTTCTATGATTTATTCATGATTTTTGAGGTATGTTAAAGTGCTTATGTTTTATGGGTAAAGTATGATTTAATTCTTATGTATACATGTACTCATGTTTCCTTTCCATATTTTTATATCCCTTACTGAGCTTTTTATGCTCATCCCAAGTTTTTGAAATGTTTTTCACAGGTCAAGGGAAGGGTACATGATATGATGATAGTGTCAAGTAATTGTCAAGAAATAATCCTTGTTTTATTTTAAATATGTTTCCGTTGATGGGATAAATGAATACTATCTTTTATGTAACCACTTTGTTTAAATATGGAATGTAATGCATGTTTTACGATCTAATTCTCTAAAACTCTAAACCTGAAAAGATCCCCAATGTGTAATCTTGTAATAACTCAAGATTAAGTAAGGTTTAAGGATAGGGCATTATAGTTTGTATCAAAGGTCGGTTTAGATAACTTTAGAGGTTAGGGTATTCTCTAAGCACAAGTGACATTACCATAATGGTTAGGATTTCATAAAGAGTCCTAGTTTTAGATAAAGTTAATGAGTAAGTATATCTTAGTGTTTACCTTCCTCATTAGTACATGATGGTTTTGTTGATATACTCACACTGACATTTCTGTTTTTAGTTAATGGATGGATCTAGCAGGCACCAAAGAGACAACAGGTTTGAAGGAAACTGTGGTGGTTCTCTGATTAAGATACTAGATAAAATGGGGGATTCAATGAGGAAACTCATGGTTGTTCTAAACCAACTATCAAGGATTAATGATCAACCACTTGAACCTTGGTATGATCTGTAATGCATCATGTACTAGATGACCAATCGATGTGGAAGTTCAGGTAATAATTATAAAGGTCACCATTAGAGTTTATATGATCCTTACTTTTGAGGTAATTATGGGTTATTATATGTTATGATGGAAAATGAAAGGCATGATATAAACTTGAGGTTAACATATGTTATGATAATTTTTGAAGATTTTTCTCGTTTTGGGGAATGTTTTAAGAATTATATAGTTTTGTAAAAAGGACAACACGCAGACTGTGTGACAATCCGCCGCGTCAGACAAAGCTGCGGGAATCGAACCCACAACCAAAGTGCGACTGGTATTTATCGCCTACCAATAGACTACGTGAATTCCCTGGTTAGTTTGACTAATTCATTTTAGTTAGATGATTTTAGGAATCAAGAGTAATTTTATTTTGGGTTATCTATGGAAATGATTAACCTATCATCGAGGATATGTGATTAGGTTATTTACTTTTCAATATGTGAATTTAAGAGCAACTGATGTTATTTGGAGATAAAAGTTAATTTGTACCTTGGAAGACTATGTGACTAAATCCTTAAAATATTTGGGTTTCAATATTATTTTGGTTTACATTGAAGAATTTTATGGCCAAATTTTTTTTCAAATGGTCCTCATTGAACATTGGGTTTTGTTGGACAAATTTTGGATATTAAGAATAAATTTTCTTTTTATAAAGGGTTATCCTTTTCTGGATTATCTAATCTTGTACTAACCATTTTTTTTAGTTTTGGGTAAAGTATAAAGACATGGGAAGTATATAGTTCTCTTTTGTGGATTAGGTGATTCTCTAGAAGTTGATTATAGTGAATAGGTCTTCCTAAATACTCGTCTTTTGGAGAAAATACGAGTTTGTGTAAGAAATATTATAAAAGTTGAAAGTCAACATGATAAGTAATTATGTTTCCTTTTGAATAAATTCCTCAATAAAAAAAACAAAAATGTTTCCTATTAACTTTTCCTAATGGGGAATCGAATACTGTTTAACCCATCACAAGTTTGTGATTTTCTTGTGGTTAACTTTCTCCTAAACATGTTTTCTATCACTCTCCATCAGAACATGATCCTGTGTTTTCTCCTCCATGTCAATGTTTTCCTACATGGAATCCTCGTATGGGTTAACTCGAGTGACCTATGTACTTCTCATTCTTTATTTTAAAGTGATTGTTTTACTGACTCTTGTTCTGATGTGGGACTTTCAAGGATGTTTCCGAGCCTAATTTTAAAATTGCGAGGACGCAATTCCCAAAAGGAGGGAAGGATGTAACACCCCAAGTAAATAAAGAATATGACATTTTTATATTTATCCATATTTGTGAATAAAATATTAATATTACTTTAAAGGGGATGCTTTTCTCGATGGCGTACCCAATACGAAACAACGAGTTTCTTGGGAATCTTACGTTGCACTCTAATAATAAAATAATACTATTTTAAATGGTAGTTAACGCCTAGCCATTGTAATGGAGGGAATGAATAGAACTAACTAAAAAATTATTATATATGTTTGTCAAATATTTTTACTTTTTACAATAAATGTTAGATGATTAAAAATGTGAATGAATTTAATTTTTAAGCGTAAACATTCTAATGTTCTTTAGAAGGTCGATTAAGAGCCTTTTGATGGAGAACCTCTCTTAAATCCACTTTTTGAAAATTTTATGTGTTATATTTGACAAAATAAAATTCTTCTTTAGAATAGAGACATAAAAATTTACTTTGTGTACATTTTTGGTATCTTTCCGATAAAGTTCATTTTTTAATGAATAATGAAAAATGTTGTATTTTAATTCAAAACCACTTTTTAATATAATTTATTTATATGATTATATTATCTTTTGAATTGTTTTAAAGTAAAATTAGAATATATTTTTACCATTAAATCCAATAGTGGTCATTGGAATTAATTTCACTTTGAAATTGGACTTAAACTAGTGTCAATCTTTTAATAGATATTGTTTCATAAAAACACGCTATTTGTTTTGACAGCGAAAATTAATTATTAAATTAATTAATGCAACTTATTTGTTTTTAATTTTGTAAAATATACATCATTTTTGAGTTCGGAATATCAAATATAGCTTAGGGTGAATTTTTGGTATTTTTCTGAAAAACTTCAATTTTTGATGAATAGTGAAACCACTAAGTGGTAGTTAAAGAAACAGATTTTTCATTTAAATGAAACCTTGCCACCTCTGTGTTTTGAATTTCAAAAACCCGAAATACATGGTTGTTATTAGGAAGTAAAATGTGGTTCAATGGGATTAAAATAATCTTTTGGCGAATAGTAACTTTTATGTTCTTAATCACGATTAGAGGTAATTAGTGTAATTTAAGGTAAAAATAATGTTTTAATAATGTGAAATGACATAAACACATGTCCTAACCTCATTGGATGTGTCATGGACGACCAAGAAAATCCATGGGTAAACCTGGGGACCCCATGGAGCAACTTTGGTTGGAAAATGACATAAATAACTTTTTATTTAAAGATAATATAAAAATGTCACAAGCATGAGATGTTTCACTAAAACAATTTTTAAATGGTGTTATACAAGTCATATTTTTGACTATAAATATTAATTTTAAATATAAAAATATTTCCTACATAATGATATTTTTTTATAATTTTTAGACATTAAATAAATTAAATTATTTATGACATCATGATGATGCATCGATTACCTCATTAATAAAGGATTTAAATAAAATGAAAAGATAATGTTAAAACTATAACTTACACTTGTCAAAAACCTATTGGATGAGTATATTTCTAACCCTTACCACCATATACTCGAAATAAATCAATGTGGGACCTTAAAAATCCGAAACTCATTTGAAAATAGAGTAACATTTTGTAACTTTACAAGAGCGCCCCTCCTCTCCTCTTATAAAAGGCCCCCACCTCTACCACCTTACCCACACCTCTCATGCCTTTGGATCGTCCAAAACCTGATCATTTTTCCTCTCCACATCCCTCTCTTACTCCTAGAAGCCTAAAATTGTGCATAAGGCTACCCAAGGAATCCTTTGAGCTCAAATCAAAAAGAGTTACCCGATTTTAAGGTAATGTCTTCACTTGTGTTATTTTGTTTTATTTTGCTTCTCCAACCCCATAAAATCTTTTTATTCATTTATTTTGTAACAACTCCAGTATCTTCAATATAATATGATGTTGTTATAATAATAATTAGAGCTACAATTACACACACCTACATCAAATGGTTAAAGAACATACTGTTTCTGTGGATGGAGAATTTTTGCCTCACGAAACGATGATTGTTCAACACTCATATAACACCTTAAAAGGTGGAAATTAAGATGTCACTATATTTAAATATGATATATAATATGTTTATTATTTAATTAATCTTCTATATTTTTCTTTTGGGGGATACCATTATGGTTTCCATTGTGGGTAAACACGATAATTTCATTTTAGGAAGTGCGGACTACCGCCCCCTCAATGTGATTTGATTCATTAATGCCATATGTGGGGTGTATAAAGGATGTATTTAAAGTTATTATATATGATGTATGTTAAATATAAATGATTAATATAATTCTGTAATTAAAATATACATACCTCTCATTTAGTTTTAATTCCATTAATATGACATAGAAATGAAAGTTGCGTTCATGCGTACATACGGCTTACCGTCTCCATGAACGGTGCATTTAATTTCTTACCTATAAATGATTATTTAATATTATAAATACATGTATATTCTGGATATATATTATATATATGATATCCAAATCATTAATATCATTCTGGATATAATGAACCTATGACCACACGAACAACATGTAATTATAAGAAGTCCACTTTCGAGTTAAGAACCAAATATCGTCAAAACAAAAATTATTAACTTAAATGATTACATAATGTTTATAACATGAAAATAAGTGATATAAAAGGAATAATTAACTTGAAAAGGGTTCTTAATAAATTATAAATTAACTCAAGTTTATTATTCAGGATGTTAAAGAACGATGGAGTCAAGTCGGACCCGAGGTAAGGGATCCTACTCCTCTCTTTATTTTTAAGTACACTATTTTATGTCATTCCTTTTAAGCTCATATTTCTTGTGATTGGGATGCTATTTTATATTAATATTACTGTAATTTGTATGTTCATATTATGAGAGACCCTATTCTCTCTCATCAATCCATTTTGGAAGTTTTGAGTGGCGCCGTTAGGCTGCCGAACTTTCGTAAGAGATCTAACCTCTCTCTTTCTTTTTAAGTACTCTCCTTTATGTCACTTATTTTAAGCTCCTATTTGTTAGGATGGGGGATGTTATTTTATATTCTTATTTCTTTAAATTTTATTTTAATATGTTGAGAGACCCTATTTGATCTCATCAATCCATTTTTGGAAGTTTTAAGTGGCGTCGTTAGGCTGCCGAGTTTTCGTAAGGGATTTTTCATCTCACTTTTATTCCCGTGAGATTTATGCTAAATTTTCCACAATTTCCTTTGAGTGGTGTATGCATTTCACATTATTTTACTCATTGTGTAATATAATTTCATTTATGAGTATTTACATCAATATTTTATTGTCCTTCTTTCACGGGGTGTATGTTTCGAAAGATACCCATGTCCGTAAGGGAACCTTTCACCCTCCTCTTTTTAAAGGACTTATTTTGTTATGTCTTTTAATTCACATAACATTATGTTGGGATATGTTCTTATATATCCTTAGTGATTTAAATTTTATGTCCAAGTGATGAGATACCCTTTTTATCTCTCATCAACTCATTTTCTGAATTTTGTAGTGACGCCGTTAGGCTGTCAAATTTTTGCAAGGGAACTTCTTAACCGAATTTTGATTCTTTAGGATAAGCTTGTACTCCTTGAATATGTCATTCTATGAATATGTGTTAATAACCTCTGATTGGTTTACACTTAATTTCCACTTATATTTGGTGTATTAGTTTGTCACACATAATTATTTAATTGATTTATCCTTAATCCAAGGATACCGTCTTTGTATGGGACTTCGTCTCAATCTCCTTTCATTGAGGCATATTTTGTTTTATACACAACCTTATTTTATACGGTGTATAAACCCTTTGACTTTCACGTTTATCCAAAAGGAATCTTTTTTATTCGAAGTGTTTTACTAAACTACAAAAGGGAATGTTTTTTCGTACGTATGCGGCGACAACGACTTCTCTGCCGCCGTGACCATTATTTGAGATTCGGCTTCCTCTACAAGTCAAACCATTTTTTTAAAGAAAGATAAATACCATGTTTTACTTTCCTTTTATATCGGTATTGAAAATGGTTTTCATAATGTTTTTATGTCAATGTGTTGTATTGATATCTTGTGATTGAAAAGTGGAAATGTTATGTTTCCTTTATGCATGTTTTATGTGATACGATTATGTTATGGTTCTTGAGCATTGTTATGAAGACGGGTGGTTCCGTGATAAACTAATGGCGAGTGAGCCGGATATAGCTCTCCAATGCATTGGGTAACGTGAAGGGGTTAAACGTTAAGGTTTCTCTGAAGAGATTTAGGAAATATACTGTGATGGGTATTTCAAACGTAACGAAGAGGGTTACTCCCTAAGTAAGAATGTTATGAATGCCTCAAGTTACCTTTATGTCTTATGATTTATATGATTTATTCATGATTTTTGAGGTATGTTAAAGTGCTTATGTTTTATGGGTAAAGTATGATTTAATTCTTATGTATACATGTACTCATATTTCCTTTCCATATTTTTATATCCCTTACTAATATTTTTATGCTCATCCAAGGTTTTTGAAAAGTTTTTCATAGGTCAAGGGAAGGTTACATGATATGATGATAGTGGCAAGGAAGTTTCAATAAAGAATCCATGTTTTATTTTAAATATGTTACCATTGATGGAAAAAATTAATACTATATTTTATGTAACCACTTTTTTTAA
Source organism: Viscum album (assembly GCA_963277665.1). Classification (NCBI taxonomy): domain Eukaryota; kingdom Viridiplantae; phylum Streptophyta; class Magnoliopsida; order Santalales; family Viscaceae; genus Viscum; species Viscum album. The sequence continues at coordinate 1,249,622,659 of OY728146.1, read as the reverse complement.
ATGTGGAATGCAATGCAAGTTTTACGATCTAATTCTCTAAAACTCTAAACCTGAAAAGATCCTCAATGTGTAATCTTGTAATAACTCAAGATTAAGAAAGGTTTAAGGCTGGGGCCTTATAGTGTGTATGAAATCTTTCTTTTACGAGGTACTTTTTGATTTTTCTGGAAAAAGTACGAGAAGAATGTTTTTTTAACTTATACAGCATGAAAAGATTTTTACGATTTTATAAGGCCTTATTTTCATGAAGATTACTATAAAAGATTTCATGAATATTTTCAACAAAATCCCTTTATTTTAAAAATGCATGAAATTTTGTGAAAAGAAAATGATTTTAAAGAAGAAAGGGTATTTTCTTCAAGAATTCATTTCAAGTGTTTTATCAAAACCATTTTCCATCAGAGATGACATTATTTCATATGTCTATGTTTCAAGTATAATGTCTCTATGATTTTCATGGTTTCACTTTTCTTATTATGAAATGATATCCATTTCTTTTATATGGATTGTGTGATGATGGGACAATGTTTATGAAACCCAATTTATTCGTTGGGTTATTATGAATGATGTATGTTTATTTTGTGGCACAAGTAAGAATGATTTCATTATGAGATGGGTGGGACCTATATCTCCCTCCAATGCATTGGGTAATGATTTATATCTCATTAGATAGACATGACTGGAATGGTAAATTAATCTGTTTTAGTGATAAAGGACTGGAACGAGGAGTGAACTCGATTCAAAAAGGGACTTTGTCCACTAAGATAGTCTTCACAGCAATGCCTTGGTTACTATGGAAATCATAACAAGTGGTAAATGGTTTCCACAATTACATGATTCATTCCCATGCTATTTTATCAAGATTGATGTTCCTTTATGATATATGCTTTACGTACTTCCATGATTTATGTCTATGCTCAAGATTTTGATGTATATATTTTATGTTCAAGCTTTTGCATTCAAATGTTTATGGATTGTTTTATGTTCTCTATGCTTACCCTTACTGAGCATTTTAGCTCACCCTTTTATGTTTTCTTTTTCCCAGGATATAAAAAAATGTTTTAGGTAAGAAAACCAAAGGGGAAGATCTTTATGGGAGAATTTGAAGATCTTTCACAACGATTAGAAGATTAAATTCCTAGTTTCCAAAGACACTAAGCTATTATGGTCCTTGTGTGTTTGTGTTTGTTATGTATTAAGTATTCTGCAAAAGTAATGTAGTGACCATGTACATCAAGTTTTGGGCCTCTATAGTTTCATCATTTTTCAACGAATCCTATATATCCACCCTAGTCTTTTTTATTATTCTTGCTATATTCCATTTGATTCCACTACTAATGATCATGGTTATAATTAGGAATTTTATAAATTTTATTCCTATTTTGACTAGATTATTTAGAATCCTTATCATATTTTTGGTAAATGTGAAGCCAATATGAATCCAGGTTCACCAAACCACTACTTCAAAAAATGAATTGTGTGGGTATATAGAACTATCAAGATATTTCCCTAGGGAAAGAGTAGGTATCTAAGACATTTGGTTATCTTGACCGATAAAAAATTGTAGCATATATGACTAAAAAATTGTAGAATATATTTCAAATAAGAAATAAGTATTTCCAAATATAACTGCTAATCCTTTATCCTACATGTGAGACAATATATAGAAAGAACAACTTAAAAACCAGCCTTAAATAGTTTTAATAAAAGTTATATATCTTCAAGACCTCAACCCATGTAATGTGAGGCTATACTAATTACATCCTAAGATGTAATGAAATTCATGTCCTGAATGTCATTTACAAAGGAAAACATTCCATCCAGAATGTATACAAATTTATCCCTATATTCATCATATCATAAGGTAACAAATGAAAAATCATGAATTAAAAGAATACATCATTTTTTTCTCCATATTTTTATATACTCTATCTTTTCAAAAATAAAAATGTAGATAACATTAAAATGAAAAATAGAGAGATAAAAATTAGTATATTTTAATGTACTTGCAAGATGAGAAATCAGTTCATAGTCACCAATAATTTGGAACTACTGGCACTTAATATTTCCCCTTAAATGAGTGTGATTATATATCTCCCCATTTACATTAAAAAAATCTAATAATCAAAATTTGAGTGTAAAACCACTTTATAAAACATAAAAAGTTAACGTATATGAAAAAGGTTATATCTTCAAAAATTTTGATGGGAAACTCATATTTTACAAGTTAGAGTGGGGAGTGGTGTATATCTATGCTTAATTTCATTTAATTTCTTCTAAATGACTATAAAAATTATTATTCCTTAACTAGAGCATATAATAAGGAAAAAATCATAGTTGTACAATTAAAGAAAAGGTATCTAATACGTAATCAATTATCACTCTAAAGATATGTATAATATATGAAAACATTTTTTTTCAATTCACATAGAAATTTGAAAAAAATGATAAGAGAATCTTAAAAAATTAATGAAGATCAATATACAAAAAGACAAAAAAATTTAAAAAAAGGATGCACAAAGATATAATATTAGAGAAACCTAAAAAATAATGCATTTAGAAAAAAATAACTAAGAGATAATGGATTATAGAAAATATGAAATTGAATATTTTAGATTATGAATAATAAATTATACATGGAAAGAAAAAATATTACTAAAATTGAAAAGAATAATTCAGGGATTAAAGAATTTAATACACATTCAATTTGAAGAGAAAATTTTGTTATTAAAGATTTGGATTCGGCATATACACAAATATAAATATGATTTATATAAACCAAGAAAAAATATTATAGAAATAAAAAATAAAAATAAATATAGTTGAAAAATAATTTATATTAATATAAAAAATAAAAACAGATGTCAAAAACAAAAATAAGGATCTAAAGTGAACCATGCAATGAATACGAAAAATAAATTTTAGGTTATAGGGTCACCTTGAGGTTCTTGTAGTTGAGGTATCTCATCACCGGTCCCACTGTCATGGTTGCCATTATACCCACCATAATATATGGGCGTCGTTGATGTGGAAAGTGAAGATGGAATTAAGTTGAAGATTAGTGCAGAACAGGTCAAGATCGATGGATTTCAATGATAGGATTTGGGTACCTATGGCGGTACTCAGTAGCATGCCACCTAAGTTGAACATCCACGACCACATCAATGTGTCCATGTAGAATTCCTCCACCATAACCTTCATGGATTCCTTGTAGTATTTCCTATTCAAATTCTTTGAGATCCATAAATGTGATCTTTATTAGATATCCCTTCCATAATTTGACTCATCCGATATACATCTGTTAATCCTAGAAATTAATAAATGATTATGGAGCCTAAAATTTTAAATCAATTATCCAAACATTCTTGCACAACAAGATTGTTTAATTGGGTAGGAACCAAGAGCACATTCTATATGGTTAAGGAACAAAATATAATTAAAAATATGAAATATATAGCATAAATTTATCAACATCAGTGTGAAAATAATAAATATTTAAGAGTGATAGTTTTTTAACTTCAAAAAAGTTAGAAGAGTATGTCTAAGCATTAAAATAAAAAAGGGAAATAAAACAAGACACAAAGTTATAAAAGTATATTTTTCAAAAAATAATGATAAGCTAAAATCAATTTAGTGATACTAATTTACATCCATTGAATAATATTATTCAAGTAAGAATATGAAGGTAGATAGTTTTGGTAATTGAAAATAAAAAAACTATTGGTTCCCACTTGGAAATAAATTTTTCTATGCATATTATAATGAATCATGTAGTACTACATAGTAAAAGTTTATAAATTACAATGTATTTTAAAGGAATAATATATCAATGAAGTCATATTGAAACTATTATTTGAATCTTCATATAATAGTTTCATTGAACAATATAAAATAGTTTTCAATACAATTCACATTTTACATATGTTGGTAGAATGACATTTCATAGCAGTAATGGAAAATATATATGAAAAGTGTGCCGAATGAAAATTATAGTAACATTTTTTAATGTATATTATCCCGAAGCATGATGAATAAATTCATGTTGAAACTTTATATAAAATAAAAGGTACATAATATGAATTTGTGTTGAGACCGCACAATTTTATCTAGATTTCTTTATTACAGACACTTAATCAGATCATCGACCATCAGATAAAATAACATAATATTCGGTAAAAAATTTAACATTTATACTATTTAATAAACATAATAAATTAAAAGGATCATCATAAACATTGAATATTAGACAAATATAAATACAAGGACAATGTAAAATGATGGAACGCTCTTATTTGATTCATGTAGTAAGGAAATAGATATCCAAGTTTATTATAACCACATGATTCCACTATAAATCCACTACCCCATATAAAGATTATAATAAATTTTGACTAACATGTATCACACAACCCTATCAAGTATAAGAGATATAATAAGAAAAAAATAGTGAGTGAGTTAATATTTTTGTAATATAAAAATAAATTTAATTGAAATTTTTGTAAAAACTAACAAAAAAAGTGAATATACTATGAAAGGGTATAATTAAAAATTAAAAGAAATGTAAAAATTATGACCTCATAAACTAAACATTGTTCACTGATTTCTTATTTTCACATGAAGAACATGAGGCATTTCATTTACCTAAAATATTACTGTGGAAGTTAAAAAATATATAGTTTATATTTAAAAGTAAAATGAAAATTAATGTCAAAAATATAATTAAAAAATATTTACAATCCTGCATATACAAAATATTTTTATTGAAACATTAATAATCTCTACTTTATTATTGCTTAATTATTATTTTTCTTCTTGTAGTTATTGAATTTTAATAACTATATAGTTAGTGATTCATATGAAATACTATTATCAGCATTAGTGAATATGATGAGAAAACCAAAAAATTAAAAGTTCTATAAACTGAGAAACTATATATAAATTATGTATTAGTGTAAATAACTAATATAAAATAAGGACACTCCTTGCCTAAAGAGAGTCAAAATATTTTTTCAAAATATTCCTTTTTATTTTTTTGAGAAAGAAAAAATGGATATAAAATTTTCTTTATAATAACTTATTTATATGTATTAAAATTTTCAAAATACCTTTAAAATATTTATACTGTAGAAAAAGAGAGTTTTAATGGAAACATTAAAATGGGATTTTGGAATGAAAGTCCCTTACCTTGAGTCCAACTCAGCACATATGTTCTTTATCATCCTGATTATTAGATTTATATTAATTAGTTACATGATTGAGAACATTTTTGAATATTATTAGTAATTTTATCTATATTATTACCATGTGTTATAAATTACTTAATCATTTTTTTCTTGTCCGATATTTTGATGGCATTCTATTCAAAAGTACAAAATAAATTCTATTGGACGACAATGCTCAAAGAGGTTATTATCCCATCATATATAGAATAATAATAATGAAATAATTACACTTATATTTTATATAAATTATACTTTTAAAACAAATCATGAACTATGGTTATTAAAAATGAACTAAATTTCCATCATGAAGATGATAGACCAAACGTACATATGATTGTCATTTCTAGTTTTCAATGACCGTTATGAAAATAGGTAAGTATAAATTTATATTTATAGAATTATAATAATATAAAAATGGTATTATTTCTTTAATTATACTTATATATATGTCATCCTAGTGATGTGGTGATGAAAATCTAATCACATTGCTTCATGGATGTTGTAGTTCACACTTACACACAAACGACATTATCATTTTTTAGTGAATGGAAAGATAATAAAATAAAAAATATATTTTCATTTAAAAGTGATAAATATATCAGGAATATATTTTATAAAAATAATTTCCATAAATATACCCATCTATAAGAGGTGGGTTTGGATAACGAAGTACATCGGTCTCTGAGGTGGTAGTTCACTATACACGTAATCAATGAATTCATCTCCAATTTAATAGAGGATGGAGATGAATATAGTTTATGACATTAGAATAATAACATCATAGTATATGGGAGATACTGGTTTTAGTATTTTTTCATGTTGGAAAATCCTTTTAAGGAGGTGGAAGAAGAATGAAAACAACAACACTCATTTATGAATGATATCACTTTTTCAGACAACCTCAAAATGTTTACCCCAAAGCTTTACTAGGTTGGTTTTTTGATCAAACCAAACAAACTAGAATATGAGAAGGGATTTATGAAATGTATTTGGTTAAGTATTGATATAATAAATGTTTCTTATTGTGTTTTCAAATGTGAATAATATTTTTTCTTTTAGAAGAGAGGAGATGGGCACTCTTGGAATGTCTTAAAATATAAATTAATATAATTTTTTGTTAATGTAAAAAAATCTCAAAGTTTATATGATTCTGATTTTATATGAGCTTGAGTAAAAATAAAATCTGGACTTGTTTGGATTATATTTTTACCCTCAAAATGTTTTCTAAACTTTTCTGAAACCTTTTGACAATTATCGTAACATTAATGTTTTCTACACATTAAGGGAAAATAATGTTACTATAAAATGAAAAATACCCATAAATGGAAAAATGTTGATGTAAATAACCATATAAAATTCATTTTTCTAAATAAAATATGTTATTTTTTTAAATCATTTGATAAATATTATTTATTATATAATATAATTAGTTTTAATTATAGAACAATTAATTTAATTAGACTTTAATAACATCACAAAAATGAAATAATTTGAATCCAATGAATGAAAATATATATAATATGTCATGTTTTTCATGAAAATTTGTAGGTAACATTAATTTTTTAAATATATATAACCCCTATTTTTTTTAAAATCATTTATTTTATTTTTTCATTAGTTGAATAATTACTACATCACTGTTGTGTATGCATTTAAGGAAATTATTTCATCACTAAAAATGAAAAATAAATTACAATTATGAATATAAATATATATATTTAAAAATAAAATTTATAACTGAACATAAATTGGGGTTATACTAATGTCAAAATTATTAGAGTTATTAAAAACATGAGTGTGGCATTTTAAACTTTTCATTACATAAAATAAAATGATAGTCATAATCACATCAAAATGCAATCAACAAGATACAAAAACGACTATTGAATGATTATGAATGAAATTTACTCATAAAATAGTATTAAGAAACATGTTAGGGTCTTTTTCAAGTCCGTATCATATTATTTTTAACCCTTAATTACATGTGTTACCTTTACCATGGTAACACAAATTACAATGGTTACTATTCATATTGAAAAAATAAAGTGGTTCTATCTCCAAATATAGAGTAAATAAATCAAAGTATTTATTCCATTTTTTAAAAATAAAAAACCAAATAGTGTTATAATTTAATTTAAAATTATACCATCAAAATTTAATGAAAATCAATTATTTTGAAAAATGAAATTTTTATATACACAATGTTTTTATAATAAATTTAAGTATAAAATTCATTTAAAAAATAATTAGATTGTTTTTAATAGAAAATAAATAATGAAATTTTATAAATAATTGAAAATATAATTTTAATTTATAAATAATAAAAACTAAAAAAAATCAATAAAAATATTTATTTTTCACTTATCATTGAATAATTAATATTGTTATAAATTTTTTAAAAATCTATCATAAGATAATTTTGACATGATTATCTGAAAAATGATATGATTTTTGTAAAATAACATTTCTAAAATTTTGAAAAGTTTATTATAATACTCACTCATAAAAAGAAAAGAAATAATTTTTAATGAATTCATATTTTTTAAGAATAAAATAGATCTTCTAAAAATGTAATACTTATTTCTTAATCATTAAATAATACACTAGTAATGAGTTAGACCATTATATATATCACCATCCAATTAATCATATTTATAATTTCTAATTCAATGACTAGGTTATAACAATCATATTTATACAAATAATATTTTATGGTTTGTTTAAGATTGGTTTTACATATTTTTCACACTATCAAATGTAGTATTTCCTTTAAAATATTAGGATTTTTTAGATAAATATAATTCTCAAAAACATTAAATTAAAAAAAAAATTATTCCCTCAACATGATCATTATGATTATTATGGAATTAAATTGTATCTCTATTTAAATTCACAATCTCTTTATTTAGAGAATAAATATTATTCTTGTGTCATATATTCCTCCAAATACATATTTATAGCTCAAATTTCATTATGTGTTCCAGGTATATTTCATTTATTTCTTCCACCCTTCTAGATATATGGCCTGATTCTTCAATGTGATCCGTGAAGTTAATATCTATTCTCACATAATCATTGATTTATTTACTATTTGAGGTAAAGTATTAATCATCATCTTTTATAATCAAGTTTCCATATTTTTTTTATGTTTTTTCTTTATTATGACCAGATTTATTGAAATTTATTGAGAAACTTACCATGTTCATTCTATAAATCCTTTCTATACCCTATTTATCTTAAAATTAAATAAATTTGTTTCATTTAAAATCATATAAAATGTCTCCAATTACACCAAACTTACAAAACATATATGGATGTTTTACTTAGTATTTAGAATTTCCCCTTTTTCTTGAATTATATAATCAGTGACATTTTCTTCTTTGGTTATTAATCTAATTTCTCATCATATTCTTATTCATTAGAGGAATAAATATATTTCTCTTTTATTATGATTCTATTATTGAAATTGATATTCATTTACTTATTTTCCATTTCAATGAACATTGAATTATTTTTCATTTTATAATTTAAAAGTGTGTTTTGAAACTCATTAATAGTATAGAATTGATTTTTTCTCATGCTGTGGTATTTTGATAAAACATGCTAATAAAAATAAATAGTAACATCTCTACTATGGTCGAATTTTAAAATGTTTCTCAAAATCCTCAGATGTCACTCCCTATTTCATTAAGAAAATAAAAGTAGTCATAAATAGTCTTATCTTCTTACATTTGGATGTCATTAAATTTAGCTATCAAGATTCATAGTTTGGATCCATTCACATTAACATTTCCCTAATACTAGATATCATGTTTTCTTTATATTTCCATATATATATATATATATATATTGAGGCCCATTAATTTTTTTTACTATCTATAAGCTATTGATGATATAATTTAAATCCTTTATTTTTATCTACTTTTAGATTTTCCCTATTTACAAATATCAATTAATAATGTCTCCCAATGGGAGAAAAATACACTATTATAGAATCCCTCACATTAAAGACTTGTATTAAAATGTATTGGAGCATTATATTCTTCCATCCATTAATATTCCTTCTATTAATGATTCGAACACCACTAATATTAGCAGAATAAATTTCTTCCAAACTTCTCCTTTGATAGAGTAGAATATAAAAGGAATCCTAATTAGTAATACTAACACAAAAAGTTCCCACATAAATGAATATACAAATGGGGGGGGGGGTTATGATTTTATATATCCTTTTATAAATGGTAATTTTTGGAAATTTTGTGGTCTTGATACAACATTATTTAATATCCCTATCACATGTATGAAACTACACTGAGTTTGGAAGACACACAAGTATTTTTTTAGTTGTGAATTCAATGATTAATAAAACTCCATTATGTATTTAGTTTCTTACTAAGATACAAAACATATAACTATTAAATTTTATATTTATTATAATTTATCTAAATTAGATATATATTTCTGTCATGTATAAGACATTTCCAATTATAAGTATCTTCCTCTTCTTGTATGTAATAGGGAATTGTATATAATAGGACCACAAGTAATCTAGATTTTTTTTGTTTTTTCTCTAGGAAGTGTAAAATATCATCAAAATTATTATATATATCCAAACATCCAATAATAAGAACACATTCTATTAGTTAGGTATTCAACATGTTGAATAATGCAAACTTAGTTGGATACAAAACAACATTTCTTCTCAATAATCCATAATAATTAATCTTTTTTATAAGAGCTTGTATGAAAAATGTAGTCCTAATCCCCCATAGTAGAAATCCTTCAGATGATCAATTTTCTCTCTATTGAATTGAAACAATTTATTATGATAGAGGAATCTCTTTTCAATCAACTATATTTTATCTTTATTTTTTCCAATAATAAAACAACACAATTCCATATTATCTTCTCAATTATAAACATTCTTTAATCTCATTTTTCTTATCTTATATACATAAAATTGTCTAAAAATTATTTCTACATTTTAATTTAGAACGTTACTTGAAATTTTCTCAAATGAAAACCTCGAAAATATTTTTTAAAAACTATTTGAAACTTACCAGATATTTCTCCATCTATGACATAGATAATTATTTTCATATACCCTATTTAAAATTTCCACAAATATTAGTTCATGATCTTCCCATTTATTCATATATAATTCCAAATTTCAATAATGGCATTAATAAATAAATTTGGAAATTTTAAAATTTAATTATAGATCTACATTATTAGAAATTAAATGCCAATTAATAATTTACTAACTGGAAACTCATAATATATTAAGGAATGACTATTATATTTTTAGGAATTAACCCTCATGAAATCATATGTTCTCAAAATTTTAGAGAATCACATTTTCATCAGTGTATATAACTTTTATGAAATATCATTATCCTTAATAAAGAGACCCCATGATTCTTACATAATATTATCTACCCTTATAATAAAAATCCGTAATAAATCTTTTATAATTTAAATTCCTCTTAATGAATTCAAATAACCCCTTTTAAAATTTTATGCCTTTACCAATTTTCCACTAAATGATGGAGTGATTATTATAGATTGTGGAAATAATCTTATGGTCCTCAGGGTTCATCATGCCTTTTCCAAATTTGGCCACACATCAATATGAATATAACTATCAAGAAAAAGTTATATCGGATTTTATTAAATTAGTATTATGAAATTTCAGATGATATATTGTATATATAATTGATATAAATATTATAAAAATAACTTTAAACATATGACTAAATTTTAACCTAACTCAGAAACATATATAAACACTTTCACATGCTTCTTATTCATGATAAAACTCTTCAATGTTTTTCATAATACATGTTTTTAAGGTATTTATCATCCAATCATGAACCATTTTACCATTCCCTTTAGTTTTCACCTCCGTTATAACAATATTGTTTTGGTATAAATAAATATTCATAATAAATTCATTTTAAAAAATGTATGTTTATGTAATGATATTCACATATATACACATTTGTCAACCTCTGTTTTTTAAATTGTACATTCATATTACTTGTATGAAAAAATAGAGAAACATGCTTTCAATTATCCATCCAAATATTCTTCTCCATTTCTTCTTCTACAAATGTGGATACCAAGGAAATTATTTATGAATAACATATTCCTTCAGTTCCTTTAGAAATTTTTCTATCACAAAACATACTCATGTGAAAAACCCCCACTTTTAGGACCCTTAATTTTCCATTTCATGTTGAGATTTAAAAATAAAATTATTATGCTAACACACATAAATTCTCATTAAAATATTTCCTTTAACCCAATTTTTTATATAATATCTTGAATATGGTGATTCACCTCTGGAAATAATACATTTAGAATGTATTGTGATATTAAGAACTCTAGAACATTTTCAATAATATTGGAAAACATACAGATCCCAAAAACTATAGGACGTCCATTATTAGTATTTTTCCTAATATGGAAATTTAATTATGGCATAAATGGATAACCATATGTTTCAATTAATATGTAAAATATAATCAGAAAAAATCAGATGAAGAATATATTTATGTGAAATATTAGAAGTATAAAAAAATTATTATATATGTCATAATGGAAAATAGTGAATAATGATCACATTATAACGTAGATGAGGTAAAAAACTACATGATTTGTTCCACATAAACATGCGTGAACTAAGGGGATTAATGTTAAAAATTAGGGACTCATATATATTGAATTATCTTATTGATTTCACTCATAAGAAAAATTTCAAATTTATGTGAAGTAATAAATTGATCAAGGATTTTGACACATTTTGATTATTGGAGAGAGTAGATTTGGATGTTCATTCAAATAATTATATCATAAAATGTTTTGGAATAAAAAAATGAATTCCATGAGGCATATGATCATATAAATATAATTAGGGATTAATATAGGGATCTATACATATCCCAATGAAATGGAGTAGCTAGGTGGATGATTTTTAGATAGATGGGAATGGGGAGAACATTGGTATTAGAGAATGGAACTTAAAAATTAATGTATATACATTCCAAAATAATTATTATCAATTTTAATAATTAGTTTCTACTTCACTAAATTTGACCAGCATGCTAAATGATTTTTTTCTTCATCAAAATTCATTCTTGTGAGTCTTGAATGTATTTAGCATCCCTTTATTTATCAAAATTAAAGAAAAATATCATAAATATTTGATATGAGAAATTATGAAGGAATATCTATTGGACATACATCTGATGGAAGGGTTTTGTAGTTATTAATTGAGTGTAAGGAAAATAATTAATAAATTTGCAATAATTTTATTGTAAAATAAAAATAGTTCAGAAACATCACATTCTATTTATTATGTAATTAATGATGCAATTTGAAAAAATGTTTTATGATATGTGATTATTTATAATATTCTATTATATTTTCAAAAATAAAATGTTTCTTATGGGGTATTAAGTGATTAAGAGTTTGAGGAATTCTATCAACATTAGCTCGATTTCAAAGGTTATGAATAGATTTTTGAAGAATAACTAGTGAATGTTAGTTAGGTATTGACAATTGAATAAGTTTCAAATAATATTATAAATATTTACACATGTATTTCAATTCAATGAAGAAAAAATATGTATTTTATAGGGTTGAATTTGGGGGATTAGAATTAAATCAATGAGAATAGTGATTTATCAGCTAAAAAAGATTTTATGATTTGTATATGGTACTATAAAATTTATTGTAATGATTTTGATGAGATGTCTTCTCCATTAAAAATCAATTATTTTATTAATATTTTTCTCTACTGTATACTATAAATGGAATTGATTTTTTTATATATCTTTAAATTCAATGTTTAAAATCATTACCATGAGGAATATGTGTTAATTTTAGAACCATAACTTTTTAATAGTGACAATAAAGGTTCTTGATTTTTTTAAGTGAATAAGAAATTATATGGGATCAAATATGTTCCTTGAGAAAAAGGGAGATAATAAAATCTCCCTGATAGGTGCGTTGAAATTCAATCTATTGTTGTTAGTCCTTATATAGTATGTTATATATCCACACCATAATTAATGTATGCTCATGAATTAAAGATGAAATTTTGAATTGAAGAATCTAGGGTTGTAATGACAAAAAAATCATCTATTAGTAAACAATATCAATTTTAAAAATGGTATTTTTACTTTTAAAATACAAATAAATGATAAAAATATTTATATTAATGTTACACAGCCTAAAATAACACTGACTATTATAGCTAGGAATAATATATGGAGATTATAAAAAATAGTAATTCTCATAAAAATATAAACACAATTGGTTATAATTCTCAAATGAATATCAATACTTTCCTAAAACATCTTGAATAAAAAATATTTATGAATATTATGGAATATATAAAGATATGTTGATAACCATTATAAGTGATTTACTGATCAACTATGTAATAAAATGGTATAGTGTACATAGTGCATATTGGGAAATTAGATTATTTGGATTTCACCATCGTTTATTATGAGCATTGAGCATCATGACCAATAGTATTAAGGTTATAGTTATAATTAGTATCTATAAAGGGTATTGAGAAGAGATAACTGATGTGTAAGGGAGAAATAATGGAATCAGTTAGAAGGATCATTCATTTGGAGCCCATATATAAGAGCACTAGAGGGAGGTAACATAAATGAGGTTCTCACTTGATTAATCCCTAGTAAGGATTCAACAAGTGAGGCTTGAGTTGAATCACCAACAAGATATGTTCATGGTAATGGAGATTACCACTAGTTTAATGTCTTTTAAAGTACCCCATTAGAGTACCATCATCATACACCTCACCCTTAGGGTTTTTATTGTGTGATAATGGGGTTATTTATAAAATCCCATAATATTTTGGAATTAATTTCACCATTAAATAATTTATGTAATTAATAGATTGTTTCAACTATAACATAAAACTAAAAAAACAATGATACATTAAAATAATATTTTTAAAATTGATTATTATAAGAAACCAAATTTTCAAGGCTGTATAAAAAAGTGTAAATATATTATAAAGGAATGAAAAAATGACATTAGTAAGTGAGATTTTTCCTCATTAGGATCATTTTTTTGAGCATGAAAATGATTTTACATTCCTAAGGGATTGTTGGGGACAATCCCTTGATCAACTAAAATAATTATGGTATGACTGAAAATGGATTTCGGATATTTTCAATCTTGTGGAAACTTCCATGAAATCCGTACTAGTTGAACCACCACCAATGAAAAACAGCACTGCATATCATATTATTAAGACATAAATGATGATATTGAGGGGTTATGTAAGTAAAAATAATATGATAAAAACATATAATTATCAATGTATCAAATTCTATAACATTTTATGTCTTGAAATTTTCAAATGAATTTTCATTTTTAATAATAATAAAATTATTAAATTCATATAGTTTAGATATTTAGAAATTTTTATTATAAAAATATTTTGTTTATAAATTAGGATTCATATATTTTTTATTTAAAGAAAATAAATATTTTTACATAATTGTTTTTATTTAACTGAATGATATAATTAGAAAATTAATTTAGTAATTTATATAAATTATGAATAGGAATAATAAGTCATTTTTAAAATGTTATTTCCATATAAAAAAATTTTAATTATAATTTTATGTTTTCATTTATAAGTTATATTTTAAAATTGTATAAAATTAATTTAAAAAACAAAATATTTTTTTGGATTTAAAGTAACAAAATTTGTAGTATGAATTTTTTGGATTCATTATGAAAGACATTATTTCTTTGTGAATAGTGAGAAATATTGTTTTTACTTATACGGTAGCTTTTATGACAACACATAATGTATGGATGACTTCAAATATTAAAACAAATTCACAAAAATAATGTATTGAATAAGTAAACTGATTTATTTAAAAATATTATCCCTAACCTCTCCCCCCAAAGGTACCCCTAGCCCTACAATGAGAGAATAAAAATATTGATACATGAACCTCGCCTCTAATAGGACACTGGATAGTGATAATAACTAAGGGTATAAAATAAAGTGATGATAGGAATTAACCAATATGATATGATAACAATAGTGATAAGATAAAAACCATAGTTAATCACTTTGTCAAGATAAAATGTAAGCAAATACAATGTACATGAATGTATTGACATACAAAACTAAAATAATAGAAAATGGGAAACTACAAGTACGAAAAGATAAACTCGATAGTGAGAACAAAGCACAAGAAAAACAACAAAAAACTCTTAAGCTAGTTGTATCCATTTTAATCTATAACCTAGTCCTGTTGACCTGGAATTTTTTTATCAATACATAGAGTAATCATTATAGAAATATTCTATAGGATCCTCTATAGATCCTCTCATGCCAAAGATAATTAAACAATGTTAAATCCAAGTGAAAAAAATTGAAGACTACTCATCACCTAAATATTCATTCTATGTTCCCAGCCTTACTGTGGCTATATTACCAAGTGTCACATATAAGGTGTTATATAATATAATAACAAAATTGGGTACCTCAATACCATTTTACCACTAGTGTTATACTCTACCTGAAAAGTGTATGTCCAAACCATTACTCTATAAAAGTAATCCTACCTAAAAACACTTGGGTTATAGTATCATATCATGATCCTAATGTATCACAACATCTCATCATCCCATAAACAATTCAAAATAGAAATTGGGTCATTTTTAGGAGCCAATACAGCCCATATTCCATGTATTATAGCTCAAGCCTTCACTTACCACTGACATTATGCCTATAATATTTCATAAGATACTACATGTTAATATACATGTGTGTGAAATAAAAACAATCCATCATATCCTTATATAAACATATATAAAAAAGGATAATAACCATGTATACCAACACTTATACTAATAAGATAAGAGAGTGGGGCCAGAGTGGTTAGTCAACTATCTATTCCTCACTAACAAGGATGTTGTGGGAAAAAACCTTATAGAGTCCATTGGGTGTCAATATCCCAACTAGCATTGGTGGGGGTAGTGAATGATATCATAAAATATACAAGATAAAATATAGATCAAAACCACTCTATTTTCTTTAACAATGTTTTATTCTCAAATGCAGCATTTGTCACTTGGACACTCAACTACCATGACTAAGATCTACAAATACCTTAAGCACACATGTATTATAGGAGACTAATATAATTAATTCATTCCTTTTCACATTTCAAATTACATTAATTAATTTAGTATCCATTATTTAACTTTATTCCATATTCATTTCATTATCCTCTACATGAGGGTTATTCACAACATACATATTTTAACCAAGTCCACATTTACTCAAGATTATTATCCTTTACACATTACAATATAATCAACCCCCACTGGTTAAATCATTTTTTAAAAATTATCATTACATAATTATATAAACTCTTGGAAACATCATATGCTACCATGAAATAGGTTCTTAAAAGAAAGATGATCTGCTGCCTCAAGTAGAGGGAAAAAAAATTAAGGTAAATGAGAAACCTAGAACTCCAGACTTAAAATAAAAACATTATTAAGAAAACATCCAATGTTTCATCATGAAAATAATAAATCATATCTTTAAACTATTATATTTAACATGATTCAAGTACTAACACCACTACGAAAATCACCATGAATCTTGTTATGAAATTCAGAAACTAGTACTGTAAACCTAGGAATATGCATGCAAATATCCTCAACCCATATCCATGTAAGGGGAAATCAAGAGAAATCACATGAAATTATCAAATAACAAAGAATTTTAATAGGGAAATTTAGGCCCTAAAAAAATTTATTCAACCTTTATATGAAATTGGCCTCTATTAGAAGTAAAC
This sequence comes from Viscum album, assembly GCA_963277665.1. NCBI lineage: Eukaryota > Viridiplantae > Streptophyta > Magnoliopsida > Santalales > Viscaceae > Viscum > Viscum album. The sequence goes on along the minus strand of OY728146.1, from coordinate 1,249,605,564 downwards.
TTGTGTCTTTATAAAACAATCAGTTTCATTCTATGTGAAATTTACCAATTCAGTTTTTACATGTTATAAATATGGGTAACCCAAGTAATTAGATATTAAAAGCTATAAATTTTTTAAAAATTATTTATAGAATATATTATTATATCAAAAAAATAACAATGAAGAAAAATTCTCATTTACCATGACTCTTTATTGATATCAATAATAATAATTTTCATCTTAACTAATTATATTAACATATGAAAGAATGAAATAATTTAATCATATTTTAATCATTAATTTGATTTCCATCAAATTATATAGAGAATGATTTATGAAAACATGCCAATTTAATTCATTACCAATTTACTTTTACTAGAATCAAATTATATAACCATTTCAGTAAAATTAAACATGTCAAACAGTGATATAAACAAACATGCTAACCCATGAATAAAAAAAAGATAACACTGTATATAGAAAACATGAGGTAGACCATTTTCATGCTGGAAAACATGTAATAACTACATCTAACAACCATTCCTTCATTATTATGGTTTAAATCATAATTTTGGTTAATTTAATGGCCATATAAAGAAATATATCATGTTAACTTAATAGTTTCACCGATAATAACACGTGATGAAAAAATAACATTCTTGGTATTTCCCCTAGTAAAAAATTATAATGGTAGGGAATATAGGACATAAAAGGTTCTTCCTTGCTAGGAATTTGAAAAAGAATATTTCCAGAAACTATTGAATCTCACAAATATAAAGAGAGGTTTTTGGAGTCTTTTAGATGAGATAGAAATAGAGGAAATATGGAAGGTATAAGGATTTAGGTAGTTCAAAATAGCGGCAATTCATATTCATCAAAGGAACATTGAGAACCCCATTCAATGTTCTTGGCAGCTTTCTTTACATGTGTGATTTTAATTTTGGATAGAACCAAACCTTCCAAAAGGTGATTTAAATTAATAGTTGATTAAAAATCAATTATTTCTATGTTTTTCAGTATATTCCAAATTTGAAATATCTTTTGGTGGATTATATATTGAATATTAATATTTAACCAGCAAATAGATAAGGTAAAATAGTACCCATATATAGGTTTGGGTGTCTTAATAAGGGTAACACGATTTACCCTCACATAGTGATTTATAATGGATCACGTATGGGTAACTCCAGATATCCATGATGATATTTTTGAACATGTCCACATTACCCTTATTCATGGTAGGGGTCTATGTATGGGTATTCAAATTTACCATAGCACAACACTGTGAAAAGGGATCATGTAAGGGTAAATTGAACATACCCTTACTTGTAGTTCATAAAAACCACCTTACCCTTATTCAAGGTATGTATTCTTAATGTGGGTAAACAATTACACTTTTATATAGTGCGTTGGAAGTAGCTCAAATAATGGTATCTCCAAGTAACCATTGTACAACCTTTATAAATTCATCCTAACCCTTGAATATATAACAGTTCTTATATAAGGGTGCATTTTTCATAAAATAGTTAAATTTTCAGCGAAACAAACATATTTATTATAATACTTTTTTATTGATAGCATAAAATTATAGTGAACTTTACAATATGCTTTATAATTATTTTATAACATTTAAAATCATTCTAATAAATATTCAAATAATAAAATAGTAATTATTTCTAAAAAATATGTTTGTAATGAGATTTCTAAAAAACACCTGATCCTTGAAGAAAATTGGAAATATCTTTTATATAAAAAAGGTATTTCCTATGGAAAATCTAGAAATTTACATTAAATACCTCTCAAAAAATTATCATAATCAAGAATTAAAAAAAATTAGAAACAAGGAAAATATAATGGTTACATTGAGAGCTACCCTTTAAGATATAGCTCAAGAATATCACCAACATAAGAGTTCAACCACCTCACTCAGATGAAAATGTAGAAAAAATTCACAGTATAAACATCCAGCTCCAAAAAACCCTCATGGTGGAGATACATCTCAAAATATGGAAAGTACATAAGTAAGATAGCACTAATAAGAATACATCTCATAATAAAAAATAAAAGTACACATCCACAAAACATGAATATAAAAGAGAAGATGAAACATCAGAAAATTCGTGATACAATGAAAAAAAGTAAGTATCAAATTCCTCAGTACTCTTCTCTATGATTTCGTGTAACTAAAAGACAGAAAACATGGAAATAAAACATATGTACAACACCTTGTCTTGGTGGTCAAATATCACAAAAGGCCTATACTTGAATGTCTCATTATAGTAAACCTTAATCTTTCTCGAACCAAGGATGTGAGAGTTATCATAAAGATAATAGTGAAGATGAGACGCAAGGAATATATCACGCATCCAACATATATATGAAGGAATTTCTATCAGATATTACATAACTCCAACATGAGACAACACCTATAAAGGTCAAAAAAATGGGGATAAATCTTACTCGAACCAGAAAACCTTCAACTACAATGATGAGTATACAACTTCAAGAACACATCATATCTAAAAATGAACTCTATAGGTCTCGTTCAATGATCAAAATCCCTTATAATGATACCTAACTACCTTCATTCTCTCAGAAATTACCTAAACCATCTTTCTTGTGTTATACAATAGTTATGAACCAAGAATTGTTGACTCTCTGAATCCATTACAGCATAATGGTGAATGGAAATATAGGAAGAAAAAATAATTAAATGGTTACATAACAATGGTAAAGTGTAAAATATTATTGTAAGTAAACTCAACCAAAGGCATGTATCTCATCCAAAAACCACCAAAATTCAAGACAATAGTGCAAAACATGTCGCTGAGATTTTGGATTGTTTGCTCTATCTAACCAACTATATACAGAAGGAATGAAGTTTTAAGGGATAATTGAAATCCAAAATCATGATAGAGACCTCTCCGCACCCAAGTGGTAAAGTTATGATCATGATTATAGATGATCATCCATGGTACCCTATGGAGTATTGACACCATCTCTAGCTGTAACCTCAAGAAAAACTCTGCTAATATCGAATATTAAATTGCAATAATGTGGGATGTGTTTTTTCAAACGGTATACTATCCCCCATTTAAAATTATATTCTCCCTATTTTTGAAGTAAATGGGTCATGAGTAACATAAATATCTCCTCCCATGTTCAATGCGAAACATTTGACAACTATAGTAAACAATTAGAAACATGGTCTATGGCCTTCATCTTTAGGAAGAACAAAAATCAAGACAATAACTTAGCAATGAAACACTTCATCCCAATCAACCAGAAATAATCGCTTAGATATTAGTATATATTCATCATTCCAGGATATACCACCAAGGGTAAGATATGGAACATGAGTAAAAACACTTTACACATCACTAAAGTGAAAAAAATCTCTCTTATAACAACAACCCGTGTTATTCAACCTCAGACCAACCATTAAGGGAATCACAAAGGAAAACTCAGTCTCCCTAGTCCCCCACCATAAAATACACTAAATGGGTCTCCTCCATCCATTTCACCAATAAGGAATGCACATTCATCTGAAAAAGAAATCCTCTACCACAAACCTCTTCTGTATCAAGATGCAACACTGAGAGATCTTCCATTACACTCTAGGAATATCCATATCCATGCATGACATCACTATGTGACATCTTTCTTAGAACATCAACAACATCATTACCCTTTTTTCAGTGCTTATTAAATCTCAAAGACACAATTGAGAAATAATTGAGTCTCCAAATATTATATCTATATCTAGTCACATTGGGAGAAGACTTATCTCATCCACTTATGATTAGTAAAAACATAAAAATTATAATAGATGAGGTAGTTTGAAAACAACCTTAAGCCAAACAAAACTACTTATAACTCAAGTTTATGAGTGGAATATTTAAATTCATGGGTATTTAAGAGCCTAGACCCATAAAAGGAAACTAACATTAGATTCATAATAAAATAATAAAAACTAAGATATTAATAATCATAGAAAATATCTAACTTTACTCCTATATCTGGAAAATTATGAATAGGATCACTATCCATCTTCTAATTAAAATAATAGATAACTAAATGACACTGGTGAATAAATAAAAATACTGAATCCATCTTATCCATGGATATAAAAGGATTTTAAATATGATATAATCATGTAAAACCACTTATAATAGCCTACAAGACCAAAGAAGTTCCATACATTTGTAACAATCTTGGGTGATCCTAATAAATTACTTCCTTGATCTTTAAAGGAGACATGGGTATTCCACTATGAGATATGAATTTCCATATGAAAAAAATTCTAAATTCCAAATCTCAAACTTCAATAGATTCAAGAAAATATTATTAAGATATAGAATTCCCAAAACAATATTCATAAGAACTACATGCTCCTCCTAATATGAAGAGTGCGCAAGGATGTGATATTTAAATACCAGTATAAACTGATCTAGGAACTATCTGAAAATTCCATTAATTAAACCCATCAACACATGTTTATTTTTTTCAAACATAATGGTAAAAAAACTCATAATTTCGATATTAACATCAGAATGAAGTCCTAAGAATATCCCCATATTTCAACCACATATAATGATATACTGAGCGTAGATTGATCTTCAAGAACCTAAAATCTCCTTTCAAATGAATAAATATATTTTAAATTTATGGAAGAGGATAAGGGTGTACCCCAATGTAACACATTAAGATGAAAAAATCCTCATCGTAACAAATCATTTGGTTGTCCCCAAATCTCTCACAACATTGAAGGTGCCATACTATATAGAGATATCACGATCATAGAATGCACCAATTTTAGCTCTTTTCAAGACTCTATCTCACATAGAGAGGGTAATTCCCCAAACCTATTAGGGAAAACATCAGGGTAAAATTCTATAATCCGGGGAAATATTTTCAATTGAACTTGTAATGAATTCATAATTAGGCTAGACATCTGGACAGACAAAAATGGAACATTCCTCTAACCCCTTATAATTTCTTTCTCACTAAAAAATACATAAATCTATTAATCTAAATAAAATAACAATGATTAACTCCTATATAAGTCTAGAACAACCTATATAGAATCTAGATAGTCCCTGAAAAGGATGAAAAAGTATGTCTATATAGACAAACATAAGAAGTGTTCCAAAGAGATTTTATACCTTAACAATGTCTCAAAATCTCTACATTCTTCCTTTTAATAATCTGGACCTCTAACTGGCTTGAAAAATTCTAAGGGAAATTGAAGTATCTCTACCTCATTTCTTAAATCATTGACTATGAATGGTATATAAATGATTATGTAGTTCCAAAATAAAACAATTCATGGAACTAATTATAAAACAAGTAATGGGTACCTCAAATGATGTCTGGATTAGGTGACATTGGTTATAACAAAGCATATAGCTAGACGTGGACTTCTCCATGACCACTCTAGCCTAAATGAAGACCACATCTATGGTAGTGTTCTTTTACCAAATGATAAAAAGCATATTAAGGACCTCTTATTCCAACCCTTTCTCCCCTACCGATCTCAAGAGGTTTCATCATGATTATACTTACTTAGCTAAAATAAACCTCAACAGAGGAATATTAAGAGGGAAAACTTGTTTATTCTAACTATTTTAAAATTTTGGGTACTCTAATCTCTGATGAACTCTACCAACATAAGAAAAAAAGAGACCGGTACCTTAATAGGGGTTTGAGATAAAAAACACATAGAGAAACGAGATGACAAGGCTAGGAAACACCCCTCTCTATACAAATTATCTTATTTCTACAAAACAAGGGCTTATGAAAATATATATTCTATACAGGGAACCCATAATACTAACCTCTCATGAATATCTAGTTATAGACAACATCCTCTCAATGACCTCTACTCTCACTAGAACCTCATGTTACATTGGATGTTTAAATGGGGTGACCTGACTCTATATCATTAGATGAGAGGCCTCATTTAAATTCATCACCTTGGAATACTCATCTAGTAATAGATCTGGGGAATAATAGTGATGTTTCTATAAATAGATTTATAACTATTTCATGTTTTAACTCCCATGATGAAGGGTAACTCTTTACGACTGCCACATTCATGTTCAAAGAAAGAAACTATAATTTCAATTGGTCCTAGATATCTACCATGATACATATGACTCTTATCGATCATCAAGGAAGAAGAAACACCAATACCTCACTATTCTACATAAAATCATCATCGTCGATAAAAAAAGTGCCCCTTCTAAGCATTTATCAGACAAAATTATATCTCAACCTCCTCCAACTAGGCATATGCCACTAATTCCAAAATGGGTCCCTCATACTTTTGTAGACTATTGTGCTGAAACACTTAGAGTATTCTCCTCATAGTTTCATTTTCATTGACCTCTACTTTCTATAAATCCATTTGCACATCTTAGATAATATCCTTATCATGAACCTAATGTGGATGTCAACCTAGATCCATACTACCAATAGAAAAACTATTAATGAATCTTTAACCTAGAATTTTGAATTTTTATGATTAATTATTTATTGACAAATTCACATTTTAAAAATAATACCAATATATACCCTTTCTAAACATAGGAACGTAGATGAATGATACATAATCTATTCCTAGGTCTATACCCTTCAAATAGTGTCAATATTCTTAGTAAGCTCAATAAATGTAAAGGACCATGAATCCGATCATAGGGGCACTAAAAATCTATGTATTAAAAAATTTACCTTGATTACATTACTCACTAAACCTAGTTTAAATTGTTTACCTACCAATACATACAGTCCTCTCATATTCCAAAAACTAAAATTGATCATATCTCCCAAACTAAAACATTGATACCACTATATCAGGACCTACCTGTTGCGACCCAAGATTCTCATACATGGATATTACTTCTTTTTAGATAAATATATAAAATATTACTGAAACACATTCTTTAGAACCATAGTAGTTTAATTCATTTCTAAATTTGGAACACAATATCATAATCTATTAAAAGATATTAAATGTTTATCACAAAGAGATTTTCATTTATCATTATTTATATACATACCTTATATAAAAAATTTATTCATAATTTACGGAAAATAAAAATAAGAAAGGGTGAGATTAGATGCCCAATAAGGGTAAAAATGTGAGATATGTAAGCATAACATGAATACAATAATATAAGAACATGAGTATAAAATACGAAAACTATGAATTTCATATTAATGATCATAATATTGAGTATTGGAATAAATATTAGAGGTTTATAAGACATGAATCATAAGATAAAAAAATAAGTTGGGCTATAAGAGCCTAAAATTGGCATAAGGGATGGATTTGTGCCATACACATAAGTATAGAAAATAATCTCCATATCAGTCATGACTCATTGCTAAGGATATCATATTAGAATGGGTTCACTCCCCAAACTATCATAATAGTCACAGTTCACTCCCAAGACCATCATAGTAGAAAACATTGCTTACTGAATTGAGTTAAATCACTATTACAACACTATATTATTGAATCTTGTTCACTCCATTCTAGAATCATCTTAATAATCCAGGTTCCCTCCATATTCCACCCCTGTATTACTAAACTAGGTTCACTCCCCATTCTCGTCCCATTTTTTGGAACTGGGTTTACTACCCATTCTAGCCTTGTCCTACTGAACTGGGTTCACTCTCCATTCTAGTACTATATTACTAAATCAAGTTCACTCCCCATTCAATCCCTGTGTTAATAAACAAATTTCACTAACTATTCCTGCACAATTTTACTGAATTTGGTTCACTCCCCATTCCAGACCTATCTTACTGAATTGGGTTCACTCTGTGTTACAGTTTTTCTATCTCATGAGATATATATACCTATTTCATTAAAGGGAGATGTAGGTCCCACATGTCACATAATAAAAAACATAATTATCTATGCTATAATATCATAAAAATTCATCATTTCATAACAAATGAAATGAAATATGTTTCATTAACATTTCTTCATATCATAACATGGTAAAAAAAGATATGTTTCACAATCCTTTCATCATTTTATCATATCATTTATAATTAAATGAAGTGAGTTTAATAATCATTTTATCATGGTATAACACATGAAAGAGAAATGAGTTTCACAAAAAACATGACATCGTAAACATAAACCATTGAGGGAAAGAATAATAATGGTGTCCTTGGATCATATCACTAGTAAATCACGAGTAAACTCAAAATATATTATCTAAGATGGAGATGGATTCTGAAAGAACAATTAGAAAACATTATAAGGGAAATAATATTTCTTTTAAAGTCACTTTTTAAAAAATATAACATTTTAATACTTATCATTTAAAATGAAATTGAATACTTATAAAGGGGGATTTTAAAAATCATTTAAAACATTTCTTGAGGAAAATATTCTTTGGAATATGTAAAAAACTTTTAAAAATGTAAATATGATTTAAAATAATTTTATTTGGGAATAATAATGAAAAAATATAAAGGAATATTTATTGGAATGATTGTTTATGATGTAATTTTGTTTTTGTTTATGATTTACACATTAAAATGAATATTCATTTTACATTTTTGGGAAAAGAAAAACAAGAATTGTTTGGAAAATGAAATAAAGTTTACTTTAATTTTTTTGTAAAAATTAAATATTTTATAAAATTTATTTAATAAATTATTTTAATAATAATAAAATATTTTTGAATACACATTTAGAAAAAATTATTTTGGAAGAAAATGGATTTCTCACTGAATAGAGAAATAATGTTGAATTTTACTAAAATAATTTTCTAAAATATTTTAAGTATAAAATAGTATAACATGGTAATATTACATGAATATATCATAATTAACATCATTAGAAGAAACTTAATGAGAATTATTTAGTTTTAGATCATTATATTTCAAAATTTGAGAATAAATCATAAATAATCTCGATAAACCATGATATTTTAACATAAAACCCTCACCACTTTGGTAGCCTTGAATGATAAGACTCATTATATAATAAAATCAAATTAAATTTTAAAATATAACGATGATAAATAAATTCATGATAATATATTTCTAATTATAATTATACACACCTCGAAAAGGAATATAGGTGCATAACAAAACGTATGTCTCAAAGAAAGAAAATTAAGGCAAAAATCCCTTATAGATTTGTTAACATTTGAATCATAATCCCAATGAAAGAGAGATACTAAAATTGATATTTAAGAAAAAATAATTTTAATTATATGTATCATAAAATAAATTATTGGGTAGTATATACAACATATCAATGAAATAGGTGTTGAATATAGATTGGTCCTCATAGAAAAAATTGGTGAGATGGAAATCCCATACCTTATTCCTTTACTTACATTGTACTCATTCAAAAATCCTGTATAATAAATATAAGTTTTTCATACATATATTATAGATATATATCAATATATATCATACCATATATTATTTTTATGTCCTTTTAATACCTGTTTATCATCAATTCCATGTTAAAGTTACATTTTGGGTAATAACCGATTTGGTTTTCATATATGGTTTGATTTTGAATTTTAGATCATTTTACATTGATCATGGATCCATAAATTTGAGAATAATAATAAATAAATAATTATAATATTTTTATATAAAACTTTATTTTAACCCCAATCTTGATATATGGTTTTGAGTAATGAAGTATGTTACAATCATGTAGGCGGTAGGCCACACGTACGCATTAGTAATGTTTCCATTTTTCTATGATTATTAGGGAAAAGATTAAAGTAATATATTATATTTATATAATGATCATTATATTATAAAAAATATACTATTTCTTTTAATATAATTAAATATATGATTCAAGTGGTGTGGTGATTAAAAGAGAGTCACATCACTTCGTGAATGTAGTAGTCCACACGTACACGAGCGACATTATCATCTTTCATTGAGTGAAAAGGAAAGAATGAAAATTATATATATTATCATTTTAAAATGTTTAATATTACATTAATTATTTAAATATTCCATTTATATCACATATAATCATCATCTTTACCATTATCACCTTCCATGTAATGTGAAAATGAATCACATCACTTCGCAAGGCGGTAGTCCACCATACACATAAGGGACGTTATCATATTCCAAAAAAATGGAATGTAAAGGTACTTGTGATATATTAATAAATACATAATCATAATAAAATCATAAATATCATATTTAATCAATAAATACACAATTATTTCTAACTCTTAGAGGGGGTAATGGAAAAATGAATGACATCGGTTCATGAGGTTGTAGTCCGTCATACACATGAACAAAGATTTTGTAACCCCTTTGATGGAAGTGGAGAATTTCATTGGTAATGAAATTATTATAAAAATTACCATGTACATATAATATACATATTTTATTATATCATCACGGTTTGAAAATAATCGATGGAGGTGGAGAAAGAAATAGAATAAAGATGCTTGTTAAATAAAATTGCCTCTTCTTTTGGTATCCTCCTTAGGTTTTCACTAAAGCCTTCATAAGTTGGAATTATATCCAAAATAAGGATTATATAATGAGATTAGGTAATTTTGGAAGTATTTTGGTCATGAGTTTTCTGAAACATGGAGGATATGAGGTGTGAAGAAGAGAAGAGATAAGGTGGCCTTTTATAATTTGGGGAGATCACACACTTGATATTTTTGAAAATAAGCAAGTGATCACATGTTTTTAATATTTAATAAGTTTAAAACTAAAAAAATTATCAAAATTATACTTTAAATGGTCTAAATATTTTCATAAAATAGTTTTTATACAAGTTTATATGTCATTTTACCTTTATCTTTTTAGTTTAACTCCAAATAAACCCATTTTTCCCAAACCACAATAATTAATATTTACTACATTAATTATCCCCTTTGGTCAAATGTTATGTTAAAATTTTTAGATATTATAAATTATTATTATTAAAATAAGGAATATGTTATTCCAAATTTTATTTAAATAATTGAAAATTTTAATCGAAAATCAATTCTATAGATGCGATGAGAGAGAATGTTTCTAAAGAGAAAATGTTCAAAATTTTGAAATGTTTTTTTATCAAAATTGAACATGAAATTGATTATAATGACCTAAATTTTTTTAATTGATATGAATTTGAACTAATTTTATAATATAACTTATTAAAAATATAATATAAGATTATAAATAATTTGAACAAAACCGAAGTTTTTAATTGAAATCTAGTATTTTTCACTATTCATAAAAAATGAATCTTTCAAGAAAAGTAACAAAAATTAACCCAAATATAATATTGATTGTATGATTTAAAAAATTAATTTTATTTTATGAAATTAATTTTACAAAATTTTATAAAATGAATTTTATTTTAACTGAATAGAAAGGTGGAAAAACTGCTCTTTAGAAATATAAGTTTTTAATGCATAAAATTGGATTTATTAATTTTTTCTTATATTGAGAACTCACAAGATGAATTTTAAATATTTTTTTATTATATAATATATAAATTCCATCAAAATCATTAAAAAAATTTGATTTGGAAAATTTGTTGATATAAAGCACACTTGTGCACATAAAAAATTGCTTTTTTATGTAAAGGAATATATTTTATTCTAAAAAGGGTTTAATTTTTATTTTCTAATTAATCTGTCAACAAATAATTCATTTAAAAAACTTATTTAAAAAATAATTTCATAAATTATTTAATATTTTTCATATCCTTCGTTATAATGTCTAGGTTGGAACTAGCATAATTCTATTTTAATAATATGTCATGTTTCATTTAAAATAAGTTTTATATGTAATGGAAATCCCTGATCAGTGTTGTTTGTAAATCACACTAATGTTAGTGTCGTATGTTACTTAAAAAAATAAAAATGTTTCATATAGTGAAAAATATAGAAATTTTTAAATTGATTTTAAATAAAAACATTTCACAAAATATTAGGGTGTAACATTCTAACCCTCTTAAAATGATTTTCGGCCTCAAAATTAATCTCGAGTATCAATAGTAAAATATTTGAAACTTGTTTCATAGAAACCGACATCATAATATTGACTAAAAAAATTCCTTTAAAAATGGAAATTTTGAAACATAATTCATAGGTGAACATAGGTGGTAAGTGAAAAAATAGACACCGAAGAGTAAACTAACGCCCAAATACTAATGGAGAGTGATAAAGAACATTGATCAAAAAAAATTGGGTGATATAAAGAAGGACAATGAAAAAAATACATAAAACCTAGAGGCAAGAAAATGGTCATTGATATCACAAAAATGATGATAATAAGACAACATTTTATTTTAATATTCTTTTCTTAATGTTGATTAATTTTAAGAAGAAGATATACTTAGTTGATTTCATTCTATTTCCTATGAACAATCTCAACCTTTGGTTGTGACTTTATTAAATTACACTTTTAATATTAATGTAATAAATTGAGGTTAAATTTTCAATCTTAAAGAAGAAATGGATCATAAGATCTATAATGAATGATAATTCGTTCATTCCATCTCCAGTTATACAAAAAACAAAAATGTTAGAACATGTTATACAATATTAATGAATATTATTATATAGATATAATATATTAATTTATAAAACATCATTAAAATATCAACACAAACCATTTCATAAATGGTTAACCATAAAAACCTTCTAAAGAATAAAATCCAAAACATGAGAAATAAGGAGACTAAATTTTTCAAAAACTTATTTACATTAACCCCATATATCATTAAGTACATCTTTATTTTTAAATACCAAACATTTGAATACCTTCACCATTTATTCTATTGAAACATGGTACTAACATGAAGTACCACAATAACATATTGAAAAAATGATTGCTTGTTTATTCCTTACATAGAATATTGATTATTGGGAATATTCCTAAAATCCAAAAATGATGTAAACTCAATCCATGATAGTATAAACCACATTGTAATGAAATCATTAATATGTTCAAATGTAATTAGTAAAATAAAATTTTCTATATTATTATCCAGTATCTCATTATCCAAACTACACACCATTTTCATAAAAAACTAAACAAAAAACTAAACAAAAAACTTATAATGAAGAGTCCATAGATATTAAAAAATATTGAATCCCAATACAGAAAGAATTCAATCACACCACTTACTTATCAAACTAGTAACAATACTTAAATTATCTTATTCCCTAATATGTCTTTCATTTAATATTTCATTCGTATTCATTTTCCCATATACATTAAATACATAACTCCGAAAACCTTTATGATTCCCCTCATGAGATTTACCCTTAGGTCATTAATCCACATTATTCTCAAACTCTATGCCCTTGATACAATGGAGTATATGTGGTCCATTAGTTGGCATCATCATTGCCTCTATTGTTTTAGACCACCCATTAATCTCATTCCAACATTATTAATACTTATGACATGCCCTACCACATTTAAATACATTCCCAATTCCATTAAATAAACTTTCTAGATGCTTCTTTGTACTTTTTTTACATATAATAAACTGAATCTTATTTTATATATGGTATACTTTACCCAAAATCTCAGTAAACTCTACCATTCTCTTCTTTAGTGAGTCTGAGAGTTGGTTAAGGTGAATTTTGTTAATCATGTTCCATGATTATGGATTGGGGATAAGCACAATATATTTTACTTCATTCATCATCCCATTTGAATATTCATCATCAAATTTACCTTCAAATTCAATGTTAACCCAGCTCTTTTATGTTACCACCATTTACTAAAATAAAAAAAATAGTGTGTGATAAACACTAATCAAAGTGAAAACTAAAAAATCATTAAAAATCACTTATAATACATATAAATCATGAAAAAATATTTAATATATGACAAAATTTTTTTATTCTATTTCATTGATATTCATCTTATATTTAAATCCTTCATGATGGCTTGTAAAGAGTTTGTGAATTTACAAAGTATATCCCATAGGAGTGTCAAATGAGGTGTGAAACAATTTCTATTGTCATATACCTATTCCTGATCGAGTTAGTCTAAATAAGGTGTTTTTGAGGATGTCACCCTTATGTACATTGGTTCGAAATCCTCTTTCAATTTTAGTATCCAAACAAGGATGTAATTCCATAGAAACCACTCTTTCTATCCTTTACCAAAATTCTGGGACATTTTCCGAATCTTTGAATCGTCCTTAGACTTTTAGTTAGGAACATCCTTATACGAATCCCTAGAAATATCCCTATAGATCTTAATAATTGTTTCTCACCCTAGTTTCAAAAGGTTAACTAAACCTTTCCTTTGTTAGCAATTATAGCGACCCTGGATTCTCATATATAGAAATTACATATTTTTAGATGATTATTCAACACATTATAGAAAAGATTACAAAAGGATCATAATATTTTTATGTTTATGGAAACTTAAAACACAATATTTTAATTTGGTGATATATCTTAAATGTTTCCCATTGATATATTAATTTTATTATTACTCATATACATACCCTTTATAAAATCATTCTTCATAACATGGGGAATGGAATCATAAGAAAGGGTGATATCATATGATCCGTAAGTTTTAAAAATTAAGATACGTAAGCATAACCTGAACATATGGGTATGAGAACATGATAATAACATATGAAAAACATTACTTTCATATTAAAGATCATAATATAAAGTCATGGATTAAAGATTGTAAGTTCATAAGATATGAATCAAAAGAAAATAAAAGAACATTAGCCAAGATAACATAACATTGGAATAAGTAATAGATTTGTATTATACAGATAATATTTTAAAATAATATCCATATTAGTCAAGGATCATTGATAATGATATCATATTTTAATGGGTTCACTTTCACAACCATCATAGTAGTTAAGGTTCACTCGTAATTCCATCAGAGGGGATAAAGTCCCTTACTGAACTGAGTTCGATCCCCATTCTATCCTTGTCATACTGAATTGGATTCACTCCCCATTCTATCCCTGTCTTAGTGATATAAGTTCACTCCCTAGTCCACCCATGTCTTAATGAACCATGTTAACTCCCTTTTCTAGCCCTATCTTATAGTACTGAGTTCACTCCCCATTCCAGTACTATATTACTTAACCAGGTTTACTCCCTATTCTAGCCTTATCTTACTAAACTAGGTTCACTCCAAATTCTAGTCATATATTACTGAACTAGGTTTAATCATCGTTCAATCCTTGTATTACTGAACTAGGTCCACTCCCATTCCAACAATGTAATACTAAAATAGGTTAAATCCCTGTTCTAGCCATGTCTTACTAATCTGGTTTCACTCATCATTATAGTGTTATCTATCTCATGAGATATAAATCCTTACCCAATACATTATAGGTAGATATAGTTCCCTCCAATAAACTAATGAAAACCATATTTATATGTTCCACAAGATCATAAATATTAAATATACCATAACCCATGAAATTTAAAATGTTTCACAAACATTTCATCATATTGAAACCTATGGAAAAGAGATGGGTTTCACAATCATTTCATCATTTAATCATAGCATAACCCATGAGAGGAAGAGAGGTCCATAAAATTTTTATCATGGTATAAGTAGTGGAAGAAAAATGGGTATCATAATAATATTTTCATCATAAACATAAACCACTTAGATAAATAATAATAATGGTGTCCTTGGATTATATTATTAGTAAATAATGAGTAACCTCAAATGATATTTTTTGAGATGGAGAATATTTTTTTAAAGATCACAAAGAACGTTTTGTAAGGGAAATAAACATTCGTTGAAATTAAAACATTAAAATATAATTCATATTATAAATTCTTTTCTTTTGAAATAACATTGAAAACATATAAACTAAGCTTTTAAAAATCATTTAAAAACAATTATTGTAGAAAATACCCTTTCAGGATTGAATAACATATTTTAAAAATTAAATTTTTTTGAAAATAATATTATTTTTAAATAACCTTGAAAAATTATAAATAAATATTTGAAAAAAAATATTGGTTATGTTGTAAGAAAATTATGTTCATTCCATACACAATATAACGAAGATTCCTATCACTTTTTTGGTACAATCAAAAGGGGAATTGTTTGGAAAATGAGATGAAGATTCATTTAATTTTGTTGTAAAAAAGTAAAAAATCGGTAAAAATTGGTAAAAATGTCTTTAATAAATCATTGAGATAATAATAAAAAAATAAATTTTTTTAGAAAACATATTTTTGGGAGAAAATGGATTTCTGATTTAAGAGAGAAATAATTTCAAATTTTCTTAAAAACGTTTTCCCAAATTTTTTAAGTAAAAAAGATAATAAAAAATGGAACTATTAATTTAAGATATCATAGAAAACAATAGGAAAATAAAATTAATGATATTTATTGATAGGTGGATAATTAGATATGAAAATTAGAGACTTAATTATAAATAATCCCGAAAAACCATGAGATTGTAAAATAAAACCCTCACCACTTTGGTAGCCTTGAACAATAAGCCACATGAAAGGATAAAAAAATATGAAACCACTATAAGAATAAAAAATTTAATTATATTATATTTAAAAGAGGGTATATTAACACCTCTTAAAGGAATATAGGTTCATATCATAATATATTTGTTAGAGAAGAAAAATTGAGACGAAAATCCCTTATTGTTTTGTTAAATTTAGAACCATAATCCCCATAAAAGAGATATCAGAAAATGGTTTTGCAAACCCCAATAATTTTCATTATATGTATCATAAAATAAATTCATATTAAGAATATACACCCCATCAAGGAAATATATTGTGAATATGGCTTGTTCCATAGAGAAAATAAAGGAGAGATTGAAATCCCTTACCATAAGTTAAAACATTTTCCGTACTCATTCGAACCTCTTATATAATAATAAATGTTTATTTTACAAATAGTATAGTACGAAATTCATATGTATCATACCATAAATTTTTTATTACCTTTTAATACATGTTTTTAATTAATTATATGTCAAATATATGTTTTAGGTAATAACCACTCTATTTTTCATATATGTTTTGATTCGTCATTTTTGGTCCTATTACATTGGTCATGGTTCCATCACATCAAGAATAATAACAATTAAATAAATTTAACATTTATATATCAAATATACTTTTAATAACAATAATGAAATATAGTTTTCTAATTATTAGTATAGAAAGACAGTAAGTAAAATATTATCATTCCATAATTATAATAATATAATAAAAAATAAATTATTATTTTTAAATATACTTATACATATCATAAATGTTGTTTAGGGATGAAAAGAGGGTCACATCACTTCTTGAAGGTGGTAATCCACATGTACGCAAGCGATATTATCATGTTTCTTTGAGTGAAAAGGTAATAATGAAAATGATTAATATTATACTTTTCATAATAATGAATATTTAATTAATATAATAATTATTTCATTTATATCAAATATAATCATTAATTTTTTCTTTATCACCTTCCATGTAATGTGAGAATGAATTACATTGCTTCTTGACATGGAATTCTTCCAAACACACGAGTGATGTTGTCTTATTCCTAAAAAATGGGAAGCATATAATTATGTGTGATATAATAATTACTAAAGAATAATAATATTTTAAGTAAAATATATAAACAAAAAATAAATCATTATGTCTAACCGTTAGAGGTGATAATAGAAAAAAAGAAAAACATCAGTTCGGGAGGGGGTAGTCTGTCGTACACTAGAATGGTGATTTTGTAACCCATTTTTTGGAAGTGGAGAAGGTTACAAGTTTTTAAAATATTAAAAATATTCCATTTTATGGGATATTATGGGGTTATTATAAACACTTGGTTTAAAATTAATTGAAGGAAGTTGAGAAAGAAATAAAATAAAGACTCTCATTAAAGAACAATACCACTTCTTTGGGTATCCTCCATATATTTGGACTAAATGCTTATTAAGTTGAATTTACATCCAAAATATATCTTTTTGGATGATAAGAGGTATTTTGGGATGTGATATCAGAAGTTGTTTTCCAAACCAAATATTCTCGAAGTAGTGAAGAAAAGAGAAGAGGTGATAACCTTTTACATGTTGGGGAGGGGACACAATTGGTATTTCAGAAATAAAATTAATGATCCCAATTTTTTCAAATGTCACAAGAGACCAAATTAGTCCATTTAAAATCATTAGATTTATAATTGCTGAAATTTTTATATAAAAGTTTTTTATCCAAATTTATAATTCATTTTTACCCTTATATATTTATTTTAAACCCCCTAGTAGACCTAATTCTACCTTAACCAAAATAATTAATTTTTACTACATTCATTATTCACTATGGTAAAAAATAATTTAACATTTTTAAAAATTAAAAATTATGATTATTCAAAATATGGAATAAATTTTTTGGAATTTTTTTCACATAACTAATTTTTTTATTTAAAAATTAATCCCACAGATAAGATGAGAAAGTGTGGTTTTAAAGAGAGAATGTTCAAAATATTGAAATGCTTCTATATAAAAAATTAAAATTAAACTGAATAAAATGACCTAAATTGGATTAAGTGATATAAAATTAAACTTATTTCATTTTAAAACTGATTAAAATTTTAATTTAATATTATTAATAATTTAAATAAAAAGGCAGTTATCAATTAAAATTTAGTATATTTCACTATTCATCAAATTATGAAACTTTTCAGAAAAATGCCAAAAATTCACCCTAAGATAATTTTGACATTATTATTTTAAACAATGAAGTTTATTTTATAAAATTAAATTTTTAATGGTGTTAAAAATTAATTTTATTATAAGTTCACAAAATGGGACAGAATTGTTTTTAGAAAAATAATGTTTTTATGCATAAAATTGGATTTATTCTAATTTTTTTATAGAGATAAAATTAGTTGAATGTTAAACATTTGGTTCAAAATATAATATATACATTTCTATAAAATAATTAACTAAATGTTATTTTGTTATTTTTTATATAAAAATCAGTTATACATATACAAAATAGTTTTTTATTGAAAATGTTCCTTTTATTTTCAAAAGGGTTTTATTTTCATTTCTAATTAATTAGTAAAAAAAGATATAATTTAATATACTTGTATAAACCATATTTTAATAATTTAATTAATCTTATTCATAACCATAATTCCATTGATTAGGTGACAACTGTCATAATAATATTATAATGATATGTCATGCTTTATTTAAACTCAATGATGCATGTAATGAATTCAAAGCATGGTGTTACATGAAAAAAACTTCGTGTTGTGTGAAAATCTAGATAAACATAGTGTAGTGTTTAAAAAAATATATCAAAAATATGAAATGGATTTGAAAAAAAAATTACACAAAATACTAGGGCAATACACTCTACCACTAAAGGAACCCCTGGACTGAAAATGATAGAAGAGAGATAAGGATACATGAATCCAACATATAATATGACATAGGATAGAATCAAGAACTAATGGTAAAACATAAATAGATTGCTGTCATCGACCTCTCTTATTTGAGAACAAGAATGATACGATAAAAAATAAAATATAACTCATTCCTTGGATAAAAGTAATAAAAGTCCCATATATATGAATGTAATGTCATATTAAACTAAAAAAATGGAAAAAAGGAAATGAGAAGTACTAAAAGATAAAATCGACTGTAACAAAAATGCTAAAATAGCTTCAGAATAACTCCTGATCTAGTAGTACCCAAATTGATCTCTAAAATTTTTCTACTGACCTAAAATTATTTTTTATATATGCATAGCGTGAGAATAACATGTATACCTAGTTGGATATTCCCTGGTTCCTCTAATGAAAATGATTAATAATGTATGTTAAATCTCAAGGAACAAAAAATGAATCCAACTCATCACATAAATTGGTATTCTATGTTCCCAACCACACTTTGGATATCTCATCAAGTATCAAATATAATGGGTCCTATCCTATAATAATAATAGAGGGTTCCTCCACATCACTATTGGTTTCCACTCTACCCGAATATCGTACGTCCCAAGCCATATCTTACAATTAATATGCCAACCTGAAAACACATGGGTTATAGTATCATATCATTCATCTTTTTCATAAAAAAATCTCATAATGGAATCCAAATTAAAAAAAAGTGGACAAGTAGTTTATAAGATCCACTGTAACACGTATGTCATGTATTATACCTCATTTTATCACATCATATACAGATCATTCCTATAATAACCCATATGAAACAATATAAATTGATAATTGTGTTTCAAATAACCAAAATAAATTATTTCACTCTACAAACATATATAAGGAATTATTACCACCCTACATACCAGAACCTATACGACCAGGATAAGTGAGAAACGTAAATGGGGATAACCAACCATCTATTCCTCACCAATATGAATGTTGTGGAAAACAACCTCAAAGTTTCCAATGGGTGTGAGTTTCCCTATGGAAATGGGTGAGGAATCTTTTAAAATCATAAAACATAGAGGATATAATATATCTCACAAAAAATCTAAGTTCTTTAACCTTGTATTAGGATCAAATGTACTTATGATCTCCTGAACTCCCATCTTCCTTCTTTAAGAACATGAAATTTTATGAGAACACAAGTATCCAAGGTGATTCATTTAATTAATAATTTACCTTTTACATTTCAATTTACAAGATATAAATCATTAACCACTAATAATTATAATTCCATTCACATTTAATTATCCTTAAAAATAATTCCATCCGCTTTAGAATAATCCAACCAAATCTCCATATCCTCAACATTATCATATTTTCAGTACTCCAACAAATAGAAACCCCACAGTTGAAGTCATATATTAAATAGTATCATTCCATAGTTCCATGTACTCTATGAAACATTCTAATCTATAATGAAAGATGTGTATAGACTAGGAATAACCAACTACCTCAAGTAGTGGGGAATGTAATGTAAGTAGAAGAGAAACCCAACCATCCATACATAATATGTGGAATTATAAAATAATAATCCCATATACTTGTGGAAAAAAAGAAATTCCATCTTAAACTGGTCCTATCAAAACTGATTTCATCCCAAACACCTCCATGCATATCACCAAGCATCCCACCAGTATAGGAAAAAATAATTTACTCAAATATAGGCCACCTTTCCTATATCACATCAACCAATAGCCATCCCAGAACACATCTAGATCAAAAAAAATATTTTAGAAAATAACAGACAATGTTAACTGGGAGTCTAACCACTAAAATCAATCCATCCATCCTCTAAATTAACATAGGCTCTCTCAGCGAAAAACATTTATCATTATTAAACAATAATTTTTGTTCCATCTTGAATTAACCAATTCATTTCTTATAGGTTAAAAATTTGGGTAACTTATTGCATCAACTATAAAAATCCATAAATTATTCAATCTTTCCTTCAAACATATCTTCTAATATCAATAAAACCTTATGGGGGAACAATTTCTATTTAACATCCCTATATTAATATCAACAACAAACATTTTAAAAATAATTTTCTTTATCTAATCCCATGATCATATAAGAGAAGAAATTTATTAAAGATGAATTGAGCAGTAATTTGAATTGTATCAAATTATAAGGAGAATGATTTATAAAATAATGCATATTTAATTCCTTAGACACAAAAATTTTACAAGCATGGTAACCTCTAACCATTTCAAAAAAATTAAACATGCTAAAACATAATTGAAAAAACATTTTATCTTTTACATAAAATAATGATAACATGCCATCTAGAAAACTAGGGGCAAATCACTATCATTGTGGACAACATGAAATTAATTTATCCATAAATAATTAATTTATTATTCTCATTTAAATATTTTTTATGGTAAATTCCATATTTAATTAAAGGAATAAGTACTGTTAACTTTATAATTGCATATAAAATTAAAAGGGAATAAAATAATCTCCTTACTAGTATTTCCCTTTGGGGAAACATTGTAGATGAGGAATATGGGAGAGATAATGTTTTACCTCACCCATAATTCTCATAGAAAGTGTTCTATAAAATGATATTGCTCATAAACATGAAGAGAATGTATTGGAGTCATATTGATGAGAGTAAAATGAAAAAAATAAAGAAGGAATAAGGTTTTTTGTACTTCAAAATATCCACAACATATATTTAGAAACGTAGCGTAAACATGTTATTTAATTTTCCAAATGGGTTGCCTTATAGTAGGGAATTTAATTTTAGATCAAACGAAACCTTATAGAAGGTGTTTTAAATTATTAATCAATTCAAAATGAATTATTTGATTATTTATTTTGTGTTTTCGAATTTTAAAATGTATTTTTGCAGGTTATAAGTTGAAGAGGAAGTTTAAAACCCAAAAAATAAGGTAAAGTTCTACCTATATAATGATTAGGGGCCCTATATAAGCATAAATAACTTTACCATTACAAATTTCATTGGAAATGATCATGTAATAATAAATCTATATTAAATTTACATAACTTTGAAAATTTATCCTTACCCTTATAAATTTTAGGTGGTTTGAATAAGGGTAATCTATCTTACCCTTACACAACACTATGAAAACGGATCACATAAGGGTTTCTTAAGGTTAAACTTACATGAAATTTATAAAAAACATTATACCATTATTTATAGTAAGTAGTCTACATAAGGGTTTCATGTTTTATCCTTAAAAAGTTCTATGGAAGGGGATATTGTTAGGGTAGCCCCATATTTCCCTTTCAAAACCTTTATAATATCACCTTAACCATTACGTATGAAGTAGATCTTGTGTAAGAGAATTTGTTTTCATAAAAAATTTAATTTTCATTAAAAACATATAAATTATAAGAAAATGGGTTTTTAATAACATACAAATTATAATACACCTTACAATTTTTTTAAAATTATTTTAAAACTATTAAAATCCTTTAGATAAATCATCAAAATATAAAACACACATTGTTTCTGAAGCGATCTTTTTAAAAAATAAAAAGTACAAAAGATACGTAAATATTGAAACCACTAGAAAAAATCCTTGAAAGACAAAGGGAATACTGAAAAAAATACCTTTAAAAATATATTCGGAATTTAGAAAAAAACATATTTAATAATTTTAAATATAGGTTATTTTTACATTAATAAAAACTATTTATGTTTTTTTCATATAATTAAGTATATAAATGTAAAATTAGATTCTGATGTGATTTAAATTCCAAAAAAACTTAATTTATTATTAATAAAGGATATATTTTAATGAAAAACAAAAAAAATTAATAATGTTTTCACAAGAATAATTTTTATTCATAAAAATTTAATTCTTTATAAAACATTGTTTTACGTGTTATGTCCATAATTATGATAGATAATTTTTAATAAAAATTATAGAAATTATTTTATTAAAAATCCTTTCATATATAGAATATAAGGTTAAAATTTATTTATTTATTGGCATTTTATTATTATTAAAAAATTATTTTTTCAAGTAAAATATAGTTACCCCTAAAAAAAATTATAAATGTGTAAAATTGATGGGTAAAAGAACTAAAAAATTATTAAAAAATGACTTATAATGAGTTTATGGGGAGTTTATCAACCAAACCATATATTCTATTAATTATTTTCCAATTTAGATCCCCCATTCTATTTGAATCCTGTGCTCCTTTTATATAAAGAAGATATAATTAAAAAATTGTGTTTCTTCTACTTTTATAAGGGTCTTTCCAATATGTGTTCATAATCACTATAATAATTAGAAATCCGCAAAAAATATAGATTTTATATCCCATATAGTCCACTTACCTGATTATAAGACTCTGACCACATGTAATTGTCATAACTCTTCTATTTCCAATATTTCCTCCAAGGGAATGATTAGGTTCTCAATGTTAGTAATCATCACTCCCTAAAATTCTATTTTTTCTATCATTATATTACAAATATAATATTCAATAAATTTATATGATGAAATAAGTATTATTAGTATAATTATTTTTATTATATTTATAAAATAATCATCATATACCTTTTCTATTTTTCTATTTAAAAATGATACCATTGTTTAAGTGCATGAGAAAACTACGATCTCCATGAAGTGATATGTTTAATTTTTATTCACTTATTTAAATGGAATTTTTAAAAAGGGTATTGAAATAATATATATGATATTTATACTATTATTAAGATTATGAATATATATATAAAAATACTACATTATTTCCATTCTTTAAAAAATTATTATCCTAAGTTTTTGTACGTGTAAACTACCACTTTTATAGAGATACATGTTTCATTTTTATTATCCAACTCACATGGAATTTCATAAAATTGGTTTTCTGAAAAATTAAAATATATTGGAGTCATAAATATATTTAATATTACTATGGAAGGATAAAAAATAAAATAAATTTCATTGTATGGTAATCTTTTATTGTCGGAAAAATACCTGAAACAATCCCACCATGGACATAATTCTCACAAACCATGTATAGAGTTTCCTTAAATTGAATATAAGAATGAATAAATAATTTAAATTTTGATTTTTTTAAATTTTATAATCTATATATGGTGTAAATGGTATAATGTAATGGATTTCTTAATCAAAATTATATTTTTTTTGGAAATAATAGATATTAATAACATCTAAAATAAATATCAATTGTATAATGAATGAGTAACTATTGAAAATTATTAAAGTGTATATGTTTTTTTAGATATTAATATGGTTATAACATAATTTATTATATGGTTATGTTTATATTATATGAGTTTAATGACATTCATTAATGCCAAATGTAGGATTCCATGTTTTAGATGGGTTGATAAATCCAAAAATTTGGGGTTTTTCATTTGGTGGACAAGAAAAATTGGAAATTGAGCATAAAAATGATATTCTAGGAGTTAGAACTCTATATAAGTTTTTGGATTGGTTTTATGTCTTGATATGTTTTATTGGAGTTCAGATGAGTTACAACAACATTGGGAATTGAAAACATGGTTTTGGGAGAAACAACCTGTCACGACCCCTCCCCACAAAATGTACCCCTATTAGTCCAAAAATGCGAGAAGAGAGAAAATGACCCTTGAGTCCGACCTCCATTAGGCTCTGGGTTGGTGACTGGAACCAAGGGTATAATAAACTCACTAATGGGAGGCATTACCCTCTAAGAGAAAACATGCATAAGAGAGAGGTAATATAGACACCAACTAATTCCCTCTCGGATTATAATATAAAAGAAATCCAAATTTAACATATGTAATGTCATGTAAAACTACTAGAATTGAAAGGGGAAAACTATAAGTATTAAAATAAAGTAAAACGATAGTGACCACGATGGCCAAAAATCTCACGAAAAACCCTTAAGCTAGTAGTAACCAGTCTAATATCAAACTTTCTTCAAGTGGCCTAAAAAATAGTTTATATAATTTAGGGTGAGTATAACAGTGTACTCAATAGGATCCTCCTCAAAGACTCTTGTGAAAAACTAAAGAAAACATGGTAAAACATAGTGAATAACAAGTGAAACTAACTTTTCACCTAACCATGTATACTATGTTCCCACCCTCACCATGGCTACTCCCACTAAGTATCATGTACAAGAGTGTATAATATAATAATAAATATCAAGGGTAACCTACTACCACTTCCCCACTAGTTTACCTCTTTTCCCCAACATCGCACATCCTGAGCATCTCTCTCAAAAGAGGCTTGCATATAGAGACCTGGGTGAAGCACCACAACAAAAACCTCATGCGTCAATATGCACCTCATGCATCAAACCACCATGTACATATAACCAAAGAAACTAGGATGTTTCTGGGAGCTACCATAGATTTAATAACATGTATCATACATTGGGTATTATACCTCAAGCCATCACAATCCATACACTGGGTAAGGATCCTCAAGACATCACAACCTATACAACTTACACCTATAGTATTCTGTGGGAAAATATATCTCGAATATATGTGTGTTAATAAACACAAGACAATGAATCCCTCTATACACATATATAAGGAAAAATAACTATCATGAATACCAACACATGTAACTACCAAGAGAGGAGAGTGGGGGAAAAGGGGGTATTTATCCATTCATCCTCCCATCAGGATGTTGGGGAACCCCCCCGGGTTTAGAACCCCTAGAGTGCCAGTTTCCCTAACTGACAGGGTGGAGTATCATATTGAAATAGAAAATGTAAAAGTTATAATATATCTCACAACCACACTATAGACACAACCAAGTCTTAGAAGCATCTGCCGTTAACGTCTCTCAGACTCAGGGCTTCCACTTCTAAGAAAATATATCCTATAAGCACACAACCATTTAAAGAGATAAATTAAGTTCCTTTATCTCTTTTTATCAATTTTAATTTAATTTAATTAATTATTTCACCATTAATTAACCATTATCCTTTTCACAATACATTCCATTAACATAACAACCAAGTTCCATGCCCTCTAAGCATAACCAAAATGATTCCATGACAGAACTTAAATATAAACTCAACATTTTATCCCAACATGCTTTTACCCCATGGTATAAACATGTATTAATTTATTAAAAACATTATCACTTTCCATATTCCCAATAATTCTAGAAAATCATTCTAATCTACAAAATTTAAGGGTCTCAACATAGTGAGTATATGAGATACCCATCAAGTCTTTTCCACCTATAAAAGGAGCATAGAATCATCCATATTGGAGAATCTAAATATGGAAATCATGTTGTATACCCCATGTGTCTTTACCTTTTTTGGATGGAGGGTAAGTAATTCCATCTCTATCATGCAATAGAGAATGTATAGAATATAAACAAACAAAACATTCAACAGAAACAATATTCACATCAACGGGTAATCCAAGTTTCAACCCGTTCCATCGTCCCTGATGTCCTCCCCGACACCCACATGAATAGAATGATGCATATATCCACTGTATGTGTGAACTACATCCACAAATACTAGGCCTTGTATCCCCAAAGACCACAAAATCCCTCCATGCTCATCCATCTGAGGCTCACATCACATCCAGACCTCCCTACCCCCACAACCACAAGTCTCATATAAAGACCATATCACAAGTAGTAGGAAAAAACAGAGAAATGAGCTCTTGGCCTCAAATAAATGCACTAATCTAGAAAAAACAACGAGATATCATGTATTCATTATAGAAGAACTTATATTTTACAATAAAGCAGGAAAATCAAGGCCAACAAGGCATTAACTTTATCACATAACTGGTTCTTATTCCACCTTGAATTAACCAATACATTATTCATAAGATGAAACCACATGAAACATAAGAAACAAGATATCACAAGCTATCACAAAATTAATTAAACAATTAATTTATCATGACTTTAACAGTTTTATCAACATTAATCAACATGATATAGGTTCATCAATCAATTAAATTAAACACTCTCACTTGCATCAGTTTGATTTTCATAAAACTACTACTACAACAACTAGATTCCATAGACATGACTCTTTATATTTAGCCAAATAATTATCATTTAATTCCATATTTACATTGTTTACCAATTTACATTAATAAAAGAATCATAAATCAAGAATGAAATGGATATCACCGTATATAGAAAATAAAATTGAAAACCGTTATCATGGTATAAAACAACAACAAAAATACGCGATTGATACTAATTTCATTAATATGGTTCATATAGTTATTAGGGAAATTTCATTGTGATCCGAAGGGATAAATCATTATAGAACTACAATTTCATATAAGTAAATAGAGATTCATTGAATCTCCTCCCTCAAAAGGTAGTTTATGGTCTTTGCATGAGAACAGAACAAAGAAATGGATCTTTATCACCTCTCTCATAACAACTGCATCAACCTAAGGGAATTGTGGAACAACCGAACCAAGACACCACTAAGAAGACTCCATTAGAAACAAGGAGATAATGTGCCATCATGTGGATAGGAGGAAGGAAATGAAACAGGTCAAAGAAACCTTCAGAACATAGGTATATCATACGTTATATTGAAGGAGGATCTCTACGGATCAAGTCAATGAACTAGGGGTCGTTTCTTGATGGAGGAATCTCCAAAACGCCGAAGAGAGAGTCATTAGGTCTCTTGGGGTAGAGGGAGAGTTTCTAAAGCCATAATTTTGGAAAAAAAATTAAGTGTTTGGAAAACAAATAAAACATAGAACATCGGGGAATTAAAAACTGTGTAATCCCCTTTCATGTCATGTAATTCCTCTAGGTCACGTTTTACTAAAAACATTCATCACCTCAATGCTTTATTTTATTCTAAATCTCAAGTATTTCACACCATTAACCCTTATTTCATGCCATGAAACAACCCATCATCATGTTTTCACGTCATTTAATGTCATAACATGACATGTAATACCCTCCTTCGAGCTTTTAGTTTTCCTAACTTCTCCAAACATTCTCTAAGCCACCTCCGAGCACTTATAACTTCGAAAACATGAAAAAGGTAGATCCATATGGATCTGGGACCTTACATCAAATAACTCTCCAAATATTCTCATCCTCAAGAATTCAAAAACAACCCAAAGAGGAAACAGAAAGGGGTCATTTGAATAGACACCCCGCGAGACACCTCTAAAGGCTCTCACTACCAAACAACCTCAACAGCTTCATCAAAGGAAAAATGAGAAACAACATGAAAACTACAGTATCTTATAACCACTCTCCCAGGGGAGATACCTCTCAAAGTGACACAATAAGAAATAAGAGAAAGAAATCTCATAAATATAAAGGGTATACAACCACCAAACAAACAATGTTAAAATAGAAGTGATAAACCTCCAATAGATTGGGGCACTGAGCACGTATCTGCAACTCACATTACCAAGTACTCTTCTCCATGAGATTATGACACAATAAGTCATGAACCAAGGGGTTAAAATTCCCACACAACATCTTCTACTGGAAGTCTTGGATCTCTTAAGGCCACTCCTCAAAGATCACATCATCATCATAATCGATCTTTTCCAAATCAATGATGCGAGAGTCTTCATGAAGATAATGACAGAGATATGACAATTGAAAAACATAGTGCATCCTGCTCATCTACAAGGGAATTTCTACCCGATATAGCATGACACAAACATGAGAAAACACATCAAAAGTCCCAACAAACCGGGGATAAATCTTAATATGATGACCAAAACATCACTGCCAATAATGTGAAGTCACCGTAAAAACCCATGATTTCCAATGAAAAACTCCACAAGTATACTCTGATGATCATTATAGGACTTCTGACGATTATGTAGGGCCTTTATCTGCATACGAATCACCTGAACCATCTGTCTCGTACTCTATACTAGTTTCGGCCTGAGAATTACTAACACTCCGACCCGAGTCCGTCATAATGGAGAATGGTAGGATTATCCATACTAGGATTCAGAGGGTGAAATACTGATAGTGGAGTGAAAACTATTATTTTAAGGGAATTCTATAAAATGTTGTTACCTCATCCATGATCCTCCAAAATATAGGACACAAGAGCGCAACATGTCTAAAAGAGTTTGGATTGTCCATTCTTTCTAGCTTTCCATCTGCAAATGAAAAGCAGTGCCAAGGAATAGGTGAGAACCAAAATCTTACTAGAGACCTCTCCATACCTTAAAGGTAAAATGAGAATCTTGATTGGAAATTATCATCACTAGAACTATGTGGGGTCTCACAAACTCCTCTATATACTTACTTGATAGAACCTCCACTGATCCTAAATCCTTGATAACTATAATGTGGGATGATTTCGTCAAATGATCCAATACCACCCATATAGCGTCATAGCCTCCCTGGGCATGAGGTAAAATAGTAACAAAGTCGATCGAGATGTTCTCCCACTTCCACTGAAGAACATATAATGGTTGAAGAAAACCACCAAGAACATGGCCTAGCCATCACCATCAAGAATACCAAAAATAGAGACACAAACTCCACAACTACACACTTAAAACCAGGACACCAAAAATATCTCCACAAATCTCGGTACATATTTTTGACAAAAATATGTACTTCTAAGGGTGATCTATGAAAATATCTTAGAAAAATCTCACAAAACACAAAAGGAATAAAAATCCTTCCCTGTATCATCACTCAGTGGTGTTCATCCTCAGCCCAACCATCAGGGGCCTCACCACAAACAAATCCATCTCTTCAGACGTCCATCTCAAGATCCCCCAACTAGGAATCTTCTGCCTATTTTACCATAGATGACTAGAACATCATCTAAAAAGACAACCTCTACCCAACTTCTCCCATATCAATATGTAATGCTAAAATCTCTTCCATCACCATATAAGAATCATGTAATTCCAGCACTACATCACTATATGAATTCTTAATGCATCAGCCACAACATTCCCATTTCCAAGTGTATGCAAAATTTCAATTTCATTGTCCTATAAGAACTCCATCCACTGAAGCTGTCTCAAGTTCATATAATGTTGGGAGAAAACATACCTTATGATCTTTTTATTGGTGAAGACTAAAAAATGCTCTCTGATAAGGTAATGTCTCCACAATTTTAGGGAAAACACCACTGCCACCAAATCGAGATCATGGGTGGAATAATTACATTCTTGGGGATGCAAATTCTGTGACCCATAATAAATGACTAATCTCTTCAGAAAGGAATCATCATGAGATGGGTTTCATTAAGATTGCTCCTGAAGTAGAGCTATGGACTCTTCCAAAGTTATACCTATTAAAACACAAGAGAAAAGAAGAATGATGCATGATCCTTTCATAGGTGTATACCTAGAAACAAGTATCACCTCGTCTAGTAGAAAATATAAACTTAAAGTTTCATGCATCAGACCATAGGGGGCCCTAAATACCTATGTCTCAACCAATCCCTAGTGTTTATAGTTCTTATAGAACTTGACTGACACCATTTACCAACTAACCCATGCAACCTTCCCTGTGCCTAACTATAAACACCAGCATATCCTTCAACCATACCTCTGATACCTCTCTTTCATGACACCTACCCACAAAGTGTACCCCTCATAGGTCGGAAATGTGAGAAGATAGATAATGACCCGAGTCCTGTATCTAGTAGGACCTAGTTTTACAACTAGCACCAAGGGTATAATAAAAACACTGATGGGAGGCATTACCCTATAAGAGAAAACATGGGGAAGAGAAATATAAGACAAGAACCGACCAACACATGCTCCAACTATAATATAAAATAAATCCCAATTACACATATTTAATGTCATGAAAAACTACTACACCTAAAACGGGAAAATAGCATGTATGAAAATAATGTAAAACAACAACGACCACATAGCCCAAACAGCTCCTAAAAAACCCCCATGTTACTAGTAAAAAACCTGATCTACAACCTACTCCATGTAACCTAAAAATAGTTTATATTACATAGGGTGAGTATAATATTATACTCATTAGAATCCACCCCAGATCCTCTCATGAAAAAGTAAATAAAGAATGATAAATCATAGCGAACAACAGGTGAAACTAACTCTTCACCTAACCAGGTATACTAATTTCCCAACCTCATCATGGATACCCTCACCAAGTATCACATAAAATTGTATATAATATAATAAATAATAATAAGGGAAACCAGCTACCACTTCCCTACTAGTTTTCTACTTTTCCCCAACATCGCATGTCTAGAGAATCTCTCTCAAAAAAGGTTTTCCCACAGACACCTATGTGAAGCACTGAAACACACACCCCACATGTCAACATTAACCTCATGCATCAACCTACTATGTCCACACAACCAAAGTAACCAGGTAGTTTCCCGGAGCCTCCAAGGCTCACATAACATGTATCATATGTCAGGTTTTATACCTCAATCCATCAAAACCCAAACAATAAAAAAGGATCTTCAAGACATCATAAACTATACACATTAAAACTATAATTGTACATAGAAAATTTTATCCATAATATATGTGTGTGAATAACCATAAGACATTACAACCGTCTACACACATATTTGGGGAAAACTAACCACAATGCCTACGAGCACAAGTAACTACTAATATAAGAGGGTGAGTCCAAATAGGGTAGCCATCCATCCATCCTCACTCCAGGATGTTATGAAACAAACCCCCTAGGGATCCCAATATCTAGGGTGTTAGTTTCCCAAACTGACGAGGTGGAGTAGTATATCGAAACACAAAAAGTATAGGATGTAATATAGCTCCCAAAGACACTATGGGAGAAACCTAGTTTTGACTCATCTGTAGCTAACGTCTCTCGGAATCCCAACTTCCACGGCTAAGAATAGATATACTATATAATCACAACCATTTAAATAGATACATTAAGTTACATTATCACTATTTATCAATTTCACTAAACATTAATTAATTATTTATCCATTTTATTTTCTACATTAAGTTCCATTAACATAACAACCAAGTTCCATTCCCAGAGGCATAACCAAACTGATTCCATGGCTGCTCAGAAGAAAAACCTTACCATTGCATCCTAATAAGCTCCAACCCCATGGGTTAAGCATTTATTCATTCAGTAAAAAAATTATCACTTTCTATATTCCTAGGCATTCTTGAAAATCATTCCAATATACCAAAACAAGGGGTCAACATGATGAGTAGATGAGCTAACCGTCAAGACTTTTCCACGTATAAGAGGAGCGTAGACCCATCCAAACAAGAAAAGATAAACACAGAAAGAACATGGAAAACCTAGTGTATCTTTACCTATTTTGGAAGGAGGATATGAAAGACCATCTTTCTTAAGAAGTGGGGAAATTAAATTAGATAAACAAACAAATGATTCAACAGAAACCAATTTCACATCAACAGGTAAGCCCAACATCAACTTGTTCCATCATCCGTGGTGTCCTCCCCAACACCCACATGCATAAAAAGATGCATCTCACCACTCTAGGTATCATCTACTACCACAACCACTAGGACTCCGTTCCCCCACATACCACAATTTCCCTCTAGGATTTTCCATCCTAGGATGACTTCACATCAAGACCTCCCTGCCCCCACAACCACAAGTCTCATATCCATATCACATCACAAAAAGCAAGAACAAACATATAAATGGGTTATCATACCCAAAGTAAGGCATTCATTCTTCACACACAACAATCTCTCATGGATCCAAAGCACATGCACTAGGCCTTTATAAGAAATTGCGAAACCTAGGACCTATAAAGCATCAAAATTATCAAAAAACGAGTTCTTATTATATCTTCAATTAACTGATTCATTATTCATAGTTTCAAACAATGGTAAACCTAATAAACAAGATATCGCAAGGTATCAAAAAATTTATTAAATAATTAATTTATCATTCATTTAACTCTTTTATCAATAAGAATCAACCCAATTTAGGTTCATAAACTAATTCAATTAAACATGCTCATTTGTATCAAATTGATTTTTATAAAATTACAATAACAACAACCAGATTACATAAACATGCCTCTTTATCATTTAGCTGACAAATTATCAATTAATTTTGGATTTATGTTCTTTACCAATTTCCATCAAGAAAAAAATGCTAAATCAATAAAGGCATAGATATCACCCTATCTATCCAATCAAGAAAAAAACTATTATCATAGTATAAAACAACAACATTGTTTTGAAATAGATAATAATTTCTTTAATACAGTTCATATAATTTTTAAATCAATTTCATTATGATCCAAAGGGATAAATCATTCTAGATCTATGATTGCACATAAGTAAATAGATAAGCATAAAATCTTCTACCTCACAATTTCATTGATGTTCTTCGCATGAGAACTAATAAAAGTAACAGATCACGATCACCTACCCCACAAAAAACTGTAGGCACTCAAAGATACCTTAGAACAATCACACCAACCAACCACCAAGAGTAATCCACGAGAAACATGGAGATCACACACCATCACATGGAAATGAATAATGGAAAAAAAGATCGAAGAAACCTCAAGAACAGAGGTAGATCATACCGTATGTCAAATACATATCAAAATCAATTGAAGAAGGGATCTAGAGATCATTCCTTAATGAAGGAATCCCAAAAATGATGAATATAGGGTCATCGGGTCACCTAGGGTCATGGTAGAGCGACTTCATCCATAGGTTTTGATTAAACTAAGCGACTGGAAAACACTAAAAACATACAATGTTAGGGAATTACACAACGTGTAATCCCATTTCACATTGTGTAATGCCTTTAGGGTGAGTTATGCTAAAAAACTTTTCATCTCAATGTGTTATTTTATTTTTAAGACCCCAAAGTATTTCATGCCTTGAAACCTAATTTCACGCTATGAAGCAACCCATGAAATGAGATGTCACATCGTGTAATGCTGTAACACGATGTGTAATCCCCTCATTACAAATTTTAATTAATTGATCTTCTCCAAAATTCCTTCGAGCCATCTCCAAGCACTTAGACCTTCAAAAACATGCAATGGTTTAATACATGTGGATCTAGGCTCTTACACATCATAGGGTGTAAAATTTTCCGCCAATTATTGTTATCCACCTAACCCATTTATACATGAATAATTTTTGTTGAAACCATGCGACAAGATCCAACAAACTAAGTAAATTGGCCTAGAAGAATATATGGACTTACACAGTTGGTTCTTGGGTTGTCTAATAGAATGTTGTAACTATTCGTGGTAAGGGCGTATAGATAATGAGGCCCACACAACTGGTGCATGATTTTCCAAACCACGTGACCAAATAATTTTCTTCATTAATAGTCTCGAAAAATTACTATTTTGCCCCTTTTAAATTAAAAAAACGCTTCCACTTTCTCTTTTTCATACTAGGGGACCACTGTGGGAGATTCCCCTCTCCTCACCCTCGTATATTGTTGGATCTCCTCCATCAAAGCTATGATCCAATCATCATTAATTGTGTTGGATTCATCTTGGTCATTCTATGCCTCATTAAAATTCTTTTATTACTCTCTACTAATGACTTGGATTATATTTCAATGTGATCTAATATCCCTTATTTCCTATAAATGTATTTAGTTACATTGATATATATTGTTTCATATTGAGTCAAGGGATAATATCAGATGAGTGAATCTACTAATAATGTGGTAGGTAGACTACTTGTTTTCCCCTTGAAGTATTTATTATATTTAATATACCATTATATCACAGACCAGACATTCCACACACTTCCCCCAAAATTTGAAAACCTAGAATTAAATTCTTAAACTAGGACCTGATGTTCCCTTAAACAACTTGACATGGTTTGTGGTTGATGACCTCAACCTGACCCACCACTTAAGTTAAATTGGAATTAATTATTATTATTTTTCTTCCATGAAACCAAAAATCATAATGGGTGGTATTTTGTTTTCAATCATTAATGGAATCATCAAAATGAATTCATGATTTTTGAATGAATTAAATAAAAATGTTCCTTATGTTTAAAAATAATAATTATACATTTTATTTAAATAAAACACCCTTGGGGTGAGTTGGAGATGTCTTTTCTTAATGAGGCATCAAAAATGGAATATAGAATTTTTTATCAGTATATATTCTTACATATACCCTTTTACCTATTATATATTTTTTATTGAATGGAATAGTTGGTCCTTGAATTGTGTATTGGCATGGATACTCATTGTAGCCATGGTTTAATTTCTAAATTGAAGGTTATTACTATTTCTAGGACTATTTTTTATAAATATGTGGATTATGTGAAATTATTAAAGGAATTAGTTGATTATTACCATCATATATAGGTTATATATTTTGGGCATGATGCTTCACAACCCGTTGGTTAAGGATGATAAACAAGACATTCCTCATAATTTATTAAGATGTTGGACATGATTCTCCTCATCACATCGTGGAAATTGGTGGACATGATGATTCATGATCATTTGGAGTTGGATATTAGACATTATGTTGCACATAATTTATTTTTAG
Source organism: Viscum album (assembly GCA_963277665.1). Classification (NCBI taxonomy): domain Eukaryota; kingdom Viridiplantae; phylum Streptophyta; class Magnoliopsida; order Santalales; family Viscaceae; genus Viscum; species Viscum album. The sequence goes on along the minus strand of OY728146.1, from coordinate 1,249,569,684 downwards.
TTATTTGATATGGAATTTCATATCCCAAGATTTGATATTTGGACTGTTACCCCTTTTTATAATATGACTACCTTAAGAAATTATACATGGGTTCCATGTTCTTATGCCTTGGGTACTCAAATTAACTCACAAACACACACAAATATATATATATATATATATATAAATAAAATGAAAAATGTTAATAGATATTCTATCTTAGTCATAAAAAGGTGGAGTTGGACTAGTGTCCTCTTGGAACCTAAGCCAACATAGTTCTTGTTTACCTACCACCTTTACTTTTTTTATACATGTGCATTGACTTTTTTATAGCCATGGACTTGATTTCATTAGACATTATTGGTGGTTTCAAACTGTGTTTTACTCACCCCCTTTTCTGGACACCATTGGGTACTCGAATTGATCTCAGGGATACAAGTCCAGATCTTTGATTATGCTTCCTGTTGTTACACTTTATGGACTAGAACATGACATGGGAGTTAGAGATAGATCATGTAATCATTCTTCCAACAGAAGTTAGATCCTTTTATTTATTAATTATTTTTTTAGTCTATACATGTTTTACATATTAACATTTGTACTATTAATTCTATATATTTATGTCATATATTGTTTATTCATGGTTAGACTTTATTATCACTACCCCGGATTATTAGGTTTTACTTTTGTTCATTAGTTTTATTATTATCATTATATATTATTGTTTTTAATTTATTCACACCTATGATACACTATTATCATGAGTGTATAGTCATCTAACCATACCATTATTAAAACCTCACTACTTTTCGGTAGCCTCTAGTGTAGAGGGAGGCACACATGTGCCCATTTGGCCACAAGGTCAGATTATTAATGAGTGAACAGTGCCTCGAATCTCAAAAAGTGGTATCAAAGTGATGTAATTTATATTTTCGTAATATTTTGATATTTTTGATTGGAAAATAGGAATGTTTCTTTACATGGAAAATATAATGTGTCTTGGAATGGAAAACCCACACATCATGGAAAGATCATGTTTATATGGATTTGAGTGTGTTTCTGAATATTTTATATAATAGATGATTATTATTTCACCTTGAGTGAGTATTATTTTACTTCAAAAGGTTATTATTTTATTAAATTTATATCATTTTAGGATATATAAAGAGTAGAGGTGTGTTCATGCTTCATTTTATGGATGCCAGATTCATATGTCATTAGAATGATTATCTGTATACCATTCTTATGTGATTATATTCTATAATTATCTATATATCATGCCTGTGAGTTAATATATTATTCTTATATTTATATAATGATTGTGTGATTAAAATTTATGATCATATGTATATAATTCTCTTGTGATTATTTATCAGGATTACATGTAAAACATGTTCATGTGATTTCCTACCTTTTATATTTCTAATCTATGCACATGTGATATGTTTTGCTTCTATAGTTATGGATTTATTTAGTTTAAATAAAGTGTTTATATTAATGTAAATGGCTCTTTCCAAATAATTTTTATGATAAAATTCTAGATAAAAAACCCTATAAAATGGCTGGGAATTGGTTAGTTTCTAATAAATTCAAATCATTTCTTATTAATGTCAGTTAAATGAATGGAAAATTTCATCTTGTGAAGGAATTCACCTTTATAAAATGTGAATTATGACCTATATAACTAAATCCTCTGATTCTTGTTTCAACCCTTGTAGGTTAGTTTTAATGTCACATTCTTATGAGATAAACCCAAAAAGGGTGTGTTAAATTAAGAAAAACTGACTACTAAATGGTTTTAATTAAATGGTAAAATAATTTTAATTTATATACCACTAACTTCATAAATTGGGAATAGATTGCTTTATAACTGAACCCAAAATGGAATGAATTGACCCTTGTAGGTCTTCATTGTTTATTTTTATATATAATGTGCTTAACCCCTTAATGTTAGGGTTGTGATAAATTAGGATGGTTATTGGAAGTGTCAACAATGACTTATATGTGGTTCTATATAAATTTATGGTGGATTCTTACATAAAAAATCCTTTAATTTTTTTAAGTCTGTTCATTTATTTTAAACATTTTTATATTAGGAATCAATTAATTAAAATTCCAATAACAACCTAATGAGTGTTTTCCTCTATAGCCTGTGAGTGAAATTTTCTACAAAAAATCCAAATTGTGAGAAATTATGAAAAAAATATAAGGTTGAAATGGATTTATAAGATAATTCACTTTGAATTATATGAGGAATCATCTAAATAAATTTTCAATTATAGTTTTTAAAATATTTTCCTTTATTACTAGTACATGAATTTTTATATATTTGAGCCTCTAAAATTCTAAAGTAAATGTAAAGTTGTGAATTGGATTAAATAAAAACTTATAGTGTTGTTAATAGATTATACCATCATGTTTTAATTGGTGCTAATGTTTATTTGAGGGTTACCTTGGATGGTAATGTAGACATTACCTATGTATCTTTATTGAATTCATCAGTTTCATTGGACCTAGAGGCTAAGAATATAATCCTAGTGATTTTTTTGAATCATCTCTTGTTTTGAAGTTGATGGATTGTGTAAGTGAGAGGTTATCACATTATGGTATATCCCATGGAGATAGAAAGATGGTGGAATTTTTATTTGAGTTCCATGGAATGTTAAGTGTTTCTCCTTGACTGTTTGAGTTATATATGGATCTAGGTTTTTAAATGACCCACCAAATAATATGGGTGATCATTTGGTATGTTGAACATATATATATATATATTTGGTCATTGATTATTATTAGGTTTCATAGGAATGAACTTCCTTGGGAAAGGATGACTCTATAGTTGGTTACATGAACCCTCTTCTTTTCCTATAATGTATGAGTTGGCAAGAGTCATCAGCTAGGTAAATATTTGTAAGAGATAATATTGATTTGGGATAATTTATTATGGATTCCATCATATAATGTGATACTTTGGGTTGTTAAGACTATGTATAATATCAAAGGATGTGCTACTTCACTGGGGAAATATCAAGGTAGTACATGATGATACACATAGAGACTATTGAGTTGAGAAATGGTCCACTGAACTATAAAAAGTTTAGTGATTTTTTTTAAAGTATTGATCTTGTTCAAGAAACTTGGTAATTTATATGTGGAGGTTATATTCTTGAGTCATCTCTAGAGTAGAGTTCCCTAGGTGTTAAATATCTTATTGATAATATCACAACCATGAGATATTAATATAAGGTTGGGGTATCTTAGTTTACTTATTGACATTATAAAAATGGTTATGTGATATAATAAACTGATTTATATTGTTAGAAAATTATTCCTAATTAAATTACATGCATGAGCATGGATTTGAGATATTATCATGCATGAATCTAAAAATTATCATGATTTAGCACTATTCTAAGTTCATAGTTTTTAACTCATTTCATGCTTCCACTTAGCACAAGTGTGTTGGAAAAATTTGGGCACAACATTTTGTGGTAGATGGTGTGTGGCCTATGGGATGATTTTTGGTTTTCTATAAAATGAGCGCAGAGAAGTTCTTAATGTGAGGAGCATCATATCAATCACAGTAAGGTGAATCTTTCGGGTAAGAGAGAATGATATTGAATAAGACAATTTTTGAATGGTCATAATATCTTCTAGAAGACCATGATATTTTTAAGTTTTCTCTTTATTTTCCTTGATATGATGCTAAATATAAAACTTATTTATGGGTTTAGACTGAGTCTGGTTGCAAGATTCAAACTCTGGATTAGTAAGTGAACAAAATGGTAAACACATTAAAAGTGTGTCTATTCATTCAAGGAAAACAATGGTAAAATAGCTGGTCGTGTACACAACCTTTGAATAAACTTTTTGTTATGGTTATTTAATGATGGAGTGATTTCCTGATCAAAACATTCCCATAACGGTAGAGGCACCATGATCAGATCATGGTAATGAATCCAAAGGTTGGAAAAAATGTTTTTTAAATTATTTTTGTATAGGTTGTTGAGGAATTATTTTCATGGGTATTTGTATATGGTCATCTCAAAGGAATTCCAAGAAATTTGATTTGGATATGGTGGGAGTTTCTTATTCTCTAATGGTAATTATCAACAACATCATAGTTTACTCTTGGTCTAGTGATGATCGTGCCCAATATCTTAACATTTTAATGGGTACACTGAGAGATAATCTTCTATACACTGAGATGAAAAATATATTTTCTATTTTGATGAATGGAATCATTGGGAGTGGTTCCCAATGAGTTTTGTAAGAAAATTTTAATGGCGTGGATTCCCAAAATCGACTATTATATAATTTCTTTAGTGTGATAATGGTCAAAAGAGTGATTGACAGGTTTTTTATGGTTTTTAGGCTATTCAATGCCACTAGATGAATGGATCCTGAAACTATGAGTTTTATCATAAAATTCTAGGTATGGGTTCAAAAATGGGCTTGGGAAGGTCTTTATATGACATTTAGGCCCTGAATAGCTTGAGATTCTCCAATGGTTCTAGATCTAGAATTCTCTAGTGTTCATGATATAGAATGACAATGAGAATGTGCAGTTCATCAAGGAAGTATAGGAAAAAAAATTAGTTATGGGATTTGACTAATGTGTATGGAATGGTATGAATGAGCATGGGATTAGAGGCATCAGAATATAGTTTTTGTTGAACAAGGGCTGTGGATGCCTAGTTTTTTGGAAACAGTCTATGAGGGGTGGTTTGACATTAGTTATGGGAGTAGTTGTATGTGGTTTGTGAGGAACTTCATTGAGAACACCATTAGGTTGAGTTAGGTTCCATTTAAATATTGATTGAGTATTTTCATGAAAAATATTGAATCACCCTGTTAATCTTGGATGATTTGAATTTGACCATTTAGTTATAATCAGGGAACATGATAAATTTCCCCATCTATGATCAGGTATAACGATATGAGAAACATTAAAATAATATACCTAGGTAACTAAGTGTGTGATTTTTTATGAAATTATCATATTAGAAGTGTCATGACCCTAAATTGGACATTTAAAGCATAGAACTATGATGGGAAGCACCAAAGGATGACATCAGAGGCCAAATGATAATGTGATTTTAGTTCATATTATATGGTTTTTTGTAATTTCTTTCTTGATGTTTTTACATTGGTTATTAGTATTGGATTAGGATTTAGTAGTTTATTCTCTATATGTTATTTGTAACACATATAGGAACATTGGGAATTTGGAAATAGAACACATCCATTTTAATTGGTATTCTCAACAAAGGTAGTTCAAGTGGTTGTTTTTCATATCCACCACGTCTTCTCAGAGATGATAAGTTATATGGTGGGGAGGTTATAATATATTACGTTATGTATGTGTTGAAAATTCCAAATATTATGTGGATTTCATTTGTTGGAGATGTCAAATAGTAAATTGAGATTCTAAATTAAATTACACGAGTTTAAATTCCAAAGAATATTTGTTAGGAAGGTATTATGTCTTGAGAGGTTTCTTTGTATTTTTGATGATTTCCAAGAACATCGGGCTTTGAACACATGGTTTTGGGAGAAAGAGCCCAGGGCGCATTGTTGGAACACAATTATTTCTAAATAGGAAGACCATTTATATAGGAACATAGTTTTTTGATATCCTGATAGGGAACCCATGATTCCATGATTATTGGTTAAGAAAGACATAAGGTCTCTCATTATTGGTGCATGGTTTGTCTATCCATGCAATACAATATTGCATGGTGAGTGTGTGTGGACAGGGATTCCCACACAGTTGGTTCCCAGATTGCATAACCATGTGGAAAAACCATTTGGCTCATTAAAATTATTGTAAAATGAAAATATTTCATTTCCCCCCTTAAAATTTAAAAACCCTTCCTCCTTCTATTTTTCATTGTAGCAGACCACCATGGTTGCTACTCCTTATCTCACACCTAAAAATTGATAGATATCCTATGTTCAAGCTCTGATCTGACATTCTTTCATTGTGTTGGATCCCTATCGGTTGGTATATTAATCCCAGAACATATTTTATTTGTTTATATTAACCTCTTGGATATTATTTCAATGTGAGATAATATTCCCCATTTCTAGGGAATTTGGGTAGTTTATTTAGTTTCTATAAATTCATCTTCATTCAAGAATCCATATCAAAATAATAAATCTTATTAAGCATGAGGTAGGTAGTATACATGTTTTCCCAGTAAAGACTTTTTATTATAAAATGTGTCATTTCTCTACATGAAAAACATTAAATGAATTTTTCCAAAAATTTCAACACCTTAAATTAAATTTTGAGACCATGAAGTGATATTCCCTCAGACCTCTTTATATAACAACCACGGACTAAAACTATAAGATATTGTGCTGAAATCTATAACATTACATGCTTGTCTTCTATTCTGATAATTATGACCAAAAGTTTTCATCTAAAACTTAAAACTTTAAATGGAAAAATTGAATCACTTACTTATTGGAGGAAATTTTAGGTTTAGAGTTCTATAGAATTATAAAAAAACTCTTATATAAATAATTCCAATCAACTTAGAATCATAAACAACTAGTTCATAAAATTCAACATCATCTCCCACTATAACTTTTTTTTACATTAGGTCATAATAATCATTCTTGTGAAATCGTTTATATAGATAAAATTTTCAACCTCATTATTTATAACCTGGGGAAAAGGAAACATAAGAAGGGGGCCCTAAAATTATCTGTAAGGGAAAATGTATGAATTAAAAAATGAATGTAATTAGTGAGCATAATAAGAGCATAAGAGTATGATTCAATAATGAAAGTGCATGACTACAACCTAATATCATTCATACCCATAAACAAATGGATTATAAAACAAGAAAACATTTTAGAATTATTTAACAATGGAAATAGTTATAAGAATCCATAATCATGAGCCATGTGATATCAACACTGATCAATGAAACATCATAATCCTATAGCAATAATATATAAAACATGTTGGTAACTTGGAACATCATCTCATAGAACCCTTAAATAACCATTATAGACCCCATTAAAAACCTTTACAAATGGAATAACTACTATGGTCGAATTCCATCTCCAAAGTAAAGAATTCATCATAGAGATATCTAGGAACACCCATTGTATAATCTATAATGGTATCACTCTGCATTATCTGAGGTCACCCATCATTTATACTATCCATGAACCGAATAAATAGAGAATTTCATCAAAAATAATTTAAAAACCCTTTATTCTTTTCATAACATGATTAAACCATAGAAATGAAATAGGTTCTATAACAATATATTTGAAACATGGTTAACATATGTAATAGAAATTGATTCCATAAAAATATATTTGATACATGATTAACTCATTAAAATGAAATGGGTTCCAAAAAAATATATTTTAAATATGGTTAAACCGTAGAAAATAAATGGTTTACATAAGAATCTATTTGATACATTATTAACCTAAAAAAATAAATGTGATCCACAATAATCTCTTGGAAACATGGTTAACCTTTGGAAAAGAATTAGGTTTCATAACAATCCCTTTGATATATGATTAACCCATGGGAATGAAATGTGTTCCCTAACAATATCAGTGAAACAATAATAATCAATACAAATAAATAATAAGGATGGTATAAATAAAAAAATTCCCCACTGTATGATAATTAACAATTATAGTTGTTGATTTAGATGAATGTAAATACAAATAAAACGACCATTAAAAATATTCATGAGGAAAATAACCATTAAACATTCTAATGTGTCCCATACAACATAGAAACATTTGAATCACAATCCCAATTAATGGAATTACCTTAAATAAAATATATAATATCATGAGAATAAAATTATTCATGATATAACATTTCAAATGAGTAGTATATACACCACATAAAATAAAATTGGTGTATAACATAAAAAACTCTAAAAGGAAGGATAATTGGGACAAAATGTATTACCACTTTGTTAACATTAATACCTACCCCATGATATATATATACTAAAATTGATAAAAAAACCCCATAATTTTAAGGATAATAATCATCAATTATATTTATGGGTAGTATAAAAATCACACAAAAAACTTTAGTAGTCAGTATGACATATGTCTCGCGGAAATAAATTTTGGACTAGAAATCCCACTACAAAGATTGTATCATTGGAGTGGGAAAAAGTCAATAAAATAATTTTGTGTGGAAAATGAAAGTTTGAAAAATAAAAGTGCAAATAATAATAATAATATAATAGGCCATTTTTCAAATATTCTTGGTATAAAATAACCAAATAAATCTAATTTTAACCCAATGAATGGAAATTGAGTTAATAAATCTCTTACCTTGAGTAAGATTTTTCATGCTTCTCCTATATCTTCTTGAATAATATAATTATTTGAAATATTTATTTAATTATGAAACTTTTAGAATTTTATTAGTATATTTATTTAACTTATAGAAAAGTTATATTCAATTTCTTAATCGACAATGTTTAAGTTAGATGTTTTGACCATATTTTTCTTATGTGTCAAAACTGACTTTGATATATCGAACAAGGTCAATGAGGTCAATATTTAAACATCAAAAAATAATAACCATTAAATAATTATCACATTTTCATATCAATTATTCTTTTAAAATAAAAAAAAGAAATATGGTTATGAAAAATGAACCAATGTTATGACCATGGAGATGGTAGGTCATACATATGCATGAGTAAATTACCCATTTTTTAATGATCATTATGGAAAGAAGGTAAGTAAAATTTATCTTTTTAGAATGAAAATTATATCATAAATATTTTTTTAAACAATATATACTTCTATATAATATTTTTTTGATGTGGTGATGAAAAAGGAAGAATATCATCACTTTGAGGAGGTGGTACCCACACATCCACGAACATCGTTATCACTTTTTCTATGTGTGAAATGGAAAGAAGAAAATGATATGTTATATGTCTAGATAGATAATTAATTCATGAATATAAAAAGTATTTCATTTATATTATATATATATATATATATTTAAATCCATCCTTAATATTAAACATTTAAACTTTGAATATTTCACATTGCTTTAAGGAGACGGTAGTCCACATGTCCCCAAATGATGTTATCGTATTCACAAAAAATTTTAAGAAAGAAGATATGTGTTAAAAAATAATTCAAGATGTATGAAGACATTATATATATAATATATATAACATAAAATTAGTATGTATATCATAATTCTGAACCATGATAGTTGGTAAAATAAAATCTAACAACATCTTTCTGTGAGGTGGTAGTTCGCCATACACACAAATGGTGATTTCATTACCCATTTGATGGATGTGTGTGTAGGTGTAGGTTGAAATATTAACATAAAAAATATTATTATATCTATAATACTGATGTTTTCATACAATAAATTAATAATAAGAATGTCACGACCTGTCCCATGGGGCCCGTACTGTGACTGGCCCAAGCCCGCCTTCAATAGGCTAGGGGCTGGCGACTAGCACCGAAAGGCATATTCCCTAAAATGGGAAGGCATTGACTTTAAACCTGTTAAAAACACACAGTCTGATAACACAAAAGGAAGCAAATATGATGTAAACTGCTGTAGTAAAAGAGTTCTGAAAGTAAAAAAGGGGCCGGAATACAAGCCCAACTATAAATGCACAAGTACGAATGAAAGTACAGTACACCTAAATGAAAAAGGAAAGCGGCTACTAGGTCCTGCTCTGAGGTTCCTACCTGAGGGTAGGTACAAATTGTCTCCATTTCACTCCACGTCTGCTCGTGTCCTCTGCATCACATTACACTGAATGCTCCACCTCCGAGCACCACCCAGTCCTGGCCCCCTTAGCCTCGATCAATGAGGTACTTTGTCTACACAAGACATAACAAAGTGCGGGTGAAGCCCGTGCAGGGATGAGTATAAAAATACTCAGTAGGGACCCCCAGACCCCAAAGTTCTTATATAATTCCAAAAATAAAAACCATAGGGTAACACCACAAAGTTAGAGTACCATGCAGGTGAAGTACCACATAGTATTACCTCAATCACAAGCACAAAGAAAAGACAGATCACACCAGGATTTATTCTAGGGGTAGTAACAAGTAACATCCCCAGTCACATCGTGGAACACCTCGACTGCGGGAGTACTCCTCCTCTATTCAGTACAGTGGGCCTGCCGCATCACACAGAGGCGATTCCCACTAACCTTGATGTAACACCCCAAGCCTCCATGGTACGTTTCCCTTTGAATAATGTAGTTGTTTGCATTGTACGTAACTTGGAGCTTTAACACACCACGACTAATCAAATTAGCCTATACGAATAGTAATACCCACTTTTTGAAATTTTATAAATTTTATATTTCAGAATGGACTTCATTTTTTGATTTGGAATATCAAAATTATCTTAGGATGATTTTTTGGTATTTTTCTGAAAACATTCAATTTTTGATGAATAGTGAAAAACACAATGTTATTGTTTAAAACCAACTTTTTTTTAAATAATTTGTTATTTTATTTTAATTTATTTTAGGTCAAAATATATATATATAATACCTATGTATGTTCAATTTAATTCATTAGAGTCATTTTAAAATAAGTTTAGATATATAAAATTTTATTGAACTTTTTACCATATTTTACCCACGATCTAGGAGCAATTAAAAATTTGCATAAAACATAATTTTACCATTTATGTGAGTTGAATTTAAAAAATATGAGAGACATGGTTAATAACAATAAGTAAAATGTGGTTTAATATGTTGAAAATAATTTTTTATGAATAGTAACGTTTGACTTTTATTTACCAAGTTTAAAATTAAAAAGGAAATTAAGCGTAAAAATGATGACATAATTACCCTAACACGTGTCTTAATTCTATTGGATAAGTATAATTAGACCAAAATAACTTTAGGAATAAAATATGACCCCCTTGGGTCCACTTGGATTAAATTAGAACATTTATTATTATTTTATTTAAAGAAGAGTGAAAAGTGTAAATTCAAAGTTTAATAAATAAACCATTTTTAATACTGAGTTACACACAATATAAATTCAACTATAAATATTTATTATAAATCTAAATAGATTTCCTACGTAATGGTATTTTATTTATAATTTTTAGACATTAAATAATTTAATTTATTTATGACACAATGATGGTGCAATAATTACCTTACTAATGAAATATTAAAATAATTGATATTATAAATATCCAAATAAATATAAATTGAGACTTCAGATGAATTCCACTAATTTTATAGGTTAATATGACATGTTAGTGTTGATTAAATAAATATTATTCTATGTGATAATGTTTTTATGTCTTTCAAAAAAATCAAATACTAAATAGTGTCAAAATTGACATAATTGAGTTTTTTATAAAAATACTATATTACTAATTGATATAATATTCCTAAATATATAATGTTCAACAAAAGGATTTATATAAGGTTATATATATCAATTATTAACCACTTATGGTTTTCTTGGAAGCTTATAGTAATATTATTAACTATATAATATAAAAATACAAAGAGTCATGATAAATGTCAAACTATGTAACTAAGTGTTAAATAAAAATGATAAGGTTAATATGGTTTCCTAAACATGTCTAATACCTATTGGTTGAGAGTTTTTAGACTCATAACCACCTTAGCATTGAAATAAATTATTTTGGATCCATTAGAAATAGAAAATGATTTTATTATAAAATAATATTTCAAGATTTTCCTAAAGTGACCTTCACCTCTCTTAGAAAAGAGTACTTCCCCTTCTCTTAATTTCACACCTACAAAGCCATTTGGCTCAGCCAAAATCTGCACAAATATCTTCCCAACTCACTCACATAAACCTAGAGTCTTTACATTGATCATAAATCCAACCTATACATCGCTTTTGATAAACTCAAAAGGAAACACTCGTAGAAGAGGTAATAATTTCACCACCTTCTTTCAAGTTATTTTCTTCTTCCACATCATTATTCATTATTGTTTCCATAACAAAATAATAACTCAAGTACCTTCTATATACTCTGATGTTATTATAAATATGGTACAACTATATTTGTAATTCTATCCATCCTATAAATGACAAAGTCACCATACGTGTGTACGTACGGCTTACAGCCTCCATGTCGTGGTGTAATTTTTTATTAAAACACTTCATTAATTTGGATGGGTATAATACGGAGTATAACGGATGTAAATAATAGATATAACATGTTAATGATTCTATATATATGATATACCATCCAATTAAATATGATTTCACCATCAATATAATGGTATTGTCGCTCGTGCATACGTATGGATTACAGCCTCCAAGAACGCGATGAGATTCATTCCCCATAGTTATCATTCAAGAATAATTTTCATTTTATGATTAAAAATAATTTTTATGAACATTATATCATTTTTTATATGAATCAAATACATCCTATCCATAAAAAACATGGCTTACGTAACCAAGCATATAAAGGAAAACGAATCAGTAACACCCGAAACGATGATACTACTGAAATATTATTAACAAAGCAATATTAGAGGATCATATATGATATAATATTTATGTATATTGTTCTCGTAAAATTTTATAACACTTTTTTAAATATTATAAAGGGAGTTAAAATACCATATACTAAGGAAATGTAAAATTAAGGGTTAATTCTATAATCTTTTCATTATCTGAGGTTGTTTATACATGAGTATCTACTAGGAGCTCTTTATCACCCACATTCCTATTTTCATAAAAATTTAATTGAAAACATTTTTACTATTTACCATACTATAGGTAAAATTCATTTATACCCTTATTTGACCATATATATTTTGAAAAAAATATTTCCGTCATTTTCCAAATAAGGTACTTTATGACCTTTTCGACAAAATTAAGGGAAGAATATCTTTTTTTAACTTATACGGTGGGTGTGGCTATTTTCCACCATTATAACATCGTCGAAGCTTCTCATACAAGATTATAATAATATTTTCAAAATAAATGTTTTCTTTTATAATTATGTGACTTTTAAATGGTTTCAAAATAGAAAGAGTTATTTCTTCAAATAGTTTTCATTTCATCTATGTCAACATCCTTTGATGGATTTTAAACTTGTTTGAAGTTGATTTATTATGATACAAATATTCCATATTGCATTGAAGGTTTTGTGATATGTTTGATTGTAGATGTGTTATTTTTGAACCATTCATGGTTTATGAATAATGTGTTTACATTTCATATTCTAGTTTTAATACGAATGTTTTTGTTATGTTTAAAACTTTTAATATGAGGAATTCATTGGACATAGTAAGTGACGGGTGAGCCCTCTATAGCTTCTCCATGCATTGGTAGGTCTCATGAGTCAAACTAGTATCTTGGAACAAGGCCTTGAATAAATATTATTTTTAGTCTTAGCCAAAGGACTAGACTATGTAGTTATGAAGTCTGGCACTATGAATTCCATCATTATGAAATTGGCTATTGATATTGCATGTGATTATTCAACTAGTAGAATATCCATGTGAATAAGAAAACGGAATTATTTAATTTGTATTTTCTATATTATTCAGAAGTTTGTGTTTAAAATTATTGTATTAAATGTTTATTCTTAATTATAAAAGTTTCCGCTATATTGTTATCCTTACTGAGAATCTGAGCTCACCACTTTCCATGTTTTATTTTTCCCCAGATTGAAGAAGTATACTATGAATGACCTGCAGGGATAGTCTAACTGATAGTCTAAGGGATATGAATGTGGTCAATATAGACAATTTTGTTGTTGTCTTTCATTTTATAATGTAATGTAAAACTTATGAATGTATCTAGTACTTCCAAGGCTACTAAACTGATCCCTCTTTCGAGATTTGATTCCTTGTGATCATGAAAATGTTATGTAATAAGGCACTGACTCTAGGTAACTAGGGTTAGTGCGTTATAGTTGGTATCAAGGGTAGTTTTAGTAAAAACCATGGAAGCTTGATTTAGAAAAACTCTGATTAGAGAACATTACCCTAAGATAGGAATTGATGATTAGTATAGAAGAACATTCTAGAATTTGGGTAATGCAGAGATTTTTTGAGTTTTCCGAGCAATATATACCTGTTTAGATACGAGCTAGTAGAGGAGGCTTTGGCATAGATGTACATAGGGTTAAAACTTGAAAAAACTGCTATGAGTTAGACTCAAATGGGAACTGGGGCACGACAACGGTCCTTGTATCACTTTTGGTTATGAAACTCCTGGGAGATATGCTTAGGATAATTCACATTTTCTTTACAAACAATTATGAAGGATTTATGAGTATATACCACCTTAATGAAAACATTTTTATGATTTTTTATTATATTCATAAACGGTTCAATTTATGTTAAGTGTTTTAAAAGTTTGGAATTAGGTATTGCTATTCACAAACTAATCTAATGTATGACATTGTTTAGAAATGGCACCTAGTGGAAGGAATGTAAACCATATCAATGTAGGTAATCCATGTAGGGATTTCCCTCATACTAAAGATAATTATAGTCGATCTGGTGATGCAACTGGTGCTGATCGGCTTATCACCATACTGAGACAACTCACTTAGGTTATGAATAATAACCTTACCCGTATGGAGCACTATGATCCATAACACAGAGGATCAATGTTAGACCGCTTCATGAGGAAACCAACACAAACATTAAATAGGAATAAAAATCCCTTAATAGTTGAGGAATGGATAAATTCCTTAGAAAAAATATTTAATGCTTTGGGGAGAAGCGAAAGGGAAAAAGTTGGCATGTTAGTTTATCACCTCACGGGAGATGCAGATCAATGGTGGTCATTAATCCAAAACTCAAAGGAAGATGAAGAAGTATTGAACATGGAATGGGGGGAGTTTAAATATATTTTCATAGAAAAATACTTTCCTCATGACCATGGAGTAGATATGGTAATGCAATTTTTGCGTCTGAGGAAAAAGAAGGATGGGAATTTTGAAAATTATGAGGCTAACTTTACAAGGTTAGCAAGGCATGCAACAAATTATATACGTAACCCAAGGAGTAATATTGATCGATTTTTTGATGGGGTAAAACCATTTCTACATCGAGCATTATTCTCATAATCCTTATCATCATATGAAGATATTGTCTCATGCACTATCAAGATAGAAAATGAATTCTCTAAGTCTTATGACTTTAAAGAAAAGTACGAGAAAAAGAGATATTCTAAACACTTTGGAAATGTAAATAAGGAGAAGAAGGTAAAATTTGAATATCCATCCTGAGGAAAATGTGGGAAGAAACACCCTGGTAC
Source organism: Viscum album (assembly GCA_963277665.1). Lineage (NCBI taxonomy): Eukaryota > Viridiplantae > Streptophyta > Magnoliopsida > Santalales > Viscaceae > Viscum > Viscum album. The sequence continues at coordinate 1,249,554,423 of OY728146.1, read as the reverse complement.
TTGCCTGAAGGGAATGAGAGTCTGTTATAAGTGTATTGAAAAAGGCCACCAAGGTCGTGATTGCAAGGGGAAGAAATCAGCTGTCAATTTTGAATGCTACAATTGTAGAGAAAAGGGTAATTATGAAAATGAATTTCCTAAGAGCTAAGGGAAATTACCTTAGAAAAGGACAAGGTATAAATTCCAAGCTTAAGCGATCACTAATGCTGAGGTTGAAGCACCGAGTGATATGGTGGAAAATAATTTAATGGTTTCCTCATGTTTAACGAATGCTTTATTTGATTCTATATCATCGCATTGTTTCATATCTTCCCAATTTTCTAAGAAAATTTGATATTTTCAATTTGACTTAACAGGGGAGTTGTCAGTAAAAACACCTAAGGGAAGTATCATCGAAACAATGTTTTGTGAATCAGTTCCCATTAGGAAATATAAATGATCTTTATCTAATGATCTCATTGTGATAACAATAATTGAATATGATATAATCCTTGGAATGGATTGTATTTCAGACCATGAGTCAAAAATCTATTGTAAGAAGGAGGATGTTACAATTTTCGATGATGATAAAGAGTACCTTATCTTTAGAGAAGAAACATCACCCCCTGATTCTTATCTAGATTCTCTCCCTGTATCCCTAATAAATTCAATTATTGGTGAACAAGAGAATGAAATAACTATGGGTTAGGAAAATAATGTTTGAATAGAGGATGTACCTATTGTGCAAGAATATGTGGATGTGTTTCTAGAGTAATTACCTAGACATCTTCCAAGATGAGAAATTGAGTTTTCCATTGATTTAATTCCTGGTTCAAGGCCCATATCGAAGACCCCTTATAGAATGGACACTATGGAATTAGTGGAACTAAATAAATAACTATAGTAATTGAGTAAAAATGGATTTATTTTCCCCAGTGTTTCTACATGGGAACCCCCTGTTATTTTGGTAAAAAAGAAAGACATATCTATGAGGTTTTGCATTGACTACAAAGATATCAATGTTATAACAATAAATAATAAGTATCCCCTACCTCACATTGATGATTTATTCAAACATCGTCATAGAGCTCAATATTTTTCAAAGATTGACCTTCGATCTGGATATCATCAGTTGTGCGTGAAGAAGGAAGACATTCTGAAAATAACATTTCAAACTTGGTACAGGCATTATGAGTTTATAGTAATGCCTTTTAGATTGGATAATGAACCCTCTGTCTTCATGGATATAATGAATAGTGTTTTGAAGGAATATATTGATGACTTTGTTGTGGTATTTATTGATGATATCTTGGTATATTCAGAATGATATGAAGATCAGGAAAATCACTTGCCCACTATTCTAAAAACCCTCAAAAGAAATGAATTATACGAGAAGTTTAGCATGTGTGAATTCTAGCTTCAAGAGATTTCTTTTCTTGGAAATATTTTATATAAGGATGGAATATATATTGATCCTTCAAAGAAAAAAGAAAATCCATGAATGGACAGCACCGACGAGTACATCTATGTTACACAGTTTTATTTGTTTAGCAGGTTTTTATGGATGTTTCGTCGATAATTTTTCCTGGTTGGCTAACCCATTAACCAATCTAAAACCTAAAGGGTTTAAATTTGTTTGGAAAAAAGAGTGTGAAGAATGTTTTGAATAACTGAAGAGAATATTAGTCAATGATCCTATCTTTACTCTACCATCAGGTAATAATGGGTTTGTTATTTCTAGTGATGCTTCAAAGAATGGAAAATGTTGTGTCTTTATGCACTATCATAGAGATATTGCCTATGCATCACGATAGCTAAAAATTCATGAGAAAAAATATCTTACTCATGATCTAGAGTTAGAAACATCAATCTCTTCTCTGAAAATATGGAGACACTATCTCTATGGTGAAAATGTGAGATTTATAATGATCACAAGAGTTTGAAGTATATTATCTCACACAAAGAACTAAACATGAGGAAAAGACAATGGCTCCAACTACTCAAGGATTATTATTACAGTATACACTACCACCTGTGGAAGGAAAAAAAGGTGGATGATTCTTTTAGTAGAAAGGATCATGGAGTTTTGAACAAGATGAGAGTTGAAAGGGATCCTATTTTCATGGATCTAGTAATGAGGGATATGGGATTAACCACAGAAGGTGAAATATCTATACTTTTTCAAATGGTTTCCAAACCATATTTACTAGAAAGGTTAAAGATTTCTTAGAACAATGATGTGGAGTTTCAAGAGAAGATTAAAGCTTTGAATGATGGGATATTGAGTGACTTCATATATGAAGATGTAATTTTGAAATTTGGGAAGAGACTTTGTGTTCCTAACATACCTGATCTAAAATGGGAATTTTTGGATGATGCTCATAACTCCAATTTCTCTATACACCCTGGGAGCACCAATATGTATAGAGATTTGAAGGAACATTTTTGGTGGGACCACATGGAGAGATAGATTTCATATTTTGTGTCAAGATGTAAGGTTTGTCAAAAAGTGAAAGATGGAAGGTAATAACCTGGAGGAGTCATGCAACCTTTTCTCATACCTGAGTGGAAATGGGATAATAATACGATGGACTTTTTCATTGGGCTACCAAATACTTTTAGAAGGAATGATGCAATATGGGTCATTATTGATGATCTTACCAAGTCGACACATTTTACTGCTATAAGAGAACATTTACCACATGAACATTTTGAATGACTATATATTAATGTATTTGTAAGACTTCATGGAGTACCCCTATCAATTTTTTCTGATCGTGACCCCCATTTTACATCAAGACTCTATAAAAGTCTTCATAAGGCCTTGGATACTGAACTTCGTTTGAGCACTGCCTACCACTCTCAAATCGATGGACAATCAGAACAGACCATTGAAACCTTATAAGACGTGTTGAGATATTTCTCACTTGGCTTTCAAGGTATGTGGGGTCAATATTAACCTATGGTTGAATTTTCTTATAATAATAGATTCCATTCAAGTATTTAGATGACACCATATGAAGTATTATATGGAAAGAGATGTCTCACACCAACTTGTTGGGATGATGTTGGTGAAATAAAACTCGTAGGCCCAGAACATGTTGAGGTAATAATGGAAAAGGTGAAGATTATCCAAACCCACATCAAAGCATCCCAAAGTAGGAAAAAGATCTATGCTGATAACCAAAGGAAGGATTTGGAATTTCAAGTACGAGACCATGTTTTCATGAAGGTATCTCCATGGAAGGGTGTTATATGTTTCAGTAAGATGGGTAAATTGAGTCCCAGGTACATCGGACCTTTCAAAATTCTAGAACGAATTGGAGTTGTAGCTTATCGTTTGGAAATGCCTAGAAATATCTCCAAAGTTCATGATTTGTTCCACGTATCACTATTGAGAAAATACATGCCTGACCCAACACATGTACTCACCTGTGATGAAATAGAAATGGATCTTGACTTATCTTATTTTGAAGAGCCTATCAAAATTCTTGATACCAGAGAAGCAGTGCTGAGAAACCAGACAAATCGTCTGGTAAAAGTTCTATGGAGAAACCATAAGATGGAAGAGGCAATGTGGGAACCTGAGGAACTTATGATGAAAAACCAAAAATGTCATTTTATGTAGAAATATTCTAGAAATTTTGAGAATGAACTTATTTTAAAGAGGGGAGAATATAACACCCCAAGCTTCCATGATATGTTTCCCTTTGAATAATGCAGTAGCTTGTGTTATATGCAACTTGGAGTTTTAACACACTATGAGCAATCAAACTAGCCATTATGAATATTAAAACCCACTTTTTAAAATTATATAAATTTTATTTTTCAAAATGGACTTCTTTTTTGATTCGAAATATCAAAATTAGCTTAGGAGTATTTGTTGGTATTTTTTTGAAAACACTCAATTGGTGGTGAATAGTGAAAAACATTGTGTTAGTATTTAAAGCTGACATTTTATTTAACTATGTAGTTATTTTATTTTAATATATTTTAGGTCAAAATAGATATATAATACCTATATATATTCAATTAAATTCATTGGAGTCATTTTATAATAAGTTTAGATATATAAAATTTTATTAAACTTTTTACCGTCTTTTACCCACCATCTAGGAGCATTTGAAAATTTGCATAAAACATAATTTTACCACTTATGTGAGTTTAATTTCAAAAATATGAGAGACACCTTTAATATTAGTAAGTAAAATGTGGTTCAATATGATGCAAATAATTTTTCTTGAATAGTAACTTTAGACTTTTATTTTCCATAGTGAAAAGTAAATAGGGTAATTAAGGGTAAAAATGATATCATAATTACCTTAACACATGTCCTAATTGTATTGGATAAGTATAATTCGACCAAAAAAACATTTGGAATAAAATATGATCCCATTCGGTCCACTTGGATTAGATTTGGGCATTTATTATTATTTTATTTAAAGAAGAGTTAAAAGTGTTAAATTCAATGTTTAATAACTAACCCATTTTTAATATAGTGTTACACACAATATAAATTTGAATATAAATATTCATTAGAAATATACAAATACTCCTACTTAATTCTATTTTGTTTATAATTTTTAGACATTAAATAATTTAATTTATTTAGGACAAAATGATGTTGCCGTAATTACCTTATTAATGAAATATTAAAATAATTGATATTATAAATATCCAAATAAATGTAAATTGAGACATATGATGAATTAAACTAAGTTTCTAGGTTAATATGACATGTTAGCGTTGATTAAAGAAATTTTATTCTAAGTTATAAAGTTTTTATAGCTTTCAAAAATATCAAATACTAAATAGTGTCAAAATTGACATAATTGAGTTTTTTTAAAACAATATTATATTATTAATAGATATAATATTCCTAAAAATATAATGTTCGGAAAAAGTACTTATATAAGGTTATATATATCAATAATTAACCACTTGGGGTTCTTTTGGCAGTTTATAGTATGTTTATTAACCTTATAATATAAAAAAATAGAGACATGGTAAATGTCAAACTATTTAAATAAGAGTTAAATCTAAAAGATAAGGTTAATATGGTAACCTATACCTATCAAAAACCTATTGTCTGAGAGTTTTACGACTCATCCTCACCTTATACTTGAAAGAAATCATTTTTTAGCCATTAGAAAACGAAAATGATTTTATTATAAAATAATATTTCAATCTTTTCCTAAAGTGACCCTGACCTCTCTTATAAATGGTACTTCCCATTCTCTAAATTTCACACCTCAAAAGCCATTTGGCACGGCCAAAACCTGCCCAAATATCCTCCCAACTTCCCTAAAATCAACCTAGATTCCTTACTTTTATCAAAAATCTAATCTCAGGAGCAGTTTTGATCAACTCAAAAGGAAACACCTGGAGAAGAGGTAATAATTTCACCGCCCTCTTTCAAGTTCTTTTATTCTTCCAATTACTCTTTCCTTATTGTTTCCATTCTAAAATAATAACTCCCTAACCTTATAAATACTTTAATTTTATTATAAATATGGTGCAACCATATTCTTTATTCTATTCATCCTATAAATGACAAAGTCACCATACATGCCTACGTACGTCTTACCGTCTCTACATCATGGTGAAGTTTGCTATTCAAACACTTAATTATTTTTTATGGGAATAATAATGAGTATAAATGATGTAAAAAATAAATATTATATGTTAATTATTCTTTATATATGTTATAACATCCAATTACATATGATTTCACCATCAATATAATGATATTTCCGCTCGTGCGTACGTACGGAGTACTGTCTCCATGAATGCGATAAGGTTCTTTCCCGATCGTAATCATTCAAGAATAATTTTTATTTTATGATTAAAAATAATTTTTATAAACATAACATCATTATGTATATGAATAAAATACATCCTATCCATAACAAACATGGATTACATAACCAAGCATATAAAGAAAAATGAATCAGTTAACACCCGAAACAATGATACTACTGAAATATTATTAACAATGAAATATTAGAGGATCATATATGATATCATATTCATGTATATAGTTCTTTTATAATATCATAACAATATTTTAACCATTATACAGGAGGTTAAAATACCATCGACTAAGGAAAATTACAATGTAAGGGTTAATTTCACAATCTCTTCATTATCTGAGGTTGTTTATACGTGAGTATCTACTGGGACCTCTTTATCATCCACATCCATGTTTTCTTAAAAATGTAATTCAAAACATTTATACAATTTACTATACTATGGGTTCAAGTCATTTATACCCTTGTTTGACCATATATGTTTTGAAATGAATCTTTCCTCCGTTTTCCAAATATGGTACTTTATGACGTCTTTGTTAAAATTAAGGTAAGAATGCCTTTTTTTAACTTATATGTCAGGTGTAGCTATTTTCCACCATTATAAAATCGTCGAAGCTTCCCATACAATCTTATAAGAATATTTTAAAAATAAATGTTTCCTTTTATAATTATGTGACTTTTAAATGTTTTCAAAATAGAAAGAGGTATTTCATTCAAATAGTTTTCATTTCATCTATGTCACCATCCTTTGATGGATTTTAAAATTTTTTGGAGATGATTTATTATGATAAAAATCTTCCATATTGTATTGAATGTTTTTTGATAATTTTTTACATTAGATGTGTTATTTTCGTACCATTCATGGTTTATGGATAAAGTATTGACATTTCGTATGCTAGTTTTAATATAAATGTTTATGTTGTGTTTAAATGATTTCATATGAGGAATGCATTGGACTTAGTTTGTGACAGGTGGATCCTGCTAAAGCTCTTCAATGTATTAGTAGTTCTCATGAGACAAAATAGTATCTTGGAACAAGGCCTTGAAAAAATCTTATTTTTAGTCTTGGTATAAGGTCTTGACTATGTGGTTATTAAGTCTAGCATTATGCATTCCATCATTATGAAATTGGCTATTGATATTGCATGTGATTATTCGACTAGTAGAATATCCATGTGAATAAGTAAATGGAATAATTTGATTTATATTGGCCATATTATGTATATGTTTATGTCTAAAAGGCTTATGTTTAAGTCTTATACATTGACTTAAATGTTTATGCTTATTTATGAAAGTTTCCGCTATATTTTTTTCCTTACTGAGCATCTGAGCTCACTCCTTTCTATGTTTTATTTTTTTCAGGATGTGAAGAAGTATATTATGACTAAAATAAAGTGATAGTATAATGGATATGAAAATGGTCAATGGAGACAATGTTGTTGTTGTTTTTAATTTTATAATGTAATGTAAAACATTTGAATATATATTGTACTTCCAAGGCTACTAAACTGATCAGTATTTCAAGGTTTGATCCCTTGTGATCATGCCAATGTTATGTAATAATCCACCGACTCTAGGTAACTGGGGTCGGGGCATTACACTTGAACTGCTGAGGTACTACACCCCATCACGTTCCGTGGGTCTGCTGGGTCACACAAAGCCACCACCCCAATGCGGTTTTCTAAGGTACTACTCCCCATCGCGTACCGCGGCTGCTCCCCACCATGGCCTGCCAGGTCACACAGAACCACCCACCCCACCATGGTATTCTAATGTACTCCTCCCCATCACGTACCGCAGCTGTCGAGTCACTCCGAGTAGAAAAGTCAGTAGTCATCAAGTCTCAACCAATCGTAGAGGTCTATACATAGTGTGTTTGGGAGAACCGCTCCCCAAGCCATCAACCACATCTCAAGCAGCACGAAGTATCACAAAGAAGTAACCCAATGATCTGACCATTCATATGGGTTCCAACGCAACAGACGGCGCATCAGTCGAATGTCAGGTCTGTGCGTTATTGGTATTTATCTGTGGAGGGCCTAGTTGGATTCGGGTGCGATCCAACCTATCCAAACTCTAAGTTTCTCCGAAACTCTAATAGATTAAACAAAAAGGACGGTCTCACTACATGGGTCCCAATGCCACAGATGGTTTATGAAACAAGCATCCGGTTCTCAAGAAAAAGTCCTTTGAGTGTTTCTGGGCCCGGGTCCGGTCTGGGCTGGGCCGATGTCCGGTCTGGCCTGGAAGAGGGTTGACTTGAAAGGGTGGCCCGAAAAGGAGAGGATGTGCCTATGTGGGGTGATGACCTGCTAGGGAGGCAGCCCGGTTCGGGGGCGGTGGCCAGGTCCGAGGGGGGGGGGGTAGCCCAGTTTGAGGGTGGAGGCCTGACCCAAGGGTAGAGGCCCACTTCAGAAGTGGCGACCCGGTCTGAGGGTGGTAGCCCGACATCAAGGCGGCGGCCGACTCTAAGGGTGGAGACCTAGGCTGAGGGAGGAGACCCCACGTGAGGGCGGCCACCCGGCTCGAGGTCGATGGCTGGCTTTGAGGGCGGTGGCCCAGTCCAATGGAGGAGGCCAAGCAAGAGGGCGGAAGCCCCGCTAGAGTGTGGCGGGATGCTCCGTGGGTGGCAGCCTAGTGCGATGGCGGTGGCCCAACGTGAGGGGGGTGGCTCGGCTCGAGGGCGACGACCTGCTCAGAGTGTGGCAGACCAGTCAGAGGGAGGCAGCCTGCTCTAAGGGCGGCGGCCTGGAATGAGGGTTGGGCCCAGTTTGGTTTGAAGTAGGGGGGTGGTGTAACCCCCCGTCTCTCAAATTCTCGAACGGCCCATAGGCCTTTCAGTTGGCAAGGCGGCGATGCCGTGAGGGCACCGCTCGGTCACCGCGGAACCCGCTGGAGGCGGGTTCAGCCTCTGCCACGGTTTCAGATGTGGATTCCATTCTATGGCGGCACAGAGGTCACACAAAATCCCTTCCCATGGCTCACCGTCATGAAATCCACCTCATCGGTTCGCTACGGCTGACGAGCCACAACCTTCCTCTTGCAGCGTGCGTCGACGTGCTCGTGGTCTTCCATGGTGGCACAAGTATAACAAGATCACAAAGGGTTTGGGCCAAGTTCATTAGGTCCATGACCTCCGCATTAGCTCTTATTATGGAGGATATTAAGGGGTTGAATAATCAATTTAATTAAAAAATATGATAAACCCCACAAAGATTCCCCCAATAATCCTCCCACAAAGATGAATGAATTGCGGGTCAACCTATTCGTTAGTTGACCCTCATTCTTCATATTATTCAAGAACTGGGAATAGAAAACATAATTAAAAGTATAAAAGAAAAATAACCCTCTACCTTGAACTATTGGAGAGCACTCATGGTTGACGGAGTCTCGTTGTTTGTCGTCCCCGCAACAAGCCATCCTCACCACCACTTGAATGTCAAACTCCGGTTCGGGGTTTCAGTGTCGCATGTCACCTTTTGCTGGGGTTGGCTTTATCCTCTAAGGTCTCGACATTGTGGAACTCTAATAGAACTTCGTTTCTTAGTGAATCTTCTCCAATACCCCTATGCCAAGCTCTATATTTATAGGAGAGGGGGAGAGTATGTAACGACATGGAGAGTTAATGGGGCTCATAAATTAGGATGCTTCCTAATTTCCCCAACATCGTCTTTACTTAAGGTTGGAAGGTCAAGCCATTTAATGGCTTGACACACCACTAGACCCACCATTTAATTGGTCCATTGGAGGTATATGGAATAAAGTAACAAAAATTATTTTATTTCATTTCATTTTAAAAAAAGTCGCAAAACCTAAATTTTTCTCCGGACATACTGCGGTCAAAGTAAGTCCTCCTTTAAGAGAATCCTGATGCTACGGATTCAATGGTGCCCTCATATTTTTAATCCGAGAAATGGTTCAAAAGTTATAAATCATTGTTCATGAATTTACTGAATGTACCTGAAAAAAGTTCAGAAATTTATTCCGGGCACACCGGGCCGTGGAATCACACGCCATCAATTTTCGGAGACTCGTAATAATTCCATATAATTAAAAAAGATTTACATGTAAAATATGGGTCTTTTCATTCTCGTCACCTCTAAAGACCTAGAATTTACATGTATTTTTTTTAATATATGGGATTTTTTTGAGTCTGTGGAAATTGATGGAGTTTGATTCCGTGGCCCGGTATTCCCGGAATGAATTTCCGAACATTTTTTTTCGGGTACATTCAGTAAACCTGCGAGTGGGTATTTGTAACTTTTGAACCGGTGCTCGGAATTGAAATCCCAGGGCACTATAGAACTCACAGCACTTGTATTCACTTAAGGGGACCTTCACCTCGACCACAGTAGGTCGAGGTTGAAAGATAGTTTTTGTGTTTTTCGTGAAAGAATAAATAAAATAAAAATGTGTAACATTTTTATTTTCTTTTGCTAAAACCATCCATGTGGATGTTTTAATGGTGGGGACCACCTGTTCTAAAACCTCTCAACACGGGATATGGTGGTGGGGACCACCTGAGCCTAACCTTTCATGTGGGTTATGGTGGTGGGGACCACCCGAGACTTAAAACCCCTTGAACCCCTTTCAATTACCTCTTAATGGGGAGATGCCTCTTGAGATCCCCCACTTAATTATGCCAAATCTATCCTTTAAGTAATTAAGCCAACACATCAATAAATAAATTAATCTATTTTGAAATTATGCCAAAAAAAATAATAGAAAACTTGTTCTATTATGTGGGCTACCTTTAATTTTTGTGTAATTGGGGAGAGGAAAACTATTTGGAGAATGATCTCCAATGAAGAACGTCAACGAGGAACATCTCCAACGACGAACAAACTGACGATCAAGGAAACGCCGATGTCACCGACGTCTGTCTATCCCCAATGAGAGCTTCTCCCTCCTCGCAGCCTCCGAGAATGAACAATAGAGGTACAATGGATGATTGATTTTTCCCCTTCCAGTTCTTGACAATTCTTCATGAATTAAGGATGAAATTAGAGCCGCTTTCTACCACCCTAACATGGAGAGTGCGGGCCAAACAAACATGGATCATCCTCTCTGAAAAATCTTGGTTCTCTTGTGTGTTCTTCATGATGGTGATGATGACCGGTGCTGGCGGTTGGCACCGGTGGAACTTGAGAACCGCGACAAAGGCAACGAATGAAGGGCGGTCAGCCAAGACGACCGCTGACGAAGGCCCGATCCTCCACTGCCACATGGCCTCCACCGTCTGTGGGCATGCCACTCAGGGCCTCCTCTATCCATGGCCACACCCCCCGCAGCCTCCGCCGTCTACGGCCACCGCTGCCGACGACCTCTGCGTCCAATGGCACTACGCTGTCCAGCGGCCCTCGTGGCCCCCGCGCCCCGCGGGGCTCTGACGCGTGCAGCCCCTGCACCCTGCGATGCTCCGCCGCCCACATCCTTTCCACCCTGCAGCCTACCATGCTTCCTCGCGGCCTCCCGTAGCCCCTTGCGGCCTCCACAACCATCCTTTGCCCCTGCGGCCCCCGAGGCCTGCTGGACTGCCTATCGGGCCGGACCCAGTGGGCCGAGCAGGACCCAGTGCGGGCCCGGCCAGACCCAGTGGGCCGAGTCAACTCAAACTGGGTCAGGTCGGCCAAGGATGGGTTGGGTCGTCCCAGGATGGGTCGGGCCGGGTAAGATCGGACCCGGACCAACTACGGGATTTTCACTCTAATGGCCATAACATTGGCACCAAACATCCGTTTGATGAACCGTTAGCGGCGCTATAATCCTTAGAGAGAGACGGTATATTTGGTATATCCCAATAGAGTTTTGGATAATGTTGGGAAATGGTCGGGTTGGATCGATCATGAATCCAACCGGGCCCTCGGGGCTAAAAGGATAATAACTAACAGACTGGGCGTCCGATTGATGCACCGTCTGATGCGTTGAGACACCTTCGACATGGAGGTCCTCTGAGATAAGTTTCTGTGAGAATTTGTGGAAGTTGGTTTACTGACCAGTGGCTTGAGGAGCATACCCTCCCGGAGACGACCAAGCCTAGTGCGGGAACCCAGTAGCTGGCTGTAACATGAAGAATGAAGGTCAATCCTGTGTGGGTCAGAACCTAGAGATCATGTGTTTGTTAGAAGCTAGAGATCTTGTGTGGGTTAGCACCAAGAAATACTATGTGGGTATTCACCAAGCGATCCTGTGTGGGTCAGAACCTAGTGATCCTCTATGCGTCAGTATTTAATGCTCCTGTGTGGGTCAGCACCGAGCGATCCTGTGTGGGTCAGCACCGAGCGATCCTGTCTGGTTCAACAGTTAGCAATCCTGTGTGGGTAAGAACCGAGCGATCCAGTGTGGGTTAGCACCGAGCGATCCTATGTGGGTCAGAAACAAGTGATCATGTGTGTGTAAGCACCGAGAGATCCTGTGTGGGTTAACACTGAGTGATCCTATGTGGGTCAGCACCTAGAGATCCTATGTGGGTCTGATGATAATTAGTGATCCTTTGTGGGTATTCCTATTAACAGAGTAAAATGATTCTGTAGTTATAATGAATCATCTCTACTACTCTACTTAAGGTATACCTGGTGTGAGCTGAGTCTGTACCTTGTGGTATTTTCCTTCATGGTAATACCTTGGTTGTATTCTACTATGTGGAGTACCTGTGTGGTACTTGCCTTCGTGGTATTCATTCCTTTGTGGAATAGTTGAGCTTTGGGATTTGAGTTGGACTCTGTGTTTTCCTCATGATTGAGAAGGGTATAATTGATAACTCATGTATATGTATGGGAATATACCTAAGTAGGGTTGTCAGTTAATTCCATACTGTGTGGTTTATCTTTGGTGGATTTTGTGAGACCTTGAGGGTCTCAGGGTCCCTACTGAGTATCGGTATACTCACCCCTGCATAGGTTATGCCCACACTTCATTGTGTTTTGGGCACACGATGGACATCACTGACTAAGGACGAGGGTACCAGGACTGGAGGAAGCTTGGTGGTGGACGTTATACAAGGCGAACCACAGAGATGGCCATTCGGGAGTTATACCTACCATTCAAGTAGGATTCATGGTGGAAAATCCAACAACTACTTTCCACCTATCAGTTGTCTTTTAAATTCTTATTTTCCTTATATTTTCTAGTTAGGATTGTATTCTGGCCCCTCTTACTTACTGTACTCACTCTGTTTACTACTCAGTTTACTTGAGTTCGTATCATGTTGTGTGCTTGGTTGTGTGTGTTTACAGGTTAAAAAGGAAATTCCTTCCCTGTTTTAGGGAATACGCCTTCGTTTCTAGTCGCCATCCCCTGAAATATGGAAGGCAGGCTTGGGGTAGTCACAACATGGGCCCTGGGGGACGGGTCATGACACCACCTTATTGATTTACGTCCCTGAAATCCACAACATAGACTAAGGAAACAAATCAGGGTACTGAGCATGAATATGAGTCTCCCACTCCCATGTGCTCTCCCGGAGGTTCCCATGCTTCCAGTAAATGTGCACTAGATGTATCGACCACCCATGAAGGACCCTCTCTTATTTATCCTCAATATATACTGAAACATCCATAAATGTTTCCCCATCGTCTAATCCATCTCGCCATTGTTGATGGCATGAGATGAGTTGTGTATGTATCTCCTCAGCTGGGATACATGGAAGATGTCGTGCACCTTCTCCAAATGTGGTGGTTGTGGAAAACAGTATTCCACCTTGCATATCCTATGAAGTATCAGAAATGGCCCGATAAACCATGGTGATAACATGTCACTCTGGCCAAATCTCTGTAGTCCCCTTCGAGAAGAGGCTCGCAAAAAAACGTGATCCCCCTCTTGGAACTCCAATGGTCTCCATCTTCTATCAGCATAAGACTTCTGCCAACTCTGGGTAGTAATCATTTGATCCTGGATGATCTGTACCTTCACATTGGAAGCCCGTACCAATTTTGGACCCATAAGCGTTGACTCACCAGTGTTGTTCTAACATAGAGTTGATCTAAAGGGTCTGCTGTAAGGTGCCTCAAATGGTGCCATACTGATGGTGGAGTGATAAATATTGTTGTATGAAAAATCCACATATGTCAAGTGATCCTCCCAATAGTAGCCAAAATCTAGGGCAAATGCATGAAGCATGTTCTCAAGTGTTTGAATGGTCTTCTCCATTTGACCATCCATCTGAGGATGAAAGGCGGTGCTCAAATGCAACTGAGTCCCAAATGCGTCCTGTAATCCCTTCCACAACGGGGATGTAAAACATGTATCCCAGTCAAAGAATATCATCGATGTCACCCCATGAAGTCGCGCGATCTTTTGTACAAAAAGGCGTCCCAAGCCCTCTACTGATCCCTACTATCAGATAGGTAGGAAGTGGGATGAATTGGTGAGTCGGTCAACGATCACCCATATGGTATCATGTACCCTGGATGTACGTGGAATCCATATCACAACATACACGGACATCCCATCCCACTTCCACTCTAGTACCTCTAGTGGCTGAGCTAATCTTACTGTAACCTGATGCTCAACCTTCACTTGCAGACAAGTGAGGCATCATGAAAAAGACTCTTCCACTTCCTTATTTATTCCCAGCCACCAGTGCTGAATCTGTAGGTCTTAGTGTATCTTCACCACACTAGGATGTACCATCAAAGGGGACGTATGGAACACCCTCCACACCTACTCACATAGAACCACTGGTACCACGGTATGTCCTCTGAAGAGAATGACATGCTCCCCACCTTCAAAAAATCTATCATGTGCCTAACCTGAGGATATATGAGCATGTTAAGCTAATCAGTCAGTGTTACCAAGATGCACCTCCCTAACTCGCTGAATGAGTGGGGGTGTGACTCTCATATACTAAAAGTATGATTCTCCATCGCTATCCACAAAGGATATCTACAAAATGGCTAGCTGCTCTGTTTCCTCACTCATCAACTGCAGACCAGACCTCTTACTGAGTGCATCTGCTACCATGTTCCCCTTCCTAGGAGTATAGACTATCTCAAAGTCATAGTCATAGAGGAACTCCTGCCATTGTTATTGTCTCAGGTTCAAGTCCTTCTAAGAGAAGATATACCTGAGACTCTTGTGATCAGATTAGACTATAAAACATATGCCCATCAAGTAATGTCACTATATCTTCAAGGAAAAGACCACGACTGCTAACTCCAGGTCATTGGTAGCATAGTTCTTCTCATTCTACCTCAGCTATGTTGAGCCATAAGCGATCACTGATTTCTCCTACTTTAGGAAACATCCATGCTCGTTCCCTGATGTGTCGCAGGAGGCTTCATACCGAACGCCCTCTTCTGGCAGCCTCAAGATGAGGGCACTCATCAGTCTCTACCTCAGCCCCTGGAAATTCTGTTGGAATCTCTCCATCCATAGGAAAGGTTTCCAATTATTTTTCATAGCTAACAAGGGTGTTTCAAATCTAGAAAAAACAATCACAAATATCTGGTAGTATCCAGCCACCCCTAGGAAACTCCGCACCTCTGTCACGCTCCTAGGTGTATCTCAAGCTAGCACAACCTATATCTTCACTGGATCCACTAAAACTCCAAATTTTGAGATATTGTGTCCTAGAAAGTTGACCTCTCATATCCAGATCTTGTACTTATACAGTTTACCATAACGATGGTGCCCTCAGAGTGCATCCAGAAATATCTATAGTTGATAGGCTGGCTCCTCCTCCGTCACCGAATATATCCAGATGCCATCGATGAACACCACCATGAAGTGATTGAGGTGTGGCTAAAAGATCATGTTCATGAGTCCCATGAACACTGATGGGAAGTTGGTCACACCAAAAGGCCTAACCAAGAACTCATAATGGCCATACCGACACCTGAAGGCTATCTTCTGCACATCGTCATCTCGTATCCTAAGATGATGATAGCCAGATCGGTGGTCTATCTTTGAAAACCAGCGATCTCCCTTCTGCTGATCGAAAATATCATCAATCCTTGGGAGTGGATACTTGTTCTCAAAGGTCACCTGGTTCAGGTGCCGATTGTCCACAAATAGTCTCAAACTCCCATATGCCTTCTTGTAAAACAAAATCAAGACTACCCATGGAGAAACACTGGGTCTTATGAACCAGTTTCCCTACAAGTCCTCCAACTATACACGTAACTCATGAAGCTCCACATGAGCCATCCAATATGCTGGTGTATATATTGATGTCGTCCTGTGATACAGGTTGATGTAAAAGTCTACCTTTCTATGTGGAGGCAGTCATGGAACATCATCAGGAAAGACATCGACACACAGGTCCACCACTATAGGATAGCTCAGACTCTCATAATCAACTGCTCTGAGGGTAAGGCTATCCAACTGATGAGTAATCAGCAGAACCCTCCTCTGGGTAAGTCCAACCAATGCTGCAAAGGTTCGTTTCTTTCCAGTGAAGGAAAACCTAGTGCAGTCCATGCGGAGACACCGCACATTGCACAAAATATATTCAATTTGAGCATGGACTATGGATAACCAGTCCATACTCAGGATTACATCGTAAGGCCTTGGTGCTGCTACTAGGAGATCCCAGCCAAAGATCTCGCCTACTAGAGTAAGATCACATTGACGACACTAGTGCGTAATCATGGAATCTACTCCCATAGGTGTCTCTAGCTGTAAGAATCTGGCCAACAACTCCACCATAATCTCCGATCTTAGAACGAGGGCCATGGAAATAAAATAGAGAATGGCACCTATGTCTATAAGTACTAAAACTATGTTGGAGTAGAGATAGATTATACCTATAATCATCTCTGGAGCACCGTGGTCATAGGCCTCAGCTTCCTAGAGCTATCCTCATCCTTTTCCTCCTACTCCATGTGGTCCTGGTGGACCACCTATCTGTGGTGGCGGTAGAATCTCGAAATGTCACCCACCGCCTACTGCACGACTAGCTCCTCTACCACGTCCACTACCCTATAGACCTCCTCGCTGGAATTTCTGCCTCTGCCTCAGCGGTCCCTCGACTATCTGTTGGTCATCGATACATCAGTTCATGCAGTCGCGAGCCATATGACCTTGCCCGCCTCACGTGGAACACTGTGTGCCCCTCGCCTATCTCCCTATGCCTTGGGAGCCTCACGCCTCTAACCCTACATCTTGGGGTCGTACACCAGAAGATATAATCTTCTTGGACCTCTTTTTCATCTTCTTACTACCTCCTACAGATGACTCTGCTACCTTTCATTCAGTGGTAGCTTTTCCTATCGGTGCCTGCTCAGCTTGGAAGATCTCCACCAAAAGTGCTCGCTCAAGCACCCCAGCCTACGTCAAAATGCTGAGGGATAACATCGATGCCTTGATCTCTAGTCAGAAACCCTGATCAAAGGTCTGATCCATGAATAAATGGTCTTGTACCATTGTTTCCGACGCTTTCTCCGGGGCGCGCGCATCCGTCTGTGAGGACGCGCGGCTGTTGCCCCGCATTCCCGCTTTCCAAAGGCGGGTGTCATTCATTCCTTGTTCAGGTACGTCTGCTCCTTGATCGAAATGGGATGATGGGATGTTGGTTCTTCCTTCCGTGGATTCCTCCTCGGAACTCGTCACCTAGTCCGGGTCTCCCTCATATATTTAATACGTTGTTCGTGAATCCCATTCCTGGTGCCATATTGTCATGGACTCCAGTTAATTATGATACTTCCTTCAAGACTTTCCATAGGGTCTTGACATGGTAGCGACCTTCGGTCGGAGTAGACGGAAACATCAGGAATGTCAGGGCATCTCTGGGTGCGTGGACATATGGGAACCTGTATTCTTCCTCATAAGAGGGCATCTCAAGGGTGCAGAAACTGAGGCATACATCTGAGGTTTTCCTCAGCTTCCTGTGCTTAATATAGGGTATGTTGCAAGATTAACATCTAGCAGAGACGGTTACACCAAAGGCGTTCCATCTGAGGTTTTCCTCAGGCATCTCATGTTTATCACAAGGTAGGCCGCAAGTTTAACGTCTTGCGGAGATGAAATAAGGGTGATCACAACGTCCAATGAGGATGGATCCAAGGTGGTGCACTCCCTATAGGGGAAAAGGGTGATGAATCAGGGTGTACACAGAGGACAGCGACCCGGAGATATGATGGGGCTTACACATGGAAAGCGGCCCATGCGCCGCTAGGAGCAGCGAGGAGGTGGATGGCATGATTCCACTGGGATGTGGCGGCCCGGGTGAGAATCAGGATGGGTGATGGATGGATGAGTGAAGTGGAGGAGGATGAAATGGGACCATCGTAGGGGCGATGGTGAAGTTGGGCTTGAGCCTTGAGGAGGCTTCCTACGTATCCCTGTGGCAGGGAATCAAAGTCCGCGTAGTTCGGGAATGCGCAGTTTAACGTCATGCTGGACGGAGGTGGGACCCGACATAAAGAAACGACGGGTGGGCTTGAACCTCATGGAGGCTTCCTACGTACCATGCCTTGACATGGATCAAAGACCTCGTAGTTCATATGGGGCTTACGCATTGGGCGGACCATGGTGTTGGGACTTACTCCATGATGGAGGCCCAGAATGGCTTACCGCTAAATGGGGTCGCAACGACTTACCGCTGGATAAGGATGTCAACGTCTTACCGCTGCATAGGGAGAGGAACTGGTGAATGGGGCTTGTGCAAGAAGCTGCCCGAGTGCCGCTTTGGAGCGGCGCTGGTGAATGGGGCTTGTGCAAGAAGCTGCCCGGGTGCCGCTATGGAGCAGCACTGGTGAATGGGGCTTACGCTAGGAAGCTGCCCTGGTGCCACTATGGAGCGACACTGGTGAATGGGGATTATGCAAGAAGCTGCCCGGGTGCCGCTATGGAGCGGCACTAGTGAATGGGGCTTGTGCAAGAAGCTACCCGGGTGCTGCTATGGAGCGGCACTGGTGAATGGGGCTTGTGCAAGAAGCTGCCCGGGTGCCGCTATGGAGCGGCACTGGTGAATGGGGCTTCTGCAAGAAGCTGCCCGGGTGCCGCTATGGAGCAGCACTGGTGAATGGGGCTTCTTCAAGAAGCTGCCCGGGTGCCGCTATGGAGCGGCACTGGTGAATGGGGCTTACGCAATGAAGATGACCGGGTGCCGCTATGGAGCGACACAGGTGAATGGGGCTTGTGCAAGAAGCTGACCGGGTGCCGCTATGGAGCGGCACTGGTGAATGGGGCTTACGCAAGAAGCTGCCCGGGAGCCGCTATAGAGCGGCACTGGTGAATGGGGCTTGTGAAAGAAGATGCCCGGGTGCCTCTATGGAGCGGCACTGGTGAATGGGGCTTGTGCAAGAAGCTGCCCAGGTGCCGCTATGGAGCGGCACTGGTGAATGGGGCTTAGGCAAGAAGCTGCCCGGGTGCCGCTATGGAGCGGCACTGGTGAATGGGGCTTACGCAAGAAGCTGCCCGGGAGCCGCTATAGAGCGACACTGGTGAATGGGGCTTGTGCAAGAAGATGCCCGGGTGCCGCTATGGAGCGGCACTGGTGAATGGGGCTTGTGCAAGAAGCTGCCCGGGTGCCTCTATGGAGCGGCACTGGTGAATGGGGCTTATGCAAGAAGCTGCCCGGGTGCCGCTATGGAGCGACACTGGTGAATGGGGCTTATGCAAGAAGCTGCCCATAATGTCTTCCTCATGTCAGGCCATGAGGGCGTCCCAACTCACTGGTGGGTTGAGGTATGTGCCTATGCGCAAGTGCACAAGCGGGATAACACCAAGGGCGTTGGAATCGGCCCAAACAAAGGGACATGAAAAGTGTGAATCACATGCCCGGCATTCGGAATGCGATGAGAGTGGCATGGCGATAGAGGATAACTGCTGACCATGTTCGCAACACAGCATCCTATCGCGTTAGCCTAAAATGGGGACAAACAAATGAGGGGTCGACTGCTGACCGTATTCAAAACACAGGACCTCAAAGTGTCACCCGAAGCCTTTTGGGGCGTTGGCCCAGGACAGTAGGGGGACCATGGGTCTACCGTCCATACTGTTAGGGGGTCCCTTCAGACTTTGGAAATGGATGCAGATCCAAATGAAGGACACGCAAAGCGTGGGGTGGAGTGCTGGAATGTTTGAACCGATTCTAACGCTCTTGAAACCATGCCACTGTAAACATGGCATTAGGCATCTTATGCTAGGAGCATAAGTCATCTCTCGTTTAGGTCAAGAGGCATCCTATCATTTGTTAGATAGGGATAATTCTACAGTTTAGAGTCATGTAGGTAGGACTATTGGCATCTCATGCTAGGATCATAAGGCATCTCTCGTATAGGGCGAGAGGCATCCTATGTTTGGCACATAAGGATTACTACAGTTTAGAGTCATGTAGGTAGGACTGTTAGCATCTCATGCTTGGAGCATAAGGCATCTCTCGTATAGGGAAAGAGGCATCCTATGTTTGGAACATAGGGAGAATACTACAGTTTATAGTCTTATAGGTAGGACTATTAGCATCTCATTCTAGGAACATAAGGCATCTCTCGTATAGGGAAAGAGGCATCCTATGTTTGGAACATAGGGAGAATACTACAGTTTATAGTCTTGTAGGTTGGACTATTGGCATCTCATGCTAGGAGCATGAGGCATCTCTCGTTAGAAGCGAGAGGCATCCTATGTTTGGCACATAGGGATAATACTACAGTTTATAGTCTTGTAGGTAGGACTATTGGAATCTCATGCTAGGAGCCTGATCCATCTCTCGTTAGAAGCGAGAGGCATCCTATGTTTGGCACATAGGGATTACTACAGTTTATAGTCTTGTATACAGGACAATTGGCGTCTCATGCTAAGAGCATGAGGCATCTCTCGTATAGGGCGAGAGGCATCCTATCGTTTGTTAGATAGGGATTACTACAGTTTATAGTCTTGTAGATAGGACTATTAGCATCTCATGCTAGGAGCATGAGGCATCTCTCGCTAGAAGCGAGAGGCATCCTATGTTTGGCACATAGGTATAATACTACAGTTTATAGTCTTGTAGGTAGGACTATTAGCATATCATGCTAGGAGCATGAGGCATCTCTCGTTAGAAGCGAGAGGCATCCTATGTTTGTCACATAGGGATTACTACAGTTTATAGTCTTGTAGATAGGACTATTGGAGTCTCATGCTAGGAGCATCAGGAATCTCTCGTATAGGGCGAGAGGCATCCTATCGTTTGTTAGATTGGGAGTACTACAATTTATAGTCTTGTAGATAGGACTATTAGGCAGAAGGTTCCTAGAAATGGTTGGTGTTGGGACTTACGCAAGGGAGGCCCTTTCTGGTTGAACCTGGCATAGGAGGCAAGTGATTGGGTTTGGAGGAGTTACCTGAGGAATGGTTCGACTCAAGGTACCCGGGGAATTGATGATGAGAATCTCAACTCACGACATGGAATGAAACCAAGAGGAATATGTCAACTGAAGGTGTTCCATGGTGTGTAGAGGAGTATCTCAAATCATGGTGTTCCATAGGTGGTAGGTGGGAGCGCATAAGGGCACAATGGAAAATCCCGGCATCCCGGCCCGAAAAGTTCGCGGTGCGACTCTCGATTTTTCATGGGGGTCTGTGACGGTAGCGAAGGGACCGGATCGGAGGGCCGGGACCGCAGCCCGGCAGTAACCTCGAGCGGGGGTGCGGGGCGCATCCCCCGCGGTATGGATCGGTGGGCGCGAAGGTAGGATCCTCGCGAAGCATAGGTCTTCGCGAAGTAGCTTCGCGAAGCATGGCCTCACGGAGCAATGATATCTCGCGGAGCAAAGGGGTCTCGTGCAGCAAATGGGTCTCGCGGAACAAAGGGGTCTCGCGGAGCTTGGTCTCGCGGAGCAGCATCGCGGAGCATGGTCTCTCGCGAAGCTCGGTCTCGTGGAGCAGCATCGCAGAGCAGCATCACGGAGCATAGGCTCACGGAGCATGGACTCGCGGATCCTCCGCTCGCGGAGCAGCAACGCGAAGGAAGCTGCTCGCGGAGCATGGCTTCGCGGAGCCGCAATGCGGAGCTCCGCTCGGCCGCCCAAGGGGCGAAGTGGTCGTGGCCGTCCTTTTGGAGAAGGGGGTTAGCTGGGTATTTATAGGCAGGGGCGCCGCGAAGCAGAACTCCCGTGCCGCCTCAGGAGCTTCGCGGCGCGCTCGCGAACATCAAATTCGTTTGCGGAGAGGTACTGCCTCTGGAGCTTCGCGGCGAGCTCGTGAACGTCAAATGCGTTCGCAGAGAGTTACCGCCTCCGGAGCTTCGCGGGACCGCGATGCTTGGGTGCTTCGCATCGGTGCTTCGTGAGGGGTATTCGCGGCGCATTGCGAACGCCAAACGGTTTCACGGAGCCTCTCGCCTTATTGCTTCACGGCGGCGCTCCGCGATCACGGAGGGGGCTTCGCGAATGGGCTTCGCGAACCAGATTCCCAGCCAAACTTCAAACATCCATAACTCCTAATCCGTAACTCCGTTCGGGCCCTACGACCTACCAAATCGAATCTTGAGAAATGGACTACGATCTTGGATCATGTATGGAAGCATTTGGAAAATTTTGGGGACGCGTTTTCCAGGGTCTACAACCATGTCGGTGGAGTAGCGAGAGAGATCAGTGAACCTCGTTGAGTGCTGGGAAACTATCATGTTTCCCTACAGTTAGTGCAGCAGCTCCTGTATATGCACAGAGCGTAAGGTCATGGAGACAAACTCTACCCCTAAAAAGGCTATCAAATTCCGCCCAGATGAGGGTCACCACATCATCTATCTAGATAATCTAGCTCTACCATCTCCCTATTGCTGCCTGAAATGGGCTAGATGCCAGTTTCACCATAAAATCAGCTAGTGTCCCAACTAAGAAAAAAACTACAGCCACAGCCTCCAACTAGTCCTCAACTGCCTGCAGATCCATCTCACCTCAGAACATCAGAGGCCTCTTCCGTTGGAACTTTTGAAACATGCTCAATTGGCATGCACCCTCTGCTAGTGGGGCTAGTGCTAGAAGCAATCCAACGGGCAGTGGTGCTGTTGGTGCACCACCCGAAGGTGCCAAAGCTGTAAGGGGGCACTACACCGAGGACGCATCTCTCAGTGGCCCGACATCGCGTACTCTCCCAGGGAACCTGGGTGGATATCTATGTGGTGGAATCCTGAAAAGAAATTGGTGTTCCAGGATTAAAAGTAATATTTGGTGAGCTGACTCAAGAAAACACAAGAAAGACATTTCAAAACACACACAATCTGTGTTTTCGTGTGCTGAGTCAGAAATCAAAACTCCGGGTCCTGGTGTATGGATATGTCGGCCACCGCACCCATACTAGACTCCACGAACTAAAAACCAAACTCAAAACACTTAACACTATTGCCACATAGAAAAGATCAGAGTCATAGTTCTTTGGTAGAACCGAAATCCTCTGATACCACTTTGTCACGACCCTTCCCCCAGGGCCCATACCGTGACTACCCCAAGCCCACCTTCCATAGGCCAGGGTATAGTGACTAAACTAAAAGGCATATTCCCTAAAACGGGAAGGCATTGCCTTTAAACCTGTAAAAAACATATGGTTCAAGAACACAATAAGAAGAAACTATGATGTAAACTGCTCTAGTAAAAGAGTGTCAAAAGGAAAAAGGGGCTGGAATACAAGACTGACTGTAAAAGTACAAGTATGACTAAAATTATATTACAACTAAAAGAAAATGTAAAATAGCTACTGGGTCATCCTCTGAGCTTCAAACCAAAAGGGTAGGTACATATCACTTCCACTGCACTCCACGTCCGCTCGTCTCATCTATGTCACGTCACGCTGAACAGTCCAGCTCTGAGCACTATCCAGTCCAGGCTACCTTATCCTCGATGAATGTTGTTTGTCATCTTCACAAGACACAACAATGTATGGGTGAAGCCTGTGTAGGGGTGAGTCTAACAATGCTGAGTAGGGACCCCGAGACCCTGAAGGTATCTTAGAATTCCATAAAAAACCACAGGGTAACACCACAAATTTAAAGTACCACAAAAGTAAAGTACCACATATCATAACCTCAATCACAAGAAGAAAGAAAAGACATCACACACGAGGATTTTTTATAGAGTTAATAATAAGTAACATCCCCAATCACATCATCGAACACCTCGGCTGCTAGAGAAATCCTCCTCTATCGAGTAGAGTGGGCCCGTCGTGTCACACATAGGCGCTTCCCACTATCCATGAACTCCTGAGGTACTGCTCCCCATCGCGTACTGTGGGTCTGTTGGGTCAAACAAATACGTCCCCCCCAACGCGGTTTTCTAAGGTACTCCTCCCCATCGTGTACCTCAGATTCTCCCTACCGTGGCCCTCCATGTCACACAGAACCACCCACTGGCATCTCGGTTTGCTAAGGTACTCCTCCCCATCACGTACCGAGGTTGTCGAGTCACTCAGAGTCTAAAAGTCAGCATTCGTCAGGTCTCAGTTAGTCGTAGGGTTCCGAATGTAGTGTGCTTAGGAGAACCACTCCCAAAGACATCATTCACATCTGAACCAGCATGATGTCTGAAAACGAAGTATCCTAATGATCCTCTAATTCATAAGGGTTCCAATGCAACTGAAGTAGCGTCAGTCAGACATCTGGTCAGTGCGTTATTGGCATTTCACTGCTGAGGGCCCGGTTGGATTTCAGTGTTATCCAACCCAACCAAACTACAAGTTTCTCCAAAAATCTAATGAAGTAATGAAAAAAAGGAATTTCCCACTCCAAGGGTCCTAAATTTATAGACGGTTCATCAAAAGGGCATTTGGTTCTCAAGATAAGTTCATTTGAGTGTATCTGGACCTAGTTGGGCCCGGGTCCAATCTGACCCAGTTTGGGCTAGGCTAAGGTGGACTCAGCCCACTGGGTCGATGAATGGTCCAGCCTGCAAGAGGGGAAACCCACAAGGGTGGATTGACCAGAATAGGTAGGCCTGGAAAGGGGCAGTCCGACCCAAAAAGGGGCGGCCTGACCAGATTAGGGCGGCATACTGATCTGAGGGCGGCGACCCAGTCCGAGGGCATTGGTCCGAATCGAGGGAGGTGGCCCACTTCGGGGGCGGTGACCCATTCTGAGGGAGTTGGCCCTATGTGATGGCAAAAGCTTTCTCTGAGGGTGGGGGTCCAGTCCAAGGGCAATGGCCTGTCATGAGGGAGGCGGCCTGACTCGAGGGTGGGGGCTTGCTCCGAGGGCGGCAGCCCGGTCTGTGTGTGGCGACCCAGCATTAGGGCGGTGGCCCGACACGAGGGCGGCGACCTGCTTGAGTGCGGGGGCCCGGTCCAAGGGCGGAAGCCTGATCTGAGGGCGGCGGCCCGGTGTGAGGGTGATGGCTTAGTTAGGTTTTATGTGAGGGGGTGGGGGAGTGTAACCCCCCAGTCTCCTAGATTCTCGAACGGCCCGGAGGGTATTAAGTTAGTGAGGTGGTGGCTCCTTGAGGGCGCCACTCGGTAGTCGTGGAACCTGCCAGAGGTGGTTTTTGCCTCTGTCATGGCTTTGGCTTTGGCTTCCATTCTCTGGTAGTGCGGCAGTCATGCCACATCCCTTCCTTCGGCCAGCCATCGTGCTGGCCGCCTCCTCCGTTCGACAAGGCTGACGAGTCCTAACCTTCCTCTTGTAGAGTGTGTCGCCGTGCTCATTGTCTTCCAAGGTGGTACAAGGTTACCAATATAGAGGAGGGTTTGGGAGGGGTTTGTTAGGCCCACACCCTCCACATTAGGTCTTATTATGGAGGGGTTTAAGGGGTTGAAAAATCAATTCAATTAAACAACTAGATAAACCCCACAAAGGTTCTACACAACAACCCTCCCGCAATGATAAATGAATTGTGGGTCAACCTATTAGGCGGTTGACCCGCATTCATTGTATTATTCAAGAATTGGGGAGAGGAAAATTATTTAATAGAATAAACAAAAATAACCCCTACCTTGAAATGTTGGTTATCACTTGTGGTTGAGGGAGTCTCGTTGTTCTCTGTCCCCAAAACAAGTTGTCCTCGCCGTCGCTCGAATGTAAAACTCCGGTTCGGTGTTTCGGTATCGCATGTCACCTTCTGTGAGGGTTAGCTCCATCCTCTAAGGGATCGACATTATGGAAGTCCAACAGAACCTCATTGCTTTGTGAATCTTGTATATTACCTCTCCCCCAAGCTCTATATTTATAGGAGAGGGGGAGAGTATGTAACGCCACAGGGAGTTAATGGGGATCCTAAATTAAGAAGCTTCCTAATTTACCCAAAATCATTGTTACGTAAGGTTGGAAGGTTAATCCATTTAATGGATTGACACACCACCGACCCCATCCTTAAATTGGTCCATTGGAGGTTTATGAAATTAAATAAAAAAAATTATTTTATTTAATTTCATTTAAAAAAAGTCACAAAGAAAAACTTTTTCTCAGGACCTAATGCGGTCAAAGTAAAGCCTCCGTTAAGAGAATCCCAGTGCTATAAATTAAACGGTTCCCTCATATTTTTAATCCGAGCATCTGTTCAAATGTTAGAAAATGCCGCTCATGCATTTACTGAACATACAAGAAAAAAAGTTCAGAAATTAATTCCAGGCACACTAGGACTCAGAATCATGCACCGTCAATTTCTGTAGACTCGTAATAATTCCATATAATTAAAAAGAAAATTTACATGGATAATATAGGTCTTTAAAAAGAATTTAAGGGGTGGATAATGGAATAAAAAATGTGCTTATTGATGAATGTTACCTATTCATTGGGTAACTCATATGGGTTCGCACCAATAGACTTCCTTGGATTGATTTATACAGGAAGTGATGATTCTAGGATGAGGGTTTTGGTTTTGGGAGAATATTTTTGAAGGTCTTGGATGAGGGAAAAGTTATTTATAGGCATTAATAACTGAGAGGTGTGAGTTCCTTTTTATAGTGGAGGAGGAGTGACATTCTTGTAAATATAAATAGGGAAACAATATTCGGAGGTCTCAGTTACATTAAGTTCCACCAATAATGAACCAAATTTTATAAAATTGGTGATAATGTTGAATTATATCCATTAAATGGGTTTGGTACATGTTTCTAGGTTATTTGGACCCTTCAGTTTAAAGTTTAACCACTAAGTAAACTCATTTCTACCTTAATCACTGTAATTAATTTTAATTTCATTCAATAATATTTTTGGTCACAAACTAATTTTTCCGTATGAGAAATTATTTATAAATCTAATTACAAATATAAAAACCATTTTTTAAAATTAATATATTATATCTGGTGGAAATTACTTTAAAATTATTCCCGTATAAGGGACAAAACATGAGGGTTTTAAAGAGAAAAGTTCAAAAGTTTGAAAATTTTTATAATCAATTTCAATGTGAAATTGATTGGAGTTACTTATATTTGATGTATTTGGATATAATTGAACTTATTGTTCTTTAAAACTAATTTAAATGAAATTTTAATTATAAAAATAAATTTGGTGAAAACTAGTTTTCAATCAAAAATCAGTATTTAATATTTTTCATAAAAATATGAAAGTTCTTAGAAAAATACCAAAAATGTACCCAAAATAAATTTTGATATCCTCATTTTAAAAAAGAAATTTATTTATTTAAAAAAATTATCGATGTTTCAAAATTTAATTTTAAAATATGATTTCCATTAAAAGTCAGTAAAACTATCTTTAAAAATATGAATCTTTGTAGGCATATAATTGGATTTATTTTCATCTAAAGCCTACAAAACTTATTAGATTAATTTAAATAAATTTTATTAAATATATAAAATATAAATTTCATTATTATATTTCACTAATATTGATTAATTTAATTTATTAAAATAAAACACCATTCTATTTGTAAAAACAAATTTATATAAAAACACATCCTTTATATTCAATTGGTATTTATTTTCATTTTCATTTAATTGGTATCAAATGAATTAATTTTATAAACAAGTGTAAAATGTTATTTTATAATTTACATAATATAATTCATTACTATTATTCCAACATCTAGGTTATAACTATCAAAATAATATTAATAATATATTGTTGTATGGTAAGACTTCGGCTTGTTTGTAACATAAGTCATCAATGGAGTTCAATGTTGCACACAACACAAGATAGTCTTGGTGTTTCATGTGATATAAGATAAAATATGTATTTTTTGTAAAAAATCTATTTTATAATTTAAATTTACTTGAAATAATATATTTTATAAAATCTCGGGATGTTACACTTCACATGGTTAGAGGTTGATGAAATCAACTTGAACCACCACTTAAAGTGAATTAGATTTAATAATAATATTTATTTTTATTTATCTAAATAAAAACACACAACATGTTAGTTTGGGTTGTTAATTTTTAATGAAATGACCAAAATGATGTCATGAATTGTTATATGAATTCAATACTCATGAGAATTAATTTAAATAATAAGAATTATGTCATACACTTAAATAAACAACCATTGTGGTGTGTTGGAATTTTAATTTATTAAATTAATCAGTTGATTATTGCCATTAGATATATGTTAGGGATCTTATACACGATTCATCACACCACCTTAGTTTTAGAACGATGGAAATGGTGCTGCTTATCATTTATTAAGAAGTTGGACATGACACTCCTAATCTTTTATTGGGAATTGTTTAACATGATGGTTCATTATCTATTATTTTATATTTTTGTAGATGAATTTCTCCATCATTTATTGTCATTTGAAAATCATGGAACTCTATATACCTGATTTCGATGTTTGGGATGATTCCCCTTACTAAAGTACGATGCCCTTATGACATTATACATGGATAAAATAGTGTTATTCCTTGGGTATTCACACTAAATCACATACATATATATAAACACACACACACAAATATATATATTATGGAACATGTCCAATGATATTATAGATTATGCCGAAGTAGGTATATTTTGATGTCTGACCTCTTGGAACTAGAGTCAACTTGGTCTTAGTTTACCTCCCTTAGTTACATTCATTATACTGATACACAACTTTATTTTATACTCATGGAAATGATTTCATTAAAAACCATCAGTGGTGGCCTACTATGTTTTACTCAAAACCTATTTGGGTCTCCATTGGGTACTCAGATAGATCTCATAGAAGTAGGTCAAGATCTTGGATTATACTTCTTTTTTTTTCTCATTATAGAATAAGACAAGACATGAGAGCTGGGGGCTAAGCATATTCCTGGGATACCTACAGGTATTGGGGTATTTTATTTTCTTTTTATTTTTTTGTATGTTCCTTTTTATGTATTAACTATTGTATGTCAACTGTATTATATTTATGTAATAGCATGTTTATTCAGGGTTTAATTTTATAGAAATTACCCTGGCTATCAGTTTATAATATTGATAATCATTCTTATTATTAACTTCCAATATTCAACTTTTTCATTAATTATACAATGTTATATTCTTGGATAAAGAGGGTATAGTCTCTAGAAAGAGACCCATACATTAAATACATAGATACTAGATTTTTTAGTTGAATATTCATTACATAACATAATAATGCATTCAATATACATATTTTTCTATTATATTTAGAAAGATAGTCATAGAAAAACATTTTTAATAAGTAAACTAAATATTCTCCCACTATGATAATAATAACTAAAACCCTTATTATATATACAATTCATAACAAATTTATTTATAACATTGGGAAAGAAAACATAAGAAAGGGTGACCTCAAATTCATTGTAAGGGTAATAAAGAGATATATCATCATTAAATGAGTATATGGGTATAAGGGAATAAGGATCATATTTGAAATTCATACCCTAAAAATCATAGATAAAAAAATATTTCGTAGAATAAATCATAAATGTTAATGAACATGAATCATAAATGAATCAGAGAACATGATTCATGGGATCATAACACCAACATAAGACATATATTTATTGCATATACATAAGATTATATCATTGTGAACATATATAAATAGAAACACGTTCACTCGTTAAGTTAATGAAACCAAATTAGGAACTCGAATAAACTTACGGACCTCGAAATGAGATCCATACATATTTTGATAGACATGAAGGCCAAGTACATTCCTACACATATGGACAAGAAAAATAGATCCATGATAAATCTTATGGACATGAAACCCAGGTCCACGTAATAAATTTTGAACATTAAATCAGGTTCAAACATTACATATACACTGATGAGTTATCTATCATTACCCAATGCAATGGAGGGCTATAGAATTCCTGGATCACCTATCACATAATGAAAACCATATATTTCTGTGCCATAAAATAATTATACATTCATGATATAATCATATGAGAATTCACGAAATAAATTGGGTTTTGTAAACATTTAATTAATCCATAATAGCGTAACCAATGTACAATTAATGGGTTTTATAAAAATTTCATCATTATAATTAGAAACCATCCACATAATGAATAAATGTGTAATCATTGAATAATATCACCGAAAAAACATAAAAAACACTAAATAGTTTTTTCTTTTAAGAAAATAAAATCAAGAAAAATATCATTAAAACACTCTTTAGAAAAATATCCTTTTCATTTAAAAATTACTCCACTAGAACAGTAAAATTTCTATTATTTTAAAGATAAAATTTCCTCTAAAAATAAAATTTGAAACATTTAATTTAAGAATTAAATAATTGAGTTGTAATAAAAGTGGAATATTATATTCATTATATTAATTTTAAAAAATATTTCTTTTCACATTTTTGGAAAAAAGTCAAAAGTACCACATTCGAAAAATGGAAAGAATATCCATTTAAAATCATTTTATAAAAATTAAAACATGGGTAGAAATGAATTTACAAAATAATATAAGAATATTAAATCACTCATGATAATAATTTTAGAATACATGGATCTAGAATAAAATGTATCTTTGATCGAAGTGAGAAACAATGTTGATTTTTCATTAAAACATTCTATCAGTATCTGTTGGAGTTGGTGCCATATAACCGTATTTTGTGTACATTATGATAGAATGTATTCATAGTTTTTAACATTAATAAACTACATATTACATCATTATTGTGCCTATGTGTACTAGAGTATGTGATAATCTCCCTAAGGTAGCTGTCTCACTAACATGTCATAATATATCCCCGTTATGATGAGAACTGAGAAGTGCTTCAAAAATATTCTTAAATATATTTTATATAGCTAGAGGATATCATTTGTTGTAAACAAATTATACAAGATATTATGGGTAGATACTCATAATACTTTGAGTAAACTTCTCATAGTGTATTCCCTTGCTAATATCCAGTGCAAGATATTATGAGAATGAAACCCCCCAGTAGAAAATCCACATTTTTATATGTTATTGGATGTTCTTATCTATGAATGTGGGTATTGATCCTTGTAATTTAATATTTTTATTAATGAGTATCATGAGTCATGTACTTTGATGTATAGATGAAAACAATGATGATAGATGTTTGTAGTGACATGGGATTTGTTGGGTGATTCACAAGTAATATTACATTAATGAATAATGATAGAAAGTATTTGTACCTTATATTTATTAATAGAAGGTAATATCATAGGCCATTTTATTGAAATTATACACCCTTAATAAATTCATGTTCATGGTGTTATATAGCCAAGTTCAATTTTTGAGAAGTCGAAGAAAGAGACATTGAGAATATAGGTTGATGGAACCTGTATGAAAACAAATTGATTAGATATATGATGATAAAGGAATTATATTACACAGTAAGAACCCATAAGTGGTATTATGTCATTATGACACTAACTTCTCTCTTTATAGGTGCCTCGACGTGTTTCTAGATGTTAACCTTAGAATTTAGGATGCTTATCCTAATGCCAATGAGAAAGTGGCCTCAAAAGTCACACAAAAATTGTATCCATAATCTCAGTAAAATAATAATGTTATTATTTATCATTTAACAAGTTGAATAAATATTATTCCCACATATGGTTAAATAATTTTTCATTCTTAATTGATCGCTTATATTTCTTCACCAGTTATTTGAGATAATATGATGTGATTAGAATATTTAATAAATATTTATTTTCTATTTAGTGAATATAATTTTTATTTATTTATTGTTGAAAAATTTAGTTTATTTATTTAATAAATAATAGATATTATTAAATTCCTGATAAATATTGTGGAGGAATATAAGACCAATTATAATAGTCTAGTGAGAAATAATAAATATTTAATATTATTTGATTAAATAATATTGAACTTTATTCAAAAGATAAGGCACATGTTGAGAAATAAATAAAATATTATTATTATTTGACATGGAGTTTCATAGGGATTATATAAATAAGAAGGTCACTTGTACAATTATTTTTTTCTAACCCTAGAAACATATAAAGAAAAATATAGTATTTTCTCTATGATTCAATTAATTTATCTAGTTGGGAACAACCTATTTGGAAAATCCTTTCAGTCCATAGAGAGCACCCTTCTCCAAGAATTCTCTAAATAATGGAGAGAGATCTTACGAAACCTAAAACTCCTAACTCATGAGAGATCCAGGTGAATTTATTGGATTCGTTTCTCAATGCGATCAAAGGTGGACGATGCAAGAGATAAGTTCTTCCGTATAGCACCCAAATATTCCTATGATGATAATTAATCATTTCTGTCATATGTGTGGATAATAACTGGAGCGAATATTCTCTTGATTTCAATGACCCAGATATTTTTTCGAATCTATCAAAAAAATAATAATTTCGAAAAGGTAAATATTAAGTAATTAAATTTATTAAATGATAATCTTTGTCATTCTGGTGTTCTATATATTTTATATATTATCTTATTCAATTATATAGATCATGAATTTTATCATTGTGTAAATCATAGATTGATCATCATTAATGACAAAAAAATCAGTGTTGGGCATGACCTATTGCATGCTTCTACTACACTTGGAACATACAGTTGGTCATGACCCATCGTACGCTTCTGTTGCACCTAGAACCTATAGTATCTTAAGTACATAAAGAGATTAAAATGAATATGAAAAATGTATTATCTATTAATAAATATATTATAAGAAAATTTATTAGTTTCTTTATAGTTATATCATAATATTTCATCATTTTAAGCATAATGACAAACAATCTTCAAAAACAATGAGATTGCATCATAAAATCGTTACCATCTTGGTAACTTTGGAATCATAATCCCCATGAAAGAAAGAACCTTAGATTGGTTTTTTATCACATTTTTTTCATAATAATATTCATAAAATAAATAAATGGGATATATGAATTCCACAAAAAATAAATATGTAGTGAATATGGCATATATCACAAACAAATGAAAGTGAGATGAAAATCCCTTACCTCAAGTAACAGTTTACTTCATACATATTTGGAAATCCTATAATATATATATATGAACATTAAATGTGTATTATAGAACCATAATCATCTATATCATACCATATATGATTTACATATACCGTGTTAGTAACATATCATTAATAATTCTATGTTAAACAATTATTTCATGTAACAACTACTTTGTTTTTCAAGTATTTTATAGTTCGGTAGTTTCGGTCCTTGTAAATTTATTATGGATCCATAATCTACATACTTTTAATCATGATAAAAAAAATTATATTAATCATATACATATTTAAATTCAAACATAAAAGTTAGATACAAAAAATGAATGAAACCATTCATGAAGGTGGTACGCCTTACGTACGCATGAGTGTTGTTTTCATTTTTTCAATGGATAAAGAGAATGAATTGTAAATATTAATTAAACATTAGAAAATAATTTTTATATAAACTATATCATATATATTATTTAAATATCCCCTTATTACCATCCATTTCAATATAAATGAAAAATGAACCACATAGCTTCGTGGATGGGGTAGTCTATAAGTACACACAAGATACATTATCATTTTTAAAAAAATTGGAAGGTAATAAGGTAGTTGTGATATTAAAATTTAATAAGTATAATTATTTCATAAATATAATATATATACATTAGATTAATCATTTTATCCTTTCATGTGAGGTGGTGGTGGAAAATGAATTATAACAGTTCATGAGGTGGTAGTCCTCTGAATGGACGATCAACAGTTTCCAATCCTATTTTATGGAAGAGGTGATGGATATTCGTTATGATATTAACATAATAAAATATAATTATATGAGAGATAAATATGTTATCAAATCATTAATGTTTAATAATATTTTAGGGTGTTGGATGAATAAATGAAATAAACACACTTGGTTAAGAACTATACCTCTTCTTCACACAAACCCCTTTAGGTTATCACAAAAAGCCTTTATAGGATGTTTTACTAATAAAAAATAGTAATATAAGATATATTAATTGAATTAATGAGTTTATATTGATAGGTATTTTCCTAACCAAAAGTAATTGAATTTTTTATATGAGAAAACAATAGGTGTGCTTTTACGAGTGGAGGAAATGACCCACATGGAAACCACATGAAAATGTCCCAAAAGAATGGAAACTTATAAAGTAATTTTAAATCCAAATGCATAAAAATAATGATAAATTATAATTTATTATAGTTTAAGGTATAAATATGTATATATAATAATATTTAAAAAATTTTAATTAGAAAACTGACCCTTATCATTTGATTTACGCACCTTAGTAAACCCATTTTAACCTTAACCGTAGTAATTAATTTTTTCAATTATTAATATCAATTATGAAAAAGAATTAAAAATAAATTATTATATAATATTAATTATTATAATTCCAAATATTAAATCCATTTTATCAAATTCAATTTAAAAATTTGGTATAATTAAATAAAAAATTAAACCGGTAGACAGGCCAAAAAGACAGTTTCCAATGAAAATTTCTATAAGTGTAAAATGAATTTATGTAAAAATTGAAAATTAATTTGATTAAAATTAAGTAAATTGGATTAATAAAATTATAATAGAACACATTTTACTTTTATACAAATTTAAAACATATTATAATAATATAAATGACTTAAATGAAAATTTAATTTTTAATAAAAATTATAATCATTCACTATTATTCAAAAAATTAATATCTTCATAAAAATATATAAATTCACTGTTAGTTAATTATTAAATGTTGTTTCATATATATAAGATCCCTTTTTCAAATTTTTTTTCTAAAATATGGAAAAATTAATTTTATTATTTGTTTATAAAAAGAAATAAAAAACATTTTTTGGAGAAAAATATATTATCCAGGCATATAAAAACATGCCAAAAAATTAAGTACTATTTTTAAATATACATTAATTATCTTAAACCTTAATATTTAATTTTAAAAATATGTTTACTCCTTTAAATATTTAACTTTTAATTCCTAGGTTATAATGGCGATGTTTATGGAAATAATATTTTTAATAGTACAATGTAGTTCATTACAACTCGATATTCTGTATAACAGAACCTATTGAAGAAATAAAATCTATTAAAAAATATTTCATAAAATATCAGGGTGTAAAATATACCCCTATTAAAATGAAATTTTCACTCAAAATTCCATCACTTTTATTTAAATAATTAAATATACATATTCCTTATCATATCTCGAGGTTTCAATATATCTTCTTCAAGTTTGTGGTTTCCCCCCAAAACATTGACCAATTGTGTAGTCTAGTTTCTTATCCCATTATATCTATTATCCAAAAAATAAATTGTTCATTCTTCATTGGAATATGGATGATACAATGGTATGACCTCTGAGTTCTATGCATGTGAATGATCAATTATATATTTCCTCAAGAGATATACAAGGAACACATCATATATTAGGTAAAGGTTCGATGTAAGTGCCTAGTTACAAGGAACCATCCATACTCAATATAGAATCTAAAATGGGATAATATACCTATATATGAACATTTATTTCTTTCCAAGTCTCTTGACCAGCTTCCATGGAAAGATATATAGATTCACCTTATGATCAACTTCAAATTCTAGATCATATCAAATATTATCAACACAAATTTTCTATAATCTTTGTGATTACCTTATGTGTTTAAAAATTTATATAACCATATATTATATTTCTTTATCTAACTATGGTCCTAATAGATTTATTTCTCTAACTTCATCCCATCACATTGGAGTTCTACGATTCCATAAATAGACGCATTCATAGGGTTCCACCAAAATTCTCGAGTGAAAGATATTTCTGTAAGAAATCTTGACTAGCGGAAGGTGTTCATATAAACCACATTTTAATTCTAGAGAACATGATCTTAAAAAATACTCTGGGTTATGAATGGTTCTCTCAAAATGAGAATCTGTCTTAGGATGATACATAGTGTCAAAACACAACTCTCTGTCTGGATCTTGAAAAAGTCTTCTCCTGAACATTAAGGTAAATCTGGGATCCCAATATAAAAATTTGAATAATTTACTCCATGAAACCTTTCCAATTAGTTAATGTATATTCTATAATGTTTACAGGGAGAGAAATTTTCTCTAATTTTTATTAAGTGTGATAACATTGTAAAGTGATCGACTACAATCCATATTGAATTGTTCCCTTTATATGTTTCAGTATTTTAAGGAAAAATCATTAGTGGTGTTTACCATTTCCATTATTGTATGAGTAATGGTTTTAAAAACCCCTTATACTTCTATATCTAAGACTTAACTTTCTAATAAATCAATCAATGAGATACAAACACTTCAATATCTCTCTTCATATCATCCCACTTGAAATACTATTTCATATATCTATACATATTTGAAATTATAATATTAATAGAGAATGAAGAACTATGATCATCATATAATAACTCCTTATTAATATGGGTATGGATGAGGCGCGCTCTTTCATGTGAAGGAATAGATGCGCCCATAATGGGCTCCTGACCTAGGTTTTTCCTCTCGCCATCACCTCCCCTTCACTGTGGAGATATGACGTTTCTCCTCGCGATCGGTGGGTTTGTCGAGGATCTCTGCAGTTGTGGTGTCATGCGGGTTTGTGGTCTTCTCTTTACGGTGGAATTTCACTATGGGTTTTTGTGGTTACTGGTTCAGATCTGCAGGTGTAAGACTGGTCTACATCGATGACATACTCTTTGGAGCGCTCCTGGTGTTGTTCTCGTCTTCTCACTGTTGTCCTGTGGTGAACTTTTTTCAGTGTTGGGGGGTCACGCTTGTTCATCGACGGTTGGTGGGGTTCCTCCTCTTCTCCAGTGAGTTAGTTGGGGTTTTGTTGCTCCTGATGTGGTCATTTGTTTTGGTGTTGGTGGGATATTCCGGGACAGGGTAATGCTGTGGTTCCATTTCTTGTGCGGTTTGATTTGGTTTTTGGTGAAATTTCTTTTGATCTCTTTGATTTTTTCTATTCGTGATGGTTTATGGGGTGGAGGTTTTGTTGTTTTATTGCGGAGGTTTGTCCCTCCGACGGTGATGGTATTGTTAGTCACTGGCGAAGCTCGCCAGTGAAGACGATGACGGTTGCTGGTGAAGATGACGATGAGAGCCGGTGAACCTCACCAGTGTTCCAGTAAATGTGGGTTTGTCAGTCAGCTCAGGGGAATTTCTAGAGGCTGAGCAGTTGCAGGCGATCCCAGGTTTCGAGGCCGGCGCATGGGTTCGTGGCTCGTGGTGCGTGGCTCAAGGTCCTGTCGCATCTCGTACGGTGGTAGGTGTGCGGATCATAGGGGTATCTCACTGATTTAGGTTTTTGAAATTTGAAATTTCGAAATTTGAAAGTTTTGAAATTTGAATGTAATGGATGCTTGGTTGTGGTGTCATGGAGGCATGTTGTTCTGTAATGGGTACTGGTAACCCAGAAAACGGCTATTTGAAAATCAAAAAAAATGATTAGAAAAAAATCCTTATTAAAATATGGTATGGATAGAACATAGACACAATTCCTAAATATTTTATTTCCATCACAATAGATGTTAAACAATGTAATATTTTTTATCTTCTTATACTACTCTATGTCCTCATTATATTCCTCTTTATTCCCCACATGGTTTGATGGTTAAACACTTAATTGAGAAAGATATGATTTATCACCTTACATAAATATATCTAAATCAATACTTTTCAAAACCATAAATATTTATTCTTTTGTAATTTTGATCGTAGTTCGGATAGAACAATCCTATCGACTTAAAGCAGCAACCTCCTTGTTCTCTTTCATAGGATGATTATACATTGAGGAGTCACCATCATTAAATAGTCCAAAACATATTCTCTAGTACATATTCAACTCTTTTTTAGAAGATATACTTTATTATTTTATGAATGATATATATATCAAAACATATTTATTTAGGATAAGTCCTCTATATATTTACAGAAAAAATTACTATAGCTAACACCAAATCAATAGTTGGGTAATTTTTCACATTAAATTTCAATTTTCCTAGTCCATAAGTTATACCATGAAATTATACAAGATATTTCCTCTTATTACCATCTTAAATGCATCATTATATATTTAAAACACTTTTCCATAGTAGTTTTATGTTAAATAAAGTTCATTGACTAACCTTCCCTCAAGTTCCCTGATATTTTCTTCACATTCATATTTTAAAAGTAACTTGGATCATCTATGAGTTGAATCCAAATGTAGATTATATATTTATGATAAATTATCCACATATCACTGATAATGTCTATAAAAACCAAGAAATATATGGATTTTTGTCATAGTTGTTGGTCTAAGACAACATTTAGTAACATTAGACATTGATAGATCCATAAATAT
Source organism: Viscum album (assembly GCA_963277665.1). NCBI lineage: Eukaryota > Viridiplantae > Streptophyta > Magnoliopsida > Santalales > Viscaceae > Viscum > Viscum album. Next base: position 1,249,516,009 of record OY728146.1, on the reverse strand, counting down.
ACCATCACTTGATATTGTATAAAATAAATGGACCATTTTGAATAAAAAAAATTCACACATAGAGATTTTTTCATACAAATTTCCAATCCTTAGGGACTTTATCCCAATTCATATGTTATATTCATGATATTATTTTTTATTTGAATATAAAATAATATCACCTATAAATACTACCACAAAATGATCAAGGTTATTATAAAAACTATATTCGTTAAGTCCATGAAGATAGATAAGGCATTAATAAGACCAAATGGAAACACTAAATATTCATAGTCCTCATACCATGTATGTAACTCCATTGTTGGTATATCCTTGTTCCTGAACATCAATTTATGATATCTTAATGAAGGTCAATCTTGGAAATGTATTGATCTCTATGAAGTTGATCAAACAAGAAATAGATAAGGGGTATATAATACTTTTTCGTGATTGTGATCTTATTTAGATCCTAATAATTAATGTAGAGTCACATAAATCCATATTTTTTAGAAAAAAATCAAAAGGTTCATCCTAAGGTGAAACACTTTTCCGAGTGAATCCCTAGTCTAGAATATCATAGAGTTTCCTCTTTAATTTTAATAACTCAACTAGGGTGATTTTATAGGGAATATTTGACATAGGTGTTGCACCAAGTAAGAGTTATATTGAAAAATAATCTTCTATATCTGAGGGAAGCCTAAGAAAATTTTATGGAAAAGAATCAAAAAACTCCCCCATAATAAGGATATATTTGATTATGTGTTTCTACCAAACCATCTGAGACAAACAACCCTTTTAAATAAAAATCAATACCCATAAAATGGATGTTATTTCTGATGTATGTTCAAACTTATCTTCAAACTAATAAATAATCATAGGTTGGTTTGGAATATCAATCTTGTATTCCCTTACTCATAAATTGATTTGAACTTTATATAAAGAAATACAATCCATGCGTAATATGACATAAAATTTGATCAGGAGTATAAGAATCATACAAATGAGATGTGATCATCATTCCATTATATGATTATAATTTTAATTCATCATCTAATCATCTTGGTGGTATTAGGAATCCATTAGAGAATTATTCAAATATAAAACAGTGGGTAGATATATATTTAAATAAGAAATTATAAAATCTATAGTTGATGGTAAATATACCTTTCACAATGTCATTATCATACCCCTCATTAGAAAAAATGATCAAATGATATTTCCTTTATCTCTCAGCTTAAGAGATTACAGAAATTGATCATTATCACTAACCATCAGATTTGAGCATAGGTTAGCATAATGCCTACAATACTTATATTTGAAACATTAGAGTATGGGTATCTCATTAGGTGATTATTTAGCTCTATTCACATTATTTTCTAACATCATCCATCACATCAATATTCAGCACCTCGATGACCTTCCTTTCCATAGAGAAAAAAGTTTCTAGTTTCCTTGAGATAATATCCTCCCTATTTCCTTCCAAATTAAGAGCATGAAAGAAAAATTATCATATTTTCTCCATGGTTTTTAGAAATTCATTTGTATTCCATATTTCTATTCTTATCAAAACAATGAGATTGATGTGTAACACCAATCTCCATTTCAACTATGATATCAAAAAAATGATTTCTTCATAGCTATTGAAGTCACTTATAGATAGAAAATTTAGAGAATTTGTTTTAAGCCACTAAATATTGGATCAACATTACGTTCATATTGGATGACAATTCTTGAACCATACCATATAGTTATTGTAAAATTTTCCACATAGGTACCAAAAGATTCATCATCCTCTTGATTTAGCTTAAGAAATTCATTCTCTATTTTTGTACAAAGAATATGATGAAAGTACTTATTAAAATGTAAGATCATAAAATAATCATACTCCATGGATTATATTTTATCAATTTATATCGTATTATTGATAAGATTCCATCGTCGATCCACTCTACTTAAAAAAATATACAACCAAAATGACTTTCTTATGCTCCAAAAATAATAGAATAAAAATCATCTTTTCAAAGGTACCAATCCCTTGCATGGAAACTAGGAGATCAATGAAACCACTAAAAGGGTTTTTACAATTCCTCATGAAATAATAAATAGATAATTGTTCCCTACTTTTCTTATTTGTATGCTCAACATGACTGATAACTTAAAAAATTCATGTGAGTATAGCAATGATATTTTTCATTCCACCCCTTACACAATTTGGATTCTCAAGAGGATAATATTTGTGTCTTCCATCACATTCATAACTAACAGGTTTCCATTGGGTTCCATCCATTGAATATAAGAAAAGAGAATAATGTGATGAACAATAATCATAGTGGGGAAGAACATAATCCAAAAAAATAGATTATAGGTTGTCTAAATAATGTCACATTTTTTTCAATCTATGAAACCTTAAGTTTAAACTAATCTATTATGAATCATCATATATTCATACAATTTACGATGGTTAATAAAGAGTTTGTGAATTTAAAAAATATATACCCTAGGAGTGTCAAACTAGTTGTGAAGTAAGGTTCACTGTCATACACTAGGTGACCATTGAGTCAAATCCCAGTGGACCCTTTTAAGAGTTATTACACCTGGTTACAATTTTTGGAGACTTGCATATACATTCAGTATCTTGACAATGATTTGATTTCATTGAAACCACTAAATCTATCCTTTAGAAAAATTCCATGACATTTTCCTATATATTGACCTATCGATAAAGTTATCACTAAAGTTTTCTCATTCTAGTTTATAAAGGTTAACTAAAACTCACTCTAATACCGACTATAGTAAACCATACATTTAATACATATATATTACATAATATTAGATGAATATTCATTACATAACATAACCATCCATGAAAATTTCACAAAAGTCTATTGTTATTAGAAACTTGGACACATAAATAACTAGTTCATAAGTGAATTATATTGTCTCCCACTATGTTTTTCATAACTATCACCCTTCTTAATCATATCAATCATAATTAGTTTTTCTATAACTAGGGGAAGGTAATGATAATAAAGGGTGAGAAAAGATTCTTAGTAATGGTAAGCAAAGAATATATCTATATAACATTATTATATTGTCTTGAGAACCTGAAGATAATATTTGAAAACCATACACGTCATATCACAGATCATAAAAATGAGTCATGGAAGAAATCATGGTAGTTTCTAAGATTTAAATATTTATGGAAAGAAAAAACATAATCCATGAGAGCATAACATTGGTATAAGACAAGGATTTTTGGGAAACATATAAGATTATAACATTGTGAAATAAGGTAAATTTAAATTGGTTCACTTTTTAAGTTAAGGATATGAAATCAAGTCCTCATTTAAACTTGTAGAAATAAAAGCTAAGGCGATATATATTAATATGTACATGAAATCGAATTCCACACATAAACTTATGGACATGAAAAAAATACATTCTTAATCTTATGGACATGAAAACCTGGTCCACATATGAAATTGTGAACATGAAATCAGGTTCACACTTGATATATTTACTCATGAGTTATCCATATTTACCCAATTCATTTTAGGGATATATAATTTTTGTCCCACCCATCACATAATTGAAACAATAGATATATTTACAATAAAATCATTAAACATTCATCATGAAATTATATCACAACCTATGAATGAAATATTGTTTTACTAAAATTTCATCAATTAATTATAATATAACCTATGGAAAATTAATGGGTCTCATAAAAAACTCACCATCATAATTAGAAAATATCTAGGGTTATAATATAGATGGTTTTATTAGATCATATCCCCAATAAGATATAAGTAACACTAAGGTATGTTTTCATTGATTAATAAAAAATCCATAAAAAGAACATTAAAATTATCTTAAGGAAAATATTATTTCTATTCTGAAATCACTTATTTAAAACATAATATTTCTAAAATATTATTGAAAACGTTTTTATTGAAAATATACTTGGAAAATGTTAATTTTTGTGTCATGAAATTATGTAATCTTAATGAGGGAATATTATGTCCATGCTATGTATGCGGAAACATAGATTTTTATTACCATTTTATTTTAAAAGTAAAATGTACCACATTAAGAAAATATCAAGAAGTTTCATTTTAAATCATTTTTTAAAATTTAAAACATGGATTAAAATGAATTTAAATATATATGAATATTAAAAACAATCTTTAATTTTTTTTGATAACATGTATAATGAATAAAAAATATTTTCTATCGAAGTGAGGAATATAGTAAATATTTTAAAAACACACTTTCAATATCTAGAGAATGTAAAGAGATTAAAATAAAAGGAAACAAGTATTTTCTATAATAATTAAATTATAATAAAATTAATCGTATTCTTGGGAGATATATAACAACATTTCGCCATCATAATCATAATCATTATCAATTCTGATGAACAATTAGATTATTACACACAACCCTTAAAACTTGGTAAATTTTTAATCATATGAACCATGAAAGAAATAAATTTATATGGATATTTATATCCCATTGTTATTATAATAATAATAATTTATGAAATTCATGGGAAGTATATACACTATAAAAAATAAATTTGTGCTTAATAATGTAGGTATCACAAAGAAATAAATGTGAGAAAAAAAACCATTACATCATTTATCTATTTTCTTCATACACGTTTGGGCCTATGTTTTAATAAATCTGACCTTATTACCATAAATTTAAAAATAAAATTAATAGTACATCACAACACTTAATGAATTCCTTACCCCACACGTATGCACGAGTAACAATATCATTTTCAATAGATTTTAAGGTAAGAAGGTAGATGATCTATTATAAATCAAAAAGTATCATTTTTTCATAAATATAATTTGTGTAATTTAAATCCATCATCATATCCATACATTAACGGTGGTTATGAAAAAAAGATAAATTGGTTTGCAAGGTGCTAGTTTGCCATAGACACGATGTAATGTTTCATTTCCCATTTTATATAAGTGGAGATGGACAAAGGTTATGATGTCGACATAAAAAAAATTCATTATGTAGGAAATAATTATTTTATAATGTCATCAGAGTTGAATAAAATTTTAAGGAGGTTTAATAATAAATAAAATTCATTTTCTCATTTAAGAACAATACATCTTCTTTAATCAACCCCTATAAGTTAGTATTAAAAGCCATCATTGGTGGGTTTTCAAATCAAACAAAGGCATCTAGGAAATGTGATGGAATGTAATTAAGATATTTGGGAAAATATATTCCAAACCAAAAGTATTTTTATGTGTGATTAGGAGATTATATGATGTTTTTTTATAAGTGTGGGAGGGGATGACCTACTTGGAAATCACTTGAAATTTTATCAAAAAATAAAAAATAATAAAGCCATTCTAAATAAAAATTATTTCAAATGGAAATAGATTAAATTTTTGGATATTATAAGGTTGAGATATGTTGATAAAATTGTATTTAGACTTGTTTAATTATAATACATAACCTTATGTTTTTGTTTAACCCCCCCCCCCAATAACCTCGTTTTAACCATAGTCGTTGTAATTAATGTTAACTGTTTTTAATAATCATTACCATGAAAACCTATTTTTTGAATTATTATATAATATTAATTATACTAATCCTAAATATTTAATCCATTTTAATGAATTAAATCCTTATAATTTGTGTAATTTAATTTAAAAATAAACCCACAAACTAGATGAAAAAATGTGTTTCCTTATAAAGTTTCACTAAGTGTAAAAAGTATTTTTATCAGAAATCCACATGAAATTGACTCTAATGAAATAAAATGAATTAATAATAATATAAATTAACTAATTTTTCTTTTAAATAATTCTATTTTAAAATTTATCTTTTTAAATTCTTTAAAAAAGGTTTTTTTGAAAAAATCATTATTTTCATGATTCAAAAAAAATTAAGCTCTTTTAAAAATTTACAAAACTCACCATAAGATAATTTTGACCTTTTTATTCCAAAAATGGTATAAAATTTTCCAAATAAATTTTATAATAGTTCAAAATAAAATCATAATTTTTTACAAAAAATAATAATAAACTATTTTTTATGGAAATGTATTTTTGTAGACTATAAATATTTTCCCTAAACATTAGTACTTATTAATCAACATACATTATTTATCTAAAATATTGATAATTAATTTTTGAAATTTTTTAGTCCTACTTATACATTTAAATCTAACTTCTAGTTTACAATAATGTTGATGAAATATTAAAAAATTTAATAGCATAATGCAGTTCACTAAAATATGGTTTTGTGTGTAATGCAAGATATTAGTGAAGTTAAAATTATTTTAAAAAATATATTTCAGAAAATCACGTGTTTTAACCATTACCATTGTACTATCATTAGACCCTCTCTGTTATCTAAAATCCTTTTTCATATAGGGAGGCTCTCTTGAGGCCATGGTTCCACAAGGTATCGTTACTTTTGAGTGAACTGGGCCCATGATATCACACCAAGAGTAAAGGTAAGGGTTTTTTTAAATTTATTTTCATTCATTTTGATATGAATAATCTAATGGATCATTATTTTAATATTTTTATATGTTTTTTCCCATGACATTATTTTGAAAAAATTTCAATTAAATTTACATGGATTTATTTTTCATGACATAAACCCATTTCAAATGTTACCTAATTAACACATGATGATGTATGTACGACATTTTTTTAACCAAATTTTAAATGAATTGACTATTTGGAATAAGTTACATAATTGAAAAACAATTATATCTCTCCATGACATACCCTATGATTTTATATCCTACAAATTTTCATAATTTTTACATGACCTCTTGAAATTTCCCATTTCCTTTTGGATCGTAATTCACATAACATAATTCTTGGAAATGAAATATCAAATACCTCATCTAATTATTTAGAACATGTTTCGTAATTTTTTATTATCTCTATTTTATATATTTACATATCTCTAACTCATTTTATTATTTATTACTTTATCTATGTATTTAACATAGTTTACAAAAGAAAATACCAATTAAATGCTTTTGGTATGGTCATTTTTAGAAACATATACAATTTTTTATAAATTTTGAAATAAATGTTATTTTAAAAATGTTATATAAGAGAAAATTTTCAATTCCCTCATTAGTTTTATTTAATAAGACTGCCCTCTATGTTTTCATATTTCTCTCAATGTGACTAATAAATCATTTATTTAAAAAAATATCATCTCAAAAATTATGAAAAAGGATAACTTTATTTATTATATTTTTTCAATGTAATTTATTATATTCATATTAATGTGTTTTTTTTCTATGTCAATATCTTTTTATTTTTCTTACATTTCACAAATGATATGTTATTATTGATGTATTATAAAACTTTCTATAGAATACTTATTATAACTCATGTCTTTTACAATGGTTAATTATGTGATAAATTAATTATTAATTTGTTTATTTTCTATTTCATTATTAATATGTATAGTTATCATTATATGAGGGGTAGGAATAGAATTATGCATCCCTCTAATGTATTGGTTAATGTTTGATATCTCATGAGAATATTATGAAATCGAGGAGCACGATTCTTAGTGGAAAGTAATATTGATGACTGGACCATGATTATCAATGTGCTATATTATGGAATACATGATTTTTATTCTTAATTAACAATGTTATGGAAGGATTGAACACGATCCTTTATTCCCTATGTCAAGGAAGGTATGAATGGGATTCCTACTCTATTAGATTACGGTAGGAAATAATATGATTCTTGATGTAATATGGTATTAAAGAAAATATCATGATTTATAATGGACTATGTTATGATTTTCTAAACTTATGGTTGTTCCATTTTTTCTTGTTATGAAATATTTGTATACCCTACCAATTTTATTATCATATTCCAAATATTATTGTCCATGCATCATGTATATTATCTAATACACTTATTACCTAGTAACTTTTCTAAATTTGAGTGTACCCATCCTTATATAATGACTTTTAGAGATTTTTTTGTGATATTTAAAACGAGTGATTTCTCCCCGGCTCATGTTTTCTCTTACAACCCAAAATTTTGAGATATATTTCTCTCTGAATTAAAAATATGTTTAATAGATTGATTCATATGAAACACCAAACTATAATGAGCAACAATATTTTAGTCATTTATTTCTAAGAATATTAAGTATTAATAATAGTAAATTTAAATACAAATAACGCAATCATCTAAAAATGAATATATAATTTGATTAAGAATAATTCATGTAATACAAGTTATTTTTTATGAAAATATATTTTCACTATATATTTTGGATTTTAATTTAAAATTAAAATTTCTTTTTTTTTTGAATATCAATTTTATAAATTGAAAACAAATTCTGGATTTCACTGAACAAAATCATATATGGTAATTTTTATAATTTTTAAAAAATAATTGATTTTTAAGTGAATAGAAATAAAATTATGAATTTGATAATACTACCACTTTTACGACATTATTGTAATACAAGAATGAAATTAATATTACTTAAATAATTTTATATGAAGATATTTATTTATAGAGTAAAATAAATCATTTAAAAATACTATACCAAATTTATAAAATAAATGTTTAGAGCTTCAGAAACTTATATAATTTTGTATTCTAAAAATTGGGATTATTTTCTTAAATTAATAAAAAAAATAATTATTGTCACTCGTAGAAAATTAATATAAAAAAAATTAATTTCATATTTTATATTAGTATGTTCATAATATGTAATATATTAAATTTAATATTAGTGTATCAAAATTATGATTACAAATATTAATATTAATAACCATGATAATGGTAAAATAATTATTTAAAAGAATCATATTATTAATATTTCTTAATTTTGAACCTATCAATTAAATTAGGCACTTGTGAAATTAAATTGGAATATTTTTAAAAACTATATATAAATACATTTTTTATCATTTAGTTGGTATTCAATACTAAATAAAATTAATCACACTTAATGGTAATCAAAACATTTTTTACAGAACACGTTTTCTATACATAAAAAATTTAAACTTAAAAGATATTATTATCTCATTTAAAAAATTTAATATTATTAAATAAAGGATAAATATAAGTTCATGACAACAAATTTTTTATCAGGTGTTATTTTATATTTTTAAAAAATATATATTACATTGTTAAAAACTATTTTCCTAGGAAACAAATGGAAATGGTAAAATGTAATAACCTAAATTTAAAGTACTTGAAAAGGATTAATTTTTTTAAAAGGAGTTTTAGAGTATTTATAGACATTTTCGTATCCAAAATATGATTACTTTTTTACTTTTAGAGCCTTTCATCATTTGATAGTTTTAATCCACTGCTGAAAAATAATGGGTGTTAAAAAAAATCCATTTTCAACAATTATATAATAGGATCACTTCAGTCCACACCTATTAATTGTAATTTATTATTTTTAAGTCCTTCATTTTCATCTCCAAGTGTCCCATATCATGTTTTTAATCCTCTATTCCCAATTATTTATCACAATCCCTTCATTTTCATTGTGAGATTTAAGAGAAAGTTCATGGTCCCAACATGAGTATTACATAATCCTAATCACTTTATTATTTATTTTTCTATTTAATACCTATATTTTCCTTAGTAATATAATGAAATAAATATCATTATTAAAAAAATTGGTTTTATATTAATATAAAAACCATTATTATTCCTTTAAATACATATTGAAAAACAAAATAACATTGATCATGCATTTTCTTAGACTACTACATCCATGAAGCAATGTCTTCCACTTTTTCTACCACCACCTATTTTACCATGTTATAATGATGTAATTATAGAATAAATTGTAATTATATAATATATTTATTTTTTTAGGACAAATTTATTCATCCACATTCATTCCCAATCATTATTTCAGAAATGAAAACGTTTATTTGATGTTGTATAGACTACCACCTCCCAAATGTATTTTTTTAATTTTTCATCATGATTTTCATTAATTATATTGAACCCAAGAATCTAATGTAAAACAAAATATTTATAAATTATATCATTATTTTTATTTTAAATTATAATATTTTAAGTTAAAAAAATTATTAACAGTACTAACCCATTGAATTATAGTATATTCATATTTAGGTCAGTCAAGCCACATACTTAGAAAATCATATATAAAAACTTTCTTAGAGAAATATTGGAAAATAAATTAAAATATATTTATAATTTAATAGTATAATATAGATTCTTTTTTGGTTCAAAATACTTAAATAACATAATTGGCTTATTATTATAATGTCATATTTGATCTCTAAAATGACAGAAATAAGTTATGATAGATTCTATTTTTACTCAAAATACCTAAAACATCAATGGATTGAGAATCATGAATTATAAATCAATATAGGACATCTATTATAGTTCTTTAAATGATTTAATAATAATTATCCATAGGGGGGAGGAAGAAAAAGGATACCAATATTATAAAACAAGTTCAAAATGAACTTGATAGCTCACACTAGATATTGAAAATAGTCAATAACTAACTATATAAATTTAGAGAATATTTATAAATGATATTTAAACAATTATATATATATATATATATATATGAATAATTTTATAAAATATGTGATTAATATATATTTCTAATAAATTAAATTCATGTGTTTCAGTCGATTTTATGAATTAAGGTACGAGTTCCTTTGTTTCATTTTTTGAAATTCATAAGACATATTTGATATTTAAAACCATTGTTTTCTAGTATATGGTGTGTTTACTATGCTATTTCAATCAAGCATAATTAATATATTTCTTATCATGATATTGGAATTTTCATTTCATGATAACCATCATGTTATTATGTTTCAGTTAATGAATATGTTTTTTGAAGCACAATAATCATTTACTAAGATGTTATGGTTGATCTAGAACTTATTTTTTATATGGTGAGGTCTTTATAGTTAATGATTTTTTTTTTATTAAGGTGATTTAAATTTCTACCACATAAACCTCTTTATTATTCTATTTCGCTTCATTAATTATGGTAAACATGATATATTTTGTTAACTCAAATTTCATTTCCTTGAGTTAAATTTTTATTTAATAAAAATCATGCTTCTTATTGTAATTAATTATTCTATTTAATTTTTCATAAGATATTCCTTATTTTCAGTATTGAAAAAAATCATGTTTTTAACTCAAATATACTTTCTTGATGAATTTCATTATCATAAAAGTGAATTGTTTTTAAGAAAAAATATAAACTCCTTTAAATATTTTTTCTTCCAATTTTCATTTTCATTATTCCCAAAAGTACATTTTTTTCCAATTTTGAAACCCAAATATCTATTTACTCATCTATTATTTAAATTTAACCTCTCTTATTGTCACGACACATCCCCTGGGGCCCATGTTGTTACTACCCCAAGCCCTCCTTCCAAAGGCCAAGATCAGGTGACTAGCACCAAAGAAGTAATTCCATAAAACTAGAAAGGAATTTACTTTATAACCTATAAAAACACACAACAAGATACAAACATGAGTAAACTATATAACCAAAAGAGTTCTAAAAGTAAAAGGGCCTGGAATAAAACCCCAATAGTTAAGGTACAAGTACAACTGAAAACAATACAACTAAAGAAAAAGAATAAAAAACAGCTACTGGATCATCCTCTGAGGTTCCTACCTGAAGGGTAGGTATCGATCACCTACTCAGCAGTCCATGTCTATCAGTCTCCTCTGAGTACTGCCACATCGTATCGTCCACCTTCAGGTACCTTTCAGTCCTAGTACTCTCATCCTCCATCTGCGTTTCCCATCTTCTATTTCAACACAATGAAGTGCGAGCATAACCCGTGCAGGGGTGAGTATAACGATACTCAGTAGGGACCTAGAGACCCTCAAAGTCTCATAAAATACAATAAGGATAAACCAAAAACTATGAAATCAATAGATAACCCTACGTAGCTATATTCCCAGACATATACTTATGTTATTATGTAATCCATCTCAATCATGAGGAAAACACAAAAGTACCAACTCAGCTCAACCAAGATTTTATTTTAGGGGTAGAATCTAGTAACATCCTCAGTCACATTATCGAAACCTCAACTGCTAGATAACTCCTACTAAATTGAGTAAAGTGGGCCTACTGTGACACCAATCACGCTTCCCACTAACCTTGGACTGTTGAGGTACTCCTCTTGTCGAGTATCTTGGGTCTGCCGCATCACCAAGTGTGCTCCCTATCGTAGCCTGCTGATGTACTCCTCATGTTGAGTATTGTGGGTTTTCCATGTCACCAAGAATTCCCCTCCACCGTGGGTCTTCCGAGACACAAAGGTGCTCCCCACTGGGCTAGTAGAGTCAATCTGAGTCAAATGGTTAGCTGCTGTCAGGTCTCAGCTAGCTACTAGTTCTCTGCACTACACGAACTTGTCTCTAAGAGGATATGATACACGAGCTACTAGTCGATACTCCATCTGTCATGAAGTACCACAATGAAGTATATCAAAGGTCCGCCAATTCATAGGGGTCTCAATGCAACAGACGGTGCGTCAATCAGATGCCTGGTCTATGAGTTATTAGTCTTTTAGTCCCAGAGGCCTGGTTGGATTTGTGCATGATCCAATCTAACCATATCTCAACTATACCACAAAATCAAGTGGGTTAAACTCAAAGAGACCTCCATGCTCCAAAATTACCAGTGCCACGGACGGTTCGTCAAACGGATATTTGGTGCCTATGATATGGCCAAAAGAAAGTAAAGGGTCGTAGTAAGCCTGGGTTCGGTCCGACCCGGTCGGACCGAGTATTGGCCGACCCAGTTCGGGTCGACCTAGCCTGCCCCATTGGTTATGACCCGGACCGTTGGGTGGGCCAGCCCGTTGGGTTCGGCCCGGCCTGCAGGGCCCCACCCATAAGGCCGCGACGGGCCGCGACGGGCCGAGAGGGCGTGGACCAGCTTCGAGGGCACGGAACGGCCACAGGTCGGTGCAAGGGGGTTATTCCTAGAGGTATCCATGTGGTTGGCTCGTCCTGGAGGGCACTGTGAGGGAAGCTTGGCCTGGGGCACGGGGCTGGTCTAGCCAGGGCGCCGCAATGGGCCTGTTCGGCTAGAGGCTCGGAAAGTCAGCAGGTTGTCTTAGCCAAGCCGGCTCGGAAATCCGGTGGGTTGGCATGGATGGGGTGGCTTAGGAAGCCAGTGGGTGGCGTAAGCTAGTGGGTGGCGGGCAGCGCGGTGGGTGGTTGGCGCAGCCAGCGTGCGACGCTGTTCGGCCAGCGGCAGCAAAGCCGGTTAAGCCGGGGCACCGGAGCGTCACGGGGGCGACACGGGTCGCGGAGGCCGAAAGGGGTATGGTTTTTGCCTTTTTCCCCATAGATGCCATTACATCCTTCCTCCATTTCGAATAACACCACAGAGAAGAACGAAGGGGGGTCAGACCATATTTGTTTGGTTCGCACCCTCTGCATTTAGAGTGGTAGAAAGCGGTTCATCAAGAACATAAAGGAAGAACAACCATGTAAGATATTATAAAACATCAATTCCCATAATCCCTCGATAATTTCTATTCCCAACCCTACAATGGAAAAATAGGGGAGAACATGGGTAGTGTTAATCAAATAATGAATAAACCCCTACAACTTCCCGCAACAATTTATTCCTAACTCGTAAGGAAAACATCCACGGATCAACATGATAATAAGTTGATCCGCGTTATTTTTTTTTAAAAGGAAAGAATCAAGGGATTAAAATCATACTTAAATAAAAACCCTACCTTTTTCAATGTTGGTTGATGTTGGCACGAGAAGGTGGACATCGATTCATTATTGACTAACACATCCTACGTTGAAGGAAGTTCCAAGAAAGAAGGTCAAAGTCGATGATGCTCTTCGTGGAGGAAGTGTTCTGCGTAGGAGAAGATTTCTCACAAGAGATCCTCCTATCCCCAATTCTTCCAAACATAATAGATAGCCAATAATAAAAACTGTTTATCCAATTTAATCACAGGCACAATTCATATTTAATTAAATTAACTTGGCTCAATTAATTGGTGCATTGGCAAGATTAATGGTATGTGCATTGACACAATAAATGTGGAGGAGGTCAAGAGGCTCTCCCTCATTAATTGTGGGAGTTGAGGGTTTCTCCCAATTAAAGGGGGGTTTCAAGGGGTTTTTAATTTCGGGTGTTCCCCACCACCATAACCTCTCATGGGAGGTTATGGTTTGGGTGGTCCCGACCACCTTAACCTCTCATGAGATGTTAAAGTCTGGTGGTCCCCACTTACAACTTCCACATTGAGGTTTATTTCTGGTGGACCCACCTGAAATATCCACATGGAAGCTCAAAATAAAATAAAATGAATTTTATTTTATTTTAATATTTCCACAAAAATCCAAAAACTAACTTTCTCCCCCGTCTATCTGTCATCGAGGTGAAAATATATTTAAGAGAAAATCGGCACTGTGAGGTCAACGGTGCCCTCAGATTTTAATTCCGAGCACCGGTTCAGAAGTTATAAAAACCCACTCGTACATTTACTGAATGTACCCAAAAAACATCAAAAATTGATTCTGGGAACACCGGGCATCAGAATCATGTGGCGTAAATTTTTGTGGAGTCGCAAAATTCCCATTTAATTTAAAAACAAATTACATTTAAATTTTGGGTCTTTAAATTCTCCCCACATTAAGGCTCTACATCCTCGTAAGCCACAACTCAAATAGGTAAAGAATTGGGGGTACTGAGCACGTAACTGAGCCTTCCGCTTCCATGTGCTCTCCTAGAGGTTCCCATGCTGCCAGCGAATGTACACCAGAGGTATCGACCATCTATGAAGGACCAGCTCCGGTCGATCCCCAATATTTACTTGAACCTCCATAAAAGTCACCACATCACCGGCGTCCATCTCACCATGGATGATGATGTGGTAAGGGTCTTGAACATATCTCCTCAGTTGGGATACATGGAAGACATCATGCACCCGGTGTAACTGAGGTGGAAGAGCTAAGCGGTATGCCACCTCACCACCTTTGCTGAGGACCTGAAAAGGTCTGATTAACCCTGGAGATAACTTGCCACCTCAGCCAAATCTCCGTATACTTCATCGGGGTGAGACCCGTATAAAGACATGGTCTCTATCCTCGAACTCCAGAGGCCTTCGTCTCCAGTAATCATACAACTTCTGCCTACTTTGTGCTGTCTTTATCCACTCCTGGATGATATGCACCTTCTCTGTGGTAGCCCGTACCATCGCAGGTCCCACAAGTGCTGACTACCTTGGGTCAGTCCATCACTAAGGTGATCTACAAGGTCGCCCGTAAAATGCCTCTAAAGGTGTCATCCCAATGGTTGAGTGATAACTGTTGTTGTATGAAAACTCTTCCAAAGGTAAGTGATCCTCCAAGCTGTGACCGAAGTCGAGGACACAAGCACAAAACATGTCCTCAAGGGTCGGAATGGTCCGCTCAGTTAGGCCATCTGTATGAGGATGGAAGGCAGTGATCAAATGAAGCTATGTCCCAAAAGCCTCTTGGAACCCCTTCCATAACCGGGAAGTGAAACATGCATCATGATCGAAGACAATCGTTGAAGGTATTTCATGTAGCCACACAATCTCCTACACATAAAGGCACCCCTATCTCTCTACTGAACCATGATCTCTGATCAATAGAAAGTGGTATGACATGGTGAGTCGGTCGACGATCACCCAGATCAAGTCATGACCTCTGGATGTACGTTAAATTACCGTCAAAATGTCCATGGAAATCTCATCCCACTTCCACTAGGGACTTCTAAAGGATGAACCAAGCATGCTGGTTCCTGATACTCCGCCTTCACTTGCTGACATGTGAGGCACCGAGAGACAAACTCTGCTACTGATTTCTTTATTCTCGACCACCAGTTCTATTTTGGGAGATCCTAGTACATCTTCGCCACTCCTGGATGTACCGCTAGAGAGGGTAGTGTCGAACTCGACCAACACTTCCTCCTAAAGTGTCACTGGTACCATGGTATGCCCTATAAAGAGGATGACATACTCCCTACCTTCAGAAAATCCATCAGGTGCCTACCCTATAGATATTTGAGCACGTCAATACTTAGAGTCAGCGTCCCCACGCTGCGCCTCACTGACTCACTGAAGAAGTGGGGGAGTGACTGTAAGAGACTGTAGAAAGGCTGCTACATCTCTATCCACAATGGATAACTATAAAGCAGCCAGCTTCTATGTCACCTTGCCTAGAGGTTGAATACCAGATCTTCTGCTAAGTGCATAAGCTAAAACATTCCATTTTCTAGGAGTATATACTATCTCGAAGTCATAGTCCTGGAGGAAATCAACCCAATTCCACTGTCTCGTGTTTGGGTCCTTTTGAGAGAAGATATACCTAAGACTCTTGTGATCAGAGTACATTGTAAAATGCTTTCCCATTAGATAGTGTCGCTACATCTTCTAGGAGAATACCACTACTGCTAACTTTAGTTCATGGGTAGCGTAGTTCTTCTCATGTTGTCTCAGCTATCAAGAATCATATGCGATCATTTCTCGCTCTTGCATCAGGACGCATCTGAGTCTGGTCTCTGATGCGTTGTAGTAAACTACGTACACCACGCCGTCCTATGGTATACTCATGATTGGGGCACTAGTTAGCCTCTGTCTCAGCTCCTGAAAGCTCTGCTGACATCTCTCTGACCAAACAAAGGGTTACCCCTTCTTCGTAAAGGCTGATAGTGGTGCAAAAACTCTAGAGAAATCTGGTACAAATCTCCGGTAGTATCCAGCCAAATCCATGAAACTCCGTACCTCCATCACACTCCAAGGTGGCTCCCAAGTAAGTACCACATCAATCTTCGCTAGATCTACTACAACTCCACCCTCCGATATGAAATGTCTGAGAAAGTTAACCTCTCAAATCTAAAACTGGAACTTCCAGAGTTTACCATAATGTTGGTGCTCTTGGATTGTGTCCTGTACTACCTACCAATGATAGGAATGCTCCTCCTCAGTAGCTGAGTAGATCAAAATTTCATCGATTAAGACCACAAAAAACCAATTAAGTTACGGCTGAAAGACCCTATTCATTAGTCCCATGAACACTGCTAGAGCATCAGTTACTTTGAATGGCATAACCAAGAACTCGTAGTGGCCATACCGACACCTGAAAGTCATCTTCTGCACATCCTCGTCTCGAACTCTGAGTTTGTTATAACCTAATCTGAGGTCTATCTTAGAGAACCAATGTGCTCCCTTCATCTAATCAAAGTGGTCGCCAATCCTCGGGAGTGTTTACTTATTCTTCATGATCACCTGGTTCAGGCATCGGTAGTCAAGACAAAGCCTCAAGATCCAATCTGCCTTATTGGAAACCAGAATCTGGGCTACCCATGGTGAAACACTGGGCCTAATGAATCCCTACCCCTTCAAGTCCTCTAGTTTTACCCGTATCTCATGAAGCTCTGTAGGAGCCATCTGATATGCTGGTGTAGATATTAGTGTCGTCCCAAGGTACAAGTCAATTTAAAAGTCCACCTCTCTGTGTGGAGGTAGACCTAGGACATCATCAGGGAAAACATCCGCATAATGGTCCACCACAACAAGATAGCTCAGACTCTTCACATCAATAGCTTCGAGGGTAAGGATATCCAACTGATGAGTGATCGGATACACTCTCATCTGGGTAAGTCCATCCTATGCAACATAAGCTCCCTTCTTACTGGTGAAGGTAAACTTGGTCCCATCCATACAGACACACCGCACTTTGATCCTAATAAACTCAATCTAAGCATGGACTATAGATAACCACTCCATACCCAAGATGACATCTTAAGGACTCGAATCCACTACTATGAGATCTCAGTCAAAGCCCTCTCCTCCTAGAGTAAGCTCGCACTTCCAACACCAATTCGTAATCATCGAATCTGCTCCCGTAGAAGTCTCTAGCTATAAGGATCTAGCCAAAAGATCTATCAAAATCTCCGAGCTCTGAACGAGAGTTGTGGAAATAAAAGAATGACTGACACCTATGTCTATAAGTACTATAGCTATGGTGGAGTAGACACAGATCGTACCTCGTATCATCTCTAGAGTGTCGGGATCCTTGGCCTCAGTTGCCCAGTTCTTAGTTGTCCCATGTCCACCTACTCCCTACAGTCGGGGTGGACCTCCTGGTGGTGGTGGCGGTAATACCTCAAAATGTCTCCCACCACCAGCTGCTCGACCAGCTCCTCTACCACATCCTCCTGTGCCCTAAGGACCACCTCGATCGAATATATGTCTCAGCCTGGGCAGTCCTTCGACTATCTGCTGATCATCTATACGGTAGGTCAGACAATCACGAGCCTTGTGACCCTACCCGCCACATGAGTAACACTACCCACTCCTGGAATGTCTTTCTTCGCTACGGGTGCCCCACACAACTGATCCTAAGTCATGCATTCATCCACTTGTAGGTCTAGTCCTCTTGGAATTCTATGACGTCTGTCTTCTGCCAGCTATAGAAGACTCCTCTATGTGACAATTGGTAGTGGGTCTCGCTACTGGTGACTGCTCAGCAAGGAAACTATCCAACAAAAGGGATCTCTCTAACACCCCCGCCTGCGTCGGGATGCTGAGTGAGACCATCTAAGCTCTAATCTCTCGTATGTGCCCTAGATCGAAGGTCCAGGCCCTAAAGATTGTGTCTCGCACCATATCGGTGGTGTAGTGTGAGAGGTCTTTTAAACTCACTGAGTTATGAGCTATAGTTATGCTACCCTTCTGCAGATGAAGTAGCTCCTATATTCGCAATGCGTTGAGAGTCACTAGAACAAAATCTGCCGGGAACAAGATCTCGAAGTCTGCCCAGAGAAGCTTCACCTCGTCATGAACCAGGAGCATCAAGCTCCACCATCTGCCTATTGCTTCCTATAGTAGGCTGGCAGTAAGGATCACCATGCGGTCTGTTGGTGTCCCTACCAGTCGGAAAACTCTCACCACAACCTCCAACCAATCCTCAGCCGCCTGTGGGTTTGTCTCTCCCCTAAACCTGGGTGGACTTTGGTGCTGGAACTTGTGAAACACTCTTAAGAAGTGTGCATCATCTACTGCTAGGGCTGGTGGCATCAGTGGCCCAACGGGGAGTGGTACCACCGGTACCTCCGTTAGAAAAGGGCCCTGCACTGAGGCCTCATCGCTCGGTGGTCTATCAGTGCGTACAAATCTTGGAATTCTAGCCTTCTGTCTTTGTGGAGTCATCCTGAAATGAAATAGGTACACTATGGTAAAATGTTATACCTGGTTATCTGACCTGGTTGAGATGACATAAAGTAAACTTTTGAAAACACATATGCAATCAGTGTTTTCATGCACTGAGTCAGAAATCAAAATTCAGGGTCCTGGTGTATGGATAAGTCAGTCGCCACACCAACACTGGACTCCCTGAACTGCGAACCACACTCACTACCCTTAACACTATTGCTTCATAGAAAAGAAAGATCAGAGTCCTAAATTCTGTGATAGAAACGACTCCTTTGATACCAATTTATCACGACCCGTCCCCCGGGGCCCGTTCTGTGACTATCCAAAGCTCGCCTTCCTTAGGATAGGAGATAGGGACTAGCACCAAAGACATAATTCCCTAAAATAGGGAAGGAATTTCCTTTATAACCTATATACACACACAAAAAGATATGAACATGAGTAAACTGTATAACCAAAAGAGTTTTGAATGTAAAAGGGGCCGAAATACAAGGCCAATAGTAAATTTACAAGTACAACTAAAAAAAATACTACTAAAGAAAAAGAAAGAACAATAGCTACTGGATCTTCCTCTGAGGTTCCTACCTGAATGGTAGGTACATATAGCCTCCTCAAAACTCCACGTCGGTGCATCTACTCTGGGATCAGACATGCCATATGGTCCACCTCCAACTATCGTATAGTCCTGGTACTCTTAGCCTTCGTCAGTGCTATCTGTCGTCAACATCCAATAAAACGAAGTGTAGGCATAGCCCGTGCAGGTGTGAGTATAACAATACTCAGTAGGGACCCCAAGACCCTCAAGGTCTCACAAAATCCAACAAGGATAAACGATAAATTATGAAATCAACAGATAACCCTACTTAGTTATTTGTCTATACATATACCTAAGTTATTTTGTAATCCATCTCAATCTTGAGGAAAACACAAAAGTACTGACTCCGCTCAATATAGATTTTATTTTAGGCATAGTATCTAGTAACATCCCCATTCACATTATCGAAACCTCGGCTACTAGAGAACTCCTGCTCAATTGAGTATAGTGGGTCTGCCAGGACACCGAGAGCGCTTCCCACTAACCTTGGACTACTGAGGTACTCCTCCTATCGAGTATCGTGGGTCTACCGCATCACACAGAGGCACTCCCCATCATGGGTCTGTTGTGTCACCATGCACACTCCCCTCATAGCTTGCTGAGGTACTCATCTTGTTGAGTATCGTGGGTCTACTGTGTCATCAAGTGCGCTCCTCCACCGTGGGTCTTCCGCGACACCAACACACTCTACACTGGGCTAGTACAGTCACTCTGATTCAAATGGTCATTAGTCGTTAGGTCTCACCCATCTACTAGGTATCTGCACTATGCTCGCTCGTCTCTTGGAGGATCCTATTCACAAGCAAAAGGTCGATACTCAATCTTTCATGATGTCCCATGAAAAGTATCTCAAACGTCTTCCATGTCATAGGGGTCTCAAAGCAAGGGACGGTGTGTCAATCAGACGCCTGGTCTATGAGCTATAAGTCTTTTAGTACAGGGGGCCCGGTTGGATTCGTGCACAATCCAACCTGACCATATCTCAACTATTACCCAAACTCCAGTGGTGTATACTCAAAGGTAAAGTCACACTCCAAGATTACCTGCGCCACTGACAGTTCGTCCAACGGACGTCAGGTGCCAAAGATATGACCAAAAGAATGTAAAGGGTCGCAGTGGGCATGGGTTTGGTCTGACCCAGTCCAACCAACCCGGTCCGACCCAGTCTGGGCCAACCCATTTCGGGTCATCCTAGCCAGCCCCGTTGTGTCTCGCTCGACCTGTTGGGCGGGCCAGCCGTTTGGGTTCACCCTGACCCTCTGGGCCCAACCCAACAGGCCGCGAGGGGCCACAGAGGGCCAAGATGGTACAGACTAACTGCGAGGGCGAAGACTGGCCATGGGTTGGCGCGAGGGTGGTTCGGTCCGGAGGGCTCCATGTGGGCGGCTCGACCCGGAGGGCGCCATGTGGGCGGCTCGGAGCGGAGGGTGCTATGAGGGTGGATCGACCCAAGGCGCAGGGTCGGTTCGGCCGGGGCACCGCGAGGGCGCATGCCGGTTTGGCCGTGGTGCCACTAGGGGCCGATTCGGCTGATGGCTTAGAAGGCCGACAGGAAGGTGTGGTCGGGGTGGCTCAGAAGGCTGGCAGGCTAGCGTGGTCAAGGTGTCTTGGGAGGATAGAGGGCGGCGCGAGTAGGTGAGTGGCACGGCCGGTGGGTGGCGTGGTCGGCAGGCGGCGCGACTAGTTTGTGGCACCGTTTGGCCTGGGGAAGCAGAGCCGGTTCGGCCGGGGCGCTGAAGCGTCGCAGGAGCAACGCGGGTCGCGGAGACTGCGGGTGGGGAGACCGTTGCCTTCATCACCTTAAATGCCATTTTTTCCTTCCTCCATTATGAAAAACACCATAAAGAAGAACGGCAGGTGTCGGGCCATATTTGTTTGGCCTGCACCCTCCGTTTTTAGAGTGGTAGCAAGCAATTCATCAAGAACATAAACAAAGAACGAGCATCGAAGATATTCTAAAACTTCAATTCCCATAATCCCTTGATAATTTATATTCCCAACCCCACAAAGGAAAATGAGGGGAGAACATGGGTAATGTTAATCAAATAATGAATAAACCCCTACAATTTACCACAACAATTTATACCCAACCTGCAAGGAAAACATCCGCTGATCAACTTGATAATAAGTCGATCCACGTTCTTTGTTTTTAGAATGAATGAATTAAGGGAATAAAGTCGTACTTAAATAAAACCCTACCTTGTTCTATGTTGGTTGATGTTGGCATGAGAAGGCAGATGTTGATTCGTTGTAGATGAATGCATCCTACGTCGAAGGACTTTCGGAGGAAGAAGTTTGAAGTCGCCGACATTCTTCGTGGAGGAAGCATTTTTTGTTGGAGAAGTTTTCTCCCAAGAGCTCCTTCTCTCCCCAATTCCACCAAATAAAATAGATATCCAATAATAAAAAGTGTTTCTCCAATTTAATCATAGGAACAATTCATATTTGATTAAATTTAATGGGTTAAATTAAGTGGTGTGTTGGCAAGATTAATGGTATGTGCGTTGGCACAATTAAGGTGGAGGAGGTAATGAGGCTCTCCCTCATTAATTATGGGAGTTGAGGGTTTCTCCCAATTAAAGGGGGGTTTCCAGGGGGTTTAATCCTGGGTGGTCCCCATCACCATAACCTCTCATGGGAGGTTATAGTTTAGGTGGTCCCCACCACCTTAACCTGTCATGGAAGGTTAAGGTCTAGTGATCCCCACATCCAACATCCACATGGAGGTTTAGTTCCAGTGGACCCACAAAAATATCCACATGGAAGCTCAAAATAAAATAAAATGAAGTTTATATTATTTTATAATTTCCCTGAAAAACCCAAAAACTTACTTTCTCTCTAGTCCATCTACCCTCGAGGTGAAATTCTCTTTAAGCAAAAACCAGCACAGCGAGTTCAATGGTGCCCTACGATTTCTATTTCAATCACCAGTTCAAAAGTTATAAAAACACACTCGCACGTTTACTGAACGTACCCAAAAAAACATCAGAAAGTTATTCCTAGCACATAGGGCCTTGGAATCACGTGCTGTCAATTTTCACGGACTCGTAAAATTACCATTTAATTAAAAAAATTACATGGAAATTCTGGGTCTTTACACTTATTTCCCAAATTATTTTTACTATATTTTTTTATGATGTGAATTTTAAACGATGTTTTTTCAAAATAGTCAAAAGGTTTTCCATCCTTTAAAAATCACATGTTTCTCATTTATTATAAGATCTATTTTACTAACCTACATTACATTTCAATGCTTTGTTATTGAAAATTATTTTAAAAATTTAATTTTTTAAAAATAATTTCACTTTACCATATTAAAACATTCTATCAGTTTGGGTCTATATTATTGAATTTTTTTTCATAAGTAATAATTTTCATAGTGATTTCACATCAAATTTTAAAACAATTTTCGTTTTTTAGGAATCCAATTTTAAAATTTTATTTTAAAAGTAATTATATTTCAATGATTTTAACTTCACCCTATCAAGAATTTTTTTATAATGAGGTCATAACTTCATCCGTTATGCCAAATATATAGAAATTTTCTATTAAAACTATTTTATGATTTCACAACTATTTTCTATTTCTCCTTAAATATTTATTTCCTTGGAATTTTTTTACCTAAATGATCCTTGAAATGTTTTTACAAATTTCTATATTCAGTTATTAATTTTTTGGGTACAGAATATTTAAATTATTAAGGTCAATTTTGGTGACACATTTAGGAAAAGATATGATACCTATTTTTGTCCTATGAGATCATAATGTTATGTTGTTGGATTCAATTTTTGTATGGTACATATGGGTATAGATTTCATTATGACAGAATTTGTAAATTATAATTAAATATAATGTTTTGGTTTTGATAAAACCCTAATATGTTTTGGTTTTAATAAAATTCTTATATTATTTTTGTTTAATAAACCCCTAAGATGATTTGGTTCTGATAAATCCCTAAGACAGTTTGGGTCTGATAAATCCCTTTGATAGTTTAGGTCTCCCTATGTTAATTTGTGTGATAACTCAGGTAATATTAATAATATATCAATTTCATTACTTATTAATATTTATGAATTATATTTTATATTTTTCAAATTTATTATAATAATTATATGAAATTTATAAGTAAAAAAAGAAAAAAAATTATTCCAACTAAATTTGGATTTTTTTCATTATATTATTTCACTCAAAAGAATAATTTTCAAATTTTAGAATATTAATTTTACAAAAGAAACATTATTTTTTAAAATATCATGTCACAAAAATATTAGATTGAATTTTTGGGAATTTTCTATAAAATTTAATTTTTGATTTAATAATAAAAAATATTGATTTTATTTTGAAAATTATCTTTTCATTTCATGTATTTAAAAAGAGATATTATATTTTGGGGTTAATTTAAAATTTCATTATTTCTTGTTGTTTAAATATTTTCTAATAAATTTCATTGGAATCAATATTATGCTTTATTTTAGTATAAGGAAATTTTTATACTTAGAAAGGTAATTATCTAGAAAACCATTCATCATTACATTTTGTGGTTAATATTTAATTTATTTTATTCTACAAATATAAATATAATTAGAGAAAATTGAATCTATATTTTGAATATGAATTCAAAAAAATTTCAATTAGTTTTATTTTAGTTTTTTCATTATGAAAAGCATCCTTTGTAAATAAACTAAATATCATGGTAAGAGTTAAAAATTTTAAAAGTGTTAAAACTAAAATCATAAGGGGTAAAATGGCTAAAACCATGTTTAAATCATATTAGAAGGAAATATTTATTATCTATATTACCTTCATTTCAAATACTTGTAATTTTGGTGCAATTTGTATTGAGTAAGACATTAATATATATTAATCTTTTGAAATATTCCATGTGTCACCTCTCCCCCAGTTATAAAACTACACCACCAGTCTGCTTTTATCCACATGTTAATTTCCACTTATAATTTCCCATAAATTAACAGTTTCATTCCTAACTTTAAAAACCACATAATATATGCCCCAATTTGATTAGAATACTATTTTTAAGGAATTATGTATAAACATAAGGAGGATATCATAAGAAAGGGTATAGTTATTAACTGAGTGCTTCCATTTTTATTTCTTATTTAATATTCTTTAAACCTCTCCGATAAATTGTTATATATGAAAAAAAATATATAAAATATAATTAAATTTAATTTTTTATGGTATAATTGTTTTTATCATGTTATCCATCCAGTGGTAAATAAAAATACTTTTCATGTATATGTGTAGACTACCAGCACTTGAATCTCATATATGTCAATTTGCATCATAAAAACTTATGTATAGTCATAACGATGGATAAAAAACAACTATATAGATATGATATAAATATAATTATAAAATATTAAATAAATATTATAATTATTTAATTACCCTTTAATGAGAAATAAAAAGATTCCTCATCCGTATGTGTAGAATACTACATCACTAACCATAGTAATTTATTTTCCATCATCACCTCACATAGATAATACTTTTAATTTCATTTAAAGAAATTATATGATATTTTTTATATAATTATTATTATATAGAGTAAAAATATAACTTACTTGTTTCCTTCTTATTCATTGAAAATGGAAACATTACTCTTGAGTATTTACAAATTACTATATCGATGTTGTAACATAATTAGTTTTTTCATAACCACCTTATATAGTTAGTTATAAAATTATAATTAACTAAAAATATTTTTATTAAGTAATTATTTATATTCATTAAATTATATAATCATGATCCATTTGACCATAGTCAACCCACCGAATAAATTTTGTACTTGTGAACCTAACATCCTAAAATTATCAAAAGTATCATTAGTCAATTAAGTGATTAATTACGGCATGTTAACAAGTATAGGAAAAGGTATATTAAAAATACAATAAACTTTAAAATTATAATAATTCAAGTAAATATTTAACTTAAATTTTTATTTATGAAGATAAAGAACATATGTGACAAGATGGACCCAAGGTAAGAGATATTGTATTTTAGAAATTATTTTTATAATGTTACATATATATTTTTTTAAATTTTTTCATCAATGTACTTATTGTTTTCTAGATGTGAAATTCATTAAATAAATTAACTAATTAGGAAATTTTACCAATCCTTTTTTACATTCATACAAACTTTGTCAAAAATAACCTTTTTTTATATTTCATAAGTAGTGTTTTATATTCATTACAATTTGAAAAAGTAACATTTTTATTCATATATGTAATGAATATATTTCCCCACTACTGTAATTAATATTTTATATTTAGATTCCATTTCAATATTCCCTATTTTATATAAGTAAAAAATCCTACATTCAATTGTTTGGAATATTTTAGCTTTGAAAATTTAGTTTTAATATAAAGGGATATTCCAATAATATAAAATATTATAGTTATGGGTTTACAAGTATATTCTAATGATTTTGATTTTTTAAATTCAAGATTTTATGTGTTTTATTTATGTAATAGTCCTTGAAATATTTTTATAATGACATGTGATCCCAATGTATCTCATTAATGCATTGTGTAATTATTATGTTGTTCATAGAATTTTATTGTAAGTAATAGAGTAGGTTATTCAATTAGTAAGGGTTATTTTATATGTTCTAAGAAGATGATGTCCCATGAAACATATTTAATTTTCTATGCTCTAAAATGGAATTTCATGTAAATAATTTTAATTAATAATGAAAGTTAATGATCATTTTATTAAAGGAATGATTATCCCCTTTAAGGGTGAAAGTTATGTTTTTATTAAAATGTTATAAGTTGGTTCTCATATTTTCTATGAATCCGAAAAAAATATGATTTTTCCATAATTTTTTTTCGAAAAAAAAATTTAAGAAAGTATTTTTGCAGTAATTATTATATTGGGTGTTTGTAAATTATTTTTTGGACTCAATGTTTGTTATGATAAAGGAAAAATATTTTTTATGAAATCATGGTTTTCAAATGATCTAATGGTTTTTTTCTTTTTTGTATATGTCCATTTTGCAATATTTTTTATTCATCCAATGTATTAATATGCTTTTATTATGGTTTAATGATGATTTTGAATAATATTGAAGTCAATACAAAAATAATTAATAAATTTCATGAAATAAAAAAAAATCATTTTAAAAGTATAGTATTTAGTAATATTTTGATGCTGAGTGGAAGTGTATTGTAACACCCTAAGATTTTATGAGAAATGTTCTTTTTAATTTCCTTGATGTCTTGTGTTTTACGGTTCACCAAGATTAGCTTGCACTATACGCAATACAGTATTATCTTATAGTATACACAACACTATTCTTGGCTTGTGTTGCAATCAATTTCAAGTTATTTTGAATACAATTAATTTTTACACTACACTAAGTATAGATTTTGATAAATTTATAAATGAACAATATTTTGATTATTTTATAAGAAACACCAAAGGAAGCTTTCACTACACACAACCCTGACATGGCTTGCATTACACACAAGAGCGACCTTCCTCGATAGCTTGTGTTGTACGCAATACCGAATTTCACTAAACAATGATATATTGATATAATATTATTATGAACAAGCCTTTATGAATAGTATTAACCAAATTTTAATTTTTATAACATTATATTTCATCTTACACATATTCTAGAACATGGTATGAGAACAAAATAAATTTTTCATGTAAAATAAGTATTTTTTAAAAAGTGCAGGTTTGCTGCCTTTTGATGGCTCACCCATTTTAAATCTAATTTTTGACAGGTTTATAAGTTCAATTTGACAAATTAAACTTCTTATTTTGAATAGGGATATAAAATTTTACGTTGGATAAATTTTGGACACTATTATGATAACCTTCACCTTTTGAAGAATTGTAAAAATACGCTAAATTTTTATTACAAACAACTTTTTTTCATCAAGATAATCTATATGGTTAAATTATAATATTGAATGTTTTTAAAGTATAAATATAATATATTTTTTCCATTTAATATAATTTATGTTATCGAAATTTATTTTACATTGAATTCATATGTAAAAACATTTTAATCTTTTACAATGTTTTAACTTTTAAAACCCATTTTCTCAACAGCAGGATTAATTTTTAATTAAATACTGAAGCTTATATGTTTTGAATTTGTAAACATGGATTCCATATTAGGAATAATTAGGTCCAAATTATGAGAACATGCTACTTTTTATTTTTAGACATTATGAATAGTAACTACGTTATATTTTATTTATACAATTAAAGGTAAATCGGGTAATTAAGGGTAAATATAATATTATAAAATTACCCTAAAACATGTCTTAATATAATTGTATTATTATATTCTTCCATAAATATTACTGGGGTCGAAATTGAATCTATTGGAACCCTCCTGAATGTGATTAAGAACATTAATTTATTTTATTTAAAGAATGTGAAATATGTCTCACTCAAACTTTAATAATTAAAATATTTTTAAAATAAGGTTATATAGAATATAAACACAATTACAAATACTCATTTTAAAGATAAAATTTTTATCATTGTTATGTTAATTTATTTGTAATTTTTAAGAAATATTTAATTACCTTAATAGCTTATACATTAATGATGCAGAAATTATTTATTTTGTGAAAAAATCAATAATATAGTTCTTATTAAAATAATATTACCCATAAAAAAGCCCAAAAACCAACCAAAAACATATTGGTCGAGTTTATCTATACCCTAATCACAGAAGGGTCTACTTGTGAACCATTTGGGGCCTTATAAAACAGATTATGAAATTTATAATATTTTATTTTAAATGATGTTAAAGTTGTCACCTTCATAATTTAATGAATATAACAATTTAAATGTTGTTATTTTAAGATGAAACATTAGACTAAAATTATTCTTATAAAATATATTATATTTATCTTCATCATATAATTTTATTTGAAATTTTTATGCAACAAATAAGTATATTAAATAATTATAGAAAAATGTTTTAGTCATTATTTTATTAATAGAAATATCAAATAAATGGTTCTAAAAATATTAAAATAAATATTTTATGAACTAATTAATGTTCTCCACAAATTTTCTAGATGAATATTACATGGTAGGAGTCTAATAATTTTTTTTTGAATATATACTCTGTGTGGATTTTATAACAATTCAAATTAATGAATAGTGTCAAAATTGACACTATTGTTATTTTATAAACATATCATTTTATAAATTTTTTTAAAAATCACAAAAAAAATTAAAAATTATAAATTGAAATTTATATAGTCTAAAATTTCATAAAATATCCAATTAAAGACAATTTAAAACACATAAGTAATTATTTATAATAATTGAAAATTAATAATTTTATTACCACAAATAAAATAAAATAGATTAAATAATGATAAATCAGTTTCATAAGGTTTAAAATAATTTAAAAACATGTATAAATCTTAATTTTTGATGATATTAAAACCCTATCTCATCTAATAATCATATTTGAGTCATTTTTGGAGGTTTTTATGTGGGGTTTGAGTTTATTATAAATTAATATCTTAGAGGTTTCCAAAATTGACCCTCTCCTCTCTTATAAAAGGGAACCTCCTCCCTCTCCTCCTCACACCACTTTTAGCCTTAATTCTCGGCCAACCCCTGGCCATTTATCTTCTACACTTCCCTAGAAGCATACTAGAGGTCCTGGTATTCTTCAAATACCATCTTTAGTGCCCTAAGAGGTGGTTTAGAAGAGGCACGTCGAAGAAGAGGTAATATCCTTTACCGATTCTTTAAAATTCATTTCTTCTTATACTTCCTATTATTTTGTTTTTTCATAATAAATTAATAACATCAGTATCACTAATATATTGATATGTTATTATAAATATGAACCAACCCTATTTCACCTTCTATCCATCCTACAAAAAATGAAATCACCGCGCGTGCGTATGTACGGAATACCGTCTTTACGCCGTG